>OV179150.1:3681859-4881859 GCA_921972225.1 Euplexia lucipara
TACCTGTTTGTTATTGTTGTTGAGTTTTGTTTTATTGTTAAGTTGCGTTGTTGTTGTGTTGTTTGGACGTGTGGACTGTGCGGAGAGAGTAATGATGTCTCTTCGAAAGCGAGGGAAGATTATACATAGTGACACACGTCAAATAGTGTATAATGTCATTAAGTATTTTGAAGAAGAAAAAAATCTCGAGCGTTATCATCCATTTGAGCATAGTAATGCTCGAGCTTCCATGGCCACGGGATTACCAGTTAGCACAATAGTGAAGATAAAAAAAGAAGGTATGTCTGTATGAAGCTATGAATCTACTATAATGCAACTTTTTAGGTAATCGGTCCAAGTATTTATGAGATAATCGCTAATTAGTAGAATGAAAATGTAAGCAAATCTGAATATTTAATGTTTGGAGCGGAGTTTCTATCGCACACGATACCATTTCTTATTTATTCATGAATACTTTTACATTGCAGGTAAGCTCGCCGAGCAAACCTCGACAAAAATACGTACGCCCGAGAAAGGAAAACGGGGACAGAATAACACACGTGTTCCTGTCGACAATTTCGATATCAGCGCAATCGGAAATATAGTTAACTCTATTTATGATGTCCGCAAACAAGTGCCTACACTTAACAAAATATTGGCAACTGCCAAACAGGACTTGCATTTCAAAGGATCCAAAACAACATTGGGCCGTATCCTAAAAAAAAAGCTGGGTTACCAGTTTAAAAAGTGTCGCCAAAACAGAAGCGTGTTAATAGAAAGAGACAACATAAAAGCATGGCGTACACGCTATTTAAGACGCATAAGACAAAATGACGCACTGGGGGCCAATAAGAAACCTGTAATATATATGGACGAGTCGTGGATTCATGCTCATTATACTGTAAGTAAATGCTGGCAGAGCTCTAAAGATAAAGGAATTAAAAAAAATGATAGCCCAGGCCAACGCTGGGTAATTGTGCACGCCGGTGGCGAAAAAGGGTTTATTAAAGGCGCTGACCTCCTATTTAAAGCTAAATCAAAGAAAGGCGATTATCATGATGAGATGGATGTAAGCAATTTCCTCAAATATTTGAAGGAAAAACTTATTCCTAATCTGCCGACAGAGAGCATCTTAGTTATGGATAACGCGTCATACCACAGTATGCAAGTTAGAAAAGCGCCAACATCAGCCACCCGAAAGGAGGAAATAAAAAAATATATGGAGGAGAATCATATCGCATTTGATGAAAAGTGGACAAAAGCAGAGTTATTAACTCAAATGAAAAAAAAACTGCCTGAGAAACGGTATGTGGTTGACGAGTTACTAAAATCTCACGGATGTGAAGTCTTAAGATTGCCACCATACAATTGCGATCTAAATCCCATAGAGCACATTTGGAATCTCATAAAACAAAGAGTTGCCGACAAAAACGTGGAACAGCACGAAAATAAAATAGAGCAGTTGACCAGAGAAGCAATTGCATCAATTACTCCGGATGACTGGAAAAAACAAATTAATCACATAAAACGGGTTGAGGAGGCGTACTGGACAAGAAATGTGACCAGAGAAAAAGAAATAGAGGATTTTATTATTAATTTAGGACCAGAAAGCAGTGATTCTGAAACAGATACTGAGAAGTCATCGGACGATGATGGAAACGAGGACTCTTGGGATGAAGAAATGTTAGGAGTAGAACCCTTACCCATTGATGATCCTGGTGAAGGACCGTCTCATAGATAGTATTATTAAATGAGATAAAATATTATTCGTTTTTTATTTTAACCAACATCATAGCTCCTGTTTTGTTATATAGGGTGACTGGCAATTAGTGTACAATTAGTGTACGATACTTAAATACGTGATTGTGCTCATGATAACAAATAAACAAACAAAGAATCTTACTATGAACGTCATGGTAACCCCACATGTCATTTCATTCCGAAAAAAAGTAGGCACTGTTTCCGATGAAAACAATAAAAAATCTTTAATGATAATAGATGGTGCCACGTTTCCTTCTTTTCAAGTTTCACTCGGGCGAAGCCGTTGACAAAAGCTAGTTTGAAATTAATGTAACCCTGCCGTTTTTATTATTTTTAATTAAAAAAAACTTTAACTTGAAGTTTTATATGCTGACTGTACTATCTGTCAACGCAAGTATATGCCGCCATTTAAGATTCCTTTCTTTAATGCACCTGCTTATACATATTGATCATTGAACAGCAATTTTTCAGAATTTAATAAGTTCCTACATTAAAACATCATTTATTTCATAAATCAACTCTATTCGACAAATGTAAAATTAAATTTAATAAAATATGAAAAGTAGATTAAATAAAATAAAATTCAATAAACGGACTATTAGATTCAAAATGCCGCCTCACCGTGTGATAATGGCGCTTATATTTAAACTAAACATAAATGCACATTTAAGTACAACTTCACAAAAACGTTATCAAGCTAAATGATGCTTTACGAATGTGGGGAGTACGAACGCAGCTTTGTGAACGTCGCTGCTGTAGTACCGTAAGTTCATCGCTTTCTCATCTTCAACGGAAAACACGAGTTGGGGCTGGTCGAAGACAATGTCTTTATCTAACGAGCCAATCACGAAGCCAATCTGCCCGGACGGGTACGTAGGAACTGAGGCGTACGCATACGCAGCACTAGGAAACTGATTTTTACAGAACTTTAAAGTATTCGAGACTAGTTCTAAGTCATTCCATACGGTGCCTGCTTGGGAACATACGATACCGTTAGGTTTAAGCGCGCTCTTCATAAGCGCGAAATAGTTTTCTTGGAAGAGGCTGATGGCTGGCCCGACGGGGTCACTGCTGTCAGTTATGATGACGTCGAATTCTTGGCTGTGGTTCTTCATGAACTCAAACCCGTCACCCACGTGAAGCGTCAGCTTCGGACTGTCAAATCCCACCGCCATGAATGGAAGGTACTTTTTCGATACTTCGATGACTTTCGCGTCGATTTCTACCTAGAATGTAAGATGTTACAATGTATTACATAGGGAGCAAGTTCAAGACCTTAACATCAATAGTTATCATTGGTTCAAGAGATAACGTGAAGTTCTTGATTGATCATGTAGTCGAGTCGTCGACCGAGTTTACTCTTTGACAATATATGTATAATATTTTGAAACAAAATGACGATAATCGAGTTCGAGCCATGTCCCCTGCCTGACAAATGTTATTAAACTGACCGACTTCTTCCAAGTGAAATTAAACAACTTTTTCTTTTGCTCTGGACCCGCATTGTTATACTAAAATAAAATAACACTTCAATTTTATTTATTTGAATAGATATGTACATTATAGTACACTAACAAAGTACTACCAACGAAAAAAAAAAACTAGACAAAAGCGTGTAATCACTGTTAATCTGAATATCAACTTTAAACGCATGACAACTGAGTTTATTTTACAATGACAAAAACTATGAAAGATGTGATAGGTAAATTTTAGCGACAATAGAAACTGAACCATATGCAACTGATGTGAAAGTTTGATATTCTGGAGCAAGAAAATTAAATAGTTTAGTTTAATCATAATCATAATTATTTTTTTTATAACAGCCTGTTTTTCCGGCTCGCACTTTTATTCCCTGCTGGATGGATACTATGCTTCCTGTTTTTAGTGTTAGAGCGATAAAGCTCTTATCACAAATACTTTAAGTAATTTAATAATATAGTCACTGATAACGGGGTTATAGTGTACTTTGTTATCAGTGTCGTATTGTCTCGGCATCTCCACTAATGCTCTCTCTGTTTGAAAAGTACTTAAATAATGATCTGTACCTATTGACGCATCAATTAAGATATTTGTGATCACGATTAGTCTTAACCCAATATTAGTAGGTAGGTACCTAAATATTTCGAGAATTTGCAAAAACTTTTTCATTTTTAACAATCTTAGTATGATTGTTGACAACGGTGATGGATGAGACGGTAGTAATTAAAACGATTTTTTTTGCGTTGCGTGATTTGTGCCGCGCAGTAATCAAACCCGCGACACGCGGAAACGCCGCGCAGCGTTCAATCGCTCAGCCACTGCGAAAAACCAAGTTCTTTATAAATTACTTCTGAGGTTTAGGAACTTGCATATTATATATTGATTAGCATTATACATAGATTTAAACCTCACGATACGATTTTGTATTTTTTTTATCATTCTATCATTCAACGAAATTCTGAAAAATCACTCGATTTTTTTTTTTTAATATTGGGTCGGAAAACGGGGTCACGTTGGTCGCAGGGATCGCAATGGTTTTATTTTAAATTGGTACTATTTTTTACGGCTTAGCCGTAAAAGGATGTGTCAAAAATTTTGCCACGGGCTCTCGTACCTACTTAAAGAAATGCCCACTCAATGCATAGGGCTTGGTCTATTGTTAGATTGATAAAAACACCGATAAAAACCGAATGTAAAAAAAAGGTTGTGTTGTGTTTTATATCTTTTATTATGATTACCGATTTTGGTATATTATAATTTAGGCACGCACGTGGTCTACTTTAATTAAATCGATTTCTTTTATTGCTAGTTTTAAATTACCTCTTAGCACCGTGATTTGTGGACTGATTTGGAAAAAAACTTGTTAGGGTTCCGTACCTCAAAAGGAAAAAACGGAACCGTTGTTGTCCGTCTGTCTGTCTGTCAAGGCCGTGATTTTGGAAATACGTGAAGGTATTAAGTTGACATTTAAACCGTAAACTCAAGTCTACAGTCCTATGCAGTCGTGAAAAATTCAAACTTCTAAGTTTTCAAGTCTTTTTCAGGAATAGCTCGGAACAAACCTGCACGTTTTGATTCCTGAACTTTTTTTTTCATTTATTTATTTATCTACGGTCGGTATATTACTTTCAACTTGCTGCTAAAACTACATTAAAACGCTTTTATATAACTTCTATGTATAAATTATCGATATCTATAGAACAGCGCTGCGCACAGTGCGCACCAGTCACCACTAAAATTTTGTTATGACGTGCGTCAGTCACGCAAAATTATTTCACAATAAGAATTATTTAAAAAAATTATCAATATTATAATTAGTGCAGTGAGTTTTATTCACCGGTGGTAGGACACACAACTTTTCTTAAGGTTTGTTGTACCTAGTTGCCCTATTTTTGCAAAATAGAACTGAAAATTTCGGCATATCGTTTAAATACGAAATGACACGACACGTTCCGATGCAAATTTAGTTCTAGACAAATGTTCCCGGCCGTCACGTTGATAGAGACTCTGTCGGCGACAAGTAAGGCACATGTGCCACGCCTACATGCCATATCCCTCGATATCCATAATCTCACCTGACGGTAAGCAATGAATGATGTGGAAGTGATATTGTGTGAATGTGTAATATGTGTATAAAGTTAAGTTTAGGCATTTTGTGTCAGATTAGCTGATGTAGTTTTTAAATCAAAACAAATGCATTTGTAACCAATTTTTTTTCTGTATCATATTACATGTAAAATAAATGGAGTACCTATGTGCTGTTGTGCTTGGGGTATGCCCATGTCCTAATGGACATCTTTCACTAAATTAGAACAGAGTTCAGGACATACCTGAACAATTTCCTTGACTAGAGGATGTTTGGCGACCTCACGAGCAACGCCGCCATCACCGCCGCCCACGATTAGCACCTTCTCAGGGTTTTTGTGACAACATAGAGGTAGGAAGGAGATCATTTCCTGGAAAACAGATTTTATTATGAGGGCTTGTATTAATAGACACAGTATGGTAATAGGTTAACAGATTACAGAAGGATGAATTCTCCCTGCTATAAATAACGCATTCAAGAGTTTATTTATTCACAGTCATAAAAGTAGTAATATAATGTTGATTGAACAGCCCTAATCAACTGCTTAGATACAAGTTATAATGAGACAACACTAACTATCACCGTCTGGAATTCCACCAAGAAATAAAAACCAAAAAAGGGAACAAAAATATGGCTCTGTTCACTGTGAAAAAGGGCTAGAGTAGAATCTTAATCAAGACTGTTAATGATTTAGTCATGTAATACCCCTTACTAAGGACTTCATTTAGTTACTTATCTGGTTTATACCACCATGTTGCTACCCTTGCAAGGGACAAGGGTAGCAACATGGTGGTATAAACCAGAGGGTAGCTACCGGTGGTAGCAACCCTAAGTAAAGCCCGGTTTCCACCGCGAGCGGAACGGACCCATTAATGACTTTGTTGAACTTGCAAGCGCAAACTGCATACTTGTATTATTTTATTTCAGACAAATCTACATCATCAACTATAGATTTCCATGCCGCTTCTTTTATATCTATGTTTCGGTATTCTTTAATTGATACATTCTATGCAGTTCGCGCATGCGAATTTAACGAAGTCATTAATGGGTCCGTTCCGCTCGCGGTGGAAACCGGGCTTTACTTAGGGTTGGCGCAACACGTTTTTTTCTTCCATTCTATCCTGTCACCTGTGATGCTATCACTATCTTCCTTTTCTTTCACATCACTCTTCACACAATCCCTCATTTTCTTTGGCCTCCCTCTCCCTCTCCACCCATCCACATTGTATATTCTATTGTCTATTCTTTTAGCAACATGCATTTCATCCAGACTCTTTACATGACCATACTAAGACAAAAGATTTCCCTGCAACTTTTCAGTCACTAGCGCCACTTTCAAACTCATTTCTTACTTTATCTTTTCTCATCACACCACACATCCATCTCAACTTTCTCATCACTGCTACATGCAATCTTTTTTTCATCTGGTTTAAATAAAGAATTGAAACCAAAATCACTTTGGTACATGACTAGATTTGGACCTAATAACTTGTGCATAAGAGGCAAGCCCATAACCACTGTGCCATCATAACATCAACACTGACAAAAATATTACTATAATGTTTTATGCATTTTGTCATGGAAAAAGACTTCTAGGTGCAGAGAATTAATAAAAATAATGTCTAGGGTACTGCAATGGTGATACTTTTTAATTCTCTTTTTGTTTTTTTTTTATATTTTCCTTGTTTTTTTTTTATATTTTTCCTTTAGTTTTAGTTATTTTTCTTTTTATTAACTATTAATCTTTTAATCGTGTCAATTAGGGACACAATAGAAAGACAATGACAGCGCGGACACCGGTGTCCTCATGGGGTTTAATGAATTAATTACCTGATATGAAAACTCATCTT
This sequence comes from Euplexia lucipara, assembly GCA_921972225.1. NCBI lineage: Eukaryota > Metazoa > Arthropoda > Insecta > Lepidoptera > Noctuidae > Euplexia > Euplexia lucipara. The sequence goes on from OV179150.1 coordinate 3,689,015, forward strand.
TCTCAGTGCACTGTATGATACCATCTAGTACCAGCACTTTTCCAAAGCTGGTGGTGTCTAACACATGTATATCCTGGTATTCGGACTTCTCGGAGTGCAGGACCTCCTTCACTTCAATGGAGAATGTGCCACCTGGCCACATCTCACATGTTTCTGTGAACCAGTTGTTTTTGAGGATATCCATATTTTAATGCTGAACTCTGTAATTAGATAATAAATAGCTTACAATCTTTCTCAAGAACAGCATGGTTATCAAAATGAAAATATTTTTTTTAACATTTTATTTAAATATTTTACTATTTTTCTACACTTTAAAAAAATATGGAACTTTACCTAAATTAAGTTTAGGCTTATCTATGGATAAATAAAGCCTGATCTCTGTTGAACAGATTTTGTTTGGTCTTGTAGTACATGCAAGATTAGTAAAATTATTGCTGTAGCACACTAAAAACAAATAGTGCTTTTTAATTTTCTAGACAATAAAAAAATATGGTCAGTTGGTAGTCTTAGAAGCGAAGAAGCTGCAGTTACTGCATTAGTCAGTACATTTAACAGTAAACTTAACAGCACTGTCAAAAACATTTCATTAAAATATTTTACCTAAAATTTTAGAAGTTCATTCTAACACTATGGTCATTAAGTATCTTCTCGCTATAATCAATTATTGTCATCAGCAAGCCAACGTATCGCACACGTTGTAACTTCGTCAGTATTACGTTTAGGGTCTGTACTTACAGAGATAATTATCCTCAATTTCTTTAACTGGCCGGACAAGTAGCGAGACGTCGATAGTGTCTGCGACTGAATAGAACAAGTCGTATGGTCTTGGCTCAGTCGTTAGTATTAGTAGCACCAAATGATTTGATTTGTTTAATATTTTTTATCACTTTACTGATAAGATTTGGTTACTATTGTCATACTGGTAAAAAAAAAACAAAGAAATCGCTGTGTGTGTGCTGCTCTAGAACAACAAGAATTTGACTTTTCTTTGAATTGACAATGACATTGACTTTAGTGAAACTGTCCAAATAATAATAAAATTGTGTTGTGTTGTGTTGCTAGCTAGTGAACTAGTAATGCAAGGAAACTCACAATACTAATGGGGATATTTACTTGAGCGTCATGGAAACCCATTGGATTTTGAAGATAAGATGTTTTAACAAGCTGTGGAGTGTAGCCATCAGGCTATACTTATTTTTATGTTTTTAACTGGCTTTACCCTCGCATTAATCTTAACCAATTGAACTTTATAAGTAATTTTGCGTGGGGCCTTTGGGCGAAAATTCCGACAAGAAGCTGCAAAACTCTCAACACTCGCGTTATATGGGTTGTCACTGTGAGTTGTGAAAAAAATATGTAATAAATTCTTCATTTGTTGTTGTTGGTCCCAGGGTGGTTAAGATCCAATATTACCCGGTAGGTTGCGCTGCAATCGGGTTTCACGATCCACGGCAACACATCGTCTATCGCTTAGATTGTCTATCGGGTCGGCATATAGGTATTATATAATAATTTAGTGGGAACTTGCGAAGACAGTGGTAACAACAAACCAAGTATATCTTGTCCCAAAGTTTACTGTCTTAGTTACTGAACGAAAATTTTTTAAATCTGTGAAATTAAATCTGTCACGATTGTCACAGTGTGACGGTCGTGACAGTCACTGTCAGTCACTTATTCTGAAAAAAAAAATATAAACAAACGAAACTTCCGAATCGATCGCTAACAAAAACGGTTAAAAGATAACTCTCGTAATTATTTTCAATTAAGTTGGTCGTAACAATGTCTACATTAACAATTACGGTCGAAGAGTTCTTTGAAGCAGCCGAAGAATTTATACTAAAATCAGAAAAAGCTTGTGATGGGTGGACATTGAAACAAGATAAAACAGACTTATTTAAAACACACATAAAAAAAGACGCTTTCATCCAGTGTCAGGATAATGATACAGCAAGTTTATATAAAGTAGAATACGTGATATTCTACAATTTAAGTTATGGAGTTCCATCATTTAGTTTCAATGTGTGGAACTCATCAGGGACTTTAATAACTTTGGAGGAGATCAGAAGAATGTCTTTGATACAGTAAGTTATCAATTATTGAATGATGATAGTACCTAATTATATTCCACGACTATTCACACAACGCCATCTAGCCCCAAGCTATGCAAAGCTTGTGTTGGGTATTATACAACTGATAAACATAGTTATATATTTCTAAATGCATACATATTATAGATAAATTACACCCAGACACAGAACAAATGGTCATGCTCATCTCACAACCATTTGTCTGGGGTGGGAATCGAACCCATGACCTCCGGTATTATATAGCAGTCAGGGCCACTAACTATTAGACCAACAGGCCATTCAAAAGAATGGATTGTGTGAAATATGATACTTATGGTTAGATAGGAAATGACTGTTGAAATGATGAAGAACACAAATATACTATGCAAGAAACCTAAATTTCTTCTTTAATAGTAATTTTAACATAAAGTTTAAAAGCTTTCTCTTGATGCACTGTTGTTCTGTTAATTTCAAGCATATTAGGATATGATATACCTACACTTGGCTCTTTACTACAACATAATTTTTCATAACACACTATACCAGACTGTCTCGGCAAACCCATCATCAGTTGAAGGGTGGAAGTTTTAGGGGACTGTCTTATGTATTTATGACATTCAAAAAGTGCTGACTCTCAGCTTGATTAAAAACAAATGAGTTTTGAATTGATTTGACACAACTAGATGACTTGTAAAGAGTTATATTATTAATACTAGATTTGCTTTTAATGGAGAAGAAGTTTATCCTAACATATTATCTTCTTTTATGGGTGTGCATAAAAAGGAAACAAAATGTGCAAACATGACGAATTAAGTCTGTTCAGTCATTTCATTCTTACTGTACATTTCTTCCAGAACCAACTGACTGTGGTTGTTATGTACAGTAAATACATTAAATTATTAATTACCTAGTAAAATTAGGGAAAGGAGTGCATTTTGGATGCATTCCCTAGGTGTTGTTTTATGTTGCAACACCTCTATCTGCGCATTGTTTTAAAACCTTTATTGAAAAATAAGTGTAAAATGTAAATCTCCCTAACAATCTGTCTCTTTAATTACAGGATCAACCAAAAAGAATTCTACTCAGTGATAACTCAGCAAGAACATCCAATATTCCAGCGACCATACTTCATAGTGCATCCGTGTCACACAGAAACTTTACTGGCAGCCTTCAGGAAAACAACCAAGAATATAATTGTTACCTTTCTAGGACTTATCACACCTTTGATTAGGCTTAACTTGCCTTTGGAGTATGGGTTATGAAACCTGTAATCTTCATCAACAGCCTGCTTTTACCCACTGCTGGGTACAGGGCTCTTTTTTGGTGCCAAGCTCCACATCCAGCCTAGGTTAGGTTAGGTTTAACGGGCAGGTGACCGCAACTCCACAACCAAGCGCGTATTTTTCGTACGGGTGAGAATATGCCCTATTCCATCCATCCTAGCTCCTCGAGGAAGGCCAGCAGCGGTTTAACGCTACTGGCGATCTCTCGGAGGGTACCTGGGTTTCCGAAGAACTTAGCCCTGTATGCGGCAACCACTGGGCATCCAGGATATTTCTTAAAAGACAGCAATGTTGTTTGATATCATCTCGACGCCGGATTACCAATTTTCTTTCCTTTGGTACCTGTAATACTGAAACAGAGTATTTATTTATAAGTTAAGCCTTTTTGAGTTAGGCTAGGTAGAAAACAGGGGCTTCTGGGTAATGAGTAACAGCTGTTCAGTTCAATTGATTATTAAGCCTGTTGAGGGCATTTGTGGATGGGACCATCTCTTATGCATCTTATGAAAAGGATACAAAGCCCTCGGTCCAGGCTGTTATTTGGATAAAACTTTCAAAGCTGTACAGGAAACCTGAAAGTCTGACAACCAAGTCTTACAAAGGGGTATCATAGTACTCAGTGACTGGCAATGGCAAAGTGTCCATACAACTCAATACCTATCGGCTTCCCTTTGGAGGTTCGTAAGAGCCGATCCTGGCAACCGGTATGGAATGATGGCAGCCAGACTCCTGATTCCAGATTCAATCAGACTGTATCGGAAGCTAAGACTACACAAGCAGATGATCATGATAGGCAGAAATTAGAACATGTGAATTCTACAATATTTGACACATACACAATTCTTAAATTGTCATATGAATAGAATATGTTCAGAAAAAGACTGCATTGGTCATGATCATAATATTGTATCTCCACAATGCTTGCAAATATAGTTCTCTCAGGTTGCTCACACTGTAGCTCAGGATGGCTATTCAGTAAGCTTCACTTCAGATAAAGCACTAGAATTGCTCAAGATTGTTTGCAAATAACTGTCTCTCTAGACACCGTATCAGTAGCAAAAAGTCATCTATAAAAGAGGCTTGAGAGTACTAGGTAAGTTCATTTAAGTTTAATTTATGTAAGAGAATAAATATTTGTTCAAAAATGAATCTTAAACCATGCAGATAAGGTTCATTTTATTATTCAAGTGTTATCTAAGTATTTGTTTTATTAAATATAGTCTTTTGAGATGTAAATAAGGCTTCCCCTATCTGCTTTATCTAAATAATCACAGACAGATTTATATAGTCCACTGTCATTGCATTACATTTTATTTTTTTCCCTTTAAAAATAAACATGTAGGTATGTTAGTGTATGTAGCTTTTCTCTGATACTTTCTTTCTTTGTAACTCTATAGTAATAATTTACAACTTCAACAACTGTAATTATCTTTCTATAGACTGGCATATCAATAAATCTAACTTTTTCAAATATTCTTAGGACATTCAGTATGCTGGCGATGACTTCGGAATCTAATCTACAAGCCCGTTCGCAGCAGGCGTAATGGTCCGTTGCGTTGGCGCTGCACGCGTTGTTGACAGGTATGGATTTCATAATTAAATTATAAGTAAGATTATAGTGGGTCCTAAGGCCCTCCGGCGCAGACTGGCGGCATGGCACGACATGTGATTATTATAATACAATATTACACATTTCGAATCAACACTATTAAGAATCACATTCACGTGCACGAACCAAACGATGCACGATAAGGCCTTGTTTGAGCCCGATTTTCGGGATTTTTGACCCTTTTCAAGGTTGTCCAGAAAAGTATCTTATCTTGTTCTGACTGAATTCAAAAAACAAAAATCTACCTCGATAGTTTTGAGGTACCTTCGAGTGTTCTATTTTTTGTCCGTCTTAACATTTAGCATGTAGGTAATAAAAACTTTTTGCAGTCATGTATCAAATGTAATGTCTGTACAGGTATGAAAGATGTGGCCACGCTGCGCTGACCCCCAAATGAAAACAAATTGATGAGTTATGATGGCGCATAGTGTTTCAAGAACCATGTAGGTAAGTAGTAACAGTTATACAAATCACCTGGGGGTCGAGTCTGCTATTGCCATCGTGTCTAAATGTCCGGTCAATGATCGATTTTTCACGTATAACGTCAAACTTATGACACATTTCCCATACAAAAACTGTCAAAGATGTCAAATATTCGATCAATGACCGGTCATTGAGACACGATTGCAATAGCAGACTCGAGCCCCTGTTTGGAAGTTTGGTCTACTGTTAGCCCATATCATCCCACTGCTGGACAAAAGCCTCTCCTCATGACTTCCAGTTTTTTCGATCCAGGGCCAAAGTGGGCCACTGGTCGTTTATAGACGGCGTTAGTTTAATTTCAGTACAAAAATTTGATTTAAGACAATGCTATCCCACCAAAACATTTCATGTAAAATGTTGCCATGACGACCACATAAGGTTTGCCCTGTGAAAAAGATATCAGATCTCATGTAGAGCCAAGCTTCTGAATCTACACGGCCTAACCTACCGATCCTAACTTTACAAATTCTACATACCTATCAGTAAAAATGTATGACTTAGCCGTTTCGGTACCGTCGTGGAGGTGATGCGATTAATTAGTTTCTGAAGTAACGAAACAGCCAAGCTATACATTTATACTGATATGTAGAAGAAGATCTAATACAAATTTAAACTCGCTCTATAAGGCCACCTACAAATTAATGCCTTTTCTAATTAATAGTAACCTAGAACCAAACAAGTTAGTTTTCAATGCTGTCTCATATTAACGCCACCTGTTACTGGCGCCATGATTTTTTATTTTTAAACTTTTCATAAAGTTCGCGGTGACCGACAGCTGAAAGTTGGAAGGTCTAGGGCCCACGTCACTCGGTGTCATGTCGTCAAACTTTTATTGATATCGTATTGAACACGATAAGATAGTTTTCGCTATCAGCTTAGCCGTATATCAACCATTGTTATATTAGTGTTTCACTCATACGGTCATACGCGAATGTTTGTGTCTAAAAATGTGAAGCAAGTGTGATTAAAATGAGACAGTGTGGTGTAGCTATTTACAATTTTACGCATCGAGTGTATTTGTACCTTCTCTCGTGGGTAGCGTATGTCCTCTCCTTTTGCTATGTAAGTTGAAAATATAATTAGGTATATTACTATACTTTAGAGCAAATAAATCGAGCAACTTCCCTTTTTCACGTGTACAAACAAACCGTATTAATTCTTACCAGAAATCGCCTAAAAGTTTATTGAATAACCTTTACAATGAGGGTATAATTATTTGATTGCCACCTAAACTTAACAGGGGATAAGTTTAAATGATTAATCTGGCTTTGAAAGAAAAATGGTAATTTTGATAGAAAATTTAGTAAAAATACGTAAAAAGGAAGTGGCTCGATTTATTTGCTTCCAAGTGTATTTAACGTTTTTTTGTTGTGATGTACGCGGATGTTAACGAGCCAATCGTGCGGACTCGATAAATTACTTGACCAATGAGGATTTAGGATTTATGGCATTGGCTTGAACTCGGAAGTGTATAATTAAATACCATAGAATTCGGTACCAAAGTATTTGGTAACCATGTCATTGCTATATAAAACAAGAAAAAAAAATACGAAAACTGAGTTTCTTATCAGATTAGACAACAAGTCGATTATTGCAGTAATTATGTTTCCATGTTTATTGTTGTGTCACTATGATGAAAATCTAGATAAATAAATCGTCACATTTTATACTTATTCAAGTGGTTAGTTTTTTCTTTGGTCAGTACCCAATGTTTTAAACGATTTTTGGTATAACCGTGGATCTAAATATAGAGGTGGTTTCGGTTACATTCGCATCCGAAGATAATCTACCTACTTTAATCTAAACGTAGAGTTACCAGGAGGAAAATTGGAATATCCTTACAAATATGCTGATTTCCATGGAAAAGTCCTGAGATTTTTATCGTAAACGTAATTCACATCACAACTCTGGGAAAAAAATCAGTTATTCACACAGTCATGCCAAGTGAATGTTAACTGTACCTTTTAAAAAGAACTGAAAAATCTACTGTATTTTATTGCAAATTCGAAAAATCCTTAGATTTCCAAAATCCGGCCGCAATCCTGGTTAGGAGCTTAAATATTCTGAAATCTCAGGACAAATTCTAAGATACGGACACCCTAGACGTGTCTGACCTGTGTGCTATGTTTATCTAAAATGGAATAGCCGTTCATGCCTGATCAATAGAGATCAAGTAAAAATAAAAATCCAAATGTCTCCACAAAGTTTCGCTTTTTTTTGTGATATTTTTATGTAGAACTAGAAAGACATTAGATAGAATTACTGCAGGATAATTTAACCCGTACGCTAACCCTACGAATATTTAAATCTCCAAGTAGAAACTAGTCTGGTCTTCGGCTGCATAGTTAACTTAATTAATGTCAACCGAGGTGACCAATGCCAAGCACGAAAGCTTTTAATTATTAGGCAAATTCATTAGTTAATCAATCACCCATAGATAAAGATAAAGATACCGGGCTGGTATCCGCAACTCCACACCAAAGCGCATATTTTGCGTATAAACGAATCGAATCACCCATAGATATGAATAATGTTCTAAAGATAATAATTATTAAGTGCAAAGGAAGTAGGTATAGTAAATTTTAAAATCGTTCAAATTGAACACACTGATTCATAATCTCTTAATTTATAATATATAAAATTCTTGTGTCTGTAACAAAACTCCATCAAAACGTGAGTTGTTGTGTCATTTTATGTATATTAAATACGTCTGAGAATGGGACGTATACTTATAAAAACTAACTTAAACTAATAAATCGATTCTAAGACGGAACTAAGTTTCCCGGCGCAGCTAGTACCTGGTATCTAATGTATGATTCAACAGATTCGTAGTTCATCCGCACTCTATGCACTATCGGTAGGTATCGAACACTTCCTCGTATAATTTCTGATTATTTACTACCTATATGTAGGTTCCTACTCATATATGCCTGTTTAGGTATATGCCGTCATTCATAAAATCAGAACTCATTATGATATCAGTAACGTTGATGCTATTTAAGATAATTGAAAATTGGGAGTCCCCTTTTGTCAATAAATCGTACTAATACTTATTATAAATGTGTCAGTTTGTGAAGATGTTTGGATGTTTGTAAATCAATCGCGTGTAAACTGTCGAACAGATTTGGATGAAAATTGGCATTGACACTGGATTTCCTCTTTCGACGTGTTCCCTTAGGATCAATAGTTAAGTACTATTTACGCAGGCGAAGCGGCGGGAAGAACCTGGTAAAACATATCTAATAATTAGGTACTTGCTGTTGTAATTAGGTATGTAGGTAGTTCACAATTTTAAAGATAACTTAATTAAATGTAGGTAAATCTTGTCTGATAATACGGGGCCATTAACCTGGGTGTACACTTTGTTTATTTATTTATTCAATTGACCCACTTATACTAACAGTAGGTACCTACAACTACTACATAAAAAGCCATAATTATGCCGTAGTTATAGGATGTGTAAACAAATAAACATCCTACATTTAAAAAAGATAACTATGTTTAAACTAGTCCTTGGCATAAAATTAACACACAAAACGATCTATTCGCGACTAGGAGATAGATAGTGCTAGGAGTGGCAATAGACTCCAGGTGAGAATTGGCAGACTTCTAGCTATTTATCATATATAAGCAATATTTTATTGATGAGAGTAGCACATCATCGCTTTCCATCATGTGAGATGGTCATCAAACGCGATCCTATCAATAATAAAAAAAAAATGTAGCAGGAGGTAGGTACCTGCCTGCGTGTTTTCTTCCAAAAAATCAAAATCAAAAGTCTTTATTCAAATTAGACTGCGAATCAGCACTTTTTGAACGTTAAAAATACATAAGACTGTCCCCAAACGAAAACGCCCGACATTCGCTATTCTCATCCAGCTGCAAAGAGATTTAAAAGACTATACAGGGTGTCTCATTCAAATCGGTCAGTATGGGAAAGTCTGAAACTATAAGACATACGAAGATCTGTTCTGAGGAACCATGTCATCGATTTTAATAACAAGAGAAACTGCATTCATAAATTTTAATAAACATCTGTACACCGTTCGGGAATCGAACCCGGTTATTTTGAAAAAAAAAAACCTACACTATTTCTATTTAGATATCGATTGTGTAGGTCTTAAGCAGTAAATGTCTGTATGAAACATGATGTCTAAAATGAATAAAATGCATTGTTTCCACATACTTTAATTTATTTTAGTAGGTGCTCGAAGTGACCACCGTCTTTTTCAATACAATATTCAACACGTTTAGGTAACGATCTTACAATAGCATTTTGTATCTCCATGTGGTGAATTTGCGTTAAAATTGTCTCTATGGCTACTTTTAGGTCTACAACGGTTTCATAGCTTGTTTTGTACACTAATTCATCGTTAACTTAACCCCACAAGAAATAATCCAGAGGCGGTATTAGAATCATTAATATATGAATATTGGAGCGGCAGCGGAGCGTACTAAAAAAAACTCATAGACTTGTGTCCGGCAGGACACACTTTTTCGGACGAAAATTTTGTTGGTAATGTCCGGTCTATAGGTATTGAATGTCTTTGTCTAGCTGTAACAGCTAACTTTCACGAAACATGTTACGAAACCTCCTTTAAGAGTGAAGCCTATCGAGGCTTCACTCTTAAAGGAGGTTTCGTAGGGATCGCCCTTCAGGTATAAGGTGATCACGTTGAGACCTGACCGTCTGGCTCTCTCTCCCTTACATTATATTATTAGTCTAAATTTGTAAGCCATCTCAAAGTCTCTTTATGGGACCAACCCAAATGTTCTTTCTCTGGTATTGTTCGACAGCACGTGGAGCTCTTCAAGATCCGAGTTGAGCTCACGATTACTGACAAATGCTTGCACTGATGGTCCCCTCATATCTGTGTAGCTCTTTTCTCAAAAGACCATTTCAGACACTAATCTGCATGGTTCTTACATTATTTGACCAAGATAATGTCTGGAATTTAAACGAGACTATGACCTCTGAGTTTCTCTCAGAGTAGTCAGATAGTGAAACACAGACCTCATCTACTAGTTGAAAAATTACGTGCAAAAGTGTTTGTAAAAACCGATTATTCCCAATGTCCACCACTTTTCTGGCCACCACTGGGGGACAGCGAGACACCTTTAAAACATTATTCTCGTTATCCACCACTGGGGGACAGCGTCACAACTTTGTAATTTATTTCCATTCGCCACCACTGGTGGACAGCGACACGGATTTTTTAACATTCCCTATGGCCGCCGTTGGGGGACAATGGCACAACTATTTTGATCCAAATCCCACTGGCCATCAATTTAAATTATTTAATCTAGAGACCGGTAAAGGATAGCTTAATATACTTACGGATTTGATTTTTAGCAGGGCTAAGGGTGAGACTAATTTAAATATTTCTAAATTATATGGTAGGTAAATAATAGTCATATTCTTGAATCAACTTTTATTAAATGTTTCACTCAAGTATTAAAAAATGATCCTATTACTTAGCATAGCTTAGATTGCTTATTTTTTATTGAAGTGGGTAATTAACCGACATAATTTCCACAGCTGGTGGACAGGTTACAATTTTTAAAAATCGACTAGAACATTACAATCATAATCACAGTTTTATTATCCTATTTCTCGACGGAGGAATAAAAAATAAATATTATAAATGAATAAACAGTTTTAAAAATCACATATGTAGTTAAACAAAAAGACAATAATAATTTATTACAATATCTATAAATTGGCCTACAGATATGCACTAATAAACAGTTTTAAAAATCACTTATGTAGTTAAACAAAAAACAATAATAATTTCTCACAATATCTAGAAATTTGGCCTTTACAAGTTCCATTTGGGTTTCTTGAATTAAACATAAGGTAGGTACTACTCAAAAGTCTAAAACACCACATAATTAAACAAAAAACAATAAGTACTTATTAGTTTCTTATAATTTCTAGAAATTGGCATACAGATATTTGGCCTTTTACAAGTTCCATTTCGGTTTCTTGAATAAACTGAACGCTGTAAACATACTTTTTTTTTCTTTTGTTGGAAGGTTCTTTTTTTTTACTTATTTGCATTTTTTTCACAGTGAAAAAACATGCATCTTCTCAAAGAAAGCTTAAAGCGTGCATTATGTTTGGGTTTTTCTTGCTCATCGCTGAATTTAGTTTGTGGTGCCACCCTTTGACAGCGTTTGTCGTTCGATGCCTTTCCCCGAAATCGCACCAAACTGGTATAAAATCATCTTTTAGCCATTGTACTTCAACGTATTTCCTGAAGTTTAAAATATCAGGATCCGTAGTATCCCAGTGCGTTATATAGAGCCAACCGTTTCTTATTTCTGTCTCGGACAGTAATGGAAGTACTGTAGTCAATGCTACCTCTCGAAATTTACATAGGTGTGTGATTTTTAAAACTGTTGATTAGTTTATAATATTTAATTTTTATTCCTCCGTCGAGGAATAGGCTAATAAAACTGTGATTATGATTTTAATGTTCTAGTCGATTTTAAAAATTGTAACCTGTCCACCAGCTGTGGAAATTATGTCGGTTAATTACCCACTTCAATAAAAAATAAGCAATCAAAGCTATACTAAGTAGTAGGATCATTTTTTAATACTTGAGTGAAACATTTAATAAAAGTTGATTCAAGAATATGACTATTATTTACCTACCATATAATTTAGAAATATTTAAATTAGTCTCACCCTTAGCCCTGCTAAAAATCAAATCCGTAAGTATATTAAGCTATCCTTTACCGGTCTCTAGATTAAATAATTTAAATTGATGGCCAGTGGGAATTGGATTAAAAGAGTTGTGCCATTGTCCCCCAACGGCGGCCATAGGTAATGTTGAAAAATCCGTGTCGCTGTCCACCAGTGGTGGCGAATGGAAATCATTTACAAAGTTGTGACGCTGTCCCCCAGTGGTGGACAACGAGAATAATGTTTTAAAGTTGTCTCGCTGTCCCCCAGTGGTGGCCAGACAAGTGGTGGACATCGGGAATAATCGGTAAAAACCTATTTACAGAAATAAATACCACTTATCATTTTAATGTTCCAGTTATGTGTCAGTTAAATGCCGGATGTGCGTTGATATACCTTCCACCCCCAATTTTGTTTTTTTTTGAGTTCTTATTAAAAATCAACGACAAACAACAGATGACTAAAGAAAGAAGCGCATAAAACCATCCCTCCGTATCTCGTGGGGGTCACCTTACTTCACAAGGTAAATATAATAAACAAGCTGACAAACACATTGAATCGTTGTTTGTTTACTCCCTTGTTAAGTCATTTGAGTTCTGAAAGGCTCTCTATTATTTAGAGGATTTTTCCGTCAAGTGACCAAATATTAAAAGAAATGCATTTGACTGCAAAAACAGAGCATTATCTATTGCTCTTTTAACCCCCTACTAAAACGAGGGTATTATAAGTTTGACGTGGTGTTTGTCTATGGCATCAAAGCTCCCAAACAAATGAACCGATTTTGATGTGATTTGTTTGAAAGCACGGTAAGCGCAATTCTGCGCAATGCACGCCGTGTGCGGTACAAATGTTTGTTTGTCCTACAGCTAGTTGTTCCGAGTCTAGCTGTTTGTGTATGAGTTTTGTTTGAGTTTGAACGTTTGTGAATGCACCCACGACACAGGAAAAATTGGTATTGTGCATATTGACGCATTCGTGAATAGAAAATTTCGGTGCTTTAATGTTGAGGCTCTTCACCGACTCATTGCCACCATCATTTTCATGCATACTCTAGCCAGGCCCCGAACAATGGACGATGACGCGCCAGGGGCGTCATGGGCCTACATACAGGATGACGTACCTTGGGCGTCATTGGCACCTATGATGTTTTATGCGTATTTTGCCGTTATCTTGCGTCATTCTCAACTTTTTTAAATCTGTTTTTAAGTAAGTTCGATATGACGCCCCAGGGGCGTCAAGGGCCTCCCGTAATATTTGCCCATGAATCGGTTAATCGAGTCCAGCAGAAATCTGTTCATCAAAAACATTTGCCCACGTCGCCACAAACATTCCTAAAGCTTAGCCTTAAAGACAGTAAAATACGCTATTCATTATTTATTTATGAGCGACCTTGGAATATGTCAATATTGATCACTCCGTGTAAGTGATTCAGGTCATACATATTTTATTTCAGTTTAGTTTACCTGCACTATATCGATTGGCGAGTGTTTTTCTCGCTTTACAAATGTTCTTGGAACTTTCTTACAAGTGGAAATGCTATAATTTACTATGCAAAGGGGAACTAATTTGTTTAAAAGCTGGTTTGCTGCTCTACGATTTCACAATGTTAGGTAATAAATATAGCACTGTACCTGCGACTTCGTTCGCTTGGATTTCATACTTTTCCTTCCGAACTTTAAAACTTTCACTCCCGGCCCTCAGACCCGTATTTTTTAAATCAAAATATACTCGCTGATAATGCAGCCTTCCATAGACGAAAGCTACTTTATCTCAAATATGAGCTTTTCATTAACTTAACTCCGAATCTGATTTAATTAAATCAGATTGGCAGTTTTTGAGTTAAATCTTTATAAATAATCAAACAAAAATCACATCTTTTCTCTTTATAAAATTTGCACAGATTTTTGGTTCAAATTCACATCTAATAGCATTTAATGGCAATGATGATCACAGATTCTGGGCTCGTAAGGGTGGAACTTTGGTCAAGCTATGCTTGTCGAGGTCAGTTCAGTGATGATGAGCATCCGTTACACATCTATACCCGCCGTTCTATTCTGTAAAAATCACCTCGTGCAAACTTGAGTGAAGTGAACTGTCAAACTGTCAACCCCCTAGCTTCGCCTACATATCACGCGCGGTGATTTACTGCCGTAATAGTATCATACTGGCGTCCGTGTCTCGCACCGAGTATACTGTAACATCCGATTAAATTTAAAGCCTGCCTCAACGTATTTGGGAAAAGGCTAATATTTTTAAGAAATGCGCACCCAGGTACCTACTTACCGCTTTAATAAATAATTGGCTGAAAGAACGTAGTAATAAAATGCGTGCGCTGCGAAAACAGTTAGATTTACAACTGGAACTGGAATGCGCGGGTAATCCGAGGGGCACAGCTAGTTTATCCGTATCACCCGTAATGCAACCCAAACGTCAAATCACACGGAATCATAATAGATTCCAATCTTATATTTGCAAAATGGCGACCACTACCTACATAATGACTGTCACGGTTGAGTTGTGGCTGACGCTGGTTGCCTAGTTTCTAGCAAATAATTACCGTACATTGAAAGCTTTTTAGAAAACTTTTGTAGGTCAACTGATTGAAACTGTCAATAAATTTAAAGCATTCGATAAAAAAATAAATAAAAACAATATGTACTTAACAAGTAGAAAAATAAAAATACTTACCTGAATAAAAATTAAGGTCTAACACTGACCATATAGTATAAGTATACCATTAAAAAAAAGCAAAAATAAAATCTAGGTGGCAAGTAAAAAAAGTATTACCTGAATAAGTGTAAAATTCCAATACCTACTGACCGTAAACATTCGATTTTTAAAAAGCAAAGACAAACTCCTACTGGCAAGTAAAACAAGTTTTAACAGTAAATACATAATCAAAGTCAATTGCTAAACTTAAAGCGTTCGATATCAAAAAAACAAAGAAAAATACAAATCGACAAGTAGAAAAAGTTTTACCTGATTATGAATAAAAGTTCAACACTGAACATATGGCCAGTATCGACCCCATTAATGGTCATTCATTGCCAAGGGAAGCGCTAATTTGTGGTCAGATGCCACCTTTCTCACGATTACTTGCATTGCGTTAGTGGCGGCCGATCCTGACATTGGCCGTCTGTCCGATGGCACGTGAACAGTGGCCCGGCGATATGGCGTACGTTCCATTAAAAACTTTATTTCGTCGTTCGCCTACAAGAGTTCAGAATTCCATGGACAAATGAAGGTAATATTCTTTCTTAGAATATTTAAATTTTCTTTACAAACGTTTACTTGTTCTGAGAATTTTTAACGATGTCTTAGCTCATCTAATTGGTTAATAATGGTCTTGCAACTTAATACACAGTTTAATATTAAGACATTAAAATTGAATTGAAGTATTCTGTGTCTCTGTGTTGTTGATAAAAATGAAATTTAGTGATAACATGACGCTATGTTTTTGGAATCGATTTATTAGCAACCAGTATAATTATGCTAGTATTCAGGGTGGAAAAACCATTTTAAAACCTAAAGATCGAATATTTCATTTAAAAAATAGTTTTATTTTTAAAACAATCTAAACTGCATTCACAGATTTCTCGACAAGCTTACCGAATCCGCGTATCGAACCAGCTCAAAAAATAAATAAAAATAAAAACTCGCTATTTTATATTACGAGTCGGTAGTCAAAGATAAAGATTAAATTGTCTTCAGGAAACCTTAAATCACAAGTCTGTTGTACAGTAAAAAAAAATCCATGAAATGTAATATTATTATGTATTTATTTTACAAGATTACCTAGACTAGAATAGAATGTCTTTGGATATTAGAGTAGAAAGTAAAGTATACGAAACTATATATTATTTATTTATTTATTTAACCAATGAAACTTTTTCAATTTACATAATTGTACTTTAGAAGGTTTTCTTAGAAATCACTGACGACGGTGAAGATCATCACGCTTGCTCTAGGAGTCTAGGCGAATTGGCATTTTCAAATTTATAACTGTAAGTCTAAGTTTTCTGACCATGTTTTCTTTTACTGATATCAATTGAGTATAAGATAACAGAGAGTACTTAAGAATTTAAAAAGACACATTGGTATTAGCCCAGATTTTGATTGATTTGAACTAGGTACAATGTCGTGTATAAGAGATAGACGCCTTAACCTCTGAGCCATCACGCCATTATCTGAATGAAGTCTTTATTTATCCTGCAGTGCTACAATAAGGGTCAGCGCAGCGCAGAGAAACATATCACGTGGAGAATGTAAATTGCACTTTAATTCAATAATTTTAAAATTGATTTTCGAGTGCCTTCATAAAATATGCGCTCCCTTCTGTCTGCACTGACCCTAAAAGGCTGGTATTATTGTTGTATTTAAAAAAAAAACTCGCAAAGTTTAAATTATACATAGACCACTTATGAAGAACTAATATTTTACTGTTCAAGATCTTTATCACATTTTGGAATTGACTAAATAGATTTGCAATCTAATTGAATTAGGCTATCTAACTTTTTCATTTAATTCCAATTTCATTAGGTACTGCTTTAACTTTAGTCGCATTAATGTGATTGATAAAGACGCTTTATGTAGAGATGTCAGAACAAGTTCACACCATAGAATTTACTTGAATGCTTCGCCATATAGTAAAAATATACTTTGTTTGACAATAATATTTACTAAACATATAATAACAACACACAGAATATTACAACTCCAACACCCCAGCTCACTCAGTTGCACACGGTTAGACTCAAAAGCGACCTCAACATAGTTGGGAAAAGGCTCGGCAGATGTTAAAAATATTTTTTAATTAAAAGTCAGCAAACAAAATACATTAAGTGTGACATATTATGTATATCGTATGACATGATTAAAACAGATAAAGTAGATAACAGCTTATAATCATACGATTTTATTTAATGCTAAAATGTTCGATGTAGCATTTGATTACAACGTGTTTCCGCTTAGTGTTTGGCGATATTGTCACGTTGAATTATTGCACTGCATAAACCCTGCAAAGGTTGACTGGTAGAAACAGCCTATGGCATTTAGTCCGTCTCTGTACAGTAGTACAACTCTTCTTTAATGTAGGTACTTGAAGTATTAAATAAATAAACCCTTGGTCATCTCCACTGACCTGCCTGCTATTTTCTTACATCGAAAGTACCTACATGTGAAACTGCGGGGCTACGGTTTAACCCGCATATATTCGTGTATTTTTTATGTACGCTCTCCACCAAACGGGCCATAAGAGTTTTGACTGAACTAGCGCACTTGCAAAACGTCATCACAATCTCAAACGGACTTATTGATGGATTAACACTCATGTAAAACGAATGTGTTAGCTCTGTATTGCACACTGACTTAGTCGTAGGGTATCGGTTCTGTCTGAAGCAAATCTTGGATAGAAATACTTACTCCACTCACAAATTCTTCATGTGACGTAAGGTACAGTAAAAAATACCTACAAAACACTCAATATCAAAGCCAGAGTTGATGTTTATCGATTAGTGTACAATAGAAAACATGTAGGACCTTGGATTCACACTTCATTTCGCGTAATGTCCCACGGTGCTGATGGCAACTTGCATATTTAAACACATATCGACGGTATATTTCGCTTTGACAACATAAGTAAGGTTCGTCACTTGTCAGCACCAGTAAGGTTTGTCACTTGTCAACATTAAATTATAGGTAGCTGTTGAGGTTCCTAGAAGGATAGATAGTAAAGACAACAAAAATGTTTATTTTTTTTACACGCTATGGGGACAGAAGGTGTTTGACTAACACCCACATTAGTCACATAAACTAGAAGAAGAAAAAATACCGTTTACTTTTTAATTTCTTGTTGCTGCTGCATTCATTTAAAACCAAATTAAGCTGAAGTGGATTTCACATGTCGCATTACAAGTTTTGGATCTGTAGTCTCGAATAAGACATAAAGGAACATGACTCGCTCGGTAGGCTTTGTGACTCTAGGACTGTTGTTATTGTGAATCGGTTTCTAGCTACTCTTTCCTGAATTGATTTAATTCTCCACAACGCAGCAGGCGTTTTTTTGGAAGCGTCTAAGCGCCTATTCACCTTTGGATTTAGCACCAAAGATATTATATTAATTGGTATAAATGCATAGGTGCCCTTAAAATGGGTGCTCAAACAGGAATAGTTCTTTTTCTGATGACGGACGAACGGATATCTAGATACCTAATGTTGTTTTGTAAATCTTGGACAGTCGTTATAACTAGTCAGAGTTAATCATGTTATCATGGAGCTTCGTGGAAAACACTGGTATTTAGCTGCATTCGGTTAGACTGGAAGGTGACCCAACATAGTTGGGAAGAGGCTAGGCAGATGATGAAGATCTGGATATCAAACCTCTTTAAATCTATTACGCTTTTTAAATCTATTTTTCCATGTGCACAGGGCAACAAAGTATCAGCGACGACGACGGAGACGCGGCAGGTGAATGTTGGGGCCCCCATCGAAGGAGACCAGAAGAAACACAACAAGATCAAGACCTCCAAGTACACGCTCCTCTGGTTCTTGCCCAAGAACCTCTCTGAGCAGTTCCGGAGAGTCGTCAACTTCTACTTCTTGATCGTGACTATAATCGCTGTCGTTATTGGTGAGTCTCGAATTTGCTATCTCTTTCTGTTCTAATATTTATGTATGACAGTCTCGTGTCACAGTGTTTATAACAAAACTCCTACGAACCAATCCTTATATGTTTTTTTGAATGTTTAGTTGGTTTGAAAATAGCACGTCGTAATTCCCTACTTTTACCTACTTTGTCGGACGTAAACTAAATAAAGCTAATAAATTGATTCTAAGGCGACGAACGAAGTTTGCCGCTCTGGTCTCTCTATATTGTTCTGGTCTCGCTTTTCTGGCTCAGACCAACTCTGTGAGATGAAGTGGACTGTAAGCTGTAATACAGCTAGCTGTTCAAATAAAAAACGCAGGCACACTGCTGTGTGCCTCCGTTTTTTATTTCGTGAACACGATACGATTGAGATGCCAGTATTTTCGTACAAATAGACCATTCCACGATTGTCCCTTTACAAAAGCTTGAAAGGTGCATGATAGGAGCCTTACGAGTTCTGTTGTGAAGTTACGTCTCAAGCAGTCTAGGTAATCGACTTCTGACGATTGGCTAATCTTTTCATTATAGAAAATTCAAGCTCTAATTATAAGTGCGTATGTTATCGACACGTTAAGAAGAAGACATACGCCATAAGAAGGCATAAGTAAATAACCTAACATTCAAAGTACGATTAAAAGTAAATATACAGTGAATTTATATGAAAGTCTGAAAACCCTAACCATACCCCGTGTTTGAATTCTTAGAAATATGCCTTCGCATAAAAATATAAGTGCTTCATTCAAAAGAATAATTTGCGCTTGTAATACTTAAGTCTAGGGTTGTCAAATTAATCAATAGTCTATACAGCTGTAGGTATATGAGTAATGTCGACAGCAAAACTTTTTAAAAAGCCACCTTATTGAAAAAAAAAAAAAAATGAATATGTGGTTAATAGTTGGTCTAGCAAGCGCTACTGCTGAGCATGAGGTCTCGGGTTCGAACCCCAGGTCGGGCAAAGTGTTATTGAGTTTTTCCATCTGGAATTTCTTAGTAGCAGCCCGTAGTCTGGATTTTTGCCCGATTGATGGCGATAGAGTAGCTCCCTATTACATGGGACTTAAACATAACTGGCGAAATGTAGGTGTACTACCAGGTACACCTCTGCCTAGCCCTTTGGGGATTACACAGGCGTGACGTTGTATTGTCTATATGTTTGAAAAAAAGTTTAGAATATTTTTTTTTTTCCTATTCTATTATAAATAAAATTGTCCTTGATATACGTCTTTGCGTTTAAAAATGAAGGGGTAAATTATAGTCATTCTAATTGAGATGTTTCTTTCTACTGAATAATTTATAGTTTAGGCTGTACGTAGAATTGACGTGGGAATTCTTGCACCTTCGTTTTATTTTATTGTGACTTGTCATTGTTGATATTAATATCATTTTTAAAGAGTTATGATAAAGGGACTTAAAACCAATAGAACACAATATGTTACGTAATAGATTATGTCAGATAACTAAGAATAGTGTCCATTTGCAGTTTTACTCAAGTCCGTAGCACTTTCTTAGAGTCTGATATAATTTATAAAAAAAATCAATGTTATAGTATAAAACACATTGTCACAATAAAGGACTGCAGCTGACTGCATTTGGGAATGACCTCTTCAGAGCAACGTAAATATCAAATTGATGCAATGTCGACTGGCCTGTTGTTGGTCTAGTAGTTAGTGACCCTGACTGCCAAGCACAACAAATGCGTGCACTGACTGGCCAGACCCACTCATGTGATTTTTTACTCAAAAGACCATCACAGACAGTAAGCTGCATTGTCATAACATGATCTGGTCAAGATAATGTCCTGCAGTAAATTGCAAATCAATTCATTGTAATTGCCATAGGGATGTTATCGATCTTCACTTCGATTCTCTTCAAAGTCAAAGTCAAATCGTTTATTTCAATTAGACCCATAACAGACACTTTTGAACGTTAACTTACAAAATAAAATAAATTAAGAGAATGATTCTAGTTGCACATTCCAAATGGTAGTTTCGTATGGAGAAGAATGTGCAAGAAACTCCATACTTACTCTTTTAAAATAGGATTACAATACTTCGTATACAACAATCAGATTTTATGTGAGGACGATGCACCTAGAGTAATAAGAGCTATAGGTACTGAGATAGGTACATAAAAAATAAGCAATGGACTCGATAAAAAGATATTATGTTGGTAGATACATTGTACTCACATATTAACAAAAATACACAATACACTGTAGAATGTTATTAATCATTAAATAAACAAATGAATAAAGTTAAAAACAAACAGCAGATCAGTGTGTGAGTTCAGAGAAAAAAGCAAACAAACAAAAATTTAAGTACTTTAGCAGCCAATTTGATTTTGTCAAACCTCCTATGTCCTATGGAGCAGGACCAGCATGTTTCCAAGTATTTTTATCTTCAATATAATCCTCTAATTTATAATAAGCCTGTTTACAGAGTGTACTTTTAATATAAGTTTTAATTTTCCTTTCATTTAATTCTAATACATCACGAAGTATTTTGTTGTAACATTTGACTCAATACCCCAAAAAAGATGTTTGTACTTTGGCTAGTCTGAAAGCTGGTTGCGCTATTTTATCTTTATTTCTTGTGTTAAAATTATGTCTATCACTAATTTTGCTGAAAAGATGAGGATTTTTCCTAACATACATTATATTTTCATAAATAAATTGACAAGGCACTGTCATAATATTTATTTTCTTAAAAAGTTCCCTAAGAGATTCGCGATTCGGTAGATTATAAATTATCTTAAAAAAACGAAGCCATCAGTAGTAGTTTAATAAGTTCCGTATATAAATGACTAAGCTCTCAACAATCTGTAACAGCTCTTATCTATAAATAAATAAATAAACTAAGCACGTCTGCTTAGTTTATTTATTTAGACGTCTCTCGCGGTTTCACCCGCGTAGTTCCCGTTCCCTTGGGAATATGGGGATACAAAGTAGCCTATGTTGCTTAGGGTGAATGCTTTCCAATGGTGAAAGAATTGATTAAATCGGTACAGTATTTTTTTAGTTTATTCATTACAAACGTACATACAAAAGTAACATTTTTCCTCTTTATAATATTAGTGTAGATTAGTTAAACTGCTCTTATTGATAAAATAAGAGCTGTTTAACTGATATCTGAGAAACTAATAGACTAAAGCCCGATTTTTTAAATACTCGAAAGTCGAATAACTTACTTCTGAATTCTGATGAATAAAAATGGCGGTTTCGCAATATTCATGTAGAAAATATGACAAACCGCCATTTTTGTTTAAATCAAATAAAATATAACTGACTTTTGAAAAATCGGGACCCGACTTAGTTAAATAAAACAGCATAAGTAGTGGCTCGTTTCTCAAGTTTGCACTTCAAAGGTTTTTAGTTTAAGCATTTCTTTGTAGTAGATAATTATAATCGATCGGAAAACCTCGTAGACTCACGACTTGCGATCAAAGAACACCGTAATTTGTATAAATTAGTAGGAAGGCCTTCGCTCGATTAGATAGAGGTACCTAATCTTTTTAATGTGTAAGTACATGCATTAAAACCATAAAGTACCTACGAACTGCGCCTTGGGAAACACCGCTGTTTCTGACTTCTAAGAATTCAACAGACCGTTTTTTTTTTCGAAATTAAAAATAGCCTATTTGTTTAATGATAAATGTTAGGTACTCATATAATTGGTATTTACAATCATTTTTCTTTACACGTCAAAAAAGTAAAATGTTAAATAAGTACAGACGCCAGCACATCAAGTTACCACAATGTGTCAAATTTCTTTGATCGTTTTTCAACTTTATGTTAAACAAAATAAGGTCCATATTCAATTGGGAAAATTTGATACATTGGGGTAACTTTATGTGCTGGCGTCTGGACATACAAATAGAAGAGAGACCTATGTCCTCCTATTCTTACATGTGTAACTCTGCCTGCGAACTACTTTTTACTTAGATACTTGTAACCGGGTATTAAAAAGTAAATTCAGTCTGAACAGCCAGTCACATAAGGGCACACGGAAGGAAATATTGCTCAAAAGGTTACCGAAATCGGTAAGGAGGACTCGTCTTCTTCTTCTCCCGACTTCGTCTCTGAGCTGAGAAGAAATTCCGAAAGAAAATCATAAGTTCTTAATAATTCAGCCTCTTTTAAAGTCCAAATATTCTTGATAAGGACCATGGCATGGTGCACGTGAGGATCATGGATATTAGTGTCTGAGATCATTACACGTATCAGCGTAAAAACACACGTATCGAAAAACTTTCGCATTTTAATATTAGTGAAGAATGTAGTATAGATTACAATCATTAGCACTGATGTAGCCTGGATAACAAAAGTAATTCTCATTTTTTTTTTGGATTTGTATAAAAGAAGAAACAGAGAGAGAACACAAGTTTTTGCGTCCTGTTGTCTCTCACTTTTTTTTCTTCATTATTATTTATTCACATCATGATCTATGTAACAGGTTAACAATGATTTCTAAAACAACCATTGTTTTTTTGTGGCGTACAAGTAAGTGTAAAATAAATACCTACAATTAAATTATTTACAATTTAATAAAAATAAAGATCAAAAGATTTGTTTAATTTTGATAGCCATTAGGTACAAAAATCCTGATTAGGTCATGAAGGCGGGTGATTCATAATGTACTGTGGTTTCATCATTTAATTTAATCTAGAGGCTTCTTTTTAATGTTTTATTGAATTTAAATGAAGTGTGAAAGGCGACTAACGAAAGGTATTTACAAGGCAGATGTAAGTGGGAACGCCGGGAGGGGACGCCCTAGAAGGACATACATAGACTTATTGGTGAGGTTCTTCAGAAAGGTCAGGTGCGTAGTGCTCGCAACAGGCGTGTGTGTATGACAACATGTATGAATGTAAACGAAGCAAAGAAGTATATAAGAATCGTAGCATTTGGCGCTCTGTAGTTTCTGCCTACCCCCATGGGAAAAAGGCGTGAGTTTATGTATGTATGTATGTATGTAGGCTCAAACAACATCTGACAATCCGCTTAACCAAGAAGAATCAAGTTACGCAATAACTGGGTTGCAGAGGTCCGACAGGCAGTCGCTCCGCAAGTTAAGCTTGAGATTTTGTGTTATGGGTACTAAATAGCTGATAAACATACTTATATGTTTCTAAATAAATACATATTATAGATAAATTACACCCAGACACAGAACAAATGATCGTGCTCATCACAAACATTTGTCCTGGGTAGAAATCGGACCCACGACCTCCGGCATAGCAGTCAGGGTCACTAACTCCTAGACCAACAGGCCAGTCCAGTCAGTGTAAAACACTGGTATTCAGCTGCATCCGGTTAAACTGGAAGCCAACTCCAACATAGTTGGGAAGAGGCTAGGCAGATGATAAATTGTGTAGGTACTTTGTTGGTACACTTGGCACAATGTTGTGACGGAATCTACGATTAAATTAATTATTGAAGGAAACCGTCGTGTATATTTGTTTCTTGCATGTGAATATCTGCACACTAAGGGTTCTATTCAATGTTGTTCTTTATTTTATGTACCTATTAGTTTATTGCTAATTATATTTTTTTTATGGGATCAGTACATACTCAGAATAATATAAAAACATCATTTTGGTTCCCTATAGTACATAGTATAGTATTATCAATGATATTAATACGCTAAGCGAATACATTGGATCCATTATTTGTATGAACACGACGAACGCAGTCGATCAATGTTTCTTGACTCTTAGTCGGAAAAAGCCTCCTTATGAGATCTAGGTAATATGTACAGTAAAGTCTGCAGAAAGATAAAATTCTCGTATTTTCGACCCCTAGGCGACCACCTAGTACACTACTAATCAATATAGATAAATAGTAATAGTATACAGTTATACATAAATGTGTATTATATTCGTGTTCTCGTACTACGATATATCTACTTAAATTGTTATCTTATCAAGTGTAATGTGTCCGATATAGTTTTGCTATTAACGGCAAAGGATATTTTGGTAGAAGTGCCTTATCACCTAGTAGCGACGCGCACCAGCTTTGCACGGTTGTAAAAAAAAACTATATTCAGGTTTTATTACAAATATAGCATCTAAATTATCGAATTTCAATGCGGATTTAAAAAAAAAAAACATTGTATGTAATCTATTCCTTTCCAGCCTGCGTAGCATGAACACCGAAGAAACGGTCTTTGTCGTGTCTCGGAAGAAAAGAAATTAAGTGTTCATGCTACGCAGGCAGGTGTATTGAAAGAAATTTGACAGATTGAGGTTCCAGTCTATATAATCTGTCACTTTGCCGATTCGTCTGTAGACAAAGGCCGTTTCTTCGGTGTTCAATGTGTTCATGCTACGCAAGCAGGAAGGTTGTGTCCACAACCTTTAATTATTAATTTAACATAAAGCTACGACTCTCACGAGGAGGCACAGCTGGTATCTAATAAATAATAAAATCAACAAAATATTTTTGTTTGAATTCCTAGGTACGGAACCATAGATCCTATTACGCAGCTCTTTTTACGGAAATTTCTCAACTCTTTATTTTTTAGGTATGACAATTTCAAAACCAATTTATTCGAATTAGTCCGAGAATTACCACTTTTTGGACGTCAAATGTTAGATGACGTGACGAAAAGATATGCGAAATAAAGGCGAATGAAAATGACATGCAAAAGTGTTTGTGAAAACATATTTATAAAAAAAAGATACGTAGGGCAGTCCCCCAAACGCCCGCCCTTCACTGACACTGCTTAGCACCTATATGGAAACGTTCATACGATAACCACATAATTCGCTCGTCACATAACCGTCTTCTTCTATGTCCCACTCACCGTTCTGACTTTATTCATAGCTCTTTTTTTGTGCAGTCTATTTCTTTGTGGAACGCACTCCCCCAGGAAATCAGGATGGCAACCAACCGATTTTCATTCAAAGTTAAAGTTCGCGAGCATATTCGAAAGAAGTTGGCAGTAGTATCTTCACAGCGCTAATGTTTTCGCAACTCCTTGTGTATTATGTATTATATATATTATATCTATAGTTTACATATTTATGTATTTATACTGAACATATTTGTGTATTATAATTATGTATATTATAACTATAGTGTACATATTTATGTATTTACTAGCTTTTGCCCGCGGCTTCGCCCGCGTGGATGTCGAACTTCCGTCCCCTATGTTTTCCCTTTAAGGGTTGAATTTTCAAAAATCGTTTCTATGGAAGACTTACTCTTCACTAAGAACACCCCTTCAAGTTTCATGTCTCTAATACCAGCGGTTGGGGCTGTGCGTTGATATATAAACGTAATAATTTTAGCATAATACTTCCGGATAGACTACTTTCAAAGTTGATCCTTCCGATATGTATGCATAAAGATTTCTGGAACTACTGACCCGGGAAAGAGCGCCGTACAACTGACCATGTGTAAAACAACTGATACTAAGATCAACCTGCCCAGGCTTATTGATTACCTACAACCGTACCAAGTTTGGTTAAAATCCCTATAATAGTTTTTGAACTATGCGTGCACATACAGACAGAAAGACAAAACATTCACTAATTGCATTTTTGGCATCAGTATCTATCACCAATCATCCTCCAATATTAATTTTGAATAGATATTCAATGTGCATAATTATCTTCGTAGTGTGTGATAGTCCATTGAATTGTATGGCGAGCGATATTGTATCTTAAGATTAAATATTATAATATCTTAGCCGTGTGCAGCGCCCTTTGGTGAACTCCACTGCGGGTGACGTAACCTACGACAAACTTATTATTTGCGGTTGGTACAGTAGTCGGGTCTAGGGATCGAACCGCAAAATTAAGTTTGTTTTTTATTGTATATACTTTTCCGGGATAAAAAGTACCCAGTGTGGTGCCCAGGATATCAAAGAATAAGTATACCAAGTTTCATCGTAATCGAACCGGTAGTTTTTGCGTGATACCTGAACATACAGACAGACAGACAGACAGACAGACAGACAGACAGACAGACAGACAAAAATTTTTTTAATCATATTTTTGGGTTCGGTGTCAGTCTAGTAACACCCCCTGCTATTTATTTTTTTGATATTTTCAATGTACAGAAATTTTACTTCTACAGATTTATTATAAGTATAGATATTAAACATAAATTAGTATTGCTTGCTTTATTTTCTTTTCTTTTTTCCTTTTAAATTGCACCTACCACTGCTTTTCTCTGCATCACCTGAAGGTTGACTGGTAGAAAATGCCTATGGCATTAAGTCCGCCTTTGTACATTAGTGTGCTTGAAGTATTAAATAAATAAATAAATAATTTAGAACTGATTGTTCGTATTAATAATGAATCCTAAGAGTTTATAATTTCAGTTAATTATGTTCTGATTGTACCATAAGGTGAAAATTATAGCTTGAAGAGTGGCCTGTAATTTTCATTTAAGACTATTATAATGAGCTTATCGACGACGTTCGAATAGCTGTAATAACTCGTTCGAGGACATACCTATGTTATTACTCTTTTAATTTATTCAAAGAGATGACACGTGGTCACCGTCCACGTTACTTATAATTACCGTCATAGAACGAAAACTTTTGACATCTATGTTTTGGTATTTAATAACCTATATACCTACCTACCACTTAACCTGTAACTATCAATTTCTTTTTTTAAATATAAAATAGCAATAAGTCAATGTTTCATGAACTTGAAATGATTAGATGTCGATAACCGCCGTGACCGCTGTCTTTTGTGAAGTTCGCCAAATTTACCTGGAATTTGTACAGAGGTATTATTTAGTTCCAAACTTCCAATAAATCAATTTACCCAGTTACTGGTTGTGGAGGTCAGACAGTATAATCTAGTACGTTTTTTTTTTGAAGATATGTTTAATGAATAACAGAAAGCCATGAAAAAATCATAATGTCTATCTTATCAGACTGTAACGTTCTCACTGCTGAAGCACAGGCCGCCGTTTGTGGTGGACGTCAGATATTTTCTAATTTTTGGTACTAGGATACTTATTTAGTTTACTCTCGAAATTTTCTTTTACCGTTTTGAGTGCAGTGGAAATGAAAAAATATGCTTAAGGTAAACTGTGTCGTAACACAGGAAAAAAAATTAACACTACCCATTGTAGCACCTTGAAATTATTTAATCAGGAATTAAGAAAAAGGTGTCCATCCGAGACCGCAACTTAGTCATCAGCACCACTTCGCAACGCTTAATAAACGTTTATTTCAGATAACTGAGATCCAATTTGTTAGTAGTAATAAAAAAAAACTGATAACCAGTGTAAGTTACAAAGACTTAATCTACTTGCCCTCTGCCAGACCAATGAATCGAGGTATTAATATTAATAAACTTAATTTATTTCTGCAGACAGTCCAGTATCGCCGATCACCAGCATACTGCCGCTCAGCTTCGTGGTGATGGTGACAGCCATAAAGCAAGGATATGAGGACTGGCTGAGACACAAAGCTGACAACAAGGTCAACAACCAGATAGGTGAGATAACCACAGATAACATACCAAAACACCGATGGTGATATTGTTGTGTAAACATAAACATTTCATAAGTGACAATAGCCCAATAGCCATTTGGCTATATATATGTCACTTATGTAATCCGTGCTTCATCGTCGACCACATCATCGCTTACCATCAGGTGACATAGTGGTAAAAGGGGACAGATCGGAAAAAAAAGTTTGATCTGTCCCCCTGTAAGCAATTAGGGGATAGTTCTAACTTTACTAACTGAATGATGAAACCGTTAAGGAGTGAATAAAGTTCGAACTGTCCCCTCATTACAGGGGGATAAATCAAACTTTTTTTTCCTATCTGTCACTCTAAGGGGACAAAGCGGGATGACAGGTCGAAATAATCCAAACAAATGTGGCAATTAAAGCATGGTTTTTAAGTATGGCTATTAATAGTCTGTGTTGTTTTAGTCTAGTAGATGTAAGTACGATCACTAGTTTGTAAGTCGTGTGTACTAACCGAATCGACTATATTTGTACGAAATTAAGACTTAGTCCTTGTCCTGAAGGAACGAATTTGCCACGAATACACACGCGATTTGAAGTTCAATGCTATGAATGTTGCATACATAATTAGAGAGCTTCTAGCTGAAGAGCAAACTATTACAAAACGCATCAAACTCGCACGTAAATCTGGATAAGTTCTCAATTTATCGAGAGGTCGTGATAGGATCGTCAATAGTGCAGTGGGTGGAGAACCCATTGGATTTTGTCAGTTATATTTTAAATCCCACGAATTTGGAACCAAGCTTATTGCTACCAATGGGGGTACAAATGTAGATTCGGCTACCTACAACTCTTTACTAATATTAATACCTTGTTAGCTTTATAGTCGTAATCCTATGGATAGTCAGTGTAGAATCCTGAATTCTTTCCGAGAGTGGGATTGCCTAAGTCATTGCCTTTTTTTATTCGTGCCCAAATCTTGGCAATAGTAATAGTAACTTTATTATTTTACAGGTAAGAAATAAAAGTAGTTGCTATACAACATGTATAATAGCATTATAAAAATTGAAGTCGATTTTGATCTTTTTCCGTAGGCATAAGAATATCATTTCAAGCAGAAACGGGAATACCATAACCACTGTTTACTGCAGCTGCCATAAGTCATATTACTAACACAATGAAAGTCCTAAAATCGGTTGAACGAACTGAAAAAGAGATTTCGATAAATAAACATCTTATATGTATAATTGAAATAGAGTAAAGTTTAATAAAAATAGGCAGGTTTATTTATGTTAGTAATAAAATATAAAATCTTTATCTAGGAACCTTGAAATGTTGCGGGCAATAGTTATTTATCTTTTATCTTTATGTGATTCGACTATCCAATCAGTGGTGTACTTCATGTGTTAGGGATTTCCGCAAAGCGGGTAGGGCAGTATTTATAAGGGTTTAGTCAGTTCTGAATCACTTAAGTGTAAGATTATGAAATAATTTAATGTTAATATGATCTATAAATTAATTGATGTAGCTCTTTTAATTATTGTTTATAGTGTTTATAGTGTACAATAAACAGTAAGTACCTACCTATTCAATTCAATTCTGTCTCTCGAAAATTACAGATGTTCCGGTTTATGCAAATAAAGCATTCGCGGCGTTCAATTATTCCATTATCTACATTAATATTAAAAGTTTTTTTCTGTAAAGATATTGTATGAAAAGCAAACGCATTTGGCAAAGGACCAGATTATCTATTAAAACTTTTTGACTTTGGTAATGAATGAAAACGTACATTCACGTCATCTAGAAAAAGGTATTTACAAAAAGCTCCGCATAATTTGTTCGAGGAGTTAGTCATTAATCAGCAGTGTCTTATTAAATCGATATTTAAACTTCTATAATGCGTTTGTATTTTAGCTTCCAAAAATGTAAACAATAATGTGTTTATCAAAAAGTAGCTTTAACACTCGCGTATAAAGTTCAGTTTGCGCTATAACTTCTACATTTTAAAATGGCATTTTCAATAGGTCATCGTTACTGGACCTAAAGACCAATGAGTAAATATCAGTTGCATTCCCTTACTGCCTAGCTTATAAATCGTGTTTTAATCTTGCCTGAAATCAAGTAAATTTGCTTTTCTGGTGGGGCACTAATATATTATTTGTACTCGTATATACACCACTAATTTTTATTCAGTACAAATTTATAAAGTATCAATAAATAATATTCATAAACAGCAAAGTTACATTTGTTTATATCCCAAAAAGTCACCCAATTTATGGAAATATTGTACAGGCTATTCATGACATAGTAGTATAGTTCATTAATCTCGCTCAAGCATGCCCCGCCTCCAACAGCTGTTTTCGTTATTTAAGTTTCACTAAATAGTGGCAAATTTAAAAATTGAATTTCTTTTTTTTTAACTTTTTATTACGCAAATATGATCAGTAACGGAAACAGCCCATTTTTTTTGTATTTAAAAAAAAAAATAGTGGTGTATATTCGATATTATATCCGGGGTAAGAGCAGGAGAATGATGTTATACGGCTTCGTGGTTGAAGTATTAAACAAAACCACCCATTTTTCTATTGGAAATACACGTTTGTATATAAAATAGTAATCTGCATCCGGTTAAACACTTTTTTATTTACTTATAGGTAACCATTTCTCTTCCTAGTATTTTATCAAACTTTATTAAAATGTTGATAAATACAGCAAACTACCTACTCAATAATAATGAAGTGGTTATCATGACGTAATTTCTCGACTGTCAACCAATGACTAACATTCCATTATCGTAACATCACTCCTGTATTCACCAAAGGGTTGGGCAGAGGAGTGGCACCTACGTATATCCCGCCAGGAAAATTTACGCCTTTGTAAGTTTTTTTTAACGGTGTCTCCAACTAGAAATTTCTCTGGTGCATTTTTTAACATGCACAAACAGCCAGACCTAAAACAACATCCATCCCTTCTTTGGTCCTTCTATACTCTTGTAACCCGCCATATTCACACTCAAAACTGTTCTCACAACCATGATTCTTATTTGGACAGACATACACAAAAGCTAGGCAGATGAAGAGAAGCCACTATGTCAGCTTATACATAATCAACATAATATTATGTTCCCCCTGCTGGAACACTGGCTTTTTCTCTGTGAGAAGGATTAGGCCGCATGTTCCCACTGCGGGTTTGGTGCCCAGAAATGGCCTTTTTCCTTTTTGTGTCTAAGATATGCCGATTTCCTCACGATGTTTTTCTTCACCATTTTGTGAACAGTGGTGATGAAATTTGTATCACAAAGTATAGCGCTTGTCTGGGTTAAAATCTACAACCTAAAACTCGAAAGTCACGGTTGTTACCACTGGTCTCACTTACCTCAACTTAGGGAGTAAAAATTATACATTACCTACATAGATAAAAGAAAATAGGAATTTATTTCCCAACTTATCTGTTAAAGTTCATCGGAACTGATACCGGCCGACCTTCGTCTGGTGCACTACAAGATATGTAGATAACAGTTCTTAATCTCAATATCAGGTTCTTTAGTGAGAGCATGTGATAATAACCTCATGTGGTTAACCTTATGGTAAACCTAAACCGTTATCAGGATCTGCCTAATCTAATCTTTTGGGTAGGAACAGCGTCAACAACAAGCAGGGACATAATAATGACTCCTCAGGCACTCATCATAGTGATCTCTTTATGAATAAAACAAACACAAAGAAAATAGTTTATAAATAACAAATAAATAATAATTACCTACGCAGGTGGCCTTTTGAGTCCAATGTTAATTGAAATATGCTGATCCAAACATTGTCACTAAAAATGACGAAATGACGAACTAAATAATGACAGTATTAAATGGTTTGCTGTAGTGTATTTTACAACCTGCAAATCAGCTAGGGGCTATACATAAATCCTACTCTGTTTGTGCTGGCTTCCAGTCTTACCATCTGGCCGGCTGCCTTTCTGGATCTCAACCACTCGCTTATTCCCTTTGTTAGGACCGATTGTCAGACTTTCGGGCTTCTGACTAATAATAAGTCGTAACGACTGTGAAATATAGATAGGTTCGTAAACTTAAATACTATTGTGTAATGTCACCATAGATAAAAATAATAGTGACGCTTTTATTAAAAAAAAAATATATCTTATCTTCGTTCGTGAAAATAGATAACTTAAAAAGGTTAATTTAGCGAGGCTTTTGTGTTGTGCACTCGAAAGTCAAAGTCAAATATTTATTTGCAAACTAAGTGAACATATTGGTTTTGCTCCTGTCATCATCATCTGCCTAGCCTTCTCCGAACTATGTAGGGGTCAAATGGGGCTGAATACCAGTGTTTTACGTAGGGCGACTGCCTGCCTGACCTTCACAACCCAATAACTGGGTAACACTGTACCCCTTAATTAAACTGGTCATCAGACTTTCGAGCTTCTCTGGTATGGTGTTGTTCCTTTGAATCGTTAAAAATAAATGCATCGTTGTGTTGAAAGAGAAATTATGAGACTGAAAGCGATCACTGACTCGCTGAGTTGATGACTGACAGATGTATTTTTTTTTCTTATTGCCAACTGAGCCGATATCGACTATTCTGCCAGCGTTACATATTGACAACATTTTGGTGAACAACACAAGAATTTTGGTGTTCCGTTCTCAAAACAAGTCAGGTCAGGGCTAGTGGATAATGAACCTTTATCGTTTAGGTAACGAAAGTCATGATTCTAAAAAAAATGTCCCTAAAAGCTAAATAGCCTTATGAAATGGGCAACCAAATTATTTTTTTTATTTTATTTAACTAGTAAGTCATGACAATCAGAAGTGCAAACGATGTAAATTTCCTCATCCTTCAGAGATAAGGGAGGATACTCCGACCAGACGGGTCTTGTGGTGTGTCTACAGGTCTACGACTACCCGAACAGTTGTATTTAGTAGTATAACTTTAACATCGCGATGTCGGATGTCAATCGTTAGTTCGTATGTGGCGAGCTAGATGTCGCTAAAAGGTGTTATTGAAATAAAGGATTTGATTTTGGAATTTCATTCAACAGTGGAAATAGTTCGCAAAGGCGTGATCAACGAGGTACGCAATTCGTCAATCGCGCCGGGCACCCTGGTCCGTGTACGACGCGGTAAGGAAGTCCCAGCCGACTTGGTACTGCTGTGCTCTGCAGGGGAGAAGGGAAAATGTTTCGTCACCACCGCCAACCTCGATGGAGAGACGAATTTGAAGACTTTAAGGGTACCCCCGCCGTTGATTGGCTTTACACCAGGTATTTCAGGACCTATTACCATCGTCATAAGTGTGGTTTATCATTGACACGATGTTCATATGGCTTTTTGTGTCCCATCTTTGTTATCAAATGTTTGTTCGTTAAGAAGAGTAAGATACTCTCTAGCAATACATTGGATAGACGTGTTGCTGGAGAGTTTGTCCCGCCGCTTCTTCTTCCCAGCAAAGACACTTGTATGTAAGTGGTGAAAGTTGGAAAGATTGTCTTTTGTCTTTTTTGACGTTTTAAAAGTTTAGATTCTCTGCCTAATTTAATTAAGACATTTTTGATTTTGTTAAATGTTTGTGATTTTGTTAACAACCTCCCTGTCCCATGAGTCACATAATTATGTTGATTGTTTATCTATTGTCTACTTTTGTGGAAAGTGAAAGTGTTAACATTGCTTTAAGTTGGTATAGAAGACTCCATGTCAGTAGTAACTGATCCAGTATCAGCTGGTCTCTTATTCTAGTGAAACTCTTAACCTGCTCGGGTTTAAGGTGTAACTACCATCGTGTGGTCGACTGTACCATGTACCTTGATATAATCTATAAAGTATCAATTCATCAAAAGAAAAAAGAAAATATTTTCCCTTGGTAAATTGGAATAATTTTTGTCACACCAGTTTTTATTTAAAATTCAACCGGACATAAATTCAGTAATCTTCTGTAGGTACACAGTAGCCATAATAAACGTATAGCTTTAAAATATAATGCATAATATATATGCCTAAGTACTTAGATAAGTAATTTTGTTGTTTATTGTACATTTCATCATCTTTTGATTGTGGTAATAAAGGTATATGGAATCTCATGTGTGCTTTTATTTGTGCGATCATATCAAACTCACTTAACACTGTCATCCTTACTCGTTCACTTTATGTTAGCTTAAGGTAAATAACGAAGATCTATCTCAAAATACACATTCTGAACAATAATCCCAAAAGACACTTTAATCGTAGTCTATTAAAACATTCACAAAATATTCAAAACAACCGAGGGCATTAGGAATTTATGACCCTTACGAAGACCTCGATTTACTTATGACTTTGTCACATTAAACTCCGGTTGCGTCTTGTTGCTGTTTATCGCTTTTACGTCGTTGACGCGTCATTTTTGACGTCGCGGCTATTGATAAAATGCCATTGAAATGTTACTTTTTGGACTTTTCTAGATTTCAAGGAGTGCCAAGTTAAATCCAAGATTGCGGGGCTGCAACCCTTGTCCCTTGTCTGATTAAAATCACTCCTAAATAGGTACTTCAACTACTTTTATGGGCTATTGAGGAAGAGTCACCAGAATTTAGGCAATTTTACACAAGAACTACGATCGAATATTAATCAGTAAATTATTCTTTCCAAGGCGGCAAAACCAGAGTATTATAATCTATCTTATTTTTAAAAAATTCATGTTGGTTTGTGTACGCCTCAATAACTCAAAAAGTTCTGCACCGATCTAGCTGAAATTTTAGCATGATAATCAAGGATTGTTTTTATCAATTTTTTTTTAACCATTCATTCACAATGTGCCACAGCAAAACCAAAATAAACTAAACCTAAAATTCTACACTGAGCATTTCCTTACCTACATTTTTGCAAAAGTTTGAGGCCAGCACATCAAGCTATCCAAATGTGTAGCTTTACAACTTTATTACAAATACAGTTTGGGGTACCTAGATGTGCTGTTGTCTATACTTACGAGAATTGGCCCTCAGAGTCAAGTTAAAATTAGCCTTTAAAAATTGAGTTTAAAATACTTACAAAAAAAAAAACATATTTCTAGCAAAATGCTCATTTTCCTTTAGATATTCTCCCGCAAGGTATGCGGATAGAGGTACCCAACCCGGTGGCGGATCTGTACACGTTCTACGGAAGGTTAGAGATCCCCTACCAGGACAGCCTGGTGCTTACTACCGATCACCTGATGCTCAGAGGATCGCGGGTCAAGAACACCGAGTGGGCTATAGGATGCGCTGTCTATACGGGTAAGTTTTAACAACTAATAACTTAGCTGTTGCAGTTGGAAGGTAGAAAAGTAAGAATGAAAAAAAATATTTATTCACTGATAATGGATAAGTTATAGCTATGAGTTTTTTTTTACGTTATCTGTAGAATAAAAGGCGAGAAATATTATAAATTGGACTTATTTTATTAATTACAAGAACAACACGTCTTTGCAGTAGGGCAGATAGAATGCAAGAGAGTGAACGAAGTTTGAGTGATTTTTTAATAATCAAGTACATTGTTCATCGTTCATATGGTTAAAAGTTTGCCATATAAAAACCACAGATAATAAATTTAGTGTTTAGTAACTTTTCTAAACATAGTTGGGCCGGGGGCGGTGAACAACATAGTATAACTTACAATAATACATGATCTAGTTAAAATAATAATTTTTATAACAAACCCTTCTTAAACAATAAACATATTTTAACTACAAGTTTACCTTTATTCTAAACCTATAACAATTACATAGTTTAGTATTTATTTAATTTGTTTTATAGCTTAATATATTAACATAAGAAATTACTTAAACCGAGGCAAGATCTTATGAAAAACAAAATTTTAATTAAGTGGTAATGAACACAGTTTTCTAAGAGATCTTGTATACAATTTATTGTTGGCCATTTTAATATGGGCCACCCTGACCTGACCATCTGGTCCAGGGATTATCTTGTCTATTCTCGCCATTGGCCAAGATAGAGGTGCAGTGTTGTCACTGCGTACAATAACAAGGTCACCTTCTGTTAGATTGGGGAGGACCTGTTTCCATTTGGGCCTGCTCTGTAATTGAGTGAGATAGTCCCTTGACCAGACAGACCAAAAGTCTTGTTTTATTTTAGTTAACATATTCCAAAATCTAAGTCTGTTCATTGGAACATTTGAGTGATCTATCTCTGGAAAGGTAGTCATGGCTGTACCTATTATAAAATGTCCAGGTGTAAGATATTGAAAGTTAGAAACATCTGAACTCAATGGCAAGAGAGGCCTTGAGTTTAAAACTGCTTCAATTTCTACAATGATAGTGTAAAGAGCCTCAAATGTCAGAGCAATATTACCTACTATTCTTTTAAAATGAAACTTTAGACTCTTTACACCTGCTTCCCATAGCCCACCAAACTCAGGGGAGTAGCTAGGTATAAATTTGAATTGTATGTATTTAGGTACACAATAGTTTTGAATTTCATCCACATGTTTTTTAGAGTTAAACAATTCATATAATTTATTTAGTTCATTTTCAGCACCTTTAAAGGTCTTGGCATTGTCACAAAAGATAGTGACAGGCATTCCACGCCGGGCGATCCCAATACCTTTTTCCTTAAAGTATGCAATTTATTAGATTTGATTTTAATCATTTGGTTGGTGGCCGTCGTGGCCGATGTCATTGCCACCAATCGGTGCTTCAAGACCAGACTTCAGGCAGGTGCTGAGCAATGCCAGATGAAAAAAACCCGACAACATAGCTTAGCAGTAGCGCTCGAAAAGTTCTAAAGTTCCAAAAAACCCCACAACACTGTTTAGCAGTAGCCAAGCGCTACTGCTAAACAGTGTTGTGGGGTTTTTTAATTGTTATAAGGTACCAAAACACCCTATAACACTGCTGCTTAGCAGTATCGCTTGAGAAGTAAAAAAAAACTGTATTGACTACACAGTTTTTTCTTAATTTTAATAGCATTAACATCATGAGTATCAAAATATACTGTAATTAACCAAAAACTTTATTTGCAGGCGAAGAAACGAAACTGGCTCTCAACTCAAAATACTCAGGGAACAAATTCTCGTCAAGCGAACTGGCGATAAACCAGTCCCTCCTATACTTCATAGGTCTTCTAATCCTCGAAATACTCGTCTCTCTGATCGCAAAGCTGTTGATTGAGCTTCATAACACGGAAAGGGACCTGTACCTTGGTCCA
The DNA here is from genome assembly GCA_921972225.1 of Euplexia lucipara. Classification (NCBI taxonomy): domain Eukaryota; kingdom Metazoa; phylum Arthropoda; class Insecta; order Lepidoptera; family Noctuidae; genus Euplexia; species Euplexia lucipara. The sequence continues at coordinate 3,726,413 of OV179150.1, forward strand.
GGGGCCCCATATCCAATCTCTTTAAGCTCGGTACTTCAAGATCTGTTCTCCTTTCTGTTACTCTATTATTATATTATTCCAATGTCGCTGTACGTCACTATAGAGCTGTATAAGTTTATTGGTAAGTATTGTCTTATGAGATATGTAGTTTATGAAAATAATTGGTATTTACATCAATTAAAATATTACGCTGAAGGAAAACATCGTAAGGAAACCGGCATGTGCTAGAACCAAAAATTCGAAGACATGTGACATCTACCAATTCGCACTGGGCCCGCGTGGTAGATTGTGGCCCATACGCAAAATACGCGCTTTAACGTGGAGTTGCGGATACCAGCCCAAAATCTTTTTTTTTTTTTATATTTGATTAAAATATTTTCCTTACACACGTCGTGTGTCCAATGGGCTATTTGACATTTTTTTTTACTTCATCTGCAATTTCACAGGGTGATTTTTTACAGAATAGCACTCACTGCTGTTACAAAAAATCCAAATTTTAATAATTTCTCTCTATCCTGCAGGACTAGCCATTATTACAAATTCTATTTCTATTATAGAAAAAAATGGCGTAATATGGAATCAGCAGCCTGTCAACTGTCATTTTCAGTCATAAATTACAAATTCTACTCGTTAACACTTGACAGTTGACAAACAGCTGATTCCATATAATACGCCATTTTCTTTTTATTGTCGCCTTATCGATGACGATAATAGAAAAATAGAATTTGTAATATGGCTAGGCCTGCTGTATTGCCGTACTAAAACAAGTCTTCCCACTTCGTAATACACATAAACATGACCTTTGATCTACTCTCCCACAGGATCACTATTCATAGGCTGGGACGAAGAACTCCGATGTGAGGAGACCGGCAAGCCCGCCGCAGCAAACACATCAGACTTAAACGAGGAGTTGGGACAGGTGGAAGTACTGTTCTCCGACAAAACTGGCACCTTAACCAAAAACCTGATGGTGTTTAAAGCATGCTCCATCAAAGGCCTGATGTATGAGGAGAAGGAATCTAAACTCTATGACGTGGAGAGGTTTGATGAGCCCGTGGATGTATTTCAGGTCAGTTTTTTTGTAAATATGTATGACTTAATTAATAAGCTAAGCTAGTTAAGGAAGTAATCTTATAACTGTAAAAGTACTATGGAATAGATATCGTCACATTACTGTTCAAATATCCTTGAAATAAAACAGACAAAAAAAATGTATGACTTAAATAACTTATTCTTTATTAAAACAATAAAATAAATTGAATATGTGCACTAAAACTTACTAAAAATAAAAAATAAAAAAGTAATAATAAAAAAACCCCAAAGAACAAAAAAAACTGAAACTTCCAGTCGTCAAAGTACTGCTCCTCATCGCCGTCATCTGGGTGCCCAGGAAACTGGCAGCATTGCCACGTTGGATGGCAATGCTAATTCTTTGGCCAAAGAATAAGCCAGCCCTCTGGTCTGTATGACTTAGTTTTAATGACGTTTTCAGTTGATGCCTAGCCTTTTCCCAACTATGCTGTGATTCTCTTCCAGTCTAATCTGATGCAATTGAATACCAAAGTTTTACATGGAGTGACTCGATATTCTTCGTTAAACTGATTTCGTGAGATAGACTGTCGGACTTTCGGTGGTTCCGTCTATTTGTAACGACTCTCAAATATCTACAAATGTCAGACAGGGGGTCGAGTCTGCTATTGCAAGCGTGTCTCAAAGACCGGTCAATGATCGATTTTTGACGTATAACGTCAAACTTATGACATATTTCCCATACAAAAACTGTCAAAGTTGTCAAATGTTTGATCAGTGACCGGTCATTGAGACACGATTGCAATAGCAGACTTGAGCCCCAGGTCCACTGTATGTAATAATGGTCACTCATCTACTTACCAACCTCGGCAAGCACAGCGTATCCTTCATCGTCCCCTGCGGCTGTTATTATTTCACAGTTTTGTTAAAATAGCCTTATTCAAATCAAAGGTAAGGACAGGTGCTTGTGGTCAAGTAATGAAAGCTGCACAGATCGATCTTAAAGGGTTAAGAAAGATTTAAGGTGAAGGAGGAGGCTGCAGGCCGTTTTGAGGATCAATGACCATCTTATTACGCAGGAGGACCCTCCCTTTATTGAGGAGCTAGTCATGTAATCCTTGACATGAGTTACCAGTAGCCAGAAACCCGAAAATCCGATATAGTACGCGAGTCGCGACACATAAGTTGAACTAAAATGGCGGTCGTTGCTATCGTTACGATACGCGCACGTGTGGGACGTCACTCCGCATTTCGATTGGGAACCGAAAATCTGTTACTGCGCATTGAAGGTCATAGTTCAACTTACGTGCCGTAAAAAAAAGAAGGAAAATACTTTATTTGGACGCACAGAACATAAAACAAAAAAACAACAATACGATAATAAAAAAAAACAGGAAAAGATTAAAAAACTAAAGACATAAGTAAATAAAAAAAAAAATAACAGATTGCAATGTCAGATAACGCAGTCACTCCATGTAAAATATTGGCATTCATCTGCATCTCCTTAGACTTGAAGCCGACCCCAACATATGGGCGTTTCATTGCTAGTGCAAGATGATAAGATAGTCTAAACTGATCTACAAATACATTAGCAATAGGGGAGCAACCATTATGACAGCGCTGTCCTTACCTAAAAGATAAGATAGCTAAATACTATTTTCAACGCTGATCTTTTTATCTTCATGTGCAAATTTTTGCGTTTCACGTACTGAATAACCCGGAAAACCGTCTTTATCTCTGTAAGATACCGAACCAAGTAAATCTTATCGAATAATAAATCAGCTGTTTTTAGCCTAATCGGTTGATTTGTCCCGCGCAATATGTACCTACTTTATTGTAAACCATACTGTCATATACCCTAATACAAGTAGCCACCCCGAATTCTCCTGCAAATATTTCTTTACTAAAAATCATAGTTGATTCTGTTGTTTCATCAAAATTGGTTGCGTTTCAAATGAGAATAGGAATGACTTTACGCCATGTGGTGACGTCATGGCAAAAAATGTAAATTCGAATAAATTGGGTAAGATCAGCAAAACAAGGTTTTTTCTAAATATAATTTATTTACGAATAACGAACGAATAATTTTCTAAATTGTACTCTTAAAGTATCTGTTTACATTGGAGATAATCTCTCGAGCCCTTCCATGCAAGACAGCGCCTCGTTCGCACATTTTAGAGCAGTCAGGGAGATGAAAACAAACAACCGTGCAACAAACATAATTAATAAATAAAACGTAACCACTCCACAAGACTAATTAATTTAAGACGTTTTTGACTCGCTAAAACAAAAAAAAATTGGTACGCGATTAAGGATTCGTTGCAGGCCGTACTTTTCAAGCGACGTTTGACAGATAGAGGTCATTGACGTTCCTATTCTCATTTTAAAACGCATAGGAAGTACTTTTTACGTGAAAACGTAACAAATATCCGTCTCCTCGCAAACTTTTATATTTTTAATAATTATTATTAGGTTTGTTAGAGATAACGGTTAGACTTTTTATAGAATAAATAAAATAAATATTCTACAACTTTAACACAACCACATCCAGTCCCAAGCTTAGCAGACCTTGTGTTATGGGCACTAAACATCTGATGAACATTCGTAAATATTTCTAAATACATTTTATAGATAAATTACGCTTATTATAGAGGTTCCATAGTAGTTGAAATTACACCTTTTTATCTTTTTAGCCGACTTAAAAAAAAGAAGGAGTTTTTTAAATCAATGCCTTTTTTTGCACCCTTTCTCCACATTATAATAATTATGTTTCGCAATGTTATCTAGTTCCAAACTAGGTAGAGCTTGTGCTATGAGTAATAGACAAGTGATACTCAGAATAATATGTTTCTAAAATCATAGGTTCATATTATACATAAAAGACTCCCATGCACATAACAAATGATGGAAATGATTATGCTCATCACACAAACATTTGTCTTGGGTGAGAATCGAACCCACGGACCCACCAATATAAACTATAACTATGCCAAATTACTTCCTCCTTTGTGCGCGCAATATAAGTATTTTACTCAGATACAAATTGTTCATTCGAAGTTTTCGCTTTACGTATACATACTTAATAAGTTTTAAGGGAAGTATGTCAGAAGTCTGCGGCCGCTGAATTCTTAGAACTCAATAGACGGAACTAATGCGCTATCAGTACTATGAGGATAGGTAGCCTACGACATCATTAAATACTTGCTAATCGATATATCAATTACCCTATGAGTAGTTTAACCTTGATTAGCGGTCGACAATAAAATGATAAATTTTATTGTTATATTTAATAACTGACAATTTTATTGTAGCTATATGAAACTGGTTGCACGAAAATATGTGTGTTACGTAGTTCAGTCCACAAAATAAATAAAGAAAATACATTTAAGACACGCCAAGAAATAATAACTATTATACTAAATGTAACGTGACAAAAAAACAAAAAAAAAAGCAAAAGACTTGTGCGAGGCCAAAAAAGCCTCGAACGACAGAACACACAGGCCAAAGCAATTTTGTTTATTATTTTTTTTATTGACAACACTTTCAATCTGAACTTTGCATGGTAAATAATTATTGACAACTAGCACTTCGCTTGCGAATTCGTTCTCACCCTCTCGTAGTTAAGAAAATAAAATAATATAGTCCATGTTACTCGGTCATAATATAGTTTTCTAATGGTGGCAGCATTTTTGAAATCGGTTCATTATTTCTTGAGTTAAATCACAACAAACAAACATACAAAAAATCTTATCTTAATAATTATGATAGTAGTATAGATAAAAAAAATCGTATTTTGGTGGTTATAAGATATTTTTTTGTGGAATTGAAAGCGTTAGTTATTAAAACAAGGGATGCCTCTTATAAATCGTAATAATACAAAACAAACTTATAAAACTATATTCGTTTTATGATTTTTCGCGTCTCTATTTTTTAGTGTAAAATCTTTTATATTCTGTTTCCGTTAATCAAAATACTCGCCTCATTGGCTGCGGCTGTATAAGATATTAAAATAAAATCAAAAAAATATTCCACAACTTTTACATAACGCCATCTAGTCCCAAGCTAAGCAGAGCTTGTGTTATGGGTACTAAACAACTGACAAACATACTTGTATATTTCTAAATACATACATATTATGGATAAATTACACCCAGACACAGAACAAATGATCGTGCTCATCACACTAACATTTGTCCAGGGTGGGAATCCAACCCACAGCCTCCGGCATAGCAGTCAGGGCCACTAGCTTGGGGACTGGACGAAATGGCTCCGCCGGATTCCCACGAACGCCATTCCGACGAAGCGGGAACAACGCTGGGGTTTTTAGTGGGTATACCGGGTCAAACCGGGGAGTCCCACATACCCCCCCCATCCCCCGATGGGAGGGTATGCGTAATGCAATTTCCCCAGCGTGAAAAAAAAAAGGGCCACTAGCTTCTAGACCAACAGGCCAGTCAAGTATGACGGATAATGAATTGACTTCGTTCCGGTGAACACATTTTATACAAAGCTATGTTATTACTAGCAGACGAGCCGTGGTTTCACCCGCGTAGGTCACGTTCCCATAGGAATACAGGGATAAAAGTAGCCTATGTGTTAATCCAGGGTCTCGGCTAACTCCATACCAAATTTAATTTAAATCCATTCAGTAGTTTTTACGTGAAAGAGTTACAAACATCTTCACAAACTTTCGCGTTTATAATATTAGTAGGAAGTAGGATTATTATCTATGCAAATACGAGTTACACTCCCTTTCTATTTCAGACAGACATCAAATTGTTCTTCAAAATCCTCGCCCTTTGTCATTCAGTTCAGGTGTCCAGCGAAGACATGAAGAAGCTAAGCGCCCGACTATCAGTCACAAGCAACTTACAGCTACTAAGCTTCTTCAAAAGAAAAAAAGTTAAGACGAGTACAGCGTCAAACGGCACCAACGGCGTCATAGATAATGTTACTTGGAACTCTATAATTAATGAAAATGGTAACAAAATGGACTACCAAGCGAGTAGTCCTGATGAAAAGGCTCTCGTTGAAGTCGCCGAGAGGTTCGGAGTGACGTTCCTCGGTGAGGAAGGTAACGACTTGGTGGTTAAGGTTGGGGAGCATACGGAGATGTATGAGCGATTGCAGATCATTGAGTTTACGTCGGAGAGGAAGCGGATGTCGGTTATTTTAAGAGATAAAGATGGAAAGGTGGGTTTCTTTTACTACACTGCTTACGCCTGGAATGCTATGATTTTGTAACTTCCTTCTGACCTCCAAAAAGTTTGGGCTTTATTGAAATATTTGGCAAACACTTTATTTTAAAGTTTGTGAAATATTTGTTAAGAATTTTTAATTCACTTACCTACATGAGAATAGGCCTAATGTGTCAAATTTCTTTGATCGTTTTTCAACTTTATGACGAACAAAATAAGGTTCATATTCAATTGGGAAAATTTGACACATTGGGGTAACTTGATGTGCTGGCGTCTGTAAAGATAAAGATATTTTTATTTGCAAATAATTATGGGTACATGATTGGTGGTACAGAAAAATTAAAGTACATAAAATATTTTTGAATAAACTGTAGCGAAAAAAATAACATGAAAAAAAAACAGAAGAAATTGGCATTTTTAAGGTTTTAGCTGAAAATAATTAAGTCTAGCCAGAATATAAATATATTATACACTTTTGTATTTCCTTTATTTATTACATATTTCTAATTGCGTCCTCAGATCTGGCTATTCTGCAAGGGCGCAGAGAGTTCTGTGTTCCCTTTGTGCACGAACACTAGTCTGATAGAAGAGACTGACAGAGATATCAACTCATTTGCCAACAAGGGTCTGAGGACTCTGGCCATCGCCTACCGGGAAGTACCTGAAGAGGAGTACGAAAAAGTAGCTGATGGTAAGCCTTGACATCACAGAATTCATTATTTGCTTATGCTAAAAAAATGCGGACAAATTTAATGAATTACGATTCTGACTTTACAAATCCCTTAGCTGCATGTACAATTGTGATTATACATATTGTTGAGCATTATTTACATTCGATTAGAAATACTATAGGTACCTTCTAAATAGTATAATAACTGCAACCTGGCCTTAAATGTATCAATAATTATTCAATAGGATTTATGTGTAAACATGTTACAATTGACAACATTTCAAAATTTTAACCTGCATGTTTTATTACGTTACAAAAAAGTAAATCCAAAACTAGAGGACCCATATTTTTTGGCATTTCGAAATTATGTACTTTTCATTCATAATTTTAACTTTGAAATTCGGTGCATTCTAAAAAGATGTAAGCGCCAAATGACGTCATTTATACAGTGGAATGGCGATACATCCTTTGCTTTACTGTGATACGTCAAAAAAACTGTTATTTAGATGTCGCTGTCATTTAGCAGTTGTCAATGTCATACATTGACATTAAATATGTCTTGTTTGACATTATGGTTTTCATCTTAAAAATTTGCTTGCTTACGCAAAGGTAACTACCTCTACTCTGATTTATGGCAATAGGCTCGCCCGCTATTACATGGGACTTAAACATAACTGGCGGAATGTGGGTGTACTACTAAGTACACCTTTGCCTAACCCTTTGGGGATTATAGGCGTGACTCTTTATGTATCATTTATCGTGACTCTTTATTTGCATTTATGTCATAAATCCTTTAAAATAATGCTACACGTAAATGTCAACAATAAATAATTATGACGTTAACGAGATACTAAGAAAATGTATGAAATTGATTTCGGCAATGGCCTCGAAAATAAATTATTTTCACCATTACAGCGATCAAGCGTCTGGATGGCAAGAGCGCAGACGCGTTGCAACTAGTAACACAACAATACAGAGTGTTGGAACGAAATCTGACGCTAGTTGGCGCCACTGGCGTAGAGGACTGTCTGCAAGATGACGTGGCTGACACTCTCTCCTCGCTGCGGAGAGCCGGGATCAAGACCTGGGTCCTCACGGGGGATAAGGTGAGGAATACAAAGAAAGAAATAATAAGCATTTTTAGTAGCTATAAGCATTGGCGACGCGTTTGGCGCTGCAATCGAACAAATGGTTGAATTAGCGCCAAAAACTAATGTTCGTATGGCCAACAGGTAGTTGTTACAGATCAGATTGTTTGTGTATGTGAGTTTAAATGTTTGTAAGCGCACATACGATACAGCAGAAATTACTAGTGTCCCTAATTTTTTTTTTAACAATAAAAAATCAAGACTATTATGTCCTTGCCAGCAAGCGTGAAGTAAGTCCAGTCCAACAAAAATTTAGTGCCTGACGCTAATTTTTAGCTGGACCGGAGGTGTTAGGAATAAAGTCGGTGTGTGGGATCTACCTTATCGGTCGCCAGAAAGGACAAAACTCCCATGCGACAAAACACATTCACACATCTGGGTCTACCCTTACAGCTCTACAACTTTTAATAATAATTTATGATTCAAACATAATTGCGAAAAACCAAAGTCAACATTCCATAGTTTAAAAAGCTAAATCTCGTTACTCTATTGTTGAGCAAATTAATGTTTTTCATATCAAAGGACCAATCTGGTAACAATTTAAGTTTGAGCACACATTATATCTTATATCTGTTTACGACAAAATGACGATAATCTTCATTTAATCTAATTACATTTTGCGAGGCAAACATGATTGTATAAATATCTAATCAAAATGCTGAATCATGATCGAATGTGACAATCACGCAAATAAAGATGTATGTTTACGACAAATAATTGAAAGATACCTACGAAACATTACAACAGTTTTCTTGTCGGGTGTGGTATTATAATGATAACAAAATTTACCACCATGTGAGTTTGTTTTGGTGTTTCTTCTTAAAGTAGAACATCAAGCTACACCAAACAAACTGTCTTCTCGCAATTCAACGTGAACCTTATTCTATTTGTAATAAAGTTGAAAAATCACTTGGTTGGAAACTACTTGCTGCGTTGGGGTAGCTTGATGTGCTGGCCTCTATAATACTAGAATTCTCTCTAAACAATAATAATAATAAAATAATAATAAAAATGTTTATTTTCTTCCACAAAAACACTTATAACTAAAACTTAAAAATGGAAAAACAGAAATAGTAAATATTACAATGTATTTGTAGGAGACTGGTGCCTAAACTAAGCCGCAACTTGTATTTCAGGACACCAGGGACTCCCCCCTACAGGCAACTTAAGTCTTGATTTGAATTAAAATTGATAAAAATTAAAATTGATTTATAAATAAGAAAACAGTTCATTATATATGTATGTAAAATTACAGTTTTAGTTACAAAAGCGGAAAATTACATTTTTATTAAATAAGTAAAATTATTGAAAGTTATAATCATAATTAATTAATTAAAATTCATGTAAAGTTACATTTTAATAATACAAAAATTAATATCCTTTTTTTTTTTTTTTTTTTTTTTTTTTGTAGCAATTGAGGGCATGCTGTTTGTCGAAAACTAGGAAGAAACAATCATAATACTAACATCTTAAAGAGCGTGTATAATGTGTGTGTGTGTGCGTGTGTGTGTGTGTATATGTGTGTGAGTGTGTGCATGTGCAATGTAGAAAGGGTGAGAGGGTATGTGAGTGGGTTCATAATTAACTAGATGAAAAAGTAAAAGAAATATGGCATAAGATAGGATACATTATTTAATTCCCATTACGTTTTTATAACTAGTAGCTCTTCTGTTTTTGAGTAGTTCAATTTTAGTAACCAGTTTGTCAAAACCCGTTTGCATTTAGATTTATTGAAAATAAAAATACCCAATTCTTTATTTAATTTATTGTAGAGTTCTGGTCCTCGAAAAGTATGAAATTTTTGGGCAAAACCAGTTTTAGATTGAAAGGTGCTACATATTGCATAGTGCCTCCTCGTTGTTAATTTAGAAGGATCGAAAGAGGCTGGGTCCGAATGCTGCCTCAGAATAGTAAAAAGAATGTAAATTTGTCTAACAGTTAGAACCCGGGCTTCCTGATACAGTGTGGTAGTGGGGAAGAGTCGTGGTTTTGAGAGGCCTACTTTTAGAATCAACCTTTGGGCTCTCTCAATTTCCAACATTTTCGTTTTCCCGGCACCTCCCCAAGTTGTTACGCAATACGACAGTATGGATTGGACAAGTGCAAAATAAACCATTTTAAGTGTATCACCATTAGCTACTTGTCTAAGCTGTTTGAAAATATAAGTAAGTTTCCTTACCCTTTTACTTAAGTTGTGAATGTGCTCATCAAAGGACAATCTTCTATCAATGGTTACACCCAAATAGCGAATACTTTGAGTCGATTGTATACTTGAGCAGGCGCATTGGTTCAAAGGAGGGAATGAACACCGATGAACGCATAAAGGAGGTTTGTCCTGAAAGAAGGTCTCTACACTCCTGATTGTAAAAGGAATATATTTGGTTTTATCTGCATTAAGTGTGAGCGAGTTTGCAGCAAGCCAGTGGCAGACTGTGTTTAGACCTGATTGAGCGAAGGAATATACTTCTTCCCAAGATTTTCCGTAGAAAGTGAGAGTTGTGTCATCTGCGTAAGATATTATTTTGCAGTTTTCAAGATTAAGTTGACATAGCTCGTTTATGTAACACAGAAACAAAGTAGGGCCAAGAATACTTCCCTGAGGAACTCCGTACTCGATAGGAAGTTCATCACTCAGATGGTCACCTATTCTTACACGCTGCGTACGATCCGATAAATAGCTCGCTATCAATGTCAATTCATTTCCCCGTATTCCCATATTAGTTAATTTACAAATTAGGGTGGGGATAGAGACTGTGTCAAATGCTTTGGCAAGGTCGAGAAAGATAGTTAGGCATTTTTTGTTTCTGTCTATGTTCCTCACCACGAATTCAGAAAAAATGTGAATTGAAACAATGAATTCAACTTGTTTCAATTCTTTTTTTGCTTGTTTTTCGCAGTTTTAAAAAATTAACGTCCGCCCAACTTTGTTGAGGGCAGCTTCCAGTCTAAACGGATGCAGCTAGGGCTTCCATTACGTAATTACGTAATTACGCAATTACGTAATTACGAACTCTTTTTAAAGTATTTTCAATTCCGTAACTGAAGATGTCAATTCCGTACTTACGTAATTATTGGTATCATAAATCAATCATAATAGTCAACCAGTAAAAAAGCAATAAGATACGTACCATATTAAAGTTATAATGTGGATACACTATACGATATAAGTACAGACGCCAGCACGTCAAGTTACCCCAATGTGTCAAATTTCTTTGATCGTTTTTCAACTTTATGACAAACAGAATAAGGTTCATATTCAATTGGGAAAATTGGACACATTGGGGTAACTTGATGTGCTGCCGTCTGTACATCGAAACATACAAACCTAGTCTCCGCAGTTTATTTCATCGTTCATCAAATCTTTTTTTTTTATTATTACTGATGGGCACGCGTTTGACCACTATCTCACCTGATGGTAAGCGATGATGTGGTCGACGATGAAGCACGCTTGCCTAGAAGCAACCTGTTCACTCTTGACTTGAAGACCCCTAGGTTGTAGCTATCAGGAAACACCGACACCGGCAGGAAATTCCACTCTTTGGCTGTTCGCACAATGAATGTGTTTCCATAGCGTTTAGTACGTATGGTTGGGATATCTACCATGTACCGGTGGCGCAGTGCTGTACGTCTGGTGGTCCTATGATGGAAAGGGCTTGGTGGAATTAAATCGTGCAATTCCGATGCGCACTCTCCGAAATATAACCGATAGAAAACCGACAGGCTAGCAACTCGGCGTCGATGCTCAAGACTTTGAAGTTTTGACTCAACGAGTGTATCATTGCCGATGATCTTCTTGGCTCGTTTCTCAATAGACTCAAGTGCATCAAGCTGGTATTTGGCGGATCCGTCGCAAAGATGAAAACAGACTCGCCTGGGTTTTCGCAGCATTGAACTTGACCAAATTGGCATCACCCCACTCGGCGACTGCCTTCAAGGACAAGTACAAGCGCTCGACCATAGCTTCTCGGAGAGATTGGATCTGTGACCCACTAGCCCGTGCGTCAGACATGTAGCTCTCGACAACAGTGCTGTCGTCTGCATACCCAAAGGTACCGGGCTTAGGCAGTTCATTAATATGCAGCAAGAATAATGTTGCCGAGAGTACCGACTCCTGAGGGACCTCGGCATTGATGTCTAACTGACCGGATGAGCAGCCATCAATTACAACTCGGATGGACCGACCACTCAGGAATTCAGCTATCCAGTCAAATAGACCAGTGGGCAGACCGAAAGAAGGAAGCTTACCAATGAGACTTTTGTCTTCGAGATATCGAGGGCGACGGCAAGCGCTTCCCCATGCTTCTCGATGGCCTTACTCCAAAACTCCAAAATCTTGCAAAAAATAGTTTTAAGACGTACAGAATTGAGTTCACATTTATCAACTCGGCGAGTAGGTGGGGCCGGGGAGTCCCTGGCGTCCCTACGACCACTGGGAACTACCTACTATACTCTTCACTTTCTTAACTGAAATGAAAGTGTAGTTTCATTGCTCAATTTTGTCGGTTGTTCAGTTCGCATCGCTAGACTCTGGACACAGTTGACACTTGATTACTAAATTGAAAGTTGGTGGTCAATGTGCGCAAATATTAACGTAGCAGTTATATCTTTTTCGTGGGTGACTTTGTATGTGTGGAATCTCTTAAAAGATGTAAGTACTTAAACCAAAGGCTTGATCAGTCTTTTAGTATTAAAAGGGAATAAAAAACCCCCTGGAGCATGCATAATTCATACAAAATAATTAGTAAATCAAGCAATATCAGCCGGATATTTTTGTAATAAAGTATAAGGTTACCTGAGTGACAAAACTTTAAATGTATTGTTATTTAAGAGATCACATTTTCAAGAAGAAAGATTACATTCGGGACGAAAAATATGGTTTGACTTTGACTTAACTGATAAGTTCCTGAGTATTTTTTTTTTTGTTTAAATATTGTGCTCTTTTTGATAATTCCTTGAATAGGTATAAGATAGTAAATGACAATTGTAAAAATTGTAGATACTCTATCTACAATATTTACCAAAAACATAGTCGATAAAAAAAAATAGGAAAAATTCCGTAATTACGTAATTACGGAAATGGAGAAAAAAGTTGCGTAATTAGTTACGTAATTGACATTTCCCTAATTTTGGAAGCCCTAGTCATGCAGCTAAATACCAGTATTTTATTACATGGAGCGACTACTTATCTGACCTACACACGATACCACCATGGTTACTAGGGTGTCCCGAAAATTACTTTTTTGGATTTCCGTAACGCAAGACCCGTCAGAATTTGCGTAATTGATCGTAGATTACACTTTACAAAATAAAATAAAACTACATCTTGAGAGCTCTTCTACCACCCTTTACAGTTTTGGATATTTCACTTTTTTACTGACCCAAACCGTTGGGCTACAGTCATACAAAAATCCAATTTTAATGGCATTTTATTACTGAAATTAACTTTAATTAACAAAGCTCAAGAATACATAATCAACAGAATTCAGCATATAATCAGTGACAAAAGCTTAGAAATCAAACTTATATAAGTTTGGCATTTTTGTTTGAGATTGCAAACTAGTTCCAAAAAAACTTAGCGCCAGATACACTTTGTGGGGCTTCTGTTACCAGTTTTAACAATGTTTCCACTGATTGTCTACCTTAGGTTATATTTTCGGGGAAGCCTCTGTGAGATCAGACTAGTTTCTAATGAAGAAAAAAAAAATATCTCATACATTGACGGGACACCCTAATGGTTACCCATTCGCGGACAGACCTCGATCGACCCGATACATATAAAACTTATAAATTTCATCCTCCTCCAGTACTTTGATTTTATAATAGTAAATTAAATAAATCCTCTATATTGTAATATTAGATAGATTACGCTCTGGTATTCTTCTTCATTATTCTTGGTCATTATTCTTTCTTCGAAGAAGTTTTCATTTTTCATGAAAAAGGTTGATTCCAGTAATTGTGATTTATGTGATATGGTAGATGATGTGCAGCACATTCTTGTAGAGAGTGATAAATACCAGAGTGGAAGGGATGCATTAATGCAAACATTTAACATAAATAGATACGATCAATTTATTTATTTATTCATTTATTTATTTTTAGGCGCATTCTTAAGCATATTAGCAGAACCAACATCTGACGCTTCCAAATATATTGTTGAAAATATAATTTTGCATCAATCTAAACCCTTCCAGAGACAGAGAGAGAGACAAATGCCCATAAACAAAATGAAAGAAAAAAAAAACTTAAAAAAATTAAATTCTAGGTAGAAACAGCGATCAACGTCGCCCAATCCTGCCAACATATCTCAGAGAACGACAGACGAATGTTTCTGATCGGTGTAGAAGACGACACCACATTACAAGCTCACCTCGACGAGTGCCGACGGATCATCAGCGAGCCGAGCTATCGCGACCTGACGCTAGTGGTGGACGGGACGAGCATGACGCAAGTGTTGGACACGGTGTATGCGCCTGCGTTTGTAGACATCGCGATGAGTTGTCATGCGGTACTGTGCTGTAGACTGTCGCCCTTGCAGAAAGCTAAGGTATGTTGTTTTTATTCACGGGCCAACTATAATAATAATTTATCTTTTTTTTTTATTCCGGACAAAGTCCATATTGCTTGTAACAATTCACTGAATATCTAATGTATGTCTTGCTACGAGTATTAGCAAGCTTTATGTCAAACTTCTTTGATTGTTTCTCAACTTTAACAATAAAGTTGAAAAACAGTTCATGTTTAATTGGAAAAAAAGTTACTTTGGGATTGGGAGCTTGTGAGCAGAAACTATAGAAAACCACCAGCTACGATCCTTACTGCACTGCATAGCGCGACAACGCAACACAACTTTTGATCAGCTCAGCGTATGGCCGCTTGCGCTTGGTCGTTGACCCGACCGGCCCGCTTGTTTAGTATCCATTGCGTTTTTGTAACTTCAAATGCGTAATTTGTTTTGAAAAATCGATAATTTTGATAATGTTTGTTCGGTGAAAGTTAAGGGAATTGGTAGGTACGCCATACATTAAGGAAAGATATTTTGCCTGCAAGCAAACGTGCAAAAGTTAGGTACATCTATTTAGGTCATTATTATATTATTATATATCATGAAATTAATATTATTACAATTATTATACAGACTACGTTGATTTTTAAATTCCATAAATTCCCTAACGCTAAAGAAGCAACAATTATGGCACCCACTAAGCTATCACTGCTTAACGCAGAACGTTACAAAAACAAACCATTTGAATGTTGCAGATAGTTAAGTTAATAAAGAACAGTCCGGGGCGGCCGATCACTGCGGCCATCGGCGACGGAGCCAACGACATATCCATGATACAGGAGGCGCACGTCGGGTTCGGGATCCTCGGCAGGGAGGGGCACCAGGCGGGGAGGTACTGCACTGCTTCATACCAGTCTGATACTGTCCTACTGCAGGGCAAAGGCCTCTTTTATACAGAGAAGGCACGATTATTGATAGTAATAAATGCTCGTGCCCTCTCTAGGTATATGAGAAGCATAGTAATGTTTGCTCAAGGATTGACGATTACTTGAATTATCCATAGTCAACTCGGGTTTTAGTTACAATATTATAATAATAATAAATTAAATTCAGACAACAATCCATATCACTCAGTAAAAGTATGTACAATAAAATGTTAAGTAAATGGTTTTTTTTTGTACCAACCACGTGTAGTTTACTCAAAAAGTGCACAAATGGATAATCAAGTTTACCAGCAATGACACGCAGGAGACTGTTAGAGCTGGCACGCGCTCTGAACAGCAAGGACGCTGCACGCTTGCGTCTGATCGCAGCGAAGCCATCCGTATGCGCGTCAGCAAACATACCTGACGCGCTGCAGAAGCGTGGCAGCCCCAACAGCATCCTGAATGCATTGCTGTACACGAAGAGCACTGACTGATTTTGGAGTATAACTTGACCAAAGGCTACACGTGTAAAAAATTTGAGTAAAGGCTTTAAGTTATACTTACAATATTTTCCTACGCCGATGTTAAAGGTGTCTAAGATAAACTTAGATAATAATCATCTTATGAATTATTGTAAAAGCCACATCGGTACTTAGCCGGACTAGGAGATATTGTTCATCAGGGGCAATGATTTAATACATAAAACAGGTGTCAATATTTTCGCCCTAGTTTACGACTACAATATACCTATTTGTCACATTTTTTTAAATTTATTCAATCGTTGACCCTTACTAGCAATGTCTATCACCTAATCTAAAAGATTTTTTTACTGTTTGGTTTTATAATCAATTTGTTGTGAGCAAAGTACCCTTTGATGTCATAATATATACAGACTTTGTTGTCTGAAAACGGCCATAGAGCAGACCTCTTAAATTAAATTTGTTAATTATAAGAACTATTCTGACTGCCTCTTACTATAAACTACAAGTAAAAGAAAAAAAATATATATATACGTACCTTAAAAAAAAAATTGGTGTTTTGTCATTTATTTTTTACCTGATGTCAACTGTCTATTTTCTAACAGATCTGCTGACTTTGCCTTCACAAAATTCTCGATGATCAAGAAAATATTGCTAGTGATGGGACACTGGTACAACCAGAGACTAGCCACGCTAATACAATACTTTTTCTACAAAAATCTAGTCCTTGGGAATGTTATGGTGAGCTTGTTTGTCGTTTATAAGAAAAAATATTTTTTTATTTTTGAGGAAATTGTCAAGCGGATGGCTGACTCTTCCGTTCTCGTTTTCAGGCGACTGGCCTTTATTTAGGTTAGAAAATCAGCATTGCCATCAGACGTGGCAATTCTGCCAGTCTTTTGGGCATGTTTCCTGTTGATAGTGATAAGGTTTTTTTTTATTTGGCGCGGCCGCTAGGCACATAACATTTTGTTTCGTTATTCATATTTTTTAATTTCAATTACTTTTTTTTTGTTTGATGCCTTTATTTATTATGTAGGTACTATCTATGATAGTCGTTACAGATAGTCAGAAGACTGAAAATCTGACAGCTAGTTTAATCAAGGGGTATTGTAATACCCAGTTACTGGATTGTGGAGGCCCGACAGGCAGTCGCTCTTTGTAACACTCTGGTATTTAGCCGACCCCAACATAGTTAGAAAAAGGCTAGGCACATAATTATTTATTATTTACTATCATGTGCCTGTGTTATGCCAAATAAATGCTTTTTCTTTCTTTGTTTTTAAAACTTCTTTATTGTCTCACCAACAGTTCCTGTTTCAAATTCACACGGTATTCTCCACGCAGTCGATTTTCGACTCCATGTACCTGACGTTCTACAACCTATTGTTTACGTCAGCTCCGGTTCTGCTACTATCGGTCACGGAACAAACCTGGCCTGCTGACACTTTGGCCAAGTATGTATATTACTAATTAGTTCTAAGCCATATCTACATTTGACACGAATATGTACATTATTGCTATGAGATTTACATCTATATTTCCATGCAATGTTACACATTAGTTTTATCCAACCGTAACAATCGAATATGAATGTTATTAGCTTTGGTTTATTGGAACGAAGTTCATTATCGCGCGTTGTGAAAGGGGGCTAGACGGAAAAAAATCTTACGAAAAGTTGTCACGACACTTTTTGCTATAGTAAGCTATTGTAAGCTGTGCGGCGTCGCATGTTCGCAGGGAGAGGGAGAGGGAGAGGGAGAGAGAGATGGAGAGGAAGAGGGAGAGGGAGAGGGAGAGGTAGAGGGAGAGGGAGAGGAACGGGAGGAGGAAGATGGAGGGGGAGGGGGAGAGAGAGAAGATTGAATAGTTCACTAATCAATCGTAGGGAACTTCGTTCCATCCGGGTGTCCCTTGACACCTCTCAAGTTTTTATTTTCTTGTGAATCAAATTAAACAATTTAAACCCAAGGTCTAATGCTGAAAACCAGTTACTGGGTTAGTTTAGGAGTCCGAAATCAGGATTCCTGGCGTAATGTTTAGGAATATGAAGGACTGGGTGTCATGTCCCTTTTCCTATATGGGAGAGTAAGGACCTTCGGCCTGGAGGTTATATTTAATAGGCTATCTTTAACCAACTTACAAAAATTGGAGAGGTTCTCAACTCGGTTTTATATTTAATCGACTTCAGGAGGAGTTTCTCTATTCGATTGGTATTTTTTTTTATGTATGAACACCTTTTTTACGCTGATATTTTTTAATCAGATTTACGTGGTTCTTTTTTTATTTAATGAGGAATAGTTTCCACTTGGTGCAACAAAAATTGAACATAGGCCCAGTAGTTTTTATAAACATTTTAGATTTTTATTTTTTCTTTCTGATTTCATTGAAATCTGTTAATTAGGTATTTGTTTTAATATTACAAACAAACAATGATTGTAATATTAAAACATATACCTATATTATAAAAACCTATACTTTTTCCATAGCGTAACATAGCCTTTGCTTTATATAGTTTATAAGATCTAACACTGTCTGCTACCGCAGTGTTCATTAAATTAATTATGATTTGCTACATGTGAAAACTTGTAATTGGCCATAATTTTGTTATCACTTTAATTATTTTGTCTGCCTAGCTGTAAGTTTACCGAAAATAATAAAATAAAATAAAATAAATAAAATACAAAACTAAAAATTGCAAAATAAAAACATTTTACAAAAAATACTTCGAACTTACTACAAACTTCATAAAAACACTAACCAGTGTAAAATAACTCTAGGAAGTCTGAGGCAGTTGTATTTTCTGTTAAAAAGTTTTCTCTATCATATGTGTAACCTACCCCAAAACAAAATGACGTGTAAAAGTGTTGGTATGAACCAATTTACAGAAATTATATCATTTATGTGTTTTTTTCTAGCAACCCAGCACTGTACAAAAATATAAGGAAGAACAAGTTAATGTCGTGGCCGTACTTCGTGGTGTGGTGTCTGTCTGCGACCTATCACTCGCTGGTCTTGTACTGGTTCGCGTACTTCGCTATCAAGTACTCTGTCATCAGTCTTGATGGGAACACTATCGATCTGTGGTAAGTAACTATTTAAGCTTGTTAATAACTTTTCCCCACTCAAAATCAACAATGTACCCTCTACGCCAAAAACTTTTAATTCGTCACGTATTTGTGACGCATGGCGTGATGGGCAATTTTTGGTTTGTTATACAAGGTGGAAGGGATATCGTCAGATATAATTATTGATTTATTACATAACTCATTTTTCCTAACTGTTGCGGTCAAACAGATGGTAGTACTAGCCCAGGAGAGTTTTAAACATAAACCGGCTACCTTATGGTTAAACCACTTGCATTGAAAAGTTCCGTGGTTAGACAGAATACGTTTACAGTTCAAACAATCAAGGCATCATAATTGCTTACATTAGGAACAACGCCATCTGCAGGCAACTTTTCAAATTAACTCTTAGAATATACTAACACGCCAGCCAACGAAACAAAAATATTGCTCGCTTCGTCATTGTTAATATTAAACGTTTTAACTTTTAATTTGTATCTCAGTTTTAAAGTGAAAAGTTTAAATAAAGGTTATATGTTTAGAATTTCGACCTTATTACCGCCTGATTTGATATCAATTGCCGTGCCCCCAGCGCCCAATTTATAAATCGTCAATACATTTATCATGTATTAATACGACTCTGGTGCAATGGACCCAAAATAGTTATCAGATTAACCCGGCTTAGGCGGGTAATGGATTACCTTTATCTTTTTTGTGCATCTCTAGTAAGAAAGGGAGAAGGTTGGAGAGGGAGAAAATATAAACACAGAAAGTCAAGACTATGCATTTATTTAAATTAAGCTTGTCTATTAATATTTGGTGTCCGTTCACAAGACTAGTTCTCATGGAGAAGAAGGACAAGAAACTCCATGGATACACATATCCCACGACGAAGTGACAAGAACTCCTATGTACCCTTAAAACCAAAATTTTACAGAAGAACAAAAAAAAACACATACATGGACACTCACACAAGGACATGAGACTTAAACATAACTGGCGAAATGTGGGTGTACTGTTAAGGATGTTGAGGACTGTATTTCTACGGTTTTGGCTGGTAGAATTGAGAGAGAGGTTTGTGGAGTAAAAATAAACGTGACTTGTAACGTTCAGGGAAACAATCAAGATGCTATACTTTATTATAACTGACAGTTGATTTATACATAAAATAATGACATAGACAACATCTCTTCTCTATTTCTTCTCTTCTCTAATATTATAAAGAGGAAATGTTTGATTGTTTGTTTGCATGGAATAGGCTCCGAAACTACTGGACCGATTTGAAAAAATGTTTCACCGTTGTGAAGCTACACTATCCCCGAGTGACATAGGATACTTTTTTTTTCCCGGTTTTACCACGGGAACGGGAACTACGCGGGTGAAACCGCGTGACGTCTGCTAGTGACAGATAACGGAGTACAAAATATAATTAATAAAATGTTGGGGATGACAACAGTACTACCAGGTACACCTTTGCCTAGCCCTTCGGGGATTACAGTCGTGACGTTTTGTTGTTGTTATGTATGTTGAACGTTAGTTTTAAACATAGGTCAATCCCATCATCGTCTGCCTTGCACCAGCTGTGTAACTGTGTTGGGGTCGTATCCTAGTCTATCCGGATGCGGCTGAATACCAGTGTTTTACATGCCTGTCTGACATCCATAACCCAGTAACTGGGTGGTACTAAATCCATAGGTTAAACTGATTGTCAGGCTTTTGACTACGACTGTCAAAGATCTCCAAATGATAACACTGAGTCTATATGTCATGAACGGTCACTTATCCGCGGACTGACCTTGGCAATCGAAGCTTAACATTCGATCGGCTGATATTATTTAGCCACAAGCCCCTAATTTTAAACATGGGTATATTGCGAAAACTTACCGTAAATTCATTAACTAAACAACTAGCCAAGATTTTCTAGCATTTAGCTGAATTATTATATTTATTTTTTTATTTAATAGAACCAAACGAATTTACACCCATATTCCAGTACACGGCAACATTGTTACCAGTTCACGCAATGGAATTTTAAAATCGACGTAAAAGCTCAAAATCACAAAAATTACAGCAAGGAGAGTTCTTGGCACTTTTTCGTCGACATGTACACAATGATAATCATTTGTTCAGTAAGAATATATTCTTGGAAAAGTTTACATTATGTGTTCACGAAAGAAAACAAATAAGTTTGTACTTACACAATTTTCAAAAGAACACATGCACTTATAAGACAAATTAAAAACAATTATTTAATTCAATTATATTATATACCTCTTATTCTTCTATGTTAACGTAAGAACCTATATAATGCAAGTATACCTACAATTTAATTTGCTTTGACCGTCACGACCCATTATTTGGTACACACGGCTACATGTTAAGCTAAACTTTTCCAGTAAAAGCTGATCTTTCATTTTGGATTTCCATACAATGAGAGGATAGTTTGTCAAAATATAAAATAATAACAGTGGAATATTATATACATACATAATAATAAAAATAATAATATCCATTTATTTCAGATTGAAATCCATAAGAGTGTTAGTAACAATATGCTTAAAAACTATGTTATTAGGTATATATATACAATCAACTTAAAATAAAAACCACTACAATCTTCCCGTAACTATTCCCACCCAGTGTGCCTGTATGGGACAGTCATGGCGGGAAGCAATCACTTGCAAAATGCTGTTGGTGCTACCGCGCAGTCTTTCAAATAGTGACGCCACTTTCTTACGCATTATCGCGTGGAAGCCGTCAACACGCGCATTTGCGAACATTAGCGATGCACTACAGTGGCGTGGTAGCCCCAGCAGCATTCTGAAGGCATTATTATACTGTATACGCAGGACGTTGTAGGCTCGTTGCGTATACCGAACCCACAGTCCGCTCGAGTAAAATGATTGGCAAAACGCCCTAAAAAGTGTAGTCTTCACTTCTTTAGAACATCGAGCGAACCTACGGGCCAGCATATTGCTCCTTACCGCCAACGCCCTGCGTTCCCTTTCTATATCTAAGTCATCTTTTAGGTGCTCCGTGACCAGATGATCTAGATATTTAAATTCCCGAACAACTTTCATATCCGTTCCATCGACCATGACCGGAGGCACCCCACTAGGTCCCTGCTTTCCTGCCCTGAAAATCAGTACCTTACTCTTCAGCGTATTGTACCTCAGACCATGCTCAGATACGTAACGTTCACAAATGTTTACCAATGTCGTCAGGGCGTTGACCGAGGGGGCCAGCAGAACCATATCGTCAGCATAGCTTATGTTGTTGACACATGTTCCGTCAATATAGCATCCGACATAAGTCCTGCTGAGCTGCTCGATCAACTGGTTAACATATAGGCTGAAGAGGCCGGCAGATGTGAGGCCGCCCTGCCTTCCACCGCATTCCAACCTATATTCGACATAAACTCATGCCTCTTTCCTATGGAAGTAGTCAGAAACTACAGAGCGCTAAAATTTACATACCTACTTCTTTTGCTTCGTTTACATTCATACATGTTGTTATACACACACGCCAGTTGCGAGTACTACGCACCTGACCTTTCTGAAGAACCTCACCAATAAGGTCTATGTATGTTCTTCTAGCCCACTTAGCCTAGGTACATCTGCCTTGTAAATACCTTTCGTTAGTCGCCTTTCATTCATCTTTTTAACATGACCAAACCATCTAAGCATGTTTTTTTCTCTATTCTCTTTTGGATTGGAATATTAATAAATAAATAATAATAAAGAAGGTACATTATTCTTTTAATTCATTCATTCATCAGGAATCGGCTTAAAGCTTTCGTTGCAACTAACTTTTCCATGCATAGCGATATTATCTTGATCCGTTTGCCTTGCAGACCTTTGATTAAATTTGCTTACGATAAACTCGTACCATGCTTCTCGAATACTCCTTGCCAAAAAGAAGACCAAAAAAGATAGAATTAGATAATTTATTATACGTGTTGTCAAATCAGCATGGTTGGGTCTCGAAAGGATCAGGGACACTAAATAATCTAACAAAAATACCATTTCGCTAAATATAAATATCAAAATGGCGATTTGCAAATGATGCCAGTTATAGCTACCAGTATGTGTCCGTGTGTTGAAATCACGACAAATTAAAATTAGCACCTTAATGAACATAAAAACGTTAACTATGACGGGTAGAAATAAATTCAAATACAATAATCCATGAGCGAAGTTAAATATAAGTGATTTATCGGGATATAAACAAAAAATTCCAAACCAGGTAATGGCGTAGGATAAAGGCATACTCCAACCTACGAGGCCACCTATTAAATAACGTCTTCGGCCATCGTGACTAAAAACTTTAACAAAGTCCACGTATAACATATAAGTTAAAACAAATAACCAGTAATTCTTCGGTATTTTAATGAAATGGACTAGTTTTGGCAGTAACTTTTTTGTCCACGTTTTCGTATCGGTTATTTCGATATTCGACATTAGCAATACAATTATATATTGTAAGAAGTATGAGAAAATTGTGTTTAGAAACACAAAGTTCTTAAAATTCCGAAACTTCTTAATGAAGCACCACGATGTTACTCCAAATAACAACGTAAGTAGTGTCACCACAATCACTATTGAGAAAAAGTTACCCTCTTCTTCTGTAAAATCTCTTATCAAAGATTTTAGACGGATATTGTAGACTTGTGAAAACCACATGGCGATGAATTCGCTGCACTGTTTTGATTAATCCACTTTTAGTCAATACTAACTTCCGCTCGGGACTCCGTTCGCTTGAGGTCACTTTACCATAAAGTAGCACTCATTGATAATGTACTTCTCCAGTTTTGATTAATTCACTTTTAGTCAATACTAACTTCCGCTCGGGACTCCGTTCGCTTGAGGTCACTTTACCATAAAGTAGCACTCATTGATAATGTACTTCTCCAGTTTTGATTAATTCACTTTTAGTCAATACTAACTTCCGCTCGGGACTCCGTTCGCTTGAGGTCACTTTACCATAAAGTAGCACTCATTGATAATGTACTTCTCCAGTTTTGATTAATTCACTTTTAGTCAATACTAACTTCCGCTCGGGACTCCGTTCACTTGAGGTCACTCACTATACCATAAAATAGCACTAACTGATGATGTAGTTTTCCATTGCTGAAAGAATATTTTGTAATTGTTTAAACAGTTTCGGAGATCTACATGGAAACTTAAGGACCAAAAAAAATACCTTTTTTAATATTGTTATAAAGTATAGATAAAATAAGATTTCAAAAACAGCTTGATGTAAAGTAATTCCACTGATTCACTTAAAGCACTGTTGCTTTTGAAACAGTAAATTTATCAATATAGGATATTCCTAATGAAAGCACTAAATTTTATCTTTTTACCCTAATTAGCACTAATTTATTTAATTAACAAAAAAATATCCTGTTGTTCATATCGCTTGTGATAATATTAACAAACTACGATACGACGAAAAAACAGTTATGATTTTGATTTTTCACAGTTTAAAAGTAAATATTGCCCAATTTATAATGTGGTAGGTACGCACGGCTACAGATCAAGCTATACATTACCAGTTTACGTTGACCTCGCAATGTACGGAAATCCTATACGATGCGAGACCAGCTTACACTGGAAATGTATTGATGTGTAGCCGTGTGTACATAATAAAAATAGCATGCATATCAATCAACTTTGGATGTCTAGAATGCGCTATTTGACAAAATTTTAGTTTTTAGTCCCTCATCTGGATTAGGTACCTACCTACAAGACGATTCGACACATATTTTTTTCTTTTTCAAATTGATGGAAAACTGCTTAGATTAGGCGCATTAAATTTGAGGAGAGGGGGCTTGTAACGTTATTATCTAGTATAAACTGTACTGGCTAGTAACGTCATGCGATATTTTGACTCGATGTATCGCCGTTGTTTTTTGATTACGTGAAAAATGAAAAATATGTGTCGAAATTTTCTTGTAACTAGATGAGGCACGAAAACCCAGAATTTAGTCAAAGCCCGTTACATAAACATACAGGAACTTCTTCTTTCTTTGCTATTCAAGCAAGAAAAATAACAAGGGAGGATAATTATTTTTACGCTGAATAATATTACTGTTCGATTTATGAAGAAACTTTACTCAATTTACGGTTATCCGGTTATTTTCAGTGCACACTTTGTAACGAAAGTACAATGAGGCATGTTACAATTACGGTAGACGCCGAATTTATTACCTATAATCTATTTTCACAGCAGCTAGTTGTAACCATTGCATTAATTTATTTTAGGTACCTAATGATGTAGATTTCATTTAGTTATATTATTTCATTTTAGTTGAAAATTACAGTGATGAAAACCCTAAAGAAGCAAGGATGACCATGGACACGTTCTTAGTTTCACTTTTATTCTTCTAAATTTAATATAAAACCATTTAGGAATGAAAAATGGTATCACTTATCTCTTCTACGAGCCTATTTTTTCTAATGCTATTGTAAATGGAGTCTAGTGACCCGACAGACGGTCTCCTGCCTGAACCTTAGTTTCGAACACGATCGCAGCGCCACCCACCAGGTCCAATTGTGAATCCAAACCACCCAGGGACCAACACAAGTGCAACAAAAAGAATAATGTAATTTGTTGCCGGCGCGGGCGTTCCGAAGTTAATTCGCGTACCTACATACATTTTACCGATTATTTTTTATGATATAGGATATCTCAGGAAGCAAACACAGTAACTGTCAGAAACACCGCGATACAAAATGATTCGCGTTTGACCACGATCGCTCAGTTCTAACTTCCCATATATATATAGATGTAGGGGTATAGACCACCGTAATTAAATAAAAATATCTTCTTTACGTCTTTAATAACTTAATACAATGCTTCTTAAACAAAACACGTCTTATCTGGTCGCTCGCTGGTCATCTTTTGCTCTTCTTCCTTTTTCAAATATATTTACATTCAAATCCTTTCTTTCTCCTTTCCACATTTACACTCTCTCATTCATCCATCGCTGCATTCACTATATTCCTTAAAATTTTCATGCATTCTGAATTAACATCCTACAGAGATATGTAAAAAAAAGATATACCATTGTTATACGGAACTCGTGCTGTCCGGATGTTTGACGATTTCCCTTTCACCTTGAACTCTTAGTTCGACTATACGTCACTAAATACACATGTGATTCTTCTCAGGTGCTTCGGTGCAGTAACATTCCACCTCCTGACAGTCGTTGTGAACCTCAAGCTGTGGCTTCAAGCTCGCTACCACACTGTTATCTTCGTGGTCTCCATCATAGGATCCATTCTGCTCTACATCGCTTTCAATACTGTCTACTCTTTAATTTACATGTAAGTATTAATTGGCCGAATGTGGCATACGTGCGACCCAATGGGTCCAATTAAATGTCAAACGATATCGCGGTAGGCCTAGGCCTAGGTCCTTTCAATAAGGACTGTTCCCAAAGAGCCCTAGACAGAGAGAAGTGGACTCAAAGTAGGCAGGTCTAAGCCCAAACATATTATATTATACATATATATTATAGAATAACACCCAGACATAAAACAAATGATCGCGCTCATCACACAAACATTTGTCCTGGGTGGGAATCGAACCCACGACCACCAGCGCACCACGCTTAGCAGTCAGAGCCACTAACTACTAAACCAACAGGCCAGTTATGTTACAGTATTATTGTTTTCAACGAAACTTGAATTTGCCATACGACTTCGATGAAAACTCCGCATTCACGTCGACTACAGCAAGGTAAACCTCCAAAGCTCAAACATTCATCACACAAATATTTGTCTTGGGTGGGAATCGAACCCACCCAGTTAGGGCCATTAACCATTAGACCAACAGACCATCCACCAACTGGCATTCGCTTCACGTATTAATAAATAGATAACATTTTCCTGTGCTAGAATTATAGTTATGGCAATCTACGAAGTACTATTTGACAGCTATCAAAATAATTTGTGTAGTGAGAAGAAAAAAAAAATCGTTTGCTATTAACGAAATGTGGTCTTCGATTTAATTCGGTTAAAAATGGCTTTGGACGGTCACAAGACTAAGACATAACAATGTCAACAATGAAGTCAGGGTCTTTTTGTTCTGGCCCACTTAGCCATGATCCTAAAACTGTAACTTTTGTGTATATAATTTGGAAAATAAAGATTTATTATTATTTATTATTAATGCAATAACGTCCTGTCAGAATATTAATCAATGATGAATTCGTGTTTTTGAGTGCATTTTTTCAACCTAAAGTTAAACTTAACGCTTACTAATAACCCGTCGTTATACTTAGTGGGTACCATAGTAATTAACCAGGATTTCGAATTCGAGTTTTCGATTTTTTACGTAAACGTACATACAAGGTTATAGCAACACAAAAAGAGAGAGACGTCAAATAGTACTTCTTAGATTGCCACAACTTTAAGTAGTTCTCGTATTCAATAAAGTTATGTTTTTTTTTATTATTCTAGCCAAATTGATGGCGACATCCTCGGGACCTATATTCGTCTGATATCATCTCCGGCGTTCTGGTTCCTCAATCTAGCAGTGGTGATAGCTTGCCTGGTGCCCGACTATGTGGTGAGGATCCTATCCGAACGACTGAGCAGACAGGCCGTGCTCAGACGACCCACTGCACCACAGGACTTATTTACCACCAGACTATGATATGTTCTGATAACGTTGAAAACAAAACTTTATTATTACTAGCTTAAAGTCCAAACAGACTCTCGACGGGACCTGAATAATCGTTTGATGAGTGATTTACAACTTTGCACTCTATAGAACTGAGAATAAACTTTAAAACTGTCTGAACGTTTTCTGATCTTTGCAGAGTAGTAATAGTAAAGTGACGACGCCTTTGTGATTTGAAAAAATATGACATTAGTGCCCAGCGAATGTATACATAATAGTAAATTTAAAAAAAAAAAAAAATTTTTAATGAATATTGTGTCATACAAAGAAATTACATCTATAGTCGAAGCCTGCAAAAAGGCCAATAAAATACGTAATTAAGTTAGAACAAGATAGTGTACTTGAGAAACGTATGTGATAAATACAGGGTGTAATTTAGTTGATTAGACAGCTCTATTGTACAAAATTATTAAGAACGAATACAAATGTTGTATAAGCATAATGGATACTTAAAAACTCCGTCCTAACATGTATAACATTATTACCTTAGAAATTGTCGATAGAAGAATTGTTTTGAGTATCTGACAGATTGCAGAAACATTCCTACCGTCTTGAGCATGACAATGTCAAGATTGGAGAGAAGAAATGTGACGATTTTCAGTCGACAAAACCCTAAAATGTCGAACATGATTTCTACGATAATCGGCAGAAATGTTTCAACAATCTAATAATAAAATAGTTAATCGTCGATATAACCCGTTTCGGTGGTGATTATGATACGTGTGCAGACCCAGGTTAAGGTCAAAGTATTACCTCTAAACTCTTCAGCCTGTAACTTACTATATTTTAGTCAATACTTGAGAAAGGGACATCGACTCACAACCATAAGAAAAAATAATGTTTTCTGTCCAACTTATAGAGATTTAAGATACTATAGAGAGCAACGCCATCTAGAATAATATAGCAATATTACTACGTACTAAATTAAACTAATAGACTTGTGCCCACTAGGACACAAGTATGGAATGAATTTCTGTGGCCCTAGTGAAAAGGGGTATAAGTCCAATTTTGTCGAAAATGAGTTAAGTGTACCAAAGTGATCAGAAAAAAATGTTCTATCGTTTAGTGAAGACAGATCTAAGCTATCTCTAAAAATAAGAAAGTTACTTTGTGTAAAAGGGTCCAACTGACACCAAAAAAACTGTAAAAGTCGGTTTTCTGATCACTTTGGTACACTTAACTCATTTTCGACAAAATTGGACTTATACCCCTTTTCACTAGGGCCACAGAAATTTTGTTTGTGATGTCCGGTCTAGAGTAAGTTTTGAATGTCTTTGGTCCAACCCAATGTGATTTTTATTTAAACTGCAAAGCATTTACTTCTTTAATTCATTAAACCCCCAAACGGACGCCGGCGTCCGCGCTGTCATTGTCTTTATATTGTGTCTCGCTATTTGACAACATTTTTTCATTCATTTAGTCCCTCATCTAGATAACAAGAAAATATTCAACACATATTTTTTTCTCTTTCAAATTGATGGAAAACTGCTAAGATTAAGCGCATTAAAGTTGAGGAGTGGGGGCTTGTAACGTCATTAGCTATCATAAACTGTATTCGCTAGTGACGTCATGCGACATTTTAACTCGATGTATCGCCATTATTTTTGATTACGTGAAAAAAGAAAAATACGTGTCGAATATTTTCTTGTAATCTAGACGAAGGGACTTAAAACTAAAATTTTGTCAAATTGCCCATTGACACGATTGAAAGGTTAATTAAAAATGACATAAGGTCCCTACATGGATTGCTACCAGCATGCGTAGCATGAATACATTGAACACCGAAGAAACGGCCTTTGTCTACAGACGAATCGGCAAAGTGACAGATTATATAGACAGGAACCTCAATCTGTCAAATTTCTTTCAATACACCTGCCTGCGTAGCATGAACACTTAATTTCTTTTCTTCCGAGACACGACAAAGACCGTTTCTTCGGTGTTCATGCTACGCAGGCAGGTGGCGATTGGGAAGAAAATTGCCGGTTGCCACCCGGTGGCGACTATTTAGGAGGTTGGTGATGATGTTGGATATAAATATGTTCCAAAGACTTGAAAATTAGGAAAAGCCAACAAAAAATTTCAACGCTGGAGAGAGGTCGATGTCCCTTTGACTCTGTGTACCTAAGTTTAGAAAGATTTTATACCTTTTATATAAATAAGCTAAGTAGTAAAGCGCTTTGAGTCAATATTTCAATTTGTACTTACGTATAGTACGCGGCAATGATATTATAAGTAAAAACGTGTAGATAGGTTACCTAAACAACATTCGATATTCAAAAACGGCACACATTTTAACGTGTCGCTTTCTGAGCGCTTATAACCTATCTAAGTAGACCTTTTACTTATAATATCATTGGTACGCGGCAAATAAGTTGAAATAAAATGGCCGTCGTTGCTATGGTTACGCGCAAGTGGCGTACGTCACACCGCATTTCGATTGAGACCCGAAAATCTGTTGCGCATTGAAGGTCATAAGTACAACTTACGTGCCGCGATCTGTACTCTAGGCTATAAAAGTAATGTGATAGGATACGGAAACGATTTTGTGACATACCTACTAGTGAGGTAAAGAAAAAGTAAAGTGCATTAAATCTGTAAATAGTTTGTTTTTAATTTAGATTAAGGATTATAAGAGTACACTAGCGGGGCTTAGTGTCAACGTGGATAGAGGGTACTCCAATATGTCAAATTTCTCTAATCGTTTTTCAACTTTACTAAAACCATTTACACGTCCCACAACTATACAATATCGCACTGAAAAGATGTGTTCGAGCTGTGATTACGTGTAAATTTAAGCATTCATTTTCATGCAAATTAACGCCCAACCACATGTTGTAGTTGTGGTGCGTGTGTAACAAGCCTACTGGCATATTGGCTAATACTCGTAGTACTGATTCACGTCTCAAAAGACTTGTTACCAGACTGGAAAAACTGTCTGAAACAGAAAGCAGTTCTCCTTGACAAGGCATTTTAGGCCTTGTCAAATCCTAACCACCGATAGAATATAAATCCTGTCGCTGCCGCTAGATACCTACTATCATTATTTTTATTTTTTATAAATTTAAAATATAGTTTTTATTTGGTAAGGTTTAATTTATAAGTAGTAGAGTTAAGATTTTCTTGTACAAATAATTTATTCTATCAAGCAGTGCATTTATTATTGATATTTGCACTCTATTTTTTCTCTTATGACAACACAGACCAACGTAGTAATAAGATAGTATAAAGGGCTATTTACACTATCTGATTTTTAGCATCCTAACTAGGAAATCGGAAGGTGTAATCGCAGTTACGACAGATTGGATCCGATTTATAGTAACGACCGCTTGGTTGCTTCCTAACTAGGATTCTAGTTAGGATGCTACAAATCAGATAGTTTAAGAAGCCCTTAAGGTTTACCTCGCATAAGTAAAGCTCTAAATGGGTACTTATGTGTTAAATAATTCATTTGACCAATAAATGAAAAATAAAGGAATATATTTTTATAACTTTGTGTTTTATTCATTTTCTAATCAGATTTGATCTTAGAAAATTATACTAATTATATTAATTGAAGCATATTTTCCTAAACTTCGAGAAAGTAGGTAACATACAGTGGTTAAATAAAACCTCTCCTGAAAATCGGAAATCAAAATCGAGACGTTTTAATCTCTGGATTTAAGAATTGCAATTTTTTGTTGACGTTTTAAAATACTTGGAAATAAGTTCATCATATCCATATTCATTTTATAAAGGTTCCGTAAAATTGTGTAAAGTTAAAATGTTTTATCCCATTGTTCACGAAAATAAAACTGTATTGGTGGAACGTTATGTAGAGCAATTGTTATCTATTTGTGTATTTAACAGCCAAATAGAAAGTGATTCTTAAATTCCGGTATTAAAACATTACGATTATTATTTCGGGGCTTGAGAAGAGGTTTTATCCACTCTTATCTATGTTAATTATTTCCTTAAAATTTAAAAAATAAGTTTTATCTATCCAACCCCTGTTTATTTCTCATTCCGATTCAGATGGATCAGCAGCAGTTACAGAACACGGTACGCGTCGTTCCTTCTTCTTCCCGTCAGCTGTACTTTCAGCTTCATGGAAAACAGCGTAAATAATTCCGTTTTGAAGTTTTTTCAAAATTTTAGTGTCGTGGAACCCATGATTGTGTGTGAATGATCTGGAATTTTTAAAAAATAAAAATGATAATTTAGTAGAAATAATTAAACAACTATTTATTTTTACTCCACAATTCGCAAATTTTTTGTTAAGTTTGTGAACTTTTGAAGCTACACAGGACGGCGCGCTCAACCAAAAGGTAATAATTTATTTAATTTTATTAACGAGGAATAAAAAATAGAATGAAGTAAAAGTTATAATGAAGCCCGCAGCGCCGTTCACAGCAGATAGAACGATAGAAGCAGATTTGTCGCGTTTTACAAATGCCGTGAGCATGAACATAAGTAATACTGTTAGCATTTTTTTCGACAGGAGCTTGAATAATTAGGACTCGAATGGCTTAACGTTTAGCCATATAAATCCCTATATTTTCAGCTTTGTGAATCCTGTAAAGAATTCACTCAGGAGGAATTCTTACAATCTATAAACTTAATTGCTAATTCCGAAATATAAATACATTATTGGTGACTTTTTTCGATTTGGTAATTATTGAATTCGATTGACAAATTAAAAATCTTCTGCCGTTCCGTCTAACAGTCTGGCAGGCCAGTATAATTAATATCTTAGGGCCTTAGCACTCTGGCGATTTGAAAAGGTGCCATTTTCGCCAGGAACCGCCCCCCCCCCCCCCCTTCTGTTGTATTAGAGACAAGTACATACACCCGTTGCGAGCACGTTACGTACCTACTCGCCACGTTTTAAACTCGCTCGCAAATCGCCAGTGTAACAAGGTCTTAAGAACATCTATGTTATGCAGTATGTTTATCAGTCGTTTAGTCTCCATAACACAAGCTCAGCTTAGCTTGGGACTAGATGGCGTTGTGTGATAGTTGTGAATTATTATTATTATTATTACTATCTCACCTTTCTGTGACTTCGTTAGATTCGTCCGTACATAAGTTGGCAGGGCACTTCAGGTTACTCGAGTAGTCGATGCAGCGCCATAATCTTTTCCGGTTCTTTTTACCACAGTACCTCAGATGGTAAATGAATCTGTTATGGATCACTTGCAGACCTCCTTGGTTCGTTATTGAGTACTGCACCTTTGTGCTCACTAAAACAAGATTTTTATTCTTTAGAGACAGATATATTCAAAAGGTAAGTTTTAAAACACCCGATTGCATTACCTACTTATCACAAACACATTACAGAAGTGTACCTAGGTACTTGGTGTACCGACACCATCATTTTGCTAAGTAGTTATGATTCAAGTCCCATGTAATAGGGAGTGACCCTATTGCCATCAATCGGGTATAGGTACATCTCCGATTGCAAAGAAAAACTAAAGCTTCTAAAAGAAAATGACTTTACAAGCAGTCTGTCGGACTTGGTGACATTCAATTTGAAAATGAACGTAAATAACTACCACTATCTTAGTAGTTCTTTGCATTCGAGTTTTACTAACACTTACTTACCTATATTTTATTAAAGTTATGTCTTGGGAATATTCCTTTGAGCCCTTAGTTTAAATACCCACGGGCCACGCGAGTATCTAAACCGTCTTACATAAAAATATAATGCTTTGACAGCAGTGTTTTTGTTCTAACTTTCTTAATTAGGTACTTACATTTAAACACAAATAACATAAATTCTCAACACCTAGTTTTTGTATAGATAAGGCATAGGTAAAACTAAAGTAAGGCAAAGAAAAACAAAACTTGCGTTTTATGTTCTGATGTGTTCTGCACTGTGTCGTATTGTGTTTTTCTTGTTTATAAATTAAATGTATGTTAGCATCTATGCCAAAAGAAAATATCAAGAGAACTAAACCACTTGTTGTTCAACAAGTTTTGAGTTCTTATTTCACGAAGGAATAAGGACGTGATTAGTTCCAAGCATAGCGGAACACTTTTCACAATAATGAGAAAAGAGCAATGTTTATAATTAAGCTGCTATATTTTCATGGCTAAGGCGTTGGCCTAACGATTAAGAGGTCGTTAGTTCGATCCCCACCCATTGCACTATTGACGTAAACCCACTACAGACAATGGCATGTTTAGCAGCAATATAAAATAAAGTCATGGCAAATATATGTATGGGAACAACTAAAAATGGAAAAATAAGAAACTTTTTTGCAAAAAATAAAACCGACTTAAAAAGAACACTAAACGTGTAAAATAACTCTAAATTCGGAAGTCGCCCATCATAAATAAAACAAAACCACCAAAGCCACAGACTTCCTAATTTAGAGTTATTTACACCGTTTAGTGTTTTTTTTAAGTCGGTTTTATTTTTTGCAAAAAAGTTTTTTTGTTTATTGTTTTTGTTTCATTCCAATTCATTTCAAAAATGAGTTCTGACGAAGAGGACGTAGAAGCTGTAATAGCTATAGTGGATTTAGTTCTACAAAGACGTAACCGAAATAGATTCCGGGTCCGACCCTACCTGCTACCTCGTTCCTTCAATATTTATCAAGAACTGAAAATCGATGATAGGTTCAGAATAAAAAAAAATTGTGCTTGTGCGCCTCCAGACTCGCATCCCATATGGATTACACACACACACAGGTCTTTCTCTTATTAGTTGTAATAAAAACAAAGTATTTTCTTTTTTCCACTCCATGGTAATCAACTTATCGCACAACGAACACGTTCGATAAGCACTTTTTGAACGTCATCAATTTTATAAGACAGTCCCACAAAACGTTCGCCCTTCGCCAATATATGAATAGTTTTTAGTTTAAGTACACAAATGTATTGTAATATTTGAGGCTGAATTATTCATAGCCTGTATTTCCCTCAACGCCCGCTTCCCTTCAGCTACAACTTTGTAAGAAAGGTTCAGATAATAATGGTCTCGTGAGACACTTAATTAAAACAACATTTTTTTTCCATTCAGTAATTTATTTCTTTAAGTGTTAACTTGTTCCTTACTGCCGCTAGCAATCTCGTTTGGGTAAGTTTTCTTTTTATGGTCAGATGTTGATGCTTCTGTAAATTTCGAGTAAATGATACCGATTCGTACTCTTTTTAAAATTTGCTTGTCGTGGAACGGGTGTTTATGACTGGTTATTCTGAAATAAATAAAATAATTTAGTAATAGCTTAAGTTTTTAAATATCGATAAGTTGTATTATTAAGATAGTGGTTCAACGAGGGCTAAAACTGTCATCCGTATTCTGGTGCAGTCGTGTATAACAGTTCAATTATTAAACAATAAATATAATATTACATCACGCCTGCTATCCATAAAGGGATAGGCAATAGTAGGTACACCCACATTTCGCCAGTTATGTTTAAGTTCCATGTAATAGGGGGCGAGCCTATTGCCATCAATCTGGCACAAATCCAGACTCCGGGCACCTACTGACTAATTCCGGGTGAATAATACTTTTGCCTGACCCGGGGATCGCACCCGGAACCACATGCTCAGCAGTAGCGCCAGCGACTACTAGACTAACGAGGTAGTCTAATAATTGATGTATTGTTTGTATTGTATATTTGTCAAAAGTTAGTTTTGTATGGAGACGAATGGGCAAAAATTGCACACTTACACTTCAATTAGTTATCTAAGTATTATTTTCTGTCTATACATCAATGTGGTTGTAGGTATTTGAAGACAATGTGAAACTAAAATAGGTACAAAGTTTTAAGAATAAGCAATGCAGCAGATAGGTACAGACGCCAGCACATCAAGTTACCCCAATGTGTCAAATTTTGTGATCGTTTTCCAACTTTATGTCAAACAGAATAAGGTTCATA
Source organism: Euplexia lucipara (assembly GCA_921972225.1). Lineage (NCBI taxonomy): Eukaryota > Metazoa > Arthropoda > Insecta > Lepidoptera > Noctuidae > Euplexia > Euplexia lucipara. The sequence goes on from OV179150.1 coordinate 3,761,983, forward strand.
TTCAATTGCGAAAATTGGACACATTGGGGTAAAATCAAAAAATCTAAATCAAAAGTCATTTATTCAAATTAGGCTGAGGATCAGCACTTTTTGAACGTCAAAAATTACATAAGACAGTATAGGTAACTTTATGTGCTGGCGTCTGAACATTGTTGTGTTGATAGATGTCGCTAAACACACCAAAATTTTGTAATGTGATCTCGTTGACTAACATAGTTTTTAAGTGCACTTATACTAACATAATATGGACATGTAAATTAGTCTGAATTAAAAGATTTTTATTTTATTTATTTATTTTTATACAAATAATGCAACAGAATTTCATTTCACCCATAGAAAAAACAGTGAAAAGAAATGATTTATTATGCAAGTAGGATATGGAAATCACTTTTACACGTAATTTTTTTCTTTAAAGTTATTTGAAGTCGGCATTCCCTAACCTTCTACCTCTGAGAAGTAAAGCCAAAACAAACTCAGGGAACATCGTCTCTTTTCAAGTCCAGATATTTAAAAAAAATCGTGTAACAAACAATGCCGAACAGTGTCCGGTTTAGCCTTTTGAGGAAAGTGCCAAAAACAATTTGGGCAAGCAGCATGTATGTGCCAGCCATCGTGAGCACAACTTTATTGTTATTTTTAGTGTCTGAGTTATATTTTTAACACTATTTTAACTAATAATAAGAAAAAAACTTGAGAGGTGTCAAGGGACACCCGGATGGAACCAAGTTCGCTTCGATTGATTAGTGAACTATTCAATCTTCTCTCTCTCCCCCTCTCCCTCCATCTTCCTCCTCCCGTTCCCCTCCCTCCCCCTCTCCCTCTCAAGATTTTTTTCCGTCTAGCCCCCTTTCACAACGCGCGATAAGGAACTTCGTTCCAAAAACTTACCGTCGTATAACTTCATCGTAATCATTTGTAAAAATTGTCGCCGAGCAACGTGATTTATTGTAGTCCACGCAACGCCAGGATATGACACGATGTTTACTGATATATCTCAGCTGGTAAATGTATCTGTTGTATATCATCTGCAGACCTCCTTGATTGGATACTGTATACTGTACTTTTTTATTTACTGGAACAATAAATTACGTTTTAAAACAGGCAAAGAGATTTAAGGTCATGGCACATTATACCGGCACCGCTCCAAACCAGCAATCGACTTGTCATTCAATTTAGAACATTAAATCATGTGTAGTATGATATATTTCACAATGTCAATATGAAAAGGCCAACGGCGAGCAGGCAGCGCGCTTGCCACTACCATACAACTCAACTCGCAGCCCGCGTGCCGATAGCGAGCGGACCATGTGCTTACAGCGTGTCGACCGCAGGCTTACAGCACGCCGATCGCATGCTTACTATTCGCCGACTCCCAAGTCGCCAACAACGTCATTGCACCGTCGTAAACCGAGACATTATGAAAACGTGCAAGTCCTAGGCGTGTTCAATTATAAATGCCATATAACAATTGTGTTCGCAGTGACAGCTAGCTTGCACCTCGCGGGCGCCGGTGCGCGGACTGCAAGCTGGCACCCTGCTGACGATGCGTAGTTAGCGCACTGGCAGCTAGCCGTAGCCTAAATTCGGGGCGACGCCGTGCGGCAGCTGTGCAGTTGCGGTGCCGTTATAATGTGCCATGACCTTTAACTTTAAGATACTTTATAGAGAACATGTGAAGAAGTGTCATAGAAAAACCGTGATCCTGCATGTCTTAGTAACACCATCTAGCGCAATATAGCAATATTAGAGCGGCAGCGGAGCATACTAAACAAGACTCATCGACTTGTATACACTAGGACACAAGTGTCGGATTAAACTTTTGTTTGTCAAGTCCAGTCTGTAGTAAGTATAGCATGTCTTTGGGTACAATACAGGCTATTTTATAGTAGGTACGGTCCAACGCTCTGACTCGACAATAGGCTATATTATGGTTAAGTTTTAGTTTTTAGTCTCTCATCTAGATTAGAATATAAGACGCATATTTTTTCATTTTTCACGTAATTAAATAAAGTTTCACATGCGATTTGTCCTTTTTTTTCTGACGTCACAAGCCCCCACTGCTTAATTTTTATGCGCTTAATTCCAATAGTTTTCCATCAAATGAAAAAGCAAAAAAATACTTGTCTATTATTTTTTTATTATCTAAATAACTGATGGACTAAATAGAATTTTGATTTTTATACACAATGATGTGTTATAAGTACCTAAAAAGGTGTAGATAAGTAGGTTATACGCGCTTAGCAAGTGACACGTTAAAATATGGCTAACTATCCACACTTCACCTCAATGTGGCGTCGCGCCCTAACACACGCGTGCGTGCGTTAGTGTGCCGTTTTTGAAAATCGAATGTTGTTTAGGTAACCTATCTACACTTTTTTATTTACAATATCATTGTTTATACACCGTCATTATGCCTATTATTATTGAATATTTCTGGTTTTTAAGCATCCAAATTAAAGAAAATCCCTACATTTCAGTTTTGTATGACGAATTCGACGTCCCGCGGGAGATTCGCCTCATGATGAGTCCATCTTAAAGCAGAGCTGGCAAAAAGTTATTATTGATTTAAGAAGCAATCGTTATTTATTGTAGCCAAGTTATAATAGCCGCAAAGGTCAATCATCTGCGAACGGGTGACCATTTATTAGCGTGAGAAAACACGTTCAGCCGCAAATTTGTAGGTAAAAATGACTGTCGAGGTCAATCCCGGCTGTCATTTTTACATCAACCAGTCTAATCAAAGGGTATCGTGTCAAGAACCATTCATTTTGTTAGCATAGTGATCGATTCACGATAGGTCAGATTCGCCTGAAAGCCAGAAGTACAGTCGGATGAAAAATACATTTTATTTATTAATACGTCACATAAGAAAAATTAAAATAACCTTACAGAGAAGACGATTCAATACCCATAGACCGGACATCACAAGCAAAATTTTCGTCCGAAAAAGTGTGTCCTGCTGGATACAAGTCTATGAGTTTTTTGTAGTAGGCTCCGCTGCCGCTCCAATATTCATAAATTATTCTAGAAAGCGTTACTGAGACATAGGATCAAAGTTTTTCTATGACATTTCCTTGACATGCCCGCTCTATAGTATTTTAAATCTCTTTGCTTACAGACAGCGAAAAATTGCACCTGTATTGGTTTTTAATCCTATTCTTTTTCTATATTAACTAAATTTGATAAAACTATTTGAAACATTATAAAGTTGAAATTTGTCCCTGTAACTCATTGTTGACAAAGTATTCCATCTTTTTATCATTTTTAAGTCTTCTAGCTTTCGTCTTGTCCCTTGACTGTAAACACTCAAAATTAATTTATGTTTCAGTCTGTACATAATCTGTCTTTAAGCGAATCTGACCAAACGCGAATCTGTCCTATAATGCTAATAAATGTTAAGAACCTGGGTCATGATTATCACATAGGCATTTGTTCTATGTACAGCAATGTTAATCTATATTAATCACCTCGTAAAAATGTAGGTAAAGTGAAGGCGAATTGAGCTGCCATTCCACACTAATGCTAGCATTGAGAGTTCACAAGTTTAACCTACCGGCTAATAGCCAAAAACGGCCAAGCAGGTGATTTGTTTCTTGTATGGTATGATTACTAAAGACTTGGTCTTTATTTATCAGTATATTAATAATTAAGTATATATAGAGTAAATAAATAAACTCACCTATAAACAGAAAAAAGTGTCCACTCCAGATTTTTGAAGACCACAACAATAAAATACACACTTCATAATTCAACAACATAGTTGGTATTTAAGTAACCCGAAGTAACTGTACAGTTGTTTGCCGTTAATAATGCTCCACGCTTAAAGACGGACTCATGGTTGCATGCTTAAATTCAGCATTGAAAAACTAATAAGGCTGTGTTCACATGACCCGCGCCGACCAAACACACGCGTTGTGCCCGCCTTACATTTGCGCTCGGCACGTACGCATCCTGCAAGTGGGCGCTACGCGTGTGCGGGGTGAGCGCCAGATTGGCATTAGTTAGGCGCGTAGCATGTACGGTTGGACTTCGAAAAATACAAATTAATTTGAAATCTATTGATGTGAAGCAGAGGAATCGATAGTGCTTAGGTATTTTCCTATGCTTCGCGGAACATTGCCCTGCGCGCGTGGCGAGCACTAAGCGGGCGCCGTCATGTCGTCTGTACGCACTACGCAGCCTAATTCCATTTTAAAGCTACGCAGTCTAATTCCGTTTTAAAGCTACGCAGTCTAATTCCGTTATAAAGCCAATTTCTATAATACACTACACAGGGCAAGTTTTTATGTATGGTATTCAATCATCATCTCTTTACTACTACGGGTCGTTTACATTGACATTTACGTTTTTAGAAACATTTTAACCGAAAAGAAGTAAATAGACTAATTTTAGAAAAGAATTGGCACCATTGCCAACTAAATTATGTCTATTTTATTCCCAGAAGTTTCATAAATTAAGTTACAGATGTAATAAACCTTTTTTACAGTCCATTCTCTATTAGGTACCTATGCCGAGTAATCTACCAGTAATGCTTTGGTTAAAAAGGTTAAACTTTATGATTTTATAACATACTTACTTAAGGTTTTTCTTTTAAGTTCAGGGGTTAGTTCCTGGCTTGTATCAGATTCTCCTAATCCATTATTTGACTGTTTGGGTGTTTCGTAACTGGTTTCATGTGCATCACCAACGGCAATGGATTCATCTCGCGTGTCCATGGTTGAATCTTGTGTTTCTGTGATTAAATCTTCTGTGTCCATGGATCTTTCTTCGAGATATATTCTGTAGAATAAAAGGCTACCATAAAAAACTTTGTTGGAACTACAGAAGGTTGCGGTCATCAGCAAACATGAGTCTTATCAATTAAACTCATATCTAATTAAATTTTCTACGCTCGAGGTTTGACAGAGAGCTATGGAACGGAGTATTCTGGGTATCAAACTTGAATATCGGGTAAAAAATACAACAATACGTTCCATCAATAAAATTAATGACGTCACTCAAAAAACTGCCACGCTAAAATGGGTCTTGGCTGGACACTTTTTCCGCATGTCAGACGATTAGTGGGCCAAACGCATGGCTCAATCGGTTCCATTGCATGGCAAACAACTTCGCGGTAGGCCTAGGCAAAGATGTCGGGATTAGCTGGTCTCTTATTTTTAATGAACTGTGCAAATAATAACTTTTAATTATGTGATGAGTATAAATGTATTTGTAACACTTATTTTTATTAATTTGCCTCATTCAATATTATCGATAACATAATGAATAAATAATTTCACATCTCTACAAGATAGTGGTATAGCTACTCGGCAATAGAGGGCAGATACAAAACTAGCAAATACTCTACAACTTTCTAAGTAAGTGATTTAATTATTTAATTATACCTATAATATAACTATTAAATAAATACAAAGAATAGCTACAAAAATAAATCACAGCAGCCCATCGCACTGCCACTGGGACAACCATACAATTAAACCGAAAAGTCGAATTAAACCATTTAGTCGGAATTTGTTCTTACTTGCACATAGGTACTGGTGTGTACTTTCCTTCTTTGGTTGGGGCAGTTTTCTTCTTTTCCCCAAGAGATCTTAACTTTTCAGAAATACTTTTAGTTCTTGGTGGACTGGTATTGGCTGTTGAAATTGAATCAGGATCTGCAGTTTGTTCGTCCTTGAAAGGAGAACAAAGGTAGGTTATTAAATGTACATTTATTAATATTTTTATATTTCTAAAACAATACTTTATTCAGAGCTTTTTGAAAACAAAAAAAAACCTACAATAATCTTAGTTTTTTTTAGGCTGGTTTTATTGTCGTGCTTTTCGGGAACGCTGTTGGAGCGCGCGTCTCTAAAGTAAGAAGTATGTAAGGGCCATAGCAGGTGGTTTTCTGTAGTTTCTGCCTGTCTCCATATGAAAAGGCATGGGAAACAGACAACAGAGAAGAGCATAACAAGCTACGCCAATGTGTCAAATTTCTTTGATGGTTTTTCAACTTTTTTACAAACAGGATATGGTCCAGATTGAATGGGGAAAATTTGAGTTTGGGGTAGCTTCATGTGCTGGCGGCTGTATATAAATATGTATGAAGTAAGAGTCATCAGTTCATCACATAGTTATAGTATGAAAAGATTAATTTGAATTACTTAACTTTTCAGTTGAGTCAATTAGAGACACAATAGAAAGATAATGACAGGCGGACACCGGTGTCCTTCCGGGGTTTAACGAATTAAAGTTTAGCTCAGAAAGGTAATATTTTATTAAATTAGCCCCACAAATTCAACAAAAAAATGTTTCTTGTTTACAATTTCAGTAAGGAAGTATAGATAACTTACCATTTCCCTAAGTCCTCTGATGTGCAGTGCTTTCCCAGCAGCTATCAGGTCAGGTAGCCGATGCTTAGGTACTAAGACTTCCCCTGTGTAAATGTACTCTAAAATACCACACAGTGTAGTGTAGGAAATGTTCTGAAATATTTCATTAAAAATTATATTAGACATACAAATTGCGATTTAAAAAAAGCTGCAACATAAATACACACATAATATCACCCCTGTAATCCCCAAAGGATAAGGCAGAGGTGTAATTCTTGTATACCCACAATAATAATAATTAATTTATTTCAGGCCTGTGACCCATATAAAACAAAGTAAAATCAAAAATACAAATAAAAATAAAAAAAACAGACAAATTGTATCAGTTCACAGCGCACTTAGAATCCGTGTTGTGTTAGGAAAGGAACCACAAATGACCAAATTTAGTCTTCAAAGAATGAAATGAGAGCGACCCACTGTGCCCCTCTATATTCTCTGCCAGCGCATCCTTCAGGAACCCCTGGAATATCATGTTTTGTTTTCTATTATAAGTAATGCTACTTACATTGAGAAATATAATTGGATGCGGACACTGTGCTGTTGATATCAGGTCCTTGATGTACGGGCTAACTAGAGACATGACCATCTGATGAACTTTGACATGGTGTCCATCTGCAGCTAACGTCATGTCCACAAACTCTCCACGCTGAAACAAAAATGCGCATCATATTATTCTGATGCAGAAAAATAAGGAAACCTACTGTGTTAACGACGGCCCACGCTGACCATTGATTATAAAATGGTAATTATGAAGCAGAATTTACGATCTTTCCGAAGCTTTGAAAAGCTCCGGAAAACAAAGCTTGTGGAGGATTTGTTTACGATATGATCAGAAATGCTCACCTGCTGCAGTAGGCTCAATCCATTACAAATGCTCTTCTGATGAGCATCCCACGATAGCGAAAGCTGTTCAGTTGGCGCCATAGTTTACAGTATTTTGTAGACCATTCAATATAAGATAACAAAACAAATCCAACCAAACTATTCCAAACGGCAAACAGAAGTGGGCTTCCTTCTTTCTTTCTGTCAGTTGAGTGACATAATGAATTAATGACATTGACGTTGATTGGCTATTGATAATGTTGTCATGACGAAAAAAAACTTGATGAACAAAAAATATGCGTCTATCCTTTTTGGTCTCTGCGTGGTGCGTCATAGTCATAGGTGTAACGAGAACCCAGTTAAGTTAATCTCACGTGTAATCACGTCTTCTATCTGTCTGTCCAATAGTTAAATAATGGTTAGTGATTTGAAGGTATGAGGAACAGGGTGTAAGTTCCTCACCCACCATCCAAAAAGGGAGGATCCTCCGACCAGCCGGGTGTTGTGACTGGTGGGCTACTACTGCCCGACGGTAGTTGTCGGGAACTTGTATACATTCAAATCGCGCAGATAACTTTATTTCGATGTAGGATATCAGGCATTAGTTCATATGTGGCGAGATAGACGTCGCTACAGTGACTTTGACTGCTATACCGGAGGTCGTGAGTTCGATTCCCACCCAAGGCAAATGTTTTGTGATGAGCACAATCATTTGTTCTTTGTCTGGGTGTAGGTTATTTTGCTATATTATGTATGGATTTAGAAATATTTAGGTGTGTTTTCCAGATGTCTAGAATTTTATAACACAAGGTATTGTAACATGCCTAATCTATTGGAGAATAATAGGCGCGATATATAAGACTGTTTAGATCTCTATCCAACTTTGCTTTTTATAGTAACCGAGAGCAAAGTGTAGCGGAGGGAAAACAACCATTTTTTTTTCTTCATACAGACTTTTACTAAGACTCCTCCGTGCGCGTACCTAATATTCTTAAGAAAAGATCCAAAGTTTAGTTCCTAAATAATGATTTCATTTGTAGAGCATGCACCTACGCTAATAGCGGCAGTAGCCCAATAGCTATGGCGTAGGCATTAGTTAGTCCGACGTCATAGCTCTTAGAGGTCCTAAGTTCGATTTCCACCCACTGCACTATTGATAGAACCCACATCAGACACAAGCATATTTAGCTTTAATTGGAAGGGTTCAACTGTCATGGGGATAACTACTGGTCACGTCTCCAAAAGCACCCAAACCAACTAGCAGGACAGCTTACTATTCCGGAAAGTATTCGTACACTGAAGAAGCGGCGTGACATCTTTGACCAGAAAAGTCACCCATAAGTGACTACATTAACCCTTTAACCACTTGTGTCGCATAAAATATGACACATATTTTTGTGCCCCTACCGCGCGTGTCGTATTTCTGCGACAGAGAACATGTATAACTTTTTCGTTTTATATTTTCAAAATACTGACCGTGTGGTACAACTGAAACCATCATCAAATTGAGATATTATTTATGTAACAAAAACTAACCATCGATACAACAATTGTTTTTCCTTATTTACTGTAGGTATTATTTTATTGGTTTGTAGCAATTTGGGCCCGGTGCTAGGGGCACGGCAACTAATATTTAGCCAAGCGCTTAAAAGGTTGGAAGGCTTGGAAGGGCGGGTCTCGCGGGGGCAGCTCCCTACAAACCATCTACCCCTCAAACCATCGGCAGATAGTCTACATGACTGATTGCATAATATAATTTACAAAAAAAAAAAAGTTGGAAGGGTTAACAAGACTAAGCTATAACTACTTATAAAAAGAGACTTTTGACAAACACTAGGCCAGTTTGCATGTTTCTTAAAACAATAAAAATAAAAACCAAACTTGTGAATAAACATTTATTTTATAGAAACGCCTTTTTGCGTCAAAGTATTGTCTTCGTAAGTTTCCAATACATCAGCCAAATGTTCGTTGTCTCTCGGTTTCTTGAATTGTCTCCTTTTTTGTGCTGTTTTCTTGCGTTTTGGTACGACCGGTTTTCTGGGGCCATGGTCTTGCATCGATTTGATACCTTGTTTCTCTAGGTACTCTTCAATTTTCGCGTCATCCATTGCATCAACTGCAGTTGCACGCCATAGCTTTACGAATTCTTCATCAACCTGAAGATATAAATAATAGTTTGTTTAGCCTAAAAGGTTGGTCCTGGTTGCTTTAGTTAGAACACCAACAAACCCCACCCATTGATAGATCTTTGTTGTTCGATAATAAAGAATATTATTATTATTTTTGCACTATTGACGTAAACCCACGCGAGATACAAGCATATTATTTGGCTAAGTTGGTGGTTTAACAACCCACATTACTACTTATTACTTGTGTGTATGGCAACATGTATGAATGTAAACGAAGCAAAAGAAGTATGTAAGAATCGTAGCATATGGCGCTCTGTAGTTTCTGCCTACCCCCATGGGAAAAAGTATAGGAGTTTATGTATGTATGTATTACTACTTAAAAACTCCCTATGTTCAAAGTTTTCGCCAGTCTTCTCTTATTTTGCAGTATTTTCTGATATTCTTTTTACTTTTAACAGTATAAAATAATGATATGATTCCAAACCAATAAGAATTTAAATCAATGCAGCACCTACTTAGTAGTTTTTAAAGCAAGTGATAATTAAACAATACACACATAAATTCAAAAAGATAATGCGTGCTTTGGTTTCGAACTCGACTTCTTGGAATTGGCAGTCCGCCAGTCACACAACTAGGCTAAAATATTAAACATTAACAACTAACTTACATCTAGTGTGGCAGTTTTGTCATTATAAAATAATATTTTCTTCTTATCAGTAGGACGAGCTATGTACAGGATTTCTTGAGCTAAACTTTTCAGTGCCCTCTCACAATGAGGCAGAGACTCTTGGACATCTTCAAGTAAGATACCTCCAAGACCTTTGAGATCATGTTGCTTCAATAACCTGTAAGTAAAATGTATTCATAATTAGTATGTGATATAAATTTGAAATCGCTAATCAACCTGCAAGCGCGGTGATTGATGCTCGAGCCTATATGAGAAGAGGCCTTAGTGGGACAGTAACAGGTTGGTATTACTTTTTATGTGGCTGTACTACACTGCCCAATAAAGCACAAAAGCGCTATCTCAAATAACTTTTTATGACATCAAACAGCTTAAAAAATACACATCTAATTACTTAGCCCAAATCAATTATACAATAAGTCTTCTTAAAAACAGAAATCATTTATACAAAAGTTAGGCAGTACAGGTACATTTGTAAAGGTCTATATTACAGATAAATTACACCCAGACACAGAACAAATGATTGTGCTCATCACACAAACATTTGTCTAGAGTGGGAATCGAACCCAGAACCTTTGGCATAGCAGTCCAGGCCACTAACTACTAGACCAACAGGCTTATACTTTTATACTGCTGCTTTGAGTAGACACTAATTTAAAAACACAAGAAATCTCACAGCCTTTCATAAAACAATGTATAGTGTGAGTATGCAAAATAATATTTTACCTTAGTAAAGACTTCTTATCCTTAATTTTATACACAGGCTTAAAAATATATTTCCCATCAGGAGTGCATTCTATTTTAGGATTGTTTTGTAGCGCTTCTGTTTGTAGCCACTGAAATCAAACTTATGAAATGAGTCAGCAGTAGATTGAACTAATGTTTTTTTAATTAAATGTTGCTCTACATAAGCCATAAAAATGGTTGTCTAGTGCGGGGATCAAAACCACACATGCGGCGCAGCAGCCAATCGCAGAGCCACTGCGCCAACACAGCCGTCATTTGAATTCATCGTCATTTTGAAATAATACCTAGATCACAAGAGCTTTCAGTGTCTATAGTGCACATTGGCAAAAATTATTTAAATATAAATAACATGATAGTTTATGGTCCTAGGACATTGTGCAGACGCCAGCACGTCAAGTTACCCCAATGTGTCAAATTTCTTTGATTGTTTTTCAACTTTATGTCAAACAGGATAAGGTTTATATTCAATTGGGGAAATTTGACACATTGGGGTAACTTGATGTGCTGGCGTCTGTACATTAAATTTTGAATATTTTTAATTACAGGAATGGGCTTTCTTATAACATTAAATTAGTTCAGTATAAGTGCTTCTAAAAATGGTAAACACCCACAGATTTAAGAAATAACTAGCCATTCTGATTGTTCCTTCCATACTGTTAAGACAAGAAATCTATAAAAATAATTATTATACTCCAATGGAATGAAAATTATTAGCATTACAATTACTTAACCTGTTTAACTTTATTGCCAACATCCAACTGGTTGGTCTCATCTAGGACTTCATCAAGATTCAACGGGTGGTCATCTCCTTCTTGGTGTCGGGCTCTCATGTGTCTGACAATGCGAGCAAGCACACCAAACCGATATGATGAGCTCCCTGACATTGTTTTGTAACTGAAAGTATCAAAATATTGTATTAATTAAGTGCAGGGTCCTTGCATCTTATTTCAATGGCCATAAGATGTATTTCAATCTGGTTCAGTGTTGTAACTTACTTGTTGGCATCAAGCTTCGGTGCAGAGCTGACCGAGCTTGATGGTTTGGACTTCTTCTTGCTGTCATCTTTGAATTGAGAATCATCTCTCTTTTTCTTTTCGATACTGAAAAGGAACAATTAGGAGTTTAATTTGTTAATTTAATTCAGTAAATGTAGTTAAAAGACAAGGAAAAAATAACAACAAAAACTGGAAATAAATAACAAACTTAGAACATACGTGACATAAATAACAATACATTGAACTGTTTGAGGTCAAATAAAAAGTTGGCAATCATTCCCAATAGATTTCCAAAAGTTATCATGATGTAAATTGATAATTGGGATTGTTGGTGCCAGTGTGAGGGAGCGAGAGAAAGTACGCGCCAGTCGTACGGCGCGACGCGAACAGTGCCCGCGAGTTGACAGTGTGCACCAGAGGCATATTACGTACCTCGGCGTAGCAAGTGCCCTTTTTTTAAACGCCTCACGCTCCCGGAGTAGAGCGGGATCCATTGTTACTACAGCAGCAGCTTTCTAAAATAATTTAAAACGTAAGTGCCTTATTGATCATGTTTACTCAATAACAATAAAGTTTATCTGCTTTGCTTCTATTTAATTCTCAATGGTTGAAATTGAGTGTATTGTATTTGTCAAAGTCAGTTCCCATATGACAATGACACTGTCTACCTGTCAAATTGAAAGGTTGTAAATCAGAAACAGTCAGAAACAAAGGTTTTTAGCACACATTTCTAATACCCTTATTTTTCTAAACATTTATTTAAATGAAAAACAAGGATATTGATGTTTGCAAGATGATGTAGATAGACAGGAGGTGACTATTGAGACCACAGAGTACATTATACTATAGGGAAGCTATAGGGTAATTGAGACGAATGTAAATGCGTGGATCATATGGGTACTGCTCCGACAAAATTATTATTTTTAAAGATAAAAGGGAGGGTGGTATAAAATCTCAGTAAAGATATCTACAGATAGCAACAGTGAATGGCTGTAATGGTTTATGCTATTATAAGCTTGCTTAATGCCATTAAATGTCAATATTTATGCCGAAAATAAAATGTTGAGGTTCAAGTCAATTAACACGAAAGAGTTACAAACATTTTAAAAATAACTGTGAATGAAGCAGAATATCAACCCAAAGGCTGCAGCGCAACAGTAGGTTGCGAATGTTGCGATTAAACGAGTTTCGTGCACACTTTGCATGAGCGGGAAATCGTGTGTGTGGCTAACATTTTATCCACTGTTCCAGCCATCGCGGAGCATTGTACACGCGGTCGCTCTGTAGGTGCGTATAATTTAATTCTTGCAGTTTATTTACGAAATTTGATTCGGTAACAAAATTCACATAGTGCTTTAAAATTTAGTTTTTAAAAATAATAAGTACAGACGCCAGCACGTCAAGTTACCCCAATGTGTCAAATTTTCCCAATTGAATATGAATATTATACTGTTTGACATAAAGTTGAAAAACGATAAAAGAAATTTGACACATTGGGGTAACTTGATGTGCTGGCGTCTGTACAATCATAACATTTTAAGTGATTCAGAATATTTTTGAAGTTATTCGTAGTTTTGTTTAGCTTCTAATTATTTTTATTGTGGGATAATCCGTTTAATAATAAGTTGTTTTAAATAATTGATTAGGTGTAAATGCCAAAGTACCTACCGGTTTTGGCAACAAAATAGAGAGATCGTCTTGTATAGGTATTTAAAGGTTTTAAAATAAATTCTATATTTTAGAAAAGAGGAAAAGAAAACCGATATCGTTGTTGTATTCCGATAATAATTAATTTCATCTCTGTAAATTCGTTTTTTTTTTACATACCTATCTATACAAACAACTAAATTTATTTTTTAAACTAATAAGTTTGCTGTTTCACTATCTGAATGCTCTTGGAAGAGACACCAAAAGAAATTCACAGGCTCTCTTTAATTCAACATCTTGGTCAAATCATCATTTTACTAATGTAGTTTTAATAATTTTTCTCTTTGTTGGAGGCGTTTACCATACAAACACCCCATGTATAGTTTGGCTTCAAGTTACCAAAAATAATCCTTTTACAAACATGTCGCTCTGTTGGCGCAGTAGGCAGTCTTAGTTCTACGGATCATGGGTTCGATTTCCGCGATTACAGCATTTCTTGAGTGAGGTGCATATTAAGTTTAATTATGTTACTAATCCGACGAGATGTAGTCGTATCTGATCCTTTCGATTAATACAAGAATCCCCAGTTCTACCTAAGTTTAAAAAGATTGTGGCATGTCATAATGATAATGTCGTTGAACTGTATAAGTAGAATATAATTATTATATAATATGGCTGGGCCTGCAGCAGGCCTAGCCATATTACAAATTCTACTTCTATTCTATTTCTATTATAGAAAGAAAATGGCGTATTTATGGAAGGAATCAGCTGTTTGTTAACTGTCAAGTTTATTTCATTTTCAGCCATATTACAATTTCTACTCGTTAACACTTGACAGTTGACAAACAGCTGATCCATATACCTACGCTATTTTCTTTCTATTGTCGCCATATCGATTACGATATTATAAATATAATTTGTAACATGGATCGAGAATAAATCTGAATCGAGAATAATAATGATTAAAGTAGGTTGTATAAGAGCTTATAAAACGCAGTGATAGCTTAGTTGTGTGACTGGCGGACTATCAAGTCATAGGTCTCGAGTTCGAACCCAAGGCTCCATTGACTTTTCGGATTCATGTGCGTATTGAAAAACGGTAAAGGGAAACATCTTGAGAAAACCGGCGGCATATCTGAGAGATATTTGTCTTGTCGACGGCATGTGAAACCAAATCAAAAACCCATGGATGGGGAAGAAGTAGGAACTTATGGCTACATTTTACCTTTTTCTGTTTTTTAATTAAAATTTACTTGTATAATATATGTAAAATTTATGTTAATATGCAACTATTGATGCATGAAAATATTTTGATTTGGAATGACTCGGTTTTATGTCTGGATCACTCACTGTAGGTAGATAGGTAGTTGTGTCCTTCCAGAAAATACATCTGGTGAAGAAAAAATCGAAATAAGTAGCTGCAGTTGATGTACTTAATAAGATGTTTCTAAACTCGTGCAGGTTCGAGATGCAGGCGGACATACCTACCTAGTTGCGTGAAAAAACTACTTATTGTTGAGTAAATTAAAACAAAATGAGTGATGAATAAATTAAAATAAATCGCCAAATCTGTGCTGCAAGTACCTAATGCATACAACGGACAGCAATACATTTTTTAAAAGTAATCCTATAATGTAGGACTGGTAGGTACGGTCTACCTATATCACCTATCTTCGTTCGCGATCACATTAAAACAGCTTTTTCGGAATTTTTTTGAGCTCTCTTTCTAAGCACTGAGTTGAAAAATATAGCGACGCAGGAACTTAAAATGCATGCGTATAGTTCAGACCAATAAATTTTATTGGTCTGAGGCTTATAGTCTGCTACCGAAAGTCTGCGTCTGCAATTGCACCACGAATGAAATGATAAACTTTGCAATCATAAGTACCTACATGAAACTGTATTTGCACGTGATGCTGTCCATATCGAAGGCTGACAATTGAAAACGTTGTTTATTACATCAATCAGTCTCACTTCGCACTCAATAATATCTATTGCATTGAAATAGTAAATGTCTCACGGTGTGCCTGTGCCATAATTATATCCATACGGCTATACCGCGGAATTCATTTGCGCTGCCATTTTTTTTGCGACTTCGTCATAAGTATTAGTCGCCCTAGATTCCTGTTACTTTTACTTTTGGTCACGACAACATAAGGTCGTAGTTCTTATCTTTGATTGGTATATTTTTTACGAAAAGTAGATAGCGATTCGTGGGAGCAAAGTTTGTTTATTATGTTCGCGCTTCATCTAAGAAAGGCCTAAAGAAAACTTTGCAGTTTTATTTGTACTGAGAAATGGTGGCTCAGTGGTCGAAATTCGATCATTCTAGCTTCTGCACTAGTCTTCATATTAACATTGACCATGGCAATAGAATATGTACGTGTCATTTAAGTATACAATGATTTTATATGACACTAGCAGACGTCACGCGGTTTCACCCGCGTGGTTCCCGTTCCCTTGGGAATACGGCGATAAAAGTAGCCTATGTCACCAGGGGATAGGTAGTGTAGCTTCCTTAAAAATAATTTTTCAAATCGGTCCAGTAAGTTCGGAGCCTATTCAATGCAAACAAACAAACAAACTTTTCCTCTTTATAATATTAGTATAGACTAGCAGACGTCACGCCGTTTCACCCGCGTAGTTCCCGTTGCCGTGGGAATACGGGGATAAAAAATAGCCTATGTTACTCAGGGTAAATGTAGCTTTCCAACGGTGAAAGAATTTTTGTAATCGCCGCAGTAGTTTTTCAGTTTATTCATTACAAACATACACACAAACATACACACACACATATTTTTCGTCTTTATAATATTAGTATGATGACACGTAGGTATGTAGGTTGTTACCTGGCTAGGATCAACCATACCATCAAGTGAAACAATATACTCAAATACTTATACTTTCGTTCTACTAGGTTTCTGCACTCCTACTCCTACTTCCTTCAAACTTTAACTAAGCTACATCTTTTCGTTGTGTCCCTTAAGTTTTCTATCTCTAAATAAAAGATAATCTCTACATATACCGTTATATATTTGGCTAACGAATATATAAGCAAAGCCGACCGGTTCCTCCATACCTCCATCATTTATTTTCAACTTTACGATAATTTGGCGGCTAATTTTATGCAAAGCAAATATTCTGGTCTTTGTATTGCTGCCTAAAGTCACAACTCGCTGTAGGTAGGTAGGTACCTTCTTGGTACCCACCAAATCAGTAGATTATATTCGTATGTATTGTATTGATTATAATTTAGCTGTCCGCCGTCTTTGTTCAAACATTTATGTAGGAATCTACTTATAGTAATGAATCATGAGGTCGTGAATTAGCAAAACAATAACAGGGAAATATGCACTCACTGGCTGGACCTGTCTGTCCAATCAAATCTGTGTAGTTCTTTCCTCCAACAACCATTAATTCGGACATTAAATATTATATTGTAAGTTGTCTGTGGACACTAATCTAGATTGTGCTCACATGTGTTCTAACCAAGATAATGTTTGTGACCTCTGAGATTGATTCGGTGTTTCTTCTCCGAGTACACAGATAAGGAAAAACCGAACTCTTAGTTTTATTTGGCTTGTTGTAGTAGTAACTACGTGTAAAAGTTTTTGTAAAAAACAATTTATAGTTTTTTTTGTTGTTTAAATAAATAAAAATAAACAAATTAGCTTTTGGTTCTTGTAATCTGGCTGGAAACTTTAAAACCTCTAGTGATTTAATGGTTAATGTGGTTAGTGTCTTGAATAAAAAAAATAGTATATAGTTTTGTTTTTTCTTTATTTTTAACCGACTTTCAAAAAAGGAGGAGGTTCTATGTTCGTGTGTATGTATTTTTTTTTTTTTTTTATGTATGTTACCATTGTTACCTGATTTCTCCGCCATTTGTGGACCGATTCTCAAAATTCTTTTTTTGTTTGAAAGAGTAGACTCCTGAGGTGGTCGGTCCCATTTTAATTTGGAGAAGATCTGGTTCTGATCTTCGGAGATATACAACGGAACTCTTCAAAAATAGACGGCAAATCTATCGTGATTGCTGGAATCGCTTGGATGTTTATTGTTTATACAACATCATGACGTATCATCAAGCCTGTATGCTCAGAGGGGTAGGCAGATGTGTTCAATATACCTAGATTTCGACAGTTAGGTATGTTAAGTTTCATTTATTAGGGTTAGGTGGATAACCCTATTATAATGACATGTATTGTTAACAATTAACAATATAAAATGAATTCATGGCAAATGTTTGTATGGGAACAACTAAAAATGGAAAAATAAAAAACTTTTTTACAAAAAATAAAACCGACTTCAAAAAAACCACTAAACGGTGTAAAATAACTCTAAATTCGGAAGTCGGTGGCCCATCATGAGTAAGACAAACCCACCAAAGCCACAGACTTCCGAATTTAGAGTTATTTTACACCGTTTAGTGGTTTTTTTGAAGTCGGTTTTATTTTTTGTAAAAAAGTTTTTCATTATATTACTATGACTCGGTTGTGTAAGGCCTCCTCCAAAGATGGCCATTTCTCTCTGTCTTCGATTCAGTTAGAGCCGCCGATTCTTTTAATTTCATCTTCCCATCGTGTTAGTGGTCTTCCTGAGCTGCTTCTCTTTCCTTGTGGACCTCTCCATACGATTGCTCTTACGGTCCATCTTTGGTCATCTTTGTTTTAATAAAGTAAGTACCTAAGTACCTACCTAAGTAGTAGTTTGTTGAAATGTGTTGAAGTAGGTAGGTACCTACCTATTTTTATCGTTTTAGGTACGTTTATAGTGAAATATTCGTGTTCTACTTAATACATTTATTTTAAAATTCATAATACGATAACGTGAGCAATAAGCATATCAAAAAACTAGGTATATTTCCTGTTGTTCAAGCCATGGAAGTTAAAGAGGTAGGTAGAACACACGGCTACACATCAAGCTATGCGGTTCCAGTATAAGCTGATTTCGCATTGTATGGAATTTCCGTACAATGCGAGGTCAGCGTAAATTGGAAATGTATAGCTTGATGTGTACCTACCTTATTATCCTGTCTATGCCTACTATAATTTTTCCCCTAAATTTGTTTTCGTTTTTTCTAAAGTCTCCCTACCCTACGGTTAATAGACTTAATACGTAAAACAAAAATAAGTAGGTAGGTACCTACCTATGTGAAAGAAGTTCATACAGACCAAAGAGATTATAATTTCTTTGATACCTTATTATTGTCTATATTGAACTAAGCATTGCCTTAATGTTGATCGCTCTTGTTCGCAATGGCCCGAGGCCTATGGCATCACTCAGGATTCACCACATAGCACTGTATTTCGAGTAAAAAGAGATTTTGTGAGGTAGAGGTGCTCTATAAAGCTCCTACCAATAATTCATATAAAATACCTACTTATACGAAAGAATATTTTACATACATATATACATACATAAACTCACGCCTTTTTCCCATGGGGGTAGGCAGAAACTACAGAGCGTCATATGCTACGATTCTTACATACTTCTAAGAATATTTTAAGAAGTGTATCAAGCCTTCTGTTACCGGCTGATCAATTAATTTTATTGTTCCTAATCAGGAGCTCAATAAATAAACCTCAAATAACTGATACCTACTTAACTGGGAAATCAAAATGGCGGTTTTACAGGTATGAAATGATATTGTAAAATATTATGTCAAAGTGCACTATTAATTTATTCGTTCTGCAAATAAAAATATCTGACTTTTGAAAAATCATCAATAGTCAGATGACTTTAATTTGATGAAAAAATGGCGGTTTGACATAAGTTTCTATATGAAAACTGTCAATCCGCCATTTTATTCATCAGATGTATCATGTAAGTTATCTGACTATTGAAAAATGGGGTCTTAATTAAGGATTGGTTATAATCGATTGTGCGCATACCTAAATGTTTTAATTAAAGTTATGCACATGTCGTTAATAAGAATTTCCTATTAATCTTATCAGCATAGGAAATACTCATTATTCTCGGTTAGCTGGAACTAGCCTGTCATTAAGACATGTGTAAGCAAGTTCAATGTTTACCAACACTAAATAAATAAAATCATACTAGCCTCAAGCCTGTTATCTAATGTCCCACTGCGGCCACTGCAGGGTAAGGCCTCTTTTCGTACAGAAAAGGTTCGAGCATTGATCACCATGCTTGCTCAAGGCCAAGTTCAGGTTTCCTTACGATGTTTTCCTTCACCAATGTCAATGATGTCTTAGATAAATTATATTAGAAAGTAGGTAACTCATGAATTGATAAAATCGTATTGGTTTGCCCGGATTTGAACCATAACCTCGTGCATGAGAGGTAGGCACTTTAACTTGTAGGGCAATCTCGACTATTTAAACTCACTAATGACATTTGCCCGCCTTCCAAAATGAGGTTGGTTACTGCGGTGAATCATAATTCACTACAAGTGTAAGGGTTAGGCCAAGTAGTAGGTACATCCACATTTCACCAGTTATATTTGAGTCCTATGTTATATGGGGCGAGCCTATTGCCATCAATCGGGCACGAATCCACACTTCGGGCTGATACATTCCAGATAGAAAAACTCAATAACGCTTTGCCCGACCCGGGGATCGAACCCGGGACCTCGTGCTCAGCAATAACGCTTGCGAACACGATACCAACGAGGCAGTCACCCCCCCCCCCCCCCCCCCCCGGTTTCCCTTTTTATATAACATCAGAATTTGATATAATTATGTAGACAGACATAATAGTGATGGGGCATGATAGACTTTAAACTAATACCTGTTTGTTTTCCTTTACAGATTAAGATGTGGCTTCAAAGATATTGCTTGTGCACTATTTACATAGCGCTATTTTCAATAATATGGTAAGTACCTTTTTTAATATTATCTAAAGAACCTATAGTTACCTTATCTTAAGCGATATTTATCTATTTTATTGATAGTGTTAGAGAGGTTGTTAGTGTAAATACAAATATTTTGTGCAGAACTGCAGACTACGTAAAGATTTATTAATAACCTCTTAATTAAGTAAGTTACCTGTATAAATAAATAAATATTCCACAGATGTTCACACAACGCCATCTAGTCCCAAGCTAAGCAGAGTTTGTGTTATGGGTACTAAACAACGGATAAACATACCTATTTCTAAATACACATATTGTAGATAAAATACACCCAGACACAGAACAAATGATCGTGCTCATAACACAATTATTTGTTATGGGTGGGAATTGAACCCACGAACTCCGGCATAGCAGTCAGGGCTACTAACTACTAGACCATCAGGTCAGTCAAGTATGTAGTCAAGTATGTAGGTATATGATAATGAATTGACTTCGTTCCGGTAAACACATTTTATACGAATCTATTTAGTCGGCCCACTGGTTAAACGTGCCCGGATTTGAACCCACAATCTCGCCATGAGATCGTGGGCTGGTGTGTGGCTAAGTATACAGGGAATCGAAACCGGTTATTTAAAAAAAATTAAACCTACACTATTTCTATTTAGATATCGATTGGGTAGGTCTTAAGCAGTAAATGTTTGTATGAAACATGATGTCTATAAAATGAATAAAATGCATTGTTTCCACAGACTTTAATTTATTTTAGTAGGTGCTCAAAATAACCGGGATCGATTCCCGAACGGAGTACAGATGTTTTTTACAATGTATGAATGCAGTTTTTCTTGTTATTAAAATCGATGACATGGTTCCTCAGAACAGATCTTCGTATGTCTTATAGTTTCAGACTTTCCCATACTGACCGATTTGAATGAGACACCCTGTATAGTCCAGTAGTGACTTCATAGAATGGAATAGACATACTCTTTATTGTACACCATAAAAACTTACAAATTACAACGCACTTAAAAGCTCCAAATGGTGATACAATGGGCGGCCTTTTCGCTAAAAGCGATCTCTTACAGACAACCTTTGGATCATGCCATGTAACTATATAGCATATAGTGCATAGGTATTTCAATATGCAATCGATCGTCTCAAGTGAATGTATTTTCCCGACTAGTTATTAAAAGGAGTTCGTTTCCTGTGTTGAGTAAAAGTATCGAGATCATGTAACGCCAGTTTGTAGGTACTCGTACATAGTCTGACGAGAATTTCTAAACTTTATGGGGACCAGTGCTACCCGTACCGAACTGCCATAATTCAGTCTTAATTGAAAAGTAAGAAAGAAAGAAAGAAAGAAAGAAAGAAAATACATTGCAAAACATTGCTACATTGCATGCATTGCTTTGCAATTGCTTAGGCAACACACGACAACTGACGTCCCACCCATTTTTATGGATGTATGCTTGGAATAATAACACACAGAAGCCGCGTTTAGTACAAAACACGGGCGAAATTGTGTGTCTCTTTATAGGTTTTGTGTGCGTAAGACGAATATTGTGTTTACTCGCGAGCTGTGTTCGACAGAACGTGACTTTTAGTAGGTACCTACTGACACGACTCCCCGAGTAAAATTTTAGTTGCCTCACTCAGCTAAGTTCTTGACTATCGACATTACCAGAGCTCACATCGGCCTGTCCAAAACACGCGGCAGGTGAAGGCTTGTATGCTGCATGTCCTCTATGCTGACTCTATCAAGTCCTGGAGACATTAATTTATGCTATTTCAGTACTAGAGAACTAAATTCTTGGTTCTAGGACTGTACTCGGAATAGATCATCTTACCGGGGGTAAGGCCGGTGGCCTTCTTGACCAGCTCGACATAAAAGAGGGACCTTAAAACATTACCAATGACCATTTAAACACACACGCCTTTGGGCAGCTTGATGTAGGTACAACTTGGCATCTTGTACATAAATTAAGAAGACAGATCTAAACAGTTCTAATGTTATCACTAAACAATAGACATTGAAGATTAATAAAAAGCTTAGAAACCGTTTATGTTATGCTTCTTGGCCAAGATTTCATCTGGATTTGGTCCTGACGACTTAAAAGTAGTTTAGATTTAAAGTTCATTCGACCTTTACACATACCTACATTTATTTCTATTACTTATAGTCTACTTTCAACACTGTCTGTGCGATTTCGACCTTCAACACGCGATAGAATTGATCACTATTTTCGAGCTATTGACAACGGTCTAGTTTGATGAAAGTGCTGAAACACTTCCGTAATTTAGAAATGCATTGCTAGTTTCAGCTGTGAGTTTGTACTGTAGATACTTGTGCTCTTTTACTATCAATATTGATGGTAGGTAAGGACTTATTTAACCGACTTCAAAAAAAGGAGGACGTTCTATGTTCGTGTGTATGTATTTTTTTTTTTTTTTTTTTTTTATGTATGTTACCTGATTTCTCTGCCATTTGTGGGCCGATTCTCGAAATTCTTTTTTTGTTTGAAAGAGTAGACTCCTGAGGTGGTCCCATTTTAATTTGGCGAAGATCTGGTGCTGATCTTCGGAGATATACAACGGAACTCTTCAAAAATAGACGGCAAATCTATCGTGATTGCTGGAATCGCTTGGATGTTTATTGTTTATACAACATCATGACGTATCATCAAGCCTGTATGTTCAGAGGGGTAGGCAGATGTGTTCAATATACCTAGATTTCGACAGTTAGGTATGATAAGTTTCATTTATTAGGGTTAGGTGGATAACCCTATTATAATGACATGTATTGTTAACAATTAACAATATAAAACTTTTTTGCAAAAAAATTAAACCGACTTCAAAAAAAACACTAAACGGTGTAAAATAACTCTAAATTAGGAAGTCTGTGGCTTTGGTGGTTTTGTCTTATTCATGATGGGCCACCGACTTCCGAATTTAGAGTTATTTTACACCGTTTAGTGTTTATTTTGAAGTCGGTTTAATTTTTTTGCAAAAAAGTTTTTTATTTTTCCATTTTTAGTGGTTCCCATACAAATATTTGCTATATATATTGTTAATTGTAACAGTACATGTCATGATAATAGGGTTATCCACTTATCCCTAATAAATGAAAATTAACATACCTAACTGTCGAAATCTAGGTATATTGTACACATCTGCGTACCCCTCAGAGCATACCAGGCGTGATGATACGTCATGATGTTGTATAAACAATAAACATCCAAGCGATTCCAGCAATCACGACAGATTTGCCGTCTATTTTTGAAGAGTTCCGTTGCATATCTCCGAAGATCAGCACCAGATCTTCACCAAATTAAAATGGGACCACCTCGGGAGTATACTCTTTCGAATAAAAAAAGAATTTCGAGAATCGGTCCACAAATGGGGGAGAAATCAGGTAACATACATAAAAAAAAAAAAAAAAAAAAAATACATACACACGAACATAGAACCTCCTCCTTTTTTGAAAGTCGGTTAAAAATGGATTCATGGCAAATGTTTGTATGGGAACAACTAAAAATGGAAAAATAAAAAACTTTTTTACAAAAAATAAAACCGACTTCAAAAATGACACTAAACGGTGTAAAATAACTCTAAATTCGGAAGTCGGTGGCCCATCAAGAATAAGACAAAAGTACCAAAGCCACAGACTTCCTAATTTAGAGTTATTTTACACCGTTTAGTGTCATTTTTGAAGTCGGTTTTATTTTTTGTAAAAAAGTTTTTTGCATGATAAGAACACGGATCTCTTAATATTTTTGCTGATGATCATTTATTATTGTATCAAGGGTTGGTAGATATTATACTTGGTAGGTAGCATTATTTGCTAAACTTCCGAACTAATCTATACATATAATAAGACAGTAAAAAAACTGTGTCTGTACATTAAATATATTTAAAAAATAATAATTGAGGGGGGTTTAGAAACAGTAATAGAGCACGAATCTAAAATAAAGTCTGTCTGTTTGTCTGTTTGTCTGTTTGTTTGCACACGCTAATCTTCGGAACTACTAGACGGATTTGAATGATTTTTTTTTGTTGTATAGATATTAATACTGGTCAACACATAGGCTATAATTTATCTTGGAAACTGGAACACCTGATGCAGAACCGCAACAGACCAGCTTAAATATAGGAGATACAAAAATGGTACCATAGCAAAAATTGTTCCACGTGATGAGCATTTTCTGCTGAGAGAATACATTTGAAGATCCGGAACACCTGATGCAGAACCGCAACAGACCAGCTTAACTATAGGAGATACAAAAATTGTACCATAGTTAAAATTGTTCCACGTGATGAGCATTTTCTGCTGAGAGAATAAATTTGAAGATCCGGAACACCTGATGCAGAACCGCAACAGACCAGCTTAACTATAGGAGATACAAAAATGGTACCATAGTTAAAATTGTTCCACGTGATGAGCATTTTCTGCTGAGAGAATAAATTTGAAGATCCGGAACACCTGATGCAGAACCGCAACAGACCAGCTAAACTATAGGAGATACAAAAATGGTACTATAGCAAAAATTGTTCCACGTGATGAGCATTTTCTGCTGAGAGAATACATTTGAAGATCCGGAACACCTGATGCAGAACCGCAACAGACCAGCTTAACTATAGGAGATACAAAAATGGTACCATAGTTAAAATTGTTCCACGTGATGAGCATTTTCTGCTGAGAGAATAAATTTGAAGATCCGGAACACCTGATGCAGAACCGCAACAGACCAGCTTAACTATAGGAGATACAAAAATGGTACCATAGCAAAAATTGTTCCACGTGATGAGCATTTTCTGCTGAGAGAATAAATTTGAAGATCCGGAACACCTGATGAGGATCTTCAAAAGCCCAGCTACACTATAACATATATAGGAATGACGTCTTAGCTAGAGTTGTTCAGCCTTATGAGCACTCGCTGTTGACGTATAAAAATCGAAGATCTGGAACACCTGTTGTTGAACTCCAAGACCTCAGCTACACCATAACTCACCTAGGAATGACGTCTTAGCAAAAGTTGTTCGGTCTTATAGGCATTTCCTGTTGACTTATAAAAATCGAAGATCAGAAACATTTGGTATAGAAATTAAAGCTATCACTAATTTCATTGCATAATTATAAAATAACATAAGTACCTCCACGTGGTGAAGGCGGGAACAGTTCAGGACTGATTTTTGATGACGATGGTATATCATTGAAAATTAGACTCTACTGGCCAAAACTCCTATTTTTTTTTTATCGTATAAATATGCAGAACCGCAACAGACCAGCTTAAATATAGGAGATACAAAAATGGTACCATAGCAAAAATTGTTCCACGTGATGAGCATTTTCTGCTGAGAGAATACATTTGAAGATCCGGAACACCTGATGCAGAACCGCAACAGACCAGCTTAACTATAGGAGATACAAAAATTGTACCATAGTTAAAATTGTTCCACGTGATGAGCATTTTCTGCTGAGAGAATAAATTTGAAGATCCGGAACACCTGATGCAGAACCGCAACAGACCAGCTTAACTATAGGAGATACAAAAATTGTACCATAGTTAAAATTGTTCCACGTGATGAGCATTTTCTGCTGAGAGAATAAATTTGAAGATCCGGAACACCTGATGCAGAACCGCAACAGACCAGCTAAACTATAGGAGATACAAAAATGGTACCATAGTTAAAATTGTTCCACGTGATGAGCATTTTCTGCTGAGAGAATACATTTGAAGATCCGGAACACCTGATGCAGAACCGCAACAGACCAGCTTAACTATAGGAGATACAAAAATGGTACCATAGCAAAAATTGTTCCACGTTATGAGCATTTTCTGCTGAGAGAATAAATTTGAAGATCCGGAACACCTGATGTGGAACTTCAAGAGCCCATCTAAACTATAGGATATACAAAAATGGTACCATAGCAAAAATTGTTCCACGTTATGAGCATTTTCTGCTGAGAGAATAAATTTGAAGATCCGGAACACCTGATGAGGATCTTCAAAAGCCCAGCTACACTATAACATATATAGGAATGACGTCTTAGCTAGAGTTGTTCAGCCTTATGAGCACTCGCTGTTGACGTATAAAAATCGCAGATCTGGAACACCTGTTGTTGAACTCCAAGACCTCAGCTACACCATAACTCACCTAGGAATGACGTCTTAGCAAAAGTTGTTCGGTCTTATAGGCATTTCCTGTTGACTTATAAAAATCGAAGATCAGAAACATTTGGTATAGAAATTAAAGCTATCACTAATTTCATTGCATAATTATAAAATAACATAAGTACCTCCACGTGGTGAAGGCGGGAACAGTTCAGGACTGATTTTTGATGACGATGGTATATCATTGAAAATTAGACTCTACTGGCCAAAACTCCTATTTTTTTTTTATCGTATAAATATGCCTTCGGGCTTATGTTATTTGAGTGTTTAATTTCCTTTTACATTTATCTTTGTTACATGGTTGCCTACCCGGTAACGCAGGGGAGCAGCCACTTAGATTTTAATTGATCAGGTATCATCACAATAAAACTATAACCATGCCTAGAAAGAGGTCAAATCTTTCCCAATGTTCCAAAGGTGCTAAATGATTAAAGATCATAAGATCGCAACAATCTACCGAAGAGCGTTAGGAGAGACTTGATGCTGTTCGAGAACATGAGGCTGCAACTCGCTCCGCGGAAACTTCTTGGGATCGCGAAGCACGCCTGCATTCTCAGCGTATTTACGCAACTACCAGGTATCCAGGTCTCAAGACACCAGTGAAGAATATGTGCGCGACTGACCGCTGATCGTGAACATCATGCACTATCTCGCGAGTTGGAGACGTTCACGGAAACAGCATGACGCTTGAGTTTTCAGCGTATATACGCATCTACTCTAGAGATAAGTAGGGGAAGGAGATGCGCGACTGACCGCTGATCGTTAACGTCAAGCAACATATAGGCTATAATTTATTTTGGAAAATGGAACACCTAAAGTAAAAGAGATATAAAAATGGTGCCATTTCAAAAACTATTCCACGTGAAGAGTGTTTTCTGCTGTGAGACTAAATTTGAAGATCTGGAGCACCTGTAGTGGAACTCCAAAGCCCAGCGACAATATAACATATACATAATAGAAATGGCGTCTTAGCAAAAGTTGTTAAGTCTGATGGCATTTCCTGTTGACCAACAAAAATAAAAAATCTGGAACGTCTTGAATAGTCTCGCGCATCCCATTGTTTTCCAGTCCCCGGGCTTTTAGAAATCGACATAAGACGTTTCAGATTTTCGATTTTGACGACCCCGTTGTCGCTGACATAAGCAACAGGATCCGCGTACGAAGTCGCGGGCAGAAGCTAGTATAATAATAATCATAAAGTTTTACTTTTTGTACGTCAATAAACGGAGCTATCGGTGAACATATAAAAAAATACAAGCAGTCGAACATAACAACTTCTTTTGAAGTTTATTAAAAAGCTTGTGAGTTCGATCCCGATTTTCGTACGGACATTACACAATAGCTCTGCAGTTTTGAAAGTTACCTATCTCTTCCGTTGTTGGGTCGAGTACTCGGGCCCCAACAGTTAAGCGTTCCCGGGATATCCTGAGCTGTTCAATATTATTTATGGCAGTTAGACTGGTGGGACAGTATCGGCCTGCTCCATAAAGGCCTGTTTAAAACGATCCACCCACAACTTATTCAATTATTAGACACTGTAGTAATGTGCCCACTGTGCCCAGTAATTTCTAGGTCTCCTGTGGGAGGATTTATGGGCCTATAGTTAAGGCCTTGTTAAATAGGGATATCATTAAAACATAGCACAATATTTTTTTTATTATTGATAGGCACGCGTTTGATCACTATCTCACCTGACGGTAAGCGGTGAAGTGGTCGACGATGAAGCACGCTTGCCTAGAAGTAACCTATTCACTCTTGACTTAAAGACGCTAAGCTTCTTCTATCAGGAAACTTGGACTCCGGCAGGGAAAGGTGTTCCCAAAACGTTCAGAACGTAACCATTCAGTTTGCCTTGCACCAATGCTTCCTTTTTTCCATGGAAATAGGCAGAATGCACCTACAGAGCTCTACCTGCTAAGTTTCTCACATAATTATTTTGTCTCGTTCACGTTTTTGCATATGAGTACTGTGCACCTGACCTTTCTGATGAAGGAAATCATCAATAATTTCTGTGTAGGTATGTCCTTCTAGGGCGTTCCCTCCCTGTATTGGCACTTACATTTCATAATATATCTTTTGTTAATCGCCTGCCTGCGTAGCATGAACACCGAAGAAACGGTCTTTGTCGTGTCTCGGAAGAAAAGAAATTAAGTGTTCATGCTACGCAGGTAGGTGTTTTGAAAGAAATTTGACAGATTGAGGTTCCTGTCTTTATAATCTGTCACTTTGCCGATTCGTCTGTAGACAAAGGCCGTTTCTTCGGTGTTCAATGTGTTCATGCTACGCAGGCTGTTGACCAAACAATCTAATCATGCTTGACGTAAACTTAGCATACAAGTAAATTGTCGTAAACTGGGCGCTAATGGATCGCCTTAATCGATTCGACGATAGCAAGTATCGACGTCAGGCTGGTGCACTCTTTAATTAATGCTGATAAACATCTGTCATCATCGAATTAACTTCGGTTTCAAAAATAGATTAACGGAAAACAGTAATTGGTAATTCGTATTGTACTCTGTCTGGCAGCTGAGTTAACAAAATATTTGATCGAATCGCCTGTATGTAAATAGATAGTTAAAATTTTGTCTGACGGTTTGAGGATTAAATGCGACCAACCCAAATGTTCTTTCTTTGGTATTGTTCGTCAGTTCGACTGATCTGGTCCCCTCTGGTGTAGTTCTTTCCTCAAAAGACCATTTCAGACACTAATCTGCGTGGTTCGTACATGATCTGATCAATAATGTCTGGACTTTTAAAGAGACTGATCTCTGAGTTTCTTTCGGTGTTTCTTCTCAGAGTAGTCAGATAGTGAAACACCGACCTCACCTTCTAGTTAAAAAATAATATGTAAAAGTATTTGTATGAACCTATTTACAGAAATAAATATCATTTACCTGACTGTCTGCAGTGTATATGCATCTAGGTAGGATTATAAAAGTAATGTAGGTACGTCTTGTTAGGTACATAGTAAGTACATACAGTAAACGTCAATAATATCGGGACGAATAGACTAATCAAAATGATGAAAATTTAATTTCGACCACTCAAACACGACAGCTGTCATTCTGACAGTTTCTTCATTGTTGTTGAGATAATTTTAAACTGTCTTTTCGTCCTGATATTTTTGACGCTGATTGTACAAACGTGCAAAGCTCAAATACATAATTTTATCAATACTAGCTGGTCGGGCAAACAAAGGTTCTATTCAGATTTTATTAGTTTACGTCCTATTCTTAGACCACAAAATATCAAAAGAATCGGTCAAGCCATTTCGGAGGAGTTTTGTAACGTACACTGTGTGTGACACGAGAATGTTATACTAGATCTCCTAATATGATTTTAGCAATTAAGAACAGGCATTTTCAGTTTCAAGTCAATATCAACTTTTTCTTCGACTGCTTCGTATATGTTATGTCTAAATACGATACCTACACCATTTGTTTTAGCGCAACTGCTGAAGACTCTCCATGGCGGTGGAGCTGCGAAGAAAGGAAATGTGTGAAGACTCGCAACGACCCTCAGAATAAGGACCCTGTTCTCAGTCTGGAGGCCTGCAAGATGTTCTGCACTGAGTATGGTGAGTCTTCTATAAAATTGAATGAATGAAATATCGAAAGTATGCCAATTCCCTTCTTGTCAAACTTAACTTTATTTAATTAGGCTATTTTCATCTCTTCTCTCCTATACGATTATAAAAGAACGGACATATACAAGAGCTGTCAATGGTTTTAGGCTAGCAACAGACTTATAACACGCCATGCCACGCAACGTCAATATGGTGTTCTCATTGGTTCTATCAGCACCTTTTTCAGATTTGACCAATAAAACCGCGTGGGATGGCGTCGGGTGTTACAAATGTGCTGGAGCCTTAGACATTTCAAACAGAAACTGTCGTGTATTCATTGATGTTATTATATCAATGGGTGTATTAAATTGATTGGGTGTAAGAGTGAGTAGATGTGAAAAACATTTTTCTTTGTCATTTCTTCACATGTCCTCAGTATCCTATAGTAGGTATCTTGCATTTCATGTATGAATCTTTTATACTTACAGTCATTTTGTAAAGGTTTTTTATCAATATAACCCTCATCGGTAATGTACGGGAAAATACAGAGCCGAGTAGATTATTCGAAGTAGGTAATTGCAGAGCATTTATTTTTATTTTTATTAAATGATAGCGTAAGTTGTAACATTTTTAATTCTCCTTTAATTCTTAAAAAAAAACATTGCTGGACTCGGGGAGATTTTCCTGTACTGTGGCCCACGGTACGGAAAATCGTGGGTGCGTTACAGACCGCACAGAATTACTAATTAGAGGCCATACAGAGATAAGAATAATTGTTTCGTGCGGCAATCAACGACCGACACGCAGTGCAGCTGCCGGTAGAGATGGGTAGTAGGTTAAAACCCAATCTTCCCATTCGAGTTCAAATTTAACTGGGTCTTCTTCTTCTTCTTATCGTGTGGTTAGTAACTAACCTGGTGTCAGAGTTTTAATGCCGCCCATAGGCCTCTGACTTGGCATCACATGCCGTCGAGAATAGTCTCTCAGGCATGCCGGTTTCCTCACGATGTTTTCCTTCACCGTTTTTGAGGCAAGTGATTATTTAACAATATCTACGCACATAAATCCGAAAAGTCAGAGGTGCGTGCCTTGGGTTTGAACACGAGACCTGTGATTTGGCAAACCGCCGCTCACACCACTAGGCTATCACTACTTTTTATTTAACTGGGTGATTCGGGTTTTAACCCAGTTTTAACCAGAAACATTTTCAAGAATCAGTGATATTTTGTTTTCACCCCGCCAAATCACCCAGTGAGTGGAATGAAACGGGTGAAAACTGGGTTATAACCCAAAAGTGGGTTTTAACCCGGGTGATTACCCATTTCTAACTGCCGGTCGATTCAGTACCTAAGTCACGCCGTGAAAACTTGAGTGAAGTGAACTGTCAATGCCTAGCCTTAGTATGGAATTAGCGGTGATTATAATAGAATCGCTCTGCAGTACCTGCTCATCAATTGTTTTAGGTAACCAAAAGACTAAACGAGTTTTCAACCTTATATTGTTGATGCAAATTTGATAGAGTCACACTCAAAAGTTATGCGTCTGTTTGAACTAGATGTCTTGCGTCATCTCAGTACCTACCTAATTTAATCTGCCAATCTTATCTAAAAGTTGTCTTGGTTTTGGGTACTATGAAGGACAAATTTACTTAGTTACCTAAATCGGTTTGTTATGAAAACAATGTCTTATCCGCTTCTTGTGGTCTTTTAATTAGATGTTTTCACACCTGGTTTGAGTTCAATTAATAAAAATTAAATAAAAATATTAAAAACTGAGTAAATAAATATTCAATTAATTAAAAACTGAATATACTCTTATCTCATAGATTTAAAAAAAACGTTGCCCCACACTAGAAATTTCTCGTATCGTGGGTGCGTTTATGAACACATTTAAAATCACACATCCAGACCCGGAAAAACGACCTGTACCTAGGCCATACAAATATTTGTTCCATGCGGGAATCGAACCCGAGACCCGTGGCGCAGCAGTCAATCGGAGAACTTCGTTCTAATTGCTTTCTTTGGGAAATTAACGGTTCGTATATTCATTTTGTTCGTTTCTGAAAATAATGTCATCCGATTTTTGTAGGGCGAAGCCGCACTCTTGTATACCCGACCTTATATGATGGAAGGGAGATCGACTGCCTTTTCCTAATATTAATGCTTCTTTTTGATGTCATTTTTACTTTAAACTGTAAAAAAAATAATTCCTATCTAATCGCTTCAAAATTGCGTAGTCCAAAAAGTCCTAAGTAGTCCAAAAAAGGTTTCAGCGAAAGAATAATTGCTCGGAAAAATTGGGAAAAACTCACAAGTGCTTGCAAAGTGCCACCCACAATCGCTGGATTGTGGGTGGAACTGTCCTGGGTTACATGATACCCCTTGGTTAAACTGGTTGTCAGACTATCAGCCATCTGACTACTCGCCGTTTAGGAAAACCGCCATGTAAAGATCTACAAATGACAGCCGGGCCGGGACCAACATCTAAAATGGTATCCGAGGCAAGGAGGAGGTGTCTTCGAAGCTACAGTATATAGGCTCTTAATAAACTAGTGCATCGCTGCATACTAGCATCACTGCTTACTATCAGGTGGGTTTGCAGTCAAGCACTAGTTTATAATATTAAAAAAAAATACAAAAAATACAACCGACTTAAAAAAACACTAACCGGTGTAAAATAACTCTAAATTAGGAAGTCTGTGGCTTTGGCGGTTTTGTCTCATTCATGATTGGCCACCGACTTCCGAATTTAGAGTTATTTTACACCGGTTAGTGTTCTTTTTAAGTCGGTTGTATTTTTTGTTTAAAAGTTTTTATTTTACAATTTTTTATTTTTTTTATTTTTATGTAGATAGTTCATTTTTTTCAATTTCTTTTAATATTTAAAATGAAAAGTACCAGGTAACCTATGTAATTTTTTTATGAGACCAAAAAACAACTATTCCGCATCAAATTAAAAAAGAATTACGTAAGTTGGTACATAAATCTCAGCGTAATCGGTGCACATACATACAAAAAAATCTTCAAAAATAAATTAAATATTCATAAAAATGTTTATAAAATGAAAACTAACGGGTCAAACTATGCTAAATTTTCATGGGACCAAATGGCGGCTATTCTGCATCGAACTAAAAAAGAATCACGTTAATCGGATCATAAATCTCGGAGTAGTAGGTGACAAATGTGACAATACATAAAAAAAAACCGATCGAATTGAGAACCTCCGCCTGAAGTCGGTTAAAAAAGAAGAGGAGCCTTGATATGTATAAAATTTGGTCAGCCATCCACGGACCTTGTCAAGCGTTACCTTAACCTTCGATCGACCTGAACGGCTGCTATTATTAAGCCACAAGCTCCTAACAATAGGCAGAATCTTCTAACTATAACTATTATCAATCTATTGATTGGTACAAATGTAAATTGAATGCGATTCTTAATCGCATTCAATTTACATTTGTACCAATCAAATATTTGCAACAGCGTTATTCTGGCCAGGTTCTGTTGAGTTCAATACACTACTTTGTTGTTCGTTTTCGAAATGATCATACGTCAGGCTTATCGACTGTCGAGCACGCAACGATTATTATGATATATTCGTTTCGTGACAAAATCGGAACAGGTTTTTCGTAAATGTCAGGTATGCGTCATCGACGTGTAACGTGGGTCAATGTAGCATTGTCACGGTATGGGGCCAAGTAAACAAGTTGCTGTACTCTACAATTAAGTTTTATTGCCGTGGATTTGTTGATAAGATTCATGTTTCTAACCTGAACTAGTGGTCAAACAAAATGCGACCGTTTAAGAGTTCTCACACATCTTCCCCAGAATTTCACACTTTTCCGTGCGTGCAATATGTTAAAAAAAGAATCATGGAGATTCAGCTTCACATGTTCTAACTCTTTTGCTTTCCTATGGTACCTTAATCTTTTCACTGACTGTTAGTATTGTGGGTTCCACGATAACATCACTTTTTAATAGGCACGGATTTAATGCTGGCGGCGGAAATATTTCTATTTTTAGCAAGAAAACAATCTAATCTCAATTGTTTATTGTAAAAATTGATGTGGCTACATATTTATATTACATGTATAAATATATACCTATATAAGTTCTTAAACTACAGAGGTAACTGAACTAGGATAAACTTGTACCTATTCTCAGGTAGGAATCTCAATATTTGCGCTCTCGCACTTCCAAAACCGAATAATTCAATCATATTCTGTGAACTTAAACACTTAACAGTAAGATCTAATGCCACCTTTATCTTATTTTGCTCCCCTAATAACACTCAAAATAATTTACCTCACGACGACTTGTATTTATTTTTTTCACATTAATTGATACCCATTATTACAATAATTCTTGTCGTCTGCATCCATCAATCATTGTCTTTAATAAAAATGCTAATTCTGTTTCCTTGTATAAGCGTCCACAATCATTCAGCTATGATAAAGGTTCACGCTTTCTAGATAGCAAACGACCTGAACATGTAAGGTAGGTACTGACATGTTACATGCAGGCGAAACTATTGGACCTAGGCAATATTGCATAGTGCAACAACAAACGATTGCCTATCGTGAACGCCATGATGACCCGCTTCCCTCATTTGATTGTGGCAGTCGATAAGCAGCTGATGTATTTAATATAATTACACATAATGGCAATGGAAATAAACGCACACAATATTTGGTTGGAGTGATAAATTCTAAAAGTTTGTGGGTAAATAATGACAGGTGCACAGGTTAATCGAAGGTAAAACTACCATTGACGAGGTGGTTCGTGGACGGGTGGCCATTCAGCACCTACATACCAAGACTCCTCCTTACCTCGGAATCATAGGTCTCGAGTTCGAACCCAAGGTACGCACCTCTGACTTTTCGGATTCATGTGCTGATTGTATAATAATCACTTGCTTCAAAAACGGTGAAGGAAAACATCGTGAGGATGCCTGCATGCCTGAGAGATATTACTCGAGGACATGTGATGCCAAGTCAGAGGCCCATGGGCGGCATTAAAACTCTGACTCCAGGTTAGTTACTAACCACACGATAAGAAGAAGACCTCGGAATGCACGTTAAGCCGTTAGGTCTCAGCTATCATTTATAGATTTTTGACGGTCGCTTCGGATAGTCATAGGCCCGAAAGTCTGACAATCAGTTTAACCAAGGGGTATCGTGTTATCCAGTAACTGGGCTGTGGAGGTCAGGTCAGGTAAAACACTAGTATTCAGCTGCATCCGGGTAAACTAGTAGCCGACCCCAACCTAGTTGGAAAAAATTAGGCAGATGATGCTTAGAGATTTTAAACAACTGATGAAGAAAAAAAAACAGTTCGTAATATTGTAGAGTGTCGAGGATTTGGTGAATTCTAAATTTGGTTCGCGATAGCAGTCTCAAATATCAGTGGTTCTTGACCTCTTGAAACCAGAATTTGGAATTTTTTGATTATGCAAATGGACAAAACGGAACCATAAACGTTGTGTTTATGGTAATGTCTTGCGTTTTGGGATCCGAAGCCAATTAAGGATATTTTTCGGGTCATCTTGGAAGGATGTGGAAGGTCCTCAGTATCAGTTTTGGTTCGTTATTATTACTAAGGATCGGGATCTCATTAAAATGGATAATTCAATAATTCCACGAGTGTCGCTTCGCCAATATGTTGATGCAAATGAGAACTGGTTTGAAATTGAATGTCAGAGATTAATACTTACATTTTACTTGAACAGGATTGAAGAACGAGTATTACCTATTTGTTAATGCTAATTTTCTCCTGCAGGGTTATTGTGGCCGAAGCCGACTGGAAAAACAGATCTCGGCAACTTCTTGTCTAAGATCAACATAAACAACATTGATGTGAAGTTGGCGCAAGAAGGGAAGTCTGCTGGTCTTGTGAAGGATGCTGGAAACGTAAGTACAGCTTCTATTCTTCTTCTTCTTCTTATCGTGTGGACAGTGACCAACCTGGTGTTAGAGTTTTAAAAATAATAATAGTTTTAGGTATCCAGTCCATTTTAGCCACCCTAACCTATAGTCCAGTACTTCTGTTTTCATAGTCTGCAATAGTCTTACACCAGTCGCAGGATTTTCTTAGGTACACTTGTGTAGTGCATACATAGAAAATCTGCGGTTGGTGCCTCATTTCATTAAAGACGACAATGGGCCCCTGCGAGTTGGCTTCGGCCCCTCGCACGCCTTCCAAAAGTCCGGAACCCAAGGGTTCCGAGAAATATAAGCGTAAGTATAAAAATGATATGATGACTATGGCATCACATGCCCTCGAGAAATATCTCTAAGGCATGCTGGTTTCCTTAAAATCTCTCTTGAAATATCTCTAAAGCAGCCTGGAGTCCAGATTTGGGGGCGGATTCTGGAGTTGTTCTCGGAGTCTGGATAGTAATATGTTCCCCTCTGTTGAGACTTAAACATAACTGGCAAAATGTGGGTGTACTATGCACCGTGAAATTGTAGTTAGCCTACTCTCGTGCTGCCGCGGGAAAACAACCATCATTATTTCGCGGTGTAGGTACACCTCTACCTGGCCCTCCGGAATTACAGGTGTGATGTTATGTTATGTAATTTGTAAAAAACCGGCAACCCTACGCGCACAATAACAAAACCCCCTATGTATCAATCTATAAATAGGGTGTGATAAATAACTAACTTTGTGATTGGATTGGATTAGGAGCTCTCTTAGGATATCTCTCAGGTGCGTCCGGTTTCCTCACCGAATTTGCTTCGGCTTCTTGAGGTTTGGCAAGCGTGCGGACGCGGCATTAGATTGATCCGAATAAAAAAACTTACGATGTCCGGATATACGATGATGTGTGCAAGAATCATGAATACGGATAACTCAAATAACTGAAGCAATTTAATTGCAATTGCATTAATAAATTGATTTAATTTAATTAGATTATGAGAGCAGTGATATTACCTACTGGATTTAGTAAATGCAGTATATTGCGGAAGGGACAGACTACTAATAGATAGCAGCATCCGCTTCTCTGTGATTGTAATAATATAAAGGCTAGAACATTGATGACCTGTTGGTCTAGTAGTTAATGAGTGTAGTTAGTTAATAGGTTGTGGGTTAGCTTCCCATCCAGCCTCCAGGATTAATGTTTGTGCGATGAGCACGGTCATTTGTCTGTCTGGGTGTACTTTACCTATAATACTTATGTATTTATTTAGAAATATTTAAGTATGTAGGTATATCAGTTATTTGTACCTACCTACTTTCTTTTTTTTTTACTTTACTTCTCCACTTTTGGCTGTTATTTTTTTTAAATATGAAGTACCTAGCTCAGAATTTGGTTCCGCTTAAAAATAATAGACTCCTACAAAAGTTAAACTGAGAACATAACTGGTGTAATAAAGGAGATCTCTCACACCTCTACCTGTCCTTGCCCTTGCCTTGCCTTTATATTATGTTCTGATATTCTAATAGGTAATTTTTTCTTATATCATTGCCTACAGAGATTCAAGAACTTATTGTCGTTGGCGATACCTAGCGGGGTTTCGCCCAAGTCAACTGGAAAGGCGGTAACTGTCCTTCTTGTCAATGAAGGTCCTGACGTTAATGGTAAGCCCACACAATCTCCTGATGATTAAATAATTATTTTACCTTCCAGAGATTTTTCAATATTATTATTTAAAAATACTTTAGGTTCGGCTTGCTAGTCACTTGGTTGTAGAAAGTTGTTATACTCGTATGTTGCTATTACCCTTCGATCAGCAATTGCAGTAGATTAAGGATTAGGAACAAAAACACATCGCACAAGTGGCCGCTATTGCATACCTAATTATTATTAAGTACTATCATTTTAGTCATTATAAACCTTAATTCTCGTACATAAAGTTTTTTTCGTCTGTGCATTTACTAGGTACAGGCGCCAGCACGTCAAGTTACCCCAATGTGTCAAATTTCTTTGAACGTTTTTCAACTCTATGTTTAACAGAATAAGGTTCATATTCAATTGGGAAAATTTGACACATTGGGGTAACTTGATGTGCTGTCGTCTGTACTTCGATTGAAAAGTACATAACTCCATTTATTAAATAAGAAAAAGCATGTTAAATGTGGAAATGGCTTTTCCACATTTAATAAGGTTAATTTAATAAGGTTGAATACACATGTTACAAAATAAGATCCCATAATTTTTAGGCAGGCGCGCGGCCGTTCTTGATGTAGGTACTATCAAAAACGAGAATTTTATATCTACTACTTTCTAAGGAAAAACCTTTCCGAATAATATAAAAAAATAATATCTAATAGACTATTAAATTGTAAAGCCAATCAAGTGAGTAATAAAGGGCAAGGCCTACCTATATCTACTTTCACCAATCTCCAAAGTTTATTTCAAGTCCTTTACAGTTCAATTAAAATTTTCTTGTCACTCTCCCTTGAATGTTTA
Organism: Euplexia lucipara; assembly: GCA_921972225.1. Classification (NCBI taxonomy): domain Eukaryota; kingdom Metazoa; phylum Arthropoda; class Insecta; order Lepidoptera; family Noctuidae; genus Euplexia; species Euplexia lucipara. The sequence continues at coordinate 3,800,343 of OV179150.1, forward strand.
CGTTAGACGTGGCACAACCACAACTCACAACAAGTTAAAATGTTTACCCTCAGCAACCTTCTCCTCAGTCAAACTTGTTCCAAGTTTTGTTGACTTTCTAAAGGAAACCGCGCCTTACGAACATGACGAGAGCGACTTTACGAAACATTAAATTTGTCACACAACGATTTATTAGATCCTGCCTGTACTTTCGTGAACAGCTTTTCACTTGATTTTTTCGAAACAGTGGTAGTAGTGTATGTAACCAGTTGACTGAAGTCATAAATCTCAAGTTCTCCCCGAGGCACGCTCCTCTTCTCTGACTTTTTAACCAGCCGGTCGATTCAGTAAAAGTCTCGCCGCCGTGAAACTTCAGTGAAGTGAATTGTCAATGCCTTGCATAAGTGGTATGGAATGACAACTCAATTCGCCCTCATTACGCCTACATTTTCACGCTGTGATTTGACTTAACCAGAATCGGCCTGCAGGTTAGTCACAGTTAGTAACAATGACTAAATACTCTTTGGTCAGTAACCACACTAAAGGAAGAAGATTTGCCATTTGCTGTACTAATAATAATAAATAATTGCCTTCTATTGTATCCAGGTAGTGATAAGAGACTTGGGACAGGACAATAAAAGTATTATCCATACTTTGAAGTTAACAGACAGTATCTGATCTCGCTTGGAATTATGCCAGTGTTGGTATGCAAACGAGAATATTATTGACTTCCGTGTCCTCGCCATAACTAATGCCTTTTGTTATCATTATCTTCCTAGTACAGTGGATACTTCACTGGCCTGTTGGTCTAGTATAGTTAGTAAATAGTCGAAGGTCGTGGGTTCGATTCCCACACAGGACAAATGTTTGTGTGATGAGCACGATCATTTTTTGTTCTGTGTGTAAAAAAATATGTGTCGAATATTTTCTTGTAATCTAGATGAGGGAATAAAAACTAAAATTTTGACAAATAGCTCATTGTAATGCTTACTTAGGTAGGTACCTACTGAAGTTTACAAATTATGCATCCTACTGTATAAATAAAAATGAATAAATAAATGTAAAAGGGAGCGAGCCTTGTGGCATCAACCCGGGCTCAAATGCAGACTTCTTCTCATAGGTATACTTAGAATATAAACGTATTTTATAGGTACAGTAGTAATAGACACCGCTCATTTAAAGGTCAATATCCTAGGATGGTGACATAATGTTTATGTGTTTTCGAAGTTATGTACGAGAAACCGGTATTACACGAACTATCTCAGCGAATGTGTAGTGTATGAAAACAGTTTGAAGAAAAAATCAAGCGTGGGATTGTGATTTGCATAACAATTGGTAATAAACAATGAACAGACTGACACATCAACCTACTACAATCTGTCAAATATCTTTAATAAATTTTGAACTTTATGGCTAAAGTATGAACTTCAAAATTGATTGAGGAAATTTGACAGTTTCGGGTAGATGTGCTGACGTCTGTACAGATGACTGATGTGGCGGTTGGGACATCGAATATAATGACACAGTCGTGGTGACATGGCTGGAGAAAATTAACTACTTACCAGCACTTTGCTTGGGACTCCGTCTGCGTGAATTTCCTACTTTTTCCGTCAAACTTCTCCTCTAACCCATCGTAGTAAAAGAATTTTTGAAATCGGTTCAGTAGTTTCTGAGTTAAATCCACACAAACAAAAAATCTTCCCTGTTATAGTATTTTAGTATGGACATACATAAACTTACATTGCTTCGTTGGTCTACTGCTGAGTATGAGGTTCTGGATTCGATTCCCGGGTTGGGCACAGTGGTAAATTATTGCGTTTTTCCATCAGGAATTTCCCAGTAATAAGCCGTATCTGTATGGATACGGCTTATTATGGAAACGCATGGATGTCCTCTTGTATTTTATAATTTATTTGCATTCTATAATACTTATAAGGCTTAAGCTATGCATATACAATCATAGATCCTGCTGGGCATAGCAAAATGTAATAAAATAACCTAAAAATGAGGAATTACTTACAATTACTTGGCACTCAATTGTATTTATCCGAAACTAAATGATTACTAAAATTAACTAGGTAGGTACTTACCTACTAAATCATCGTACCTACTATATTTCAAATGTGGTTCGAATACGAGTTTGTTGTGTTGAGAATAGGGTTTTATTAAGTAACAAAATCATTGCACGTATAATTTATTATTGCTATGAAACGAGGGGGTTTTCTAAAATTCAATATGAAACGCTTAGTTATTCAAATTAGGCTAAGAATCAGCACTTTTTGAACGTCAAAAATTACGTAAGACCCAAAACGCCCACCGTTCACACTCACTTTACTTCAGCTTTTCAAATGTGAATTGTTTTGTGCAGAATTTTCGATGGAGATGGATGAGAGCTACTCTCTTCGTGTGCAAGCTGTGTCGAGTGACAGAATCAACGCCACTGTCAAAGCTGGCTCGTTCTTCGGCCTTAGACACGGTCTCGAGACCCTCTCTCAGCTCATCGTGTATGATGACATCAGGAACCATATGCTGGTAAGACCAACTTGATCAATGATATTAGATTAATTGAATAAACGTCAAAGATGTATAAACGCCAGCACATCAAGTTACCCCAATGTGTCAAATTTTCCCAATTGAATATGAACCTTATTCTGTTTGAAATAAAGTTGAAAAACGATCAAAGAAATTTGACACATTGGGGTAACTTGACGTGCTGGCGTCTGTATATTACGTCATCATGACACTGAAAATATCTGTCCATCTGCACTGGTAAGAACAATACATGATAGACGGAAAATAACGAACAAAATTTTCATACGAAACTTGTGTCTTAAAGGACACAGTCACATCTATGAGTTTTTATTAGTACGCTCCGCTGCCGCTCCAATATTCATATATTATTCTAGATGGCGTTACTGAGACATAGGATCAAAGTTTTTCTATGACATTTCCTTCCTCGCATGTCGGCTGTATACCTAGTACTTAAGTAATTTAAATCTCTTTGCATGATACTGATACAATTAATCGTTCGGAACAAATAAATAAACGTTTTATTAGATCGAAACATTGCTGCTATAACTCAGAAAGCAATCTAAGTTGAACGATACGTCATCTTATTAAGTAAGTTTAATAGATGATTTTTCAGGCAAAAATATAATAGGTAGGTACCTATTTGGGTAGAAAATGTTTGCTGGATCATTTTCGTATTCAGCACCTTTTTACTTATAATATCATTGAAAAAGGCAAACATTTTGCAAATATTATCAACACTAAAATGTTTTATGACCTAGGCTGTCATTAAATATTTTACTACTTTTTATACAAGATTCTGATTGCATACCCGATTTCGGCGAAGCAAAAAGGAGGGTTATGAATATTTATTTATTAGGTATTTTCTACCAGTCAACCTTTATATAACGCTGAGAAAAGCAGTGGTAGGTGCAATTAATATACCTAATATGATTTTGTGACTTCAGTTTGATGTGATTATAAGTCAAAAATTGTAAAAAAAAACTTTTCTAGATATATCGAATACCTACCTACTAAAATTTTGTATTCATTCCACGATAACATTGTCTGTTAACGAGGAAGTATTTATAAAAGGATTGGTTGTCTTGTGAACGAATAAAGAAGATCTGAATGTGCGACACGGTCTTCTGACACGGATGTCTTGATAATTGTTTTCTAATCTGTTATTATTTCTTTGTTCTGTTTTAATTGTAACTATTACTGTGTAGAACAAGGAAAATATGATCATATCGGAAAAGAATATCGTATCATTCGTACCTATCTCAAGTTCTCAACCCTCTAGCTTCTAAATGATCAAGGGATGTACCCTGCTTAATGCTTGTTCCATTGTGTATAAAAGAGCTATACAGAACGAGGAGTACCTACTATCACCTTTTCACAATAAAACGGCTATGACTAACTTTTTGTAGAAAGCCTAAGTTTCTATGCTGTGATTTACAAAAAGCGTACATACTTAAGAAAATTTAAAGAAAGAAAGAAAAATATTTAAATTTCGCTAACTAACCTACCGAATAAAACACGGAATGAATAGAAACAAAACTTTCTGAAGAATTTTGACAAAACTTAGCAGTCAGTTGTTTGTTACATACATAAAAGGACTTCTATGCTTTAGTCGTAGTTAGTTCAAATAATATTTAACTAGCCTCAAAATCCTTCTCAAACTTTTGTTTCCATTCTACCTCGCAGTTTCTTTTCACCCTGTTTTGCGGTACCCATACAATTAATTACCTTAGAGATGTTTAACTGCAAAATAATCATTGAATCCTTTTTGTAAACAACACCCACAGGTCTTCATCATAATTATTAAGGTTATTTAACTGATAATCTGGTTATTTGGCTGTACCTACCCTATACTCTACAGGGCCCATAATGATCTAATTTAAATATAAAGTTACCACATAAGAATACAATGGTAAGCAATAAAGTTATTGAGTAACTGCAAAAAATATTGAATCCTTTTGCAAAACAACACACAAAAGTCTTTGAGAAGAATCTCGACCCTGTTCACGGCAATTGCTTATGTATACCTCCTATAGTTATTCCATGCACCTTTGGACAGGTCCCACCGCCTCCTAAGGGCATCAGCATGCAGGCTCTATACAATTAAGACCCCACAGGCAAACAAGTTTATATTTAAACTAACCGGTTTCGACCGTCCACTTAACAATATTAGTTGTCACTTCTGAACATTAGCATAAACAGTTCAGGATCAAGAATCAAGGCAATATTTGCTTTTATATATTTCAAAATGGCTTCCCCAGGTCAGTAACCTGATTCGATTAAGATTAGGTTTTGATGGTTTTTTTTTATTTCTACATAAAGTTACTTGGAATAAAAGAGTTTTTTTATATAACATGGCTTAACGTTTGTATTTCAATTTAACGATTGTTGCCTCTGGTAAAGTAACAATTCACCAGTTATGTTTAAGTTCCATATAATATTGGGCCATCGACTGTTCACAAATCTCCAAAGTATGAATTTGTACTCGATGAGTTGAAGACTATGTAGCTTTTTATTAGTGAAATATGTTTTTAAATGGAATGAAATGAGACGGAGATTACCCCTTAAATACGTAGTTAGTATACAAACAAACAAATTTTACCTGTAAGTCCATAGTTAGTTTAAGTATTAGCATGAGTACCTACTTATAAATTATGACTTCTAGCAGTCGCTTCTTTTAGATTAAAACGACCTATATAATTTTTCCCATGCGATAAGTCCATTATTAGTAAGAATACAGAAGCCTTTCTAATGCGCTAAGTGCCTATTTAGGTCGTCAACTGCTCGCTGTTAATGATAAGTACAATAGAGACGCATTTATTAGTAAATGCGTCTAAAAAAAAACTATTTATTAACGCGAGTCCGAGTCAAGGAAACTTTTCCGTGTACCTATGTCTAATTGTAGAAATTTGACTTTGTATCTGATCTTTGCCATTACAATTATAATGGAAGCTTTTAAAGTTCAACATCTTTTATTAGGGAGTCAAATTTGTACTAAGTAGGTACATGCGCATGTTTTTACTATCACAATATCTTTTATCTTTTCAACCCACCTTGAGCAAAGGTACCTTTGCCCTGCATATACCAATCAGTTACTGTCTCTCTACCATTTCACTAACTATATGTATAAGTATACAATTATTATTATCTTTATCTTTTGTCTGACTCATTATATTCATAACGTACCTTTATGTTTCTACTTTCTACTTTTACGTTATTATATTATAACTTTAATCTTTCCAATCGCCCCGTGCCTTGTGCAATCGAGGTGACTAATGGTCATGCCTTCTCTGTGTGAGTAGAGGCTTTCGCCCTGCAGATACCTGCCTGTAAAAGTCCCACTAACAACCTTAAAGTTATTTTTATCTTTGTCTTTTCTATAACTTAATAAAAGTACTCAAATCGTACCTATTTACGTTTCAATCATCGGTGAAAGTTTGACACTTGAAGAAAGAATTTAATAGTATCGTCGTGTCGCGTGTCGCACTTTCGATCCCTTTAATGGTTATTAAATTAACTGGACAAAGCAATTATCAGAATGTTATGTAACACGCATGTTATGTAAATATACACAGTTAATTACTTAACTGTTATTAATTAATGTAAAATGATTACACTGAGGAAGTTAATGTGTGAATTTGTAGGTAAGTACTTATAGTGTTTTGCATGACGCGATGTTACAGTGAAATTGTTGACTGTGCAAATTATAGAGTGAGGTATTGGTATGATTAGAGGAAGAAATGATATGTTGAAGTAGATAAGAGATATAATAATAATCGTTTATATCAGGCCAAGCCACCCAATAAATTACAAACTAGGTAGGTAGTAGACACATGGCAGTGAGTTCATCAATAGCTCCCATATTACCCCAAAACGAAATTGTCTTCTGTTATTTGGTAGGTAGGCACATTTATTCTAAGATAAAGATAATTTTATTTTGCAAATTTGGAAAAAGATATTGGCAACAGGTTTTTGCCATATGTTACCATGAAGGTATGAAAAAAAAAATTAACCTACTACCAATAAATACAATTTTAAAATAAGTAATACACAATGAAGTATAAACAGATACTTAAATAGAAAGATTTTTTTTTAAACTAACTCACTAAAATATTTCTCATTCAGGTACTCACTTAGGTTATAACAACATGATTCCACAACTCAAACGCTGCGAAGGTTTTTTTTAATAATGACAGCGGAAGCTCTTTCCAACTTTCCTTAGGCATCCTATTATAAATGACTGGAGCCATGCATTAGCCTAACACTTCCGACACCCTTAGTAGAAGTTAGCACAAAATACAGAAGACTCAGTTTTAACAGAACCCAGTACCTACCCTAGCACGAAATTCTTGCGAAAAGTTATGGACAGTAGGTAAAGCCGTTTAGTGGAAGTTCTACTCAAATCATATAATATATGCCCAACCCGGCAAATTGATGTTCTCAACCTCAGGCAAATTGTCTACGACTATCGTAAAACCACGCAATTCTTCGAAACTATAAAAATGCATGTTTTCCTTATAGATCGTGCGAGATGTTTCCATCAGCGACAAGCCAGTGTACCCATACAGAGGCATTCTCCTTGACACGGCGCGAAACTTCTACAGCATCGACTCCATCAAGGCTACCATCGGTAACTATAATAATATCACTTTCCTGCTAAGCTACGCAGTTATCGTTGGTTTACTGATAACTAGCTATTTCACCCGAATTATATAGTTTTAATTGTCTGGTTTTCGGAGAGCACGCATACTATATCTGACATATGGCAGAATTTTATCACACTTATTTTGTCTTTTTGACTTGATATCGTCTAATAAATCGATGAACGCCGGCTGCACGCACGAAAAAGGATGACTCATGGTAACGTTACGCTCATAGTAACGTTACGATCGGAGCGAGAGCGCTGCAAGAGCAAGCGAATATTTTGTTATGACGTTGTCACGTTAAACTATCGTCCGTAAACCGACTTAACAGACAAGACAACTAATTATTTTTGTTATATTTTGGCCAATTTATACCGACACCGTTACTATCAGGCGACACGCGGTATTACGCGCGTATTTACCGTTTCTGTTGGAATACAGGAATATAAAAAGTAGGCTATGCACCCGGGGATAGCGTAAGCTTCCCAACGGTGAAAGAATTTTTAAAATCGGTCCAGTACTTTCAAAGCCTCTTCGAATTAGTTTTTTTGGCACGTACGTGCGATTTTGATACGGCAAACTCTGGTTAAAGTATAATGCGGATAAAATATACAGCTAACTAGGACAATTTTAAAATTCAGTTGAAAAAGCAGACCGGAATTTATTAAACCAAATTTATATACGTCATCCTCATGTCACGATTACGCAAAAATGCGTGATTAAAATTGGAATTGCTTATTTACATTTTAGAAATACTGAGACTTATTTATGTGATTTTTTAAAACCGGCAAGGACAAAAAAGAATCTCTTTATTTACTTCAAGCAGTTGTTGAGTTTTAAAAGCCAAAGCTGGCCTCTAAGAGCCTCTAAGAGCCTAAGGGGCGTCAAAAACCTTTCATAGTACTTATGATTTCGAATTTCTGACATTTTCATATTATCCTCAGATGGAATGGCGGCTGTTAAGTTGAATACCTTCCATTGGCACATCACCGACAGCCAGAGTTTCCCGTTTGAGGTCAGCAGGAGGCCTCAGTTGGCCAAGCTCGGGGCCTACTCTCCAGCTAAGGTAAATCTCATGTTATTTTTGTAAGCTATTTATAAAAATATGATAAAAATTTGTTTGCGTAAAAGTGCATAGGGAAACATCGTGATTAAATATTAGTTTGAAATTGCTCATCCGTTTTGAGCAAGCGTGGCGATCAATGGTTGTGCTTTCTCTGACAAGAGGCCTTTGTCCTGCAGTTAGGCAGGCTGTTATGAATAGTTTTATCTATTTAATAAAATTTCCTAGGGTGCAGTTAAAGATAAGGAACACAACCAGAAAAACCCAGACCAAGGACCCAGGCCTAATCAGCTCTTTGATCTCTACACATTACTCAATACTCAATTATATTTATTGTTGTTGTTTGTTGTTTATCTTTCAAATCTAGTGGATCATTGGGCTCTTCCAGCCAGCTAGTTGGTACAAAACTTAACATCAAAACTTGGTCCTTCGAGCCGGATACATTCAAACAATATATATTGTAAGTCCTAAGTAACAAAATTTATTGTAAATTTGCAGGTATACTCGAAGCAAGCGATCCAAGAAGTGGTGGAGTACGGGCTCGTGCGCGGCGTGCGCGTGCTGCCCGAGTTCGACGCGCCCGCGCACGTCGGCGAGGGCTGGCAGGACACCGGCCTCACTGTGTGCTTCAAGGTAAACATCTTGCTACCTACTTGTGCGAACATTATCCTCTTCATACATTTAGTTTGTATAGACGGGACATTCCGAACAATATTTTTATCAGGTACTTGTGTCCTAGTGGGCACAAGTATATGAATTTAATTAGGTAGGTACGCTCCGCTGCCACTCCAATATTCATATATTATTCTAGATGGCGTTACTGAGACATGGGATCACAGATTTTCTATGTCATTTTTTCCCATGTCCTCTTTACATAAATAGTATCTTAACTTGAATCTCTGGTTTGGCCACGTATGCTCAAAAGGACAGACACAAACAGACACTATTTGAACAATCAATTTATGAATCATATTATGTGATCATGGGTCATCAAAGAGGTTAATATTCCATTAGAAGCTTGTTGATGAAATTGCCTTTCGAGTTAATAAAGAAAATTAACTGGAACACAGAAAACTTTTAAAGTCAAGTAAGCTGTAGGCATAGTTGTTTAATGTTTATTAGCATTTTAAACTGTTAAACGTGATAATTAAGACCCGTTATCTTTATATTGCGATTACGTAGAACAGTTATAAAAGTGCCGTTGTTCTACCCAAACAAGTTACGTGACCGCGAAATACAGCTTACTGCATCTTGATTCTCGGTGATGTCAATATTCGTGACGACGATAGGTACAATGTAGGTAATAAGATACTTAGGTAGGTACTTTGTTTTATTACTAACGTGGGCTGTTACATAAAAAAATGTTTGTAATTTCATACGGTCATGCGCAATAATGCATATCTTGCTTACTACCTAGGTATATGTGTGAGAAGATAGGATAATTTATTTATGAAATTAACCAACCTATACCTACTTACAGTTGGTACAACTACCACACATAGGTACAAGCTTATACTTACTTAGGCCATAGTTATAGGACATGAAAACATTCAATTTTTGAGCACTATGGCATATGGGCACTATGGACTATTCTATGTTAATTAATGTAATTGGACCTGTGCCGTTTTAATGAACTATAAATAAATTAATTAATTGTAGGTACCTAATTTCTAACAACTTCAATAGGTCTCAGTTGCTTCTTTTCTGTTATATCTAAGCTAATTTGTCATCCAGAAATGCTGGGTTTGGGTGTGAGATGCGTTCGTGTACACACGTGTGTACACGAACGCATCTATAAATTATCTTTACATTTACGAATATAGCTATAGCTAGTAGTTAGAGTTCATATATAGGTACCTCACAACAATGATATTGTAAGTAAAAAAAGTGTAGATAGGCTACCTAAGAGTCCCGCGCCCCGCGGGTTTGGAAGCCTTACCGTGGCCCGTCCTTAAGATGCTGCCTATTGCGGCGCGGCAGCGTGGGATCTGCAGCAAGTGCTTTGCGCGGTCCTCTGAGGTCAAGAGTGTCAAGTTCGCCACATTTTAACTTGTCGCTTGCTGAGCGCTTAAGTATAACCTATCTACACCTTTTTACTTATAATTTCATTGCTTCATAACTCATATTTTCGTCAAACGACCAGCGTTTTTAATTGGCAATATAAGCGTCGGGCTGACTATCGAGAGGTGTGTGTGACGTAAAACACTCCAGACATAAGTTTAATTAGCTTAGAGCTCTTACACATGAGCAGCTTGTTGTCAACGGCAGACTGAGGTAACTGCAGCCGTTGACACCTCTTCGACGGCAGCCATTGACGCGTCGACAGTTGCCGTTGACATTCCAACTTCAAAAATCAACGGCAGCCGACGTCAGCTCTCTCAGTATAGGAGTGATTTGGGCTGCCGCCGCCCGTGTGTATAATCTCTTAGTTAAAAGGGTTTACAAGACTACCTACTAGTAGTAATGTGCAACCCACATAGCTAGTAGCACAGTCTAAAAATCTACAGTCGTCCGACGAAGCCGTCTAGACAGGGCAATCGTGCGGGGTGTGAGAGGCGAGACGCGGAAAAGCCGCTCCCGAGCTGCACACAAAACGATGTTTGTAGTTCGGGAGGTATTATTCAGGGCTAACGCGTGTAGGCGTCGTCCTACTGTATTCATATGTATACTGTGCTAGAAGGTAAGCCTAAAATAACTACAGACGTAACATTGAGAACTTGTTAATCTGCAGGCTGAACCATGGGCGACCTACTGCGTGGAACCTCCTTGCGGACAACTGAACCCGACCCGTGAGGAGTTGTATGATTACTTGGAGGACATATACAGGGATATGGCTGGTAAGCTATTATGCTTTAGTACTTTCTGTTCTAGAAGGGGCTTGTGGTCCGTGGTCCGTGATTCAATACATATCAAGGCACTTGCGTGTTCTCGGAAAACACGTTAAGCCATTGGTCTCGGCTCTCATTTCTAGATCCTTGACAGTCGTTACGAGTAGATTAATCAGAGCCGGAGTCTGCTAATCAGTTTAACTAAGGCAGGAATCCTGGTTTTACGCACAATATTTTTTTCCTGCCTTCTTTAATTGCTTTTTGTATTTGTTTCCAGACGTGTTCAACCCAGACATGTTCCATATGGGTGGTGATGAGGTCAGCGAGAGGTGCTGGAACTCCTCGCAGGAGATCCAGCAGTTTATGATCCAGAACAGGTGGGACTTGGACCAAGCTAGCTTCTTGAAGCTATGGAACTACTTCCAGATGAAGGCACAGGATAGAGCTTACAAGGTTAGTTTTTTGCTTGGTGCAGATTTTAGTTCATGAAAGGAATCTCTGTGGTGCTAGGCGAAATTTGTAATATATATATATCTGTTGCGCTATCTATCTGTTGCGATCTAGAATCATAACGCTTTCTCGTGGAGGCTTTATAGCTCTGGGAAGATTTTTTAAAATGCATAGTAAAATGCTAACTGCGTCAATAAGGTGCTCATCCACCGACCTTCCTTTTCGACTACTCGATATTAATACTTTTTACTTTTAATATGATGCCAACTAATAGATCCAAAAGAAAAATAACTACTGCTACTTTTTATTTAGCGAGTCTATAATGTGCTCTTTATACCTTTTGTAGAAGATAGAATTAGAATGACAACATAGATATAACCTAACCTAACTTACCATACCTACCCTATAGCTAACCTAACTACCTAACCTAACTATCTTACTGAAATGCATGGATTTTGAAAGATTAAAATGCATAAATTTAAACTGCGCTACTGCGCTGGGTGTCTCTATGTTACATAAAATACTAGTAGAAGGTAGTAGTATTTGAAATAGTAGTAGTAGGAGGTAATAATTTAACTCGATTGGTTTATCATCCATACAGAAAATTACTACTTTGACTGCCCTGTCCATATGCCGGAGGTCGTGGGTAGGAATCCCATCCAAAATGTTTGTGTGATAAGCACGATCATTTGTTCGGTCTGACCCCAATTAAGGTTAAGGGCATGCCCACAGTGCAGTGGCGTAGCGAAGAGGGGGCCAGAGGGGGCGGCACTTTTAAGGGGGTAGCAAAATTTCACAGTAAATAAATTCAATGAAATTAATACTTACAAAATATGTTTTGTAAATCCGACCGATCGAAAAGAGCACAGTATTTTTTTCTTCTTTATTCTGTGACGAACTCGGGGAATCCCCTTTCCTTTAAATATATTTTGTAGCGAATGGCAACACCGTCTATACTGACTTGCGGGGATTCCTCGTATTTTATGTTGTGCTTGGATTGTTTATGACTTATAATCAGCGAGAATGACTTCCATTAAATATATATCAAGTTCAATATTGTTTCATACGTCCCTTTAGACTTTTTTATTTAAAATACAACAATATATTTAATAGAGAGGACATGCGAAGAAATTCCATAGAATAACTGTGGGCCCATGTCTCAGTGACACCATCTGGAATAGTATAGCAATATTGGAGCGGCAGCGGAGCGCACCAAATTGAACTGATAGACTTGTGTCCACTAGGTCACAAAAATATACTTATATAATTAGTAACTTTAACCAAAAATAATGCTAGGAAAATACTTTTTTTTTCATCTTTAAAAAAGACATGCTTTTGCGCGCATTGCATAGCGCGACAACGCAACGCAACTTTCGATCAGCTGAGCGTATGGCCACTCGCGCTTGGTCGTTGACCCGACCGGCCCGCTTGTTTAGTATATCCATTGCATTTTTGTATCTTCAAATGCGTAATTTGTTTTGAAAAATCGATAATTTTGACAATGTTAGTTCGGAAGAAAGTTTACTCATGATACTTATAAAATACAATAATGAAAAAAAAAAAACGAAAAAAATGTTGCACTTTGACCTTCAATATCTCCAAAACCAGTGAATTCCCAGGTATGTTCTAGAAGAAAACAACTATCCCAGTGATGGGTAGAATAATTATGTAGTTTTCGTATACGTTAGGGGTCTTTTTACACCCTGTATTGAATGTTTTTGGTTCAAAACAAAAGAAAAGTTTATATTCTACAATCGGTCACTTCGTCAATTCTTTTGTAGGCAAAATCCGTTTTTAAGGCATACTACCCGGGCCGCGCAGCGGTTATCACCATTCTGGACCAACTTTGTGTGATCCACAGTGTACGATTTAATATCTAGTAAATGTACGTTTTGTTTTTTCTTCAGGCCTTCGGAAAGAGACTGCCACTGATTCTGTGGACTAGCACGCTGACAGACTTCACACACATCGACAGCTTCTTGGACAAAGATGATTACATCATTCAGGTTTGTAAAGATCCTTGCCCATATAAGACTCCCGAGATATCATGAAATACTGGTCTTACCTACTTTAAAAAAGACCTTCAAATTTATTTTCAAAAAATACAGCCCGTATTTTTTGAAAATAAAATCAAAAGTCATTTATTAAAATTAGGGTGAGGATCAGCACTTTTTCAACGTCAAAACTACATACATATGTCAGTTCCTCATAAAGCCCGCCCTTTTCAGTTTTGATCTTGTAATAAGTATGTAGATATAATATCTAATATATATTTCTGTGAGCAAATCTATTTCAGATACTTTTTTTAATTGCTTTTCGGTTGCCCAGTGTAAGTTAGTAAACGTAAGTTTGTGATTGTATTTTCAATAAGGACTCATTCCCTCTCAGGTTTGGACGACCGGCTCCAGTCCTCAGGTCAAAGGCCTGCTGGAGAAGGGATACCGTCTGATCATGTCCAACTACGACGCGTTGTACTTTGACTGTGGTTTCGGAGCCTGGGTCGGCGCAGGTATGACAAAAATAGTTTATTTATCAAAACATGAGTAGGTAACTAAGCGGTAGGTATACAAAAACTGGGTTGCAATTTAGCAAAGCATGTAGCAATATAAGTACCTACACCTAAATAAAAGAAATGTCCTAACATGTTTTTCCAAAAAGGCGTAGGTACAATTTTATTTAGGTATTTTATTAGTTGCTCTGTTTCTGTATTTAAAGTCCAATTGAACACACATGTTGCAGTTGCTTGTTACTTTAGCAAATGTTAAATCTTATGTCATAGTGAAAGTTTGTTAGGTACATAATGACATGAAAAGTAACATATCCTCCTACTCATACAATTCTTCATAGTGAAATTTTATTAATGTAAAAATATCACAAAAGACTTTTATATAAACTTCTAAATCTGATTTAAAGTTTTTATAGAAGTTGGAGTTGTTAAAAACTTATTGTCAAATAAGTTGTCGTAATGTGGGTTCCGCCTTAGTAGGTATATGTAGGTATAAATGTATATGTATAGTAGCCAATGGAGAAAGTTATTGTGTTATTATTATTGCATTAGGTACGGTTGGTAGATGAACCTTTATTGTATTTTCAGGTAATAACTGGTGCTCCCCATACATCGGCTGGCAGAAAGTGTACGACAACAGTCCCGCAGCGATCGCCAAGGAACATAAACACTTGATATTAGGTAAGTGCAAACTTCTTTTAACTCGCCATGTTGTTTTTTTTCAGTCTCTGCATCTTTAGATGGCAAACGAACGGCGACTGCTAAGCTTGGCTTCCTGTGGTCACTTACTTAACTGAGGAAAGTGTTATGGTTTTTAAATAAGTAGGTAGTCTACTGTTTGAGGCTTGTTCCCTGTTTTCAGTAGGTATGTACCTAAAGATATTATCTTGATCCAGGGAAAGGGAGGGGGGGCCCGCTCAGATTTTTTATTATCTTAGTCGTCGTAAGACCTATTGATAGTTGCATCCATGGGCTTTTGGTCCAGGGGGGGAAGGCGACCATTTTGAACGTGGTTTTAATTTTCATGAATCTCTAAATCTGTACTTTACAATGTTAATTGGCAACCATTGACATGATTTATGTCACACGTAAGTTAACCCAAGAAAAGTAGAACGAACAATAATTTGAGCAAGCCAAGCGAGATCAAAATTTTTACCACTCGTAACACTGACAATATAGGGGAAGGATGCCTTTACGAACTTGGCTCACTGGGCGTCCGTCCCGTTTCCCCCAAAACTCTTAAAGCCATGACTGGCGAGATCCACATGCGGATTTCTTATTATCGACCAATTTTTCCTTGAGGATCTACACTTATTTTAAATTTTATTTAAGTATTTGGGGAAATACGTTGTAACGGTAATCCAGAAGAATATTAGCGAGCATAACGAGCTTAAATTTTTTCTCAACATTTAAAGTTTATTGTTAACATGATATGATAGGTGACAGCCAAAGTTAACACAAGTAAACCTGGAAGTGCCACAATGATGAAAAGCATACCTACCTATAGAAAAGAATCTGAGCGAGCGAAGCGAGCTCGATATTATTTAGCTTTTCAGCTCAGATAGGTTTAGAGAAGGGTGATTCCTGACATGGCAACTTGGGTCCAGTTTTCCTAAAGCCGACACTGGCTGTAAGCATGGTGTGGATTTGATATTACACATTCGTTGATTTCACATCTAGTTGAAATACTATTTTATTTGGGAAAAAGATATGAGATAGAGCGAGCGAAGCGAGCTAGATTTTTTGGCACTTTGCCGCTAGGAAAAGATGTCTTTATGGTTTTGGCGCTCTGCGGTACTGCGGACCCAGTTGGCTAGAGTTTCTAAAGTTAGTTGTTTTCTCTTATCAGCATCCACAATCATATAAAGTGTAATATATTATTTTTGAGCACATACATTGCAAAACAAATAGTTAATAATTTCTATGGCAGAAGAACCTGAGCGAGCAAAGTGAGCTCAAAAATGTCTTGCCCTCTACCTCAGATATAGTTTTAAAGAGCAAGCCTACAGACTTGCTCTTCGCAACGGTCCCAGTTGCCCGATATCCAGCTATCCTATACTGGCACTGGCTCTATGCATAAACACCCGCAGAACAGTTTTGTTTCATATAAAAACTCCATGTGGTTACAACCAGTTCTGGTTGGTTGTGTGTGGAGTCCTATCATAGGCAAATTGGTTGACAAATGATTCCACATTTATATTTGAAATGTTATTTCTATAATTTAGAAGACGCTAATTGCAGCGGCAAAAGAAAGAAATATGGGCGAACGAAGTGAGCTCGAAAATTTTCTAGGTAAAAATTAAATAAAAAGTGTCGCTACACTGAGATTGTAGCAGGGGGGGGGGGGCAGCCGCCCCCTCCTGCCTGCCTCCTCCTGGGTACGCCCTTGCCAAGCACACCTCTGCCTAACCCTTCGGGGATTTCAGGCGTGATGTTATGTTGTGTTGTCAACATAAAAGATCGTAGAATAGGGACACTATTATCTCTATCACTACTGTCAAAGGGACAAGCTCTTTATCGCGTGAGAATAAGGACTCTTTAGGAAATGATATTGCATTATGTTGTTATATCAGCTAATTTTAAAACCATTTAAAATTAATATAAGTATTTTCCATGCACAGGAGGTGAAGCAGCTCTTTGGTCGGAGCAGTCAGACTCGTCAACCCTCGACAACAGACTGTGGCCGCGCGCCGCCGCACTGGCCGAGCGCCTGTGGGCCGAGCCCGACAACCTGTGGCTCGAGGCCGAGCACAGGATGCTGCATGTCAGGTCAGTACGATACGCACGTGTAGCGACAACAGACTGTGGCCGCGCGCCGCCGCACTGGCCGAGCGCCTGTGGGCCGAGCCCGACAACCTGTGGCTCGAGGCCGAGCACAGGATGCTGCATGTCAGGTCAGTACGATACGCACGTGTAGCGACAACAGACTGTGGCCGCGCGCCGCCGCACTGGCCGAGCGCCTGTGGGCCGAGCCCGACAACCTGTGGCTCGAGGCCGAGCACAGGATGCTGCATGTCAGGTCAGTACGATACGCACGTGTAGCGACAACAGACTGTGGCCGCGCGCCGCCGCACTGGCCGAGCGCCTGTGGGCCGAGCCCGACAACCTGTGGCTCGAGGCCGAGCACAGGATGCTGCATGTCAGGTCAGTACGATACGCACGTGTAGCGACAACAGACTGTGGCCGCGCGCCGCCGCACTGGCCGAGCGCCTGTGGGCCGAGCCCGACAACCTGTGGCTCGAGGCCGAGCACAGGATGCTGCATGTCAGGTCAGTACGATACGCACGTGTAGCGACAACAGACTGTGGCCGCGCGCCGCCGCACTGGCCGAGCGCCTGTGGGCCGAGCCCGACAACCTGTGGCTCGAGGCCGAGCACAGGATGCTGCATGTCAGGTCAGTACGATACGCACGTGTAGCGACAACAGACTGTGGCCGCGCGCCGCCGCACTGGCCGAGCGCCTGTGGGCCGAGCCCGACAACCTGTGGCTCGAGGCCGAGCACAGGATGCTGCATGTCAGGTCAGTACGATACGCACGTGTAGCGACAACAGACTGTGGCCGCGCGCCGCCGCACTGGCCGAGCGCCTGTGGGCCGAGCCCGACAACCTGTGGCTCGAGGCCGAGCACAGGATGCTGCATGTCAGGTCAGTACGATACGCACGTGTAGCGACAACAGACTGTGGCCGCGCGCCGCCGCACTGGCCGAGCGCCTGTGGGCCGAGCCCGACAACCTGTGGCTCGAGGCCGAGCACAGGATGCTGCATGTCAGGTCAGTACGATACGCACGTGTAGCGACAACAGACTGTGGCCGCGCGCCGCCGCACTGGCCGAGCGCCTGTGGGCCGAGCCCGACAACCTGTGGCTCGAGGCCGAGCACAGGATGCTGCATGTCAGGTCAGTACGATACGCACGTGTAGCGACAACAGACTGTGGCCGCGCGCCGCCGCACTGGCCGAGCGCCTGTGGGCCGAGCCCGACAACCTGTGGCTCGAGGCCGAGCACAGGATGCTGCATGTCAGGTCAGTACGATACGCACGTGTAGCGACAACAGACTGTGGCCGCGCGCCGCCGCACTGGCCGAGCGCCTGTGGGCCGAGCCCGACAACCTGTGGCTCGAGGCCGAGCACAGGATGCTGCATGTCAGGTCAGTGTAGCGACATCTATGTCCCCACATACAAACTAACGACTGACATTCTACATCGCGATGTTAAAGTTATCCGCGTGAAAGAACGTATAAAAGTTTTAGTTATATAAAAATCTTAATAATTTATTTCAGAGAGCGTTTGGTTCGCATGGGTCTTCAAGCTGAATCCATTGAGCCAGAGTGGTGCTACCAGAACGAAGGTTACTGCTACCGATGAAATTACTTAACATCGCGATGTGCAACTGTGATGCCTATCACAACACTATTAGTACATGTCATAATTACAGCGATGTCAAGTGTAACCGTTTCACTTACCTAACGATAAAAGTTGGCAACACTTGTTACTTACACAGATAATAAATGGTAAATGTGTGTGGTGCGTTTCTTGTTGGATTTATTTCGTACTGCGAAAGAAATAAACGTTCGAAATAGCATCACGTTCCAACTCTCTATTAATGAGTTACTCCTCCATGAATAATTCATTTTTGGTGTATGATGCCCCGTTCACATATTGCCCAACATATTGTCACCAACATATGTCATCACACTGCCTATTAAAATCAGGTTGACCAACATTTGTGACCACATTTGCCAAGCATGAAATCGTGTTGTGAAACGTGGCTTATCTCTGTCATATGACAATCACTGTGATCGACTCATTTACACGTAGGTTTTATATTGTAACACATCTCGTAATGTTTTGTACGTAGATGTTTAAGAAATTATATCAATTTAATTTTATGATTTAAATTATGTGAAGTGTTAATGTAACTTTACAGTCTTTTTGTAATAAATACTCATAACGTAAGTGGATTTTTATTTTCTTTGTTTTTTATGCTTCAAGGTTTGGTTTTAAAATAAGAGGAGGCAGATTGGATTGCGAAATGGAATTCTCTGATTTAGACTCTTTTTTGAACAGTGAAATGTAATTACCCACTCACCCGCTATTGGGCCACCTAGATTGAAGCCTACCTAGTACCTAGGTACTTACTAGACCAATCAAATATATATATATATACCTACTTAGATATATACATATATTTGTGTCAGTCTTGAAAAAAAAGGTTATAATAAAACAAGATTGTTTCTTACTGTGAGCTAACACTACACTTTATTGTTTTGTTAAAATAAAACTACATTCGTGCAATAAATTATTTATTTTTATGAAACAAAATTATTTCATAGAAATAAATAATTTATATAGTGTAGGAGGAAGGAATTAGCAAACAAATAAAAAAGGATAATAATAATTATGAAACCGTATATTCAAGTACAACTTATCACATTAAATAATTATAGTCTAAGACCTATATTACTGTATCGACTGCATCCTGGCGTACCCATACCACCAGCCGGTAACACAACTTCGGTAAAGGTACCCGGAAAACCGTCGATACCTATAATATCGGTACCGCATCCGTAAGACACTGCACTATTACCTGCAGCTGGGACCACGCCTTCCAAGCCAACGGTTCCAAGGAACGGTAGGTTGCCTGACACTAGGACAGCGCCCTCAATGATCAGATTGTCAGAGAATATCGTCACTCCAGCCGGTCCGATGTATGCGTGTGGTGCTGACGTATCCACTATTATGTTTCCACCAATAACACGACCGTAGTATGTTCCTGGTGGGGCCATACCAGCCAAGCTGTAACCTTCGACTAACGGCAAGTTAGCAGGACACAACTGCTCCCGAGGATATATTGGCGGAATACATTGTGTGAAGACCGTCTAAAAACAAAAAATTAAGCCCGTTACATTACACACAACATGAAACACAACAAGTCATAATCATTTTGGGTAATTATACTCTTACCTTAAGAATCACAGCTTGAATACACAAACAGAATATTCCCTTCAGCAGCATTTTCCCGAATGTGCAGTAATATTTAAAATAATAATGTTTAATGAATAAAGCGACTTTGTATTATATAGTAAATGTTCTTATCAATATGTGTAACTGTTACATCAATGCTTGATTACTAAAGTTACGCACAATTATTTATTACATGATAATAAGTTGCAAAACCTACATAGGTAATTATTATCTACTGCAAGGCTGTAACTACCTATCTATTAGGTGGATCAGATTATTACTAAATAGAGTGGATTCACTAAATAGACCCAGGGTTCAAATAAATTTGACTTAGGTCAGGCGTAGTGCATTAGGTTTTTCCTTTTACAAAAGCTCTCTGGAGCCTGAATTTGTGTCTCACCTACGATACTCAGAACATAGCTGGTAAAATTTTAGTAAGTGCTATTGTTAGGTGCACATCTGCTTATCCTTTCGAGACATATGCGTAAATTAATGCTAAGTTAATATATAGTTTTATAGCAGGTATCTACTTTATTGTTGAGGTGCTTCAGAAAGACCAGGTGTGTAGTACTCGCAACTGGCGCGGCGCGGCGTATGTGTATGAATCTAAGCGAAGCAAAATAAGTATGTAAGAATCGTAGCATATGGCGCTCTGTAGTTTCTGCCTACCCCCATGGGAATAAAGCGTGAGTTTATGTGTGTATGTTATTAAATAGCTGCTTGAGCACAATCATTAATTTACATCTGGGACTTTTCTGTGAAATACTAATTTCTGAGTTAGCAGCACCAGTACAAAAGTTGTGTAATATTCATATTATCACCATATTCACCATAATATATGGCGCAATGTCATAGATTCCTATCAAGAACACCGTTCTATTACAAGAAAATAGCCGTCGTTACTTTAATAAGCTTTGTGATTAACTTTTCTAATCCCAGGAACGTTCTTAGTAAAATAATAATGCAACCAGCGTGCATGTATGCGCACATCTGCAGCATTTAACGAAGCAAAAGGAGTAGGTATGTGTAAAAAGTATCGTAAATTGGCCTTCCGTAGTTTCTGACCCCACCCATTGGAAAGAGACATGAGGTTTTGTATGTTCTGAATATACCCTGTTTCATTTTGAGACGATATTTAAAACACCCGGTTAAAACACTCTTTCTTGTATGTTACAAAATTGCATTTTTTCAACCGACTTCAAAAAAAGGAGGAGGTTCTCAATTCGGTTGTATATTTTTTTAGGGTTTGTTACCCTCAGTACCTACTCCGTCATTTGTGGTCCGATTTTCAAAATTCTTTTTTTATTTGATAGGGTATACTAGCAGATTGGTCCTATTTGTATGAAAACTCAAATCTGTCAGAGTTCTTGTACAAGATACAAGAAGATACAAGAATGTTTATTTTGCTAAAAACAATGAGTATACACATACATGCAAGATGTTACATACAGTTTTGTTGAATCGCTGTCATGTTTTGCCTTAATGGCGTACAAAATATTAATTGAGGAAGAACATAATTATGTCATTTCCTTAACAAACAATAGGTACTAAAAAATGAAATGAACAATCATTAAGGGCCAGAAACAATTTTGAAATGCTTAAAGTCTAAAGTTATAATTGTTACATACATTATAATCATAGTCAAATAATCCAAATATTTCGTACAAGTCAAGGTTTAGGTACATAATTCATAATTAAAATAAATAATATTATTAATAAAAGCAAATATTTCCTAAAAGTCAGGGTTAAGTTAGTTTATCGGTCAAAAATTCGTTAGTGCTGTAATAAGCTTTCTCTATCAAAAGCGTTTTTACCTAGTTTTTAATTTTTCTTTTGTGTCCTCCCTCCAATATTTTGGTAATTTATTATAAAGAATTGGTGCCATACAAAATACACTCTTACGCAGCAATGCCGTTCGAGATCGTGGTATGCAAAGTTTGCTATTGTCGCGTCTATTTCTAATTACTTTGTCAGATACTAAGGGAAATAGGTTTGGGTTCATTTTGACAAACAAAATAGTCTCAAAAATGTACATAGATGGAAGGGTTAATATATTATGTTTTTTAAACAATGGTTTGCAACTGTCAGTGACTCGTAATCCAAACATAGTTCTTAGACACCTCTTCTGGGATTTAAAAATTACATCCTTGTTCGTAGAATTTCCCCAAAAAATTAATCCATATCTCAGATTAGATGATACTAAGCCGTGATATGCAGTAAGCAGCGCGTCAATGTTTAGCATCGGGGCTAATTTAAACAGTGCATATGTCGAATTGCAAATTTTTTTGTTTAAGTCTTCTGTATGTGCTTTCCAATCTAATTTACTGTCTATAGTTACACCAAGAAATTTAGCTGTTTGAACTTTGTTAATATGTTTGTCACAATAGTTAATATTTACATTAGGAATGGCTGATCTTTGGGCGAAATGCATGATGTTCGTTTTGTCAAGATTAATTTTAAGATTGTTGTTTTCCAACCATTTTATCATAGATTCAATTGATCTGTTAATATCAGTTTCGTATCTGTCTCTATTTTTACATGCGACTGTAATGGTACTGTCGTCGGCAAATAATGTCATTGGGTAGTCGATACTTTTGGGTAGGTCATTAATGTAGAGTATAAATAATAATGGGCCGACTACAGTACCTTGAGGTACGCCATATTTCACTATTCGTTCTGTTGATTTATGGATTATTTCACGTTTTGTCCCTTTGTTTATTGCAGGTATTTCTGTGAACTGTTTTCTGTTACTTAAGTACGATTGAATCAGATTTGAGACATTACCTCTAACGCCATAAGCTTCTAATTTGTCAATAAGTATATCGTGACATACATGGTCAAATGCCTGTGTCATATCGCAGAATATTGTACATACAGGTATATTCTCGTCTACTTTTAAGATAACATTCTGTAAAAAATCAAACACCGCTAAGTTTATTGTTTTACCATTTCTGAACCCTTTTTGCTCGTTCGCAAAAATATTTTTTTTTTTCGAAATAAGAATATAACTGTTTGTACAAATACTTTTCAAATATTTTTGATATTATACTAATAAGGGATATAGGCCTGTAGAATTGTAGTAGCTCCTTATTTTCTTTTTTGAACAATGGTCTTACTGTAGATATTTTAAGTGCATCCGGATAAGCACCAGCCTCTATGCAAAGATTAATTATGTGGCTTAAGTGTGTAGATATATCACCCGCTACCGATTTAAGAACTTTGGTTGACAGACCATCGTGCCCTACGCTGTTCGTATTTTTTAACATTTTTATAATCTTGAACACTTCTATCGGCAAGCAAGGGATCATGAAGAAAGAGTCTTTTCTTTTTTTAATTAATGATGTTACTTTTTTTCCAGAACCAGATATTGGGACTATTTTGTCTACAAAGTAATTATTAAAAGCATTAGCAATATCTTTTGGGTCTGTAATAAACTCATTGTTCACTTGAATTTTGTCAATGCAGTTTTTTGGAATGTTGTATTTTGAGTAATTAATCATTTTCCAAGTAGCTTTTGACTTATTATCTGAAGTACTTATTGTGTAGTTATTTTGTGCTCGTCGAGTAAGTTTTATAATATGCTTAAATAATTTAGAGTAGTTCGTGAATTTTATTTTGTTAATTTTATTTGGTGAAGATCTGTATTGCCACAACAGCTGCCTTTTCTTTTTGCTACATAGCTTAATACCATGGGACACCCATTTAGGCCTTCTCATAGTATTAATTCTGATATGTTTCTCTGGAAAACATAATTTATAAAATAGAGAGAATGTCTCAAGAAAACTCTCATATGCAACATTAGGATTACTGCTCATATAAACGTCCGAAAATGATAAGTTATGTAAACAATTTTTAAATTTTGAAATATTTTCATCACAATAGTCACGTCTTGTTACCTGCCAGTATTTTATACAGCATTTCTTTTTAACTGGGAACATTGTTATTTGAGCTGTGTGGTCTGACAGAGCAAATTCCATGATTTCGACTTTACATGCTTTGCGAAAATTATGGGCAATATTATCAATACAAGTGTTACTTTTAAGTCGAGTAGGTTGATTTACAGCTAGCTTTAAGTTATAGTTTAGTAGGAGACCTTCAAATTCAATAGTATGACGGTTCCTTTTTAGGATGTCGATATTGAAATCGCCTGTAATTATTATATTTTGATAGCGTTTCTTAGTTATCTCGTTTAACAGAGTTTGTAATTTGTTCATACATTGATTTAGGTTGGTTATCTTGGGTACTCTATACACGCATGCTAAGATAGTGTTATAGTTAGGCAACTCTATTGCGCAGCACTCAAATACTCCAGTTTCTGATAAGTTAGCTATCTTCTTTAATTCTAAGAAATGGTGTCCGTTCTTTACTAAGATGCATGCTCCGCCTCTTTTGCTTTCTTTTCTGCAGAAAGACGCCGCCAGCTGATAATTGGGTAATGTCAAAAAAGATTCGTATCCTGACATAATAAAGTGCTCAGTTATGCATAATATATCCACACTAACACCCTTCCCTGATAATTCATCTAAACACACTGTGACCATGTCGGATTTGTTCAGTAACCCGGCTATATTTTGATGCATAACACAGATATTTTCAGTTAAGAAAAAAAGTTTTCAGTGTCTCTTTAATTGTTTCCGTGGTTTTTGGCGTGTAGTATTGAGCGTGTAAGTCATTTTCGATATTTGTGTTAACAAGTTGTTGGGTTACATTATTTTGGTCTTCTTGTGTATAGTTAATTATTGATTCTGTGTTAAACTCACTAATTTCATGTATAAGATCATTTAAATCTTGAAAGATGGTACGCATTCCAGTGTTTTTGAGCTTTCCACTACGTCTATAGAACATTGAGTGGTCATAGGACAAATTCTTGTTTGAGTCGAGGACATAGGCATATCCATGGGTCAATACATCACGGCCAAGTAGATTATTGAAATGTTCTATTCTCCCATTATATATATTTGTAGACCCACCACATTTGAAAGTCGGTACGCAGATAACAAAATTTGTGTGCTTGATGTTAGACAAGGATACTCGTATATTATATATCAGTGTTGTGAAATTATTTGTGTTGACGTCTTCTTCTCCCATTAAAATAATACAAAAATCTTCCATTGTGAATGACTGCACTTTGGTTTCTATATTGTGCATTATTTGGTCAATCGTACAATAAGGTTTTAGATAGTGACATATTTCTGATTCGATATGCATTGTAGTTGCTGATATTGAAAGTATTTTATTAATATTATTATTGCTTAAAATACATATCTTACGACTTTTTGTAGTACTCTGCACAGATTCTGGTTTCTGTGCAGATATTACTGTTGTGTCTTCTTGTAAGCACTGGATTGCAGAATTTTCTGATGATAGTGGTTTATATTCTAATGTTTCAGTTTGTGTATGTTTTGCTTTCATAGTTTTACTTAATTTCTTTACCGGAGTAGTGCCTTTATGTTTGACCGGGCTATTCGTTATCTTTTTAAACATATTGTTTTTTTTTATTAGTTCTTCATTGGTTTGTTTTAGTTTATTGTTTTCTAATATCAGTAAGTCAATTTCTCTGTGCGCACTTTGTAATTGCGTTTCTAAGTCAATCAATTTGTTATTTAGAATTTTTGTTTGTTCATCTTCATCATTCGACAAGTCGGGCATACTGTTTGCCGTAACATTGAGTGTTTGTGAGATAATGTCACTGTCTTCATCTGTTGTCACGGAACGTGTTCGATGACGTCGGAACGTTATGTTTTCCAGAAAGTTCATGGTGGCAAATACGTATACTCAAGTCTACTTTTGTATTTTGATGATTTGCAACGTATGTTAGAGACAGACGGTATGTGGGTTGGCTTACTCACAATATCATAATATTTATTGTCCTGATTTTAATTACAAAAAGAGCATCTTCTATTGACCGAGATTTGAACTCGTACGTTTCGAGTACACGATCTATGCCGTGCCCGTAGCCGCCAAGCCAGCTGTGCATTTAAGTTAACGAAGCAAATTGTTGACCTTATTCATAGCTATTTAAAAAAAAGAGTGTCGGTAGGTTGAATATTTGGTATTTTAATGTAACCGTCAACTTTTGTCGCAAGACACTAGTAGTTAACTTAACTTGAATGTTTAGTGTTGTTTTCACTAATATGAAGGCGTTCCTTTTGCTCGACACTGTTTGTTTATTATTGTGTATCTACAAGGTTAGGTGTAGGTAAGTACTTATTTATATTTTTGATTCCTTAATGTTGTCAAAGTTTAACTGCACTGTGTTCCTTTTACACTTAGTTTATGATTTTCAAATAGTGATTTTATGCACTTTTCTTGAAGATTTCGCAGGGATAACACTGACACTTGTTATATAGACTATATTGATAACAGTTAAATGTTACTTTTGGACTTAATTGAGTGTTTACTATTTTTAAGAAATAAATTTCACGGATACGATGTTGATCACGGCACTGACAACTGCCCACTTGTATTTCCATAACATAACATTACGCCCCTCTATTTTGAAAGGGGTCCGGCAGAGATGTGCAGATTAATGTTTAGAAAGAACTTCTTTAGCAATTGTTAACCAATTTCAATGATTCTTTGAAGTTTAAAAGGACCTAGCTTCTTTACGTAGGTACGAAGAAACTAAAAATTAACGAACTGGCCAATAATGAACGAACCAAAGCCACAGACTTTCGAAACTGGGGTTATTTTTCACCTGTTAGTGTTTTTTTAAGAAGTCTGTTGTTTTTTTTTTGTAAATAAGTTTTTATTATCATAACTAGGCAACACTGACGAACAATTTGTGTGAATCAATGGTGAAATGATTGCCCAAACAAAAGTAGCAAGACGCCTTATTTCAAAAATACAACCGACTTAAAAAAATCACTAACCGGTGTAAAATAACTCAAATTTAGCAAGTCTGTGTAGAAGTCATTTACAAATAAAATGTTTCTGATTTCTGTGGCTTTGGTGGTTTTGCCTCATTCATGATTGGTTAAAAAAAAATAGTTTTTATTTTTATGTTGATGAATAATTATTTTCCATTTCTACAACACGCATTTACATATTAAAATCAAACAAATAAACAGATTTCGATGAAATCAAAAAGAAAAATTCCAGAACAAAAATTTCGTAGGTGGTACATACATACAACTACCAGGCCTATTATCTATGTTAACTTTTTATTAGACCAAAAAGCAGCTATCCCGCAACAAATTAAAAAGAATCACGTAAATCGGTACACAAATCTCAGCGTAATCAGTGCACATAGGTGCATACCTACATAAAAATGGTCAAAAATAAATTAAATGTTCGTAAAAATGTTTATAAAATGAAGCTACCGTGCAACAAAAAAACGAACAAAAAAAACAAAAAAAGAATCATTAATCTCGGAGTAATCATTGTTACCTACATGATACATAAAAAAATATCAATCGAATTGAGAACCTCCTCCCTGAAATCGGTTAAAAAATTGCGCAAAATTAAACGAAAGCCATGTCATTTTTGAATGACGTTATTTCGACGCACGCACGCTTTTCGTATTTTTGAGTGAATTTTTCAACACAAAGATAAGAGGAGTATGGGAACAAAAGTAATTTTGTAGTAAATCGGAAGGTATAATCGCTGTTAAGACAGTGTGGATCCGATTTATACCGACCAGCTTAGTTGTTTCTGTTTCCGAATCCTAATAGGATCCTAGTTAGGAATTTAGGATCCTACAAATCGGACAGTGTAATAAGCCTTTAAGTGCGCGCAAACGTGTTGACGCGTCGCAAGCGATTGGGGAAAATTCCCTTTGATGTGTGACTAAAAACTGACACTCGATCGGATCGGCTACAAGCGCTTGCAAGCCAACACAAATCAAGGCTTTTTCACAATTCTATCCACACGAATGAATTGAATTGAATTTGCCACGGCCTGGCTTGTTGAGGTTTGGAAAGCGTGTGAACGCGGCTGTCACTACTGTCAGTGTCACTACGAATGAAGGGTCACTACTGTCAGTGTCACTACGAATGAGTATTTTAAAGTTGTCACTTTTTATTTACCATCAATCATCTAAAACATTAATTGTTGTGCTCAAGCAATAATCGCAATATATATCGTTAACTCTTGCAAAAATCTATTTCAAACATGAGTTGTTTCGAAAATATGACAATGCCCAGTTGTGTGTGGTTCGAAAGTGGAGAGAAACGCAACATTCTTGCTGCTATAACATCGGGACTTTTGGTTTGTATTTGATGATTCATGCACTAAAACTATTCATTACAATAGATTACAACAGATTGTTGTCTTAATATTCTGAGTAACGCATATACTTAGTTGGTGTTTAGGGGGCGTAATATTTGGTTCTCTCACTTCTCTCTCTCACTCAAGTGTTTTCCCAACTTCTAGGTTTATCTTTCATGAAATTGAAGTTCTCTAAGTACTTGTAATGATAAACAAAGACAATGTCGAGTTTTCTTTTTTACAAGTTGTTGTCATATTCTGCCAACGACTAAAGTGAAAAAAAAACTAGGCACCAATTAAAACATCAGTTGACACTATTGATGCAGTTGCACTCATTGGGGATCTTGATGGGTTATTAACTTATCAACTACCGGAATTCCAGACACCTATTATTTGCGCAAACCAGCTTCTGTTTGGGGCCTGATAAAGGGATTGAAACAAAAATTAGAGATTTTGCAAAATAAAATTTTCCTTACAAGCCCAACGTGTCTAATCTTTAGTCTAACAAAGAATCCAACATCTAACAAAGCCATCAAATTTATCAAAGTTTTTTGTCATCAGTTTTTCGCAGGATGGTGGTTCATAATCGATGCTGCAACAGTGTACCCTGGAAACCTGCCTAACGCCTCCCATGTCTGCGGTGTGATGGCAACTTTATCACTCATCATGGTGAACTCCGTGTCAAATGCACAGGTCAATGACACTTTATTATTGTTATTGTAGCTTTATTTCCACTTTTTTTATATACTTTAGTCGTTGAAATGAAAAAGTTGGCATGCATGGCACAATATCCTGTGATATATCCAAATTTGGTGTTAGCTTTTCATGCAATTAAGGTGCAGCGGGGCAATCTCGACTGGTAAAACCTAAACCACAACTTTGAAGGTATAAAAATATTAGATGATATAGTTTTATTAAAAATGTAATGTATTGACGCTCCAGAGTCATTATCTGTGTATTATTTTTACAAACTCATATTGAAAAATATTCAATAGATAGGCTTAAAAATGAGTTTTTGTCAAAAAAGGCAAAAATAGTTGTAATTCCCCCTCCGTGGGGCAATTTCAACTATTAATTATAATTTCTCTTCTAGAGCTCTTAGCTTGATGTTAGTGAGATGCAGAGTTTTTTTATAAGGATAGTAATCTAAATTGAATCTTGTCATTTATGCAGCTAGGCTCATTTTTGAATAAAAACACGTTAAAGGTTTAGGCGGGGTATTTTCGACTGCTCGCCATACTTTAGTGATGGGAACGTAATAAAAAATAAGTCGATAGATACACCAATAAATAATTTTGGTCTGCTATCTACTAAAGGTACTATATCTAGGTACTCACTAATCATAAATCAAAACTTCATTTTAAGAAAGGAATATGTATTTAAAATAGAACCAGAGCACCCCTCGTCCTAAATCTACAATCGGTCATATAAACGTTACGCAATTTTATAATTTAGGACCAAGATTCATCTGTCTTTATTAGTTTTAAAACAGTAATTAATAATCTAACAAATATAAAAATTGCTTGCTGCAATTCTGCCATTGTGTATGACTTGTCCGTTTTTTTTATAGTGGCGAACCATCTGCAATAAATTAATAAAGTAGTAAGAAATTGAAAAATCCCTCGAAATACATCGATTTGAATCGTGTTGCGATCCTGCGAATAGAAAGATTACAATAATATAGCTACAAGTTAAATATTTGTAAAGTATTTACATCGACAAAACATATCGAAACATGCACATCACTAGTGTTTGTTAATTTCCATATAAAATCTGGTGGGGCAATTCCAACTGCAAAAAAGTTGAAATTAGCCGCCATTACAATCCAGGTGGGGTTATTCAAACTCACACCAAAATGCTGTTAAAACGCAAGTTACAACAGAAAAAAATAGCTAAAAACATGAAATAGGCTTTAATTAAATGTCTTACCTTTGAAAATCTTCGAAAAACACATTAATTACCACTTTTTTCCGCAAAAATGTGAGACACTAATTTGCACGTGCAAACAAGAAAAAGAGAAGTAAACAAAATCGCCGTGCCGATCACACAGTATTGGGTCTAGCAGTGCCATCTATTTAGAAACTATGAAGTTGCTTTTGAGCTATCCGGTCATAGATGGCACTTATTCAAATGAAGTAAAATGTAGAAGTTATTAAGATTAGTTGAAATTTCCCGCTGTCGAGATTGCCCCGCTGCACCTTAGATATTAATATTTAATTGCATGAAAAGCTAACACCAAATTTGAGATATGACGCGCTCCTTAATTAAGGAGCACGTCTTTTCAGCCTTTTAAAGGTAGACTTTGGCTCTATGCTCATCAGCTCCCTAGCAAGGAGGTTTTGGTGGTGATTTAATAAGGGAGAATAATATTTAAGCAAGGAGTTTTTTATTTCCTCCATGATGGACTTCCCACTTAACACCTTCTTTTTTTTCTTATGTGGCCCATTCTTGGGTAAAAGCCTCCCTCCATCAAATACAAACAAACAAAGTAGGTACTACAAATATCAAATACACTTTACAAACAAAGAACAATTTTTCAGCTTTTGCTTTGTAGTTTCTTAATCTTAGAAAGTCTGTATATGTAGGTCAAATGTACAGTAACAAAGACTAGTATTATAATCAAGATATATATTACTTTAAAGATAAACAAACAATGGATCTTTTCATTTTTTTTGTCTTGTCAAGTCTTATAAAGTGCACTGTAGCCCTGTTATTAATTATAGTAATTAATAATAATCCACAATTTCCACAAAGTCGTAACGAAACAGAGCTTGTGGTATATGAGTACTAGACTAATGATAAACTGATCTTAACTATATTTCTTAATACATACACTATTATAGATAAATTGCACCCAGACACAGAAATAATGATCATGCTCATCATATGAACAACATTGTCTATCCCACAACCTCCGGCACAGCAGTCAGGACCCCTAGACTCAGAATTATTTCTTACCCATTACTGACTAATGACTGCAAAGTCAACTTTTTACCAGTATGACCTCCGGAATTACCATAGATTTTTCAAGAATTAAGCTTGGCATACTGTACCCTTATTACATAAAGTTTGAAGTTTATACACACTGATAACACCAGGCCCATAAATATACTTGTACTAAACAACTTTAATCAGTACTAAGCCCATTTAAATTTATAGTGGGAAGATTACATTGTGAAGGTTTGGTTTTGTAAATATTGCAGGTGCGAGGTGAGACATACACTGGAGGTTGCATGGGACCCCGCGGTGCCCGCCTCTGGCTGTTCCTAGGCTTCGTTGTTGGGTTTGCATCCCTGATTGCTGCCTGCTGGATTCTATTTGCCAACTATGTTAACGCTGGTATGTATTTTTCTTTTTATGATACATTGTAACTGTTTTCTTGTAACCTGAATAGAAAAGTGCCGTTACACATATAAAACTAGTTCATTCTTAATTTAGAAGCGGCAGTTATTTAATGTTTATTCATTTATTTTAAAACATACAACTATTAATACAGTTACAAAATCAAAAGTGCAGTTACAGACTTAAAATAACTTATTATTTTACTTATTTAAAAGTGATGAATGTTAAAATCTTATCAAAAAGTAATATTCAAATAAAAGTCTACAATAATTCTTATCATACATAGCTTTGTTAAGTACATAATATTATATCAATCTGCTTATAGTCAAAATGAAAATTAAAAGTCAGGTACTTATGCAAATTATATCATGAAAGGCGACTAACGAAAGGCAGATGTAAGTGGGAACGCCGGGAGGGGACGCCCTAGAAGGACATACATATACCTTATTGGTGAGGTTCTTCAGAAAGGTCAGTTGCGTAATACTCGCGTAAACGAAGCGAAAAAGTATGTAAGAATCGTAGTATATGACGCTCTGTAGTTTCTGCCTACCCCTATGGGACAAAGCGTGAGTTTATGTTTATATGTATTCTGAAACGGAGTCTTTACTATTATACAGAGTCTAATACACAGCATACTCCCACACACCTTCACGCACACATACAATATACACACTTCCAACACATAAGTAACTTACGGAACTTAGGTACCTACACTTTACACGCATTTTTGCATGCCCACTCAATCACGGAAATTTCATATTTCCTATTTCCTTCTTCACTCATAAGGCTTCAATTTTCATTTTAATTTACCTTTTGTTTTAATGTTTGTAAGCCATTTGTTCATTGTCCATTTGTTAAGTTTTTGTTGTTTCCCTAAATTGTATTTTATTAGCCGAATACTACCTCTTAAGATACAGGTGAGCCCTAGTTTAAGAGGTAGAATAATCATTTTTGTACAGATTGCAACACACAACTCTTTTACTGTAAAAAAATAATGTATGTACCGATCTGTATTTCTTTGGCTTATTAAACATTTTTTATTATTTTTCTTTGCAGGTGCATCCAAGTCTTCTTGGCCCGGTGTGAGCCTGTTCATGCAAAATGCATTCATCTTTGCTGGCTCACTAGTGTTTAAGTTCGGTCGCACTGAGGAACTGTGGGGGTAAAGCAGTATTATGTTACCTTCGCCACGATTGTCATGTCTAATAAGTAAGACTGTGTTCAGTTAGTTTTAATTTATTGACTGTTGACTTCGGGTCAGGACTAATTGACCGATGACCTTTCGCACTTGCTGATTGAATAGGAGCACACTAGTACGCATTATGATCGAGCCGCTTACGGAGGCCGCCGAAGAATGATCGGGTTTTGTGTCAGTCCGCCCGGGGCCCGTTTGACGCGTCGATGTGAAAGGATGCCTCCATCGTTCCAAAATTTGCTATTTTGTTTAGACAAACCGTCGGTCGAACGCTTTCGATCAATGTGCCCTGAACCTTAGACAAAGAATACGAAGTAAGCGGGCAGCGACATTTTTAATAAATAAATAAATCATTTGATTCCTTTTAAAATAGCTTGAAAAGTCGGTTGAAGTGGTATTTAATTTAATTTGGTACTGTAATAATTCTATACTCGAAACATTATTTAGCAAGACAGTAAAATGTATTAATGTAATTTTATTTTAATGCATTATTATAATGTAAATAGGTTATTTAAATTATATGTTAACTTTTATAATATTTACGTTACTATTATTAGTATTAAGAAAATAAATGTGTTAGGCTAATTATTATCAATTTATGCTAATACCATGGTCAAAAATGTTTCAAATCAATAATGTCATTTATTTATAAAATAAATGACATTATTGATTTGGCATTCATAAAATATTACATTGATTGAAGTACATTAAAGATCTTAATAAGATTTTATATTATTTATTATTTTTCGAAAATAGTGGGAACAACCCAAATCTTTTTTATTTCAGCAAGTACTTAAATGGTTAATATTTTTACCTGCTCATTGCTCGTGTCTGTAGTGTGTACCCACTAGTGTTGCAATATTTGAATTTCAGTAGGTACCTACCTACAGCCACCCCATAAAAATACTGAGAGTTAAATTTGGGCAAGAGACATGTAAGAAGACTTGATAACATTTAAGTTCCTAGTGCCTTTAGTGCCTTTACAAAAATAGTTACCTACCTAACTGCGAAATAAAATAAATAAATATTCCACAACTTTTCACACAACGCCATTTAGTCCCAAGTTAAGCTTGAGAGCTTGTGTTATGGGTACTAAACAGCTGATAAACATATTTATATATTTCTAAATACACACATATTATCGATAAATTACACCCAGACACAGAATAAATGATCGTGCTCATTACACAAACATTTGTTCTGGGTGGGAATCGAACCCACGACGTCCGGCATAGCAGTCAGGGTCACTAACTACTAGACCAACAGGCCAGTCATAAAGAAATTATCACACATGTATATTGCATTTAGTTTTATTAAAGTCGTGTAATCATACGATAATTTTGTTCGACTATTATTAGAAACTAATAGTATTTATTAGAATTAGGGTTTCAAAGAATGCTAGTCGATAAAATACAATCATAGCATTTTGTAATTGAATAGGCGGGTTTTGTTTTTTAGGTCTAAGATTTCTGAGCACTTTTAATCTATTCAGCAACAAAGATAATTAGCATTTTTTTTATGTTTGAAAACCTCTCGCGCTGATAGCACCCCGCGCAACTAGGCACTAGTTAAAAATACATGGTACTGACGCCAGCACGTCAAGTTACCCCAATGTGTCAAAGATCGTTTTTCAACTTTATGTTGAACTGAATAAGGTTCATAATAATATTTAATTGGGAAAATTTGACACATTGGGGTAACTTGATGTGCTGGCGTCTGTACATAAACTCACGCCTTTTCCACATACGTTGATACATATTATGTAGTCATACCCACACGCCGTTTTGTGAGTAGGTACTGCGCATCGGACCTTTCTAAAGATTCTTACCGATAAGGTTTGTTTCAGTCCATCTAGGGCTTCTCCCGGCGATTCTATTTCAATCTGCCTTATAATATCTACCTTTTGTTAGTAGCCTTTCATTCATCCTCCGTGACTAAACCATTTAATCTCTCTTCGATTTTTGGGGTAACATTGTGTCACTTGATGCCCATTGGCAAGCAATTAAGATTAATAGCAAACGTTGCGGACATGCACGCCACGATCAATATTACATTAGGTAAGTACATACGGGTATTTCTCTATATTTAATTTTGCTAAAATATGGCTCTGGAGATCTGGGACCTGGAATGGAACTATGAAGAATAGGTACTACAGGAGGCGCCTGGTCGGAACTATTGTATAAGGACCGCAGACTATTGCTTTTCGTCAAAGACTTTGAATACGTGAAATACGTCATATCTATAGACGGGACAATACGAACAAAATTTTCATTCCATACTTGTGTCTTGGTGGACACAAGTCGATGGGTCTAGTTTAGTACGCTCCGCTGCCGCTCCAATATTAATATATATATAATAATAAATATATTAATAATATATTATAAGCTTCAGAGGTGGAATTTCAATAAAAAAAAACAGTTTACAACAAAAAAACCATCTTTACTTCATAATTACAATTGACTCAAATAACAATCAACACAATTACTTACAGTTAATCAAAACACAAATAACTGCACACTTTATCACTTAACTAAACTCAAATGGCTTACGTAACCTTACGATTAGCTGATGATTCACACGTCCGTCCAGTCCGAAAGCAGAGTAGCAAATGGACGTTCCATCTCCATCGCCTTGCTTTTATAGGCGAGGTGGAGTAGTTACTGACGTAAGACATGATTCTTCTTACACGGCTTCTCCTGACGACGTGTCGTCCTCGACACAAACTGTTGGAGTGGCCCCGCTAGGACCCGCGATGGGGGAGGTCTGCAACTCGGCCTCCGCTTCGCCCACTGGCTGAGGCGACGGGTCAACTGCCGTAAAAGACGCCGTTTGTTCAGAGTCGTCATCAGTATCTTCATCTGCAAACAAAATCTTATTACAAGCTACCCAAGCAATACCTATGTATAAAAGCATTCAGCCTCTTATAAAGTTCCATTCGTCTTCAGCCAACTAATTCATTCATCGTTCTCCCAAATAGTTCATAAGTTTTAATAGACACACACATTCATCTTTCTCAAACCAAAAACAAAGCCAAGGCATTGTCCTGTATGTGTCCAGCGCGCGAGTGGCGGTTTCTTTCCTGCTGTCTTGCTCACGGTGACCACGACCGCGACCAGCGTTCAGCTTCCGCCACCTGCAACACGGTCTGACAACCCACAGACCCGCTTGACACGCAGACCGTATTCATACGTGCAAGCAGCTTAACACGCAGACCGTATTCATACGTGCAAGCCGACCCATACGCTGATCGCAATCATGCGTACGAACCCACTCGATACGCAGACCGTATTCATACGCACGAGTTCTCTCAACATGCAGACGGTATTCGTTCATGTGAGACCACAAATTGACCGCACATGGCAGTGACTTGGCAACAGGTGCCGACACAGCCAGCGACACACACTCGCTTGCTACCGGTGGCACCGTAGCACAACGCAGCAGCCAAAACATTACTCGTCTGTAAACTCAAACAAACACAATGCTAGTTATATAAATCAAACAACAGTGATTTACTTACTCTCAAAGAATGCGGCACACGTGTCTGGGCACCACTCGCCGCGCCATGGCACCATATGCTGGGCAGCAGCCTGCGTAGTTTTACCGTAGCTACCGCTAAGCAAACGCAGTGTATAGCGTCCACTAGGCAGCGCTTCTACCACCTTATACGGACCACGCATTCCGGAGTCAAGTTTTCCTGTTGACTGGGAAAATTTTATTACAAACACGTGGTCACCAACATTAAATTGGCGAGGTGGACGTCGTCGTTGGTTGACCTGTTCGTCTTGTCTAGCTTGATTGCTTCTTAGGAGTTCACGGGCCCTGCTTCTGGTTACTTCACGTAGAGCCTCTCTGTTCGGTGACGATCCTTCGACAGCTATATCGCGCACCAGAGCTCGTACCACAGGAGTAGTGGATTCAGTGCCAATCAGAAGATTCAATGGTGATACTTGCGTGGTCTTCTGTTTCGTGACGTTTAACACCAACTGAAGTTTCCATAACGTTTCAGACCAGGGTACGTTCTTGTGGTTCGACCGGATACGTAGCATGTTGAGGACCGTACGCATGTAACGCTCAGCCTGGCCGTTTGCCTGGTGCATTTCTGGCGTTATGTAATGCAGGTTACAACCGAGTTCGTTTATCCAGGTTACAAACTCGCTAGACTCGAACATTCGTCCTTTGTCACAGACCATAAGCTTAGGCACTCCGAACAAAGAAATAGCCTGGGAAACGACGCGTTTTAACTCACCAGCGTCTTGTCTACTAATAGGGTAGAGGAGGGTATATTTAGTAAAAGCGTCGACAATAAGTAAAACAAATTTGTACCCTTCAGACACGGGCAGAGGGCCTAAGGCGTCTACGTGAACAGTGTGGAACGGTGTGTCAGGTTTTTCCCAGGAAGTAATAGTTTGCAAAGGAGCTCGAGGAACTCTCTTTTGCGACACACACACGAGACAGTGAGCAATGTATTTGCTAACAAACTGACTGAGTCCGGGGAACCAAAAATGTCTTTGGATAAGGTCAAGGGTCTTCTCTACGTTAATGTGTTCGTGCTCATCGTGGAATACTCTCAAGAGACTAAGCCTGTGGCCTTTGGGTATATAGCAAAGTAGACGTGGGTCTTGGCCTACTGGGGTGTACTTGTAATACAAGACTCCATTTCGGACGGAATAACGATTAGCATTGAGACTGCCGTCGTGAAGTCTTTGGACGAGATTTTGCGTCTCGTTGTCGGCTGATTGCGCTATCTGAGCCCAATTTCTGGGTCGAGAAATTTGATTGACGCTAACAGGGTTGCGACTTAAGTAGTCTGCGTGGGGTAACATCACTCCCTTTCGATACTCTATTGAGAGATCGAAGTCTTGAAGGTAGATCCACCACCTGGCTACTCGAGGCAAAAGGTCTTTTTTCCGTTCAGTTGCCTTAAGGGCATTACAGTCTGTCACCACTACAAATTTCAAACCAACTAGATAGTGTCGAAAGTTTTGCAGTGCTTTGACGACGGCGAGGGTCTCCAACTCATAGGAGTGGTACTTTCCTTCGGCACCTTGAGTGGACCTACTGAAATAAGCCACAACGTGCTTTTTCGAATCTGGGTGTACTTGTAGAAGTACCGCACCGTATCCAGCACTGCTGGCATCTGTATGGACTTCAGTTGGAAAGCTAGGGTTAAAAATGGAGAGGACCGGTGCATTGGTCAGTTCTTTAATGAGATCAAGGCGAATAGCCTCGCATTCGGGAGTCCAATCGAATTTGATATTTTTACGGGTTAGATGAGCAATGGGAGCAGTTCGAGTAGAGTAATCTTTTATGTACCGCCGAAAATAACCCGCCAAACCTAAGAGTTGGCGCACTTGTTTTACATTTTCAGGTGGCAAGGTGTTAACTAGAGCTTCCACTTTTCGTGGACTCGGCCTAACCTGACCCTGACTAACTAACCTCCCCAAATATTCTACTTCTGTGACGAGAAACGAACATTTAGCCAAATTTATTGAAAAACCGGCTGATGTAAGTGTCCTGAGTACTTTACGCAACAGCTCAATCCCTTCTGGCACAGAATTACTTAGCAGAAGAACGTCATCGACGTAGACTAGGACGTTTCCCTCATTAAGATGGCAGCGTAAGGTGTCATTTATAATGCGCTGGTAAACTATTGGGGAATTAGCTAATCCGTAAGGCATTTTGGCGTACTCGAAGTGTTCTTCCGGCGTCACAAAGCCAGTTAAGTGAATACATTCCTCTTTAAGAGGAATTTGATGAAACCCTGTAGCCATGTCAAGGCTACAGAAGAATTTACAAGCGCCTAACCTATCAATTTGGTCGTCTATTAGTGGAAGAGGATATCGATCTTTCACTGTAATTCGATTAAGCGCTCTAAAATCGACACAGAGCCTATCTGAACCATCACGTTTTCTTACAAGTATAATAGGGCTTGCATATTCAGATTTCGAACGCCTAATCACTCCCTTATCTAAAAGGTCTTGTGTTATCTTCCTAACTTTGAGTCTCTCAGACAGAATATGACAGTTTATACGGACGATAGACGACAGGGGTGGAACTGGTAAGCTTTATCTCCATCTCACCTGTTTGGACTGTGGTCATAGCAGTCCCTGATATTAGATAGTCGGAAAACTCGTTTATGACGGACATAAGACTAACCAATTCCGTACCCTGAAGGGGTGTATTTACTTTGACCTGATCACCCAAATGAATAGCATTGACTTTTGCGCTAATGTTATCAGAACGCGTAAGATATTGCTCATCTTTAGTACGAACGTAAGTTATGCCTTCACGGTTCAAAACATCGGTACCGATTATTATAGGAGCGTTCATAAAAGACGATGGAACTACTACTAGGTCAACTTCAATAGCTATGTCGCTGAATTCCATGGTGAACGTGACGTAAGAAGTGGCGACCACTTCTTTCTCACTCAAACCCTTCAACACACAACGTCTCGGTTTTGGCTGGCACGTAAAATGTTTTAAAATGTCTGAAGAAATAAGGGACACATCAAGGGCTCCACTATCAATGAGCACGTCGACAGGTATTCCATCTACTATCGCGGTAGTCATGTCGTTGTTTTGTGTGACATTTGATCGATAAGAGCAAAGGTTGACGTTACGCGGATTTCGTTGCTCGGTTTTAGCTTTAGTAAAGCACTTGTCCTCAGTATGTCCCGCTCTCTTACAGAACGTGCAAGAATTGCTCGCAGAGGGTTGTGTATTGGACGATCTGTCCGGAGCCGCGTTAGCAGGCTTGCTATTAGTCGTGTTTGCCTTAGGCCTCTTACAATGGCGACTGAGATGACCGGTTTGATTGCAATTAAAACATTTTGGCCCAGAACGGTGGTTTGGTTTCGTTTGACCCTGCCTTTTAGAATCGACAACCTTGTCGTACCTCGAAGGTTTCGCGTAAATTGACAGGAACGAGACAATAGTGTCAGGGGTTAAGTTTGCGTTTGCAGCAGCTGCACGCACCTGTGCATTGTCTATACCGCGTATAACGATTAGCGTTCTTAGTTCATCACTTAGCCCCTGAACTATTCTCAAACGTAATAAACTACGACGGGCGTATTCTGAGTAGGTTAGATACTTATCTGACGTAGTATTCATAGCTTCGAACAAAATGTTCGCGTAGTCTAATTTATTTGGGCAAAGGGGTTTGAACTCGCGTACGAAATTGGACCACGTCCTATCGTTCGTCACCCATTCTCCTAACCAGACCTTAGCGTCACCCTTAAGGCAGGTAGCTACACGCGACAGACATTCGTGATCACTCCAACCGTTGGCCTCTCTAGCACGATCCACTTCGTCGCACCATGCCTCGATGCCGTTAATTGATGGGTCAAAGTTCGACACGTAATAGTTTTGTGACCTCGCTGGTTGCATCGTTTTTATTGCTTGCATTAAGGCATGAGCGAGAGTGGATACCTCGGAGCCGGAGACACTAGATTCCATAACCCGATGTCGTTCTGACGTATTAGGGATAATTATTGGTTCTTTAGCTTTTGGCGAAACCTCGCTATTCTTGTAGGTAGACCTCATTTGAACCGGGGGCGAAGGAGTACGTGTGGGCCTCCTATTGCCAATGTTGCTACGCGAACGATCCCTACTACGCATATCGCGCCTATCCCTAGTACGCGATCGGTGCCTTTCGGGACTACGAGAATCATGCCGATCTCGATTACGTAAGCCATGACGCGAAGTACGACGACTCCTACTCAAATCGCGGTTTAGTCTATCACTGCCGCGATCATACGACCCACGAGATCGATGTCGTTTGCGATCGCGCGACTTATCCCGAGTATGTGACCGTTGATTACGAGTACGTGACATTTCACGCCCCATTATCACAAAAAGAAAATCTAGGTCAACACAGACAAACAAATCAAATAAAATAATCGAATAAGAAAAAAAGTGTTAAAGTGGGTAGTTGCAAAAAGTATTAGAAGAAAACGGTTTTTATGTTCACAACAATCTTTAGCTACAAAAAATCGTCTAAGTGGGCTTACAAGTCCTTTATCCCACGCCTGATATAAGCTTCAGAGGTGGAATTTCAATAAAAAAAAACAGTTTACAACAAAAAAACCATCTTTACTTCATAATTACAATTGACTCAAATAACAATCAACACAATTACTTACAGTTAATCAAAACACAAATAACTGCACACTTTATCACTTAACTAAACTCAAATGGCTTACGTAACCTTACGATTAGCTGATGATTCACACGTCCGTCCAGTCCGAAAGCAGAGTAGCAAATGGACGTTCCATCTCCATCGCCTTGCTTTTATAGGCGAGGTGGAGTAGTTACTGACGTAAGACATGATTCTTCTTACAATATAGATACTTATTATTAATATATTAATTTATATTGCTTTGCTAGATGGCGGTACTGGGACATGGGATCATAGTATTTCTATGACCATTCTGCGCCTGTCCTCTCTATAGTATATTAAATCTCTGCATTCGGCACAAAAAAACCTGATGGCTAGGAAGACGGACTTATTTAGGTTGTTGTCTGATAAATACACAAGGCTGGTTTGGTTTTATTTTTATATTAAATTAACGAATTAAAAGAAATATTTTACACCAGTAGCATGACCCCCGTAGAAACGTCCCTATTAAAAAAAGGACGTTTGCATACAGCATAAATGCATTATTTGTAGAAGTGCTTAATAAATACATGGGCTATAAGACTGTTGTGCTATAGAAATGATTTACAAAAAACTAAACTCAGGAGACGTACAAAATAAAAAATTAAAAAAAAATAAAAATAAAAACGAACGCAACTTACTAAACGTCATAGCGTGATTCTGACTGGCTGTCAATGTCAAATTTCGTAAGTGTTAAGTGTCATCATTGTCTCAATTAACTTGTCACTTTTATTTACCAATACCTTAATCTCGAATATTTGTTTTTGACAATAAAAATTTAAGTAAATAGCTCTCTGCTGTGTTACTTTATGTTTGTATTTCGCCGCATTCATCTTTAATTCTTGCTTAAATTAATTTCAAACATGAGTTGTTTCGAGAATATGACAATGCCGAGTTGCGTGTGGTTTGAAGGTGCAGAGAAACGCAATACTCTAGCATCTATAGCCTCAGGATTACTGGTTTGTATTTAATTTATTATGCTGTAATTCTAATTCATTACATTATCCCATAGGAAATAAATCGTTAATTTGTTCATTTCAACTTTCTTCTGACAAGTCTAAGTTATCCCATTTACTCAATTATTATTTAGTTAAATCTACTGTGATTCTGTGAAGTGGAAATTGTGCAATTTTGACACTGATTAAGTCAAAGTCAAAGTCAAAGTCAAATCATTTATTTCAATTAGGCCTGAAAACAGGCACTTTTGAACGTTATACTTACAAATAAATTAAATTAATATGATTCTAGTTGCACATTCCAAAAGGTAGTTTTGTATGGAGAAGAATGTGCAAGAAACTCCATACTTACTCTTTTAAAATAGATTTTACAATATTTGTATACATAATCAGGTTATATGTGAGGACGATGTACCATGAGAAATTA
The DNA here is from genome assembly GCA_921972225.1 of Euplexia lucipara. Lineage (NCBI taxonomy): Eukaryota > Metazoa > Arthropoda > Insecta > Lepidoptera > Noctuidae > Euplexia > Euplexia lucipara. Next base: position 3,842,584 of record OV179150.1, read on the forward strand.
TTATATTATTATTATTTCGTATATTCATTTAAAATTCTTATAAATTACATTTTTAAATATTAATATAAAAATAAAAACATTTAAAAATATAAAAAATAGTAGGCCACCGACGGCGGGAGCAGGGTCCAAGCTATCGGTGGTTAGGGTCTCAGAGACAGGAACCTCCTCACAATGCGAGCCGTATCGAGGAGTACTGCCTTCTGTATCAGGCCTTTGACCCAACCGCGTAACGAAAGCCTCGACAGATGGTCGTCGAGGCTTTTGGCAATAAGACCATTGGCCGTCACAACTATCGGCACAATGATAGTAGAATCCACATCCCACATGTCGACAATCTCGTGGGCTAGGTCAAGATATTTTATTTGTTTTTCTTTCTCAGCTTTCACGAGATTTTCGTCATGTGGGATGGTAATATCAACTATCATTGCGCGGCGCGCTAATCGGTCTATCACTACTATATCCGGCTTATTGGCAACAATAGTCCTATCAGTAATGATAGACCGATCCCAGTACAATGTGGCATGGTCATTTTCGAGAACTGGGTCGGGCACATACTTGTAGTACGGTACCTCAGTGTCCACAAGCTGGTATCTCAAAGCAAGTTGCTGGTGAATAATCCTGGCTACTTGATTATGCCTGTGCAAGTATTCGCCGTTAGCCAGACGAGAACAACCAGAGATTATATGTCTGATGGATTCGCCAGGGCGGTGACATGCCCGACACACGTCAACCGTCCCGTCCTTCATAATATATCTCCGGTAGTTGTTCGTTAGGATAACTTCGTCCATAATTGCACATACAAAACCTTCAGTTTCCCCGAAAAGGTCACCAAAACGTAGCCAGGATACCGACGCTAATAAATCTACATCGGGCCCATGAAGAGCCCGGTAGAAGCGTCCGTGGAGCTCTTTGCTTTGCCATACCTGCCTGCGGTCATCTGTACTAAGCACTACAGGTTTGCGCCAGTTCTCGTTAGCCATGGAAAGCGGGGTGAGCCCTTTGTCCACGGCGACCACATCTCGGTGCATACCCACTTCGGTTTTTAAAAAATAATCCCTGAGGCTGTACACTTCGCGGTTGTGGAGAGTCTTAGCATTTAGAAAGCCTCGACCTCCACACTTCCGCGGGATGTACAGCCTCATAACCGAAGAACGTGGGTGATGCATCCGATTTGCGGTCAGCAGTGTACGGACTCTCCTATCCAGAGTGTCAAGTTCAGTTTGAGTCCATTTAAGTATGCCGAAAGAGTACATCAAAACCGGCATGACCCAACCGTTGAAGGCGCGCACCTTGTTTCCACCTGAAAGAAGACTGTTCAATACTTTTTTCAGGCGACCAAAGAAACGCTCCTTCAACGATTGCTTCATGTCAGTAATATTGATACCTAACGCTTCCGACATACCTAAATACTTATAGCTCTCGGATGAGGAGAGGGATCTAAGGTGTATGGAATCCGAGAGTTGAATTCCCTGGGATTCCATAATCTCCCCTCGCTTTACATGCATGACCGCGCATTTGTCCACACCAAATTCCATCCTGATGGCGCTACTGAAAGTTTCAGTTACCTTCAGTAGCTCCATCAGTCGCAAATTGTTGGGGGCAAAGAGTTTTAGGTCATCCATGTAAAGCAGGTGAGATATGACCTGACCATCTCTTCTCAGTCGATAGCCTAGACCCGAATCCTCCAGCAATGTGCTTAGAGGATTCAGGGCTAAGCAGAACCATAAGGGGCTCAAACTGTCACCCTGAAATATTCCCCGTTTAATCCAAATAGGTTCATCATTCCCTTGGATCTGTCGACATCCTGGATAGCGAAGGACCGTCCTCCACTGCCTCATACACGACTCAAGGAAGGTGCGTAGAGTTGTATCTATTTTGTACAACTCCAGCACCCTCATGAGCCATGAATGTGGCACGGAGTCGTAGGCCTTCTTGTAATCTATCCAACATGTCGACAGATCCTTGTGGGATCGACGAACCTGTTGGCTTATGGCCATGTCTATGAGGAGTAGCTCCTTAGTGCCACGGGACCCATTCCTACATCCATTCTGAGAAGCAGACATAATAGAATTACTATCAATATGTTCAGTAATCTTAGTTCTCAAAATGGATGTAAGAAGTTTATATACCGTCGACAAGCATGTGATCGGTCTATAATTCTTGGGTTCCGTGGCACTACCTGATTTATGGAGCAGGTGAGTAACACCAGTTGTAAGAAACTGTGGCAGCGACCCAGACTCCAAGGATGACTGGAACTGCGATGCCAAGCGCGAGTGTGAACTACTTAACCATTTTAACCAAAAATTGTGCAGTCCGTCCGGCCCCGGTGATTTCCAATTAGGTAACGGACGAACTGCTTTGGCTATGTCTGATGGACAGATGTTTATTTTATCCATTTCCGGTATAGTTTCACACGCGCGCTCGACATCACACATCCAGCGAGCCTCAACATGACGGACGGGCTCCGACCAGATGCTGCGCCAGAATGCACTGGTAGCGGCATCATCCGGGCGGCGCACGTCAGTCACATTTTGTTCAGGTCGCTCCCAAGCTCTGTATACCCACCTCTCATCGCTCTGGAACATGCGATTCTGTGAGTACCGGTCAACCCGCCGTTTATACCGTCGAATACGGTTTGCCCATGCACAAACTTTCTGCTTCAGGAAGTCGATGCGCTCTGTGGAACGGGACATATAATCGCGAGGACAGATTTCAGTCCCCGAGAACGCCCGTTTCACAAAGCGCATCACTCGTGGGCGTGTATTGCCCTCCCTGAAGCAGTATAGTTTGCCGATGAGTACCCTGGCCTCATCGATACGGCGCTCAATCCTGCTCTGCCAGGCTGGTACAGCTGGCTTCGGTCGGATAGCTACGTCAACATTTGGGAACTTGACGTTAGCTAAACGACATGCTGCAACAGCCGCGCAATACAGGATTGAGTGTGTATCGACGAGGTCCTCGCTGCTTTCGAATAAATTCTCAAGCAGCGAATCCAAGGCACACACCAGCGCCCTATTTTTTCTGTGCATAGGTAACCGCGGTAAACGAGGTCTAAGTTCGGTCGGTGTTGACCTATACTCACAAAGCGCATCCTCCAGTGCTCTCCTCAGTTGGTTATTGCACTGGCTACTTACTGTGACAACCCTATCATCCACTTCGTCTCCAATAGGATTGGACCGTGGTGGGATTGCATTTACTGCTGGTACCACGGTCTGCGTCAAAGTCGCGACGATATGGTTGTTCAGTACGTCTGAGCGCAGCCTATCAAGCGCGGTTTCGTCCAACCTGTGGTTACGTTGGATAACCCGCACCTGATCCGACAGTCGTTGGGCCGAGACGTTTACGGTTGGTTCCAATTCCTGAAACAGAGACAGCATCCTAACACGGTACGCAGTGAGGTTAGTTCCCCCCTCTGTAGACCCGTAGTATGCGCGCATGACGTTCTCGTTCATAGACTGAGTCCATCTCATGCGCTGCACACAACCACCGATAGCGGGGACCTGGCTCGGGGCTGGTTGGCTCCTGGGTCCTAAGCTCTTCGGTGGCCGGCCTCTCCCCGGCCGACGTACAGGTGTTGGCGACGTCGGCGGGGAAAAATACTCGTCGCTGCTGGAGCTCGACGCTACTGCAACCGCCGGTGACACAGGTGACCCGATGTCCGACGGCGGCGAGGCGGAGCTGAGCGGCGAGTCCGGAGGTGGTTGGCGTGCGCGACGTGATGCTGCTCTGGTTATCATTTTTATTTAGTCATTTCTATTGCAAATTTCTGTTTCTTGAAATGTGACATGTGTCACTCGTCCTTGTGCTCGTATTGATTATTTGTATATTCCACATTTTATTGTATTTAGTTTTGTACGTTATTTTTGGAGTTTGTATTACTTTTTTTTTATCGCAAAAACTATAAATAATATTGGTAAATTCTGTTAAAACTGTTTTATTTCAATATTAAATAAGGGGATAATTTAGACAGCGTCCTATGACAGCCAGAGTTGCCAGCTTATTATTATATTATTATTATTATTATTATTATTATTATGAGAAAAAAAAAACAGCTATCCTGTGATAGATGATATAAAATAAGCAATGCGGCTGGTAATAGTATGAGCGTATTGAAAGATACATGGTGCTCACATATTTACATAATATTTAATCCAAAGTTGATTATTAAAAAAAAAAAAAAAAAGTAATAATCATGAAGTTAATAAATAAAATAAAAATAAAAATAAAATAAAAAATCAAATTACAATGTGTGATGTAGACAAAAAGCAAACATTCCTGTCCAGACACTAAGTTGTCCTATGGAGCAGGACCAGCATGTTCCCAAGCATTTTTATCTTCAATATAATCCATTAATGTATAATAAGCCTGTTTGCAAAGTGTTTTTTTAACATAAGTTTTAAAGTTTCTTTGATTTAGTTTTAATATATCATTAGGTATTTTGTTGTAGCATTTAACGCAGTACCCCATAAAAGATGATTGTACTTTGGCTAGTCTGAAAGCTGGTTGAGCTATTTTATCTTTATTTCTAGTGTTAAAATTATGCCTATCACTTATTTTGCTAAAAAGATGCAGATTCTTTCTAACATACATTATATTTTCATAAATAAATTGACAAGGCACTGTCATAATATTAATTTGTTTGTCATAATAATAAGTAAAAGTTTTTTGTCATAATAATAAGTAAAATATTGTTGTTAATTTTCGGTTAAAAGTTACCCTCTATTTATGCATAATAAAACAACTATTAAAAGAGTGTCACTCTTCCTAAGTTTGTTAAAAATTCTTATAAAATTTTACCAGTTGTCCTAACAATCATTTTAAGAACTCATGTCGTCTGTGATACAGGATTTTCCTAGTACAGGCATCATAATTTTGTAATACCCATACTATTTCTAAGACTACAGTCTGTAGTCTGTATTTTACCAATTGTATTTTTCGAATAAGTAGAGATTATTATTTTACTTATGCTACCTAAGCAACACTAATAATTTTGATTAAGCTTTTGTTTCAATCAGTTCTTTACAGGATGGTGGTTCATAATCGATGCTGCATCAGTGTATCCTGGAGATCTGCCTGCCGCCTCCCATGTCTGTGGTGTGATGGCAACCCTGTCCCTCGTCATGGTCAACTCAGTTTCCAATGCACAGGTGAATGACACCCCTTAGTAACTATTCCTCTTCAATAGAATAGAGTTTTTATTTTACAAACATGGATAATACATATAGTTCTTACACTTTGGCAGACAGTAACAACCACAGGCGTTTAGTAGCTAAAAATTATACGACAGTACGCCTGTCAACGTCCGAGTTTTTCCTTGCATAAAATCAGTACGCCTCATGACAACCGATTTTCCATACTATCATAAGGAATGGCATGTTGTAGTGTCACCACTATACTACCGTATAATTAAGACTTTCGTACTGTCATACACAATTTTCAAAAATTCGTCAAAGAAAGTACCTCCATGGACAAAGCAAAGTGAGTACTGTTTTAACCATGCGTTGTGACACTATGCCCGTGGGCTATGTATGAAAATAAGTAGTGTTATAGTGGCCGAAAACAGTGAGACAGTACTGTCCACCAATGTGTTAAGATTACTTAGCTTAGCAATATTTTACCAATCGGCATGCAAAAATTATTTAAATCACACATTATAACACTTATTTAGATCAACTTATAAATTGCTGTTATTAAATTTTAAATCATCAACTTAATTAGAAATATATGTTTGTATTAAAAGGAACAAGCAGCGTGATTGGTTGTTTTTGAATCTTTGAATGTCAATGACAAACCATCCAAATATTTTTACTGTAAATTCCAAAAGCAATCTTTCATACAAAACAAAAGTCCTCACTTTTACTAAAACATCAAAAATAACTCACATGGAGTTAAAAGACAAATTTAAAATGTGGATGTACTGCAAGTAGACCTCTGCATAAGCCTTTGGGAATTACAGGCATCATATTATGCTTTTATCTAATACCTTTAAACAAGCAATTCTTGTATAATTATAATGTAAACATTTATTTATTTATTTAATTTTAAAGAAAGCTTACAGACAAATGTAATAATAAAAAAATGTGTTATTGGGATCCTTAAGAGGATCAGACGGCCATTAACGCCGTCCTAATTCGGATTGGATTAGCCTACGAAATTACGACATGGCTCAACTCAAGTTCGGACGGAAAGTGATGAACACTTCAGAAACCATATTGTCGCAAATCCCACAGATCTCAAACAATGTGTTTACTAGATTAACAACACCACGATATTGCGTTCAAACTAAAGTTAAAAAATGGACTAATCATTTAACAGGCTTTAAAAAAGTCGTTACACTAATAACAATTTAAATATCATGCATAATTCAGATACGATTGCTAAAAACAAGTAATATAATCTGAATCTCAATAATTTTCATGAAATTTAGTATGCAGAGGGTTTCGGTGTGATAAATCAATCTAGCTAGGATTCGTAAGTAGTTCTAGCTGGGTGTACTTTGCCTGTTCCTTCATTACGCACTCAGCCAAGGAGTGGAATTCTCTGCCTGCAGGTGTTCTTGAGTTAAGTTATTATCAAGTGATGCTCTTTCAAACAAGTACCAGTTGATTTTCATTTATGTTGATTGTAATTGATAAAATTGTAAATTTATTGTTTTCAAATTGCAGGTGCGAGGTGAGACATACACAGGAGGTTGCATGGGTCCTCGCAGCGCACGTCTCTGGCTGTTCCTAGGCTTCGTTGTTGGGTTTGCTTCACTCATTGCTGCCTGCTGGATCCTATTTGCCAACTTTGTTAATGCTGGTATGTCCACTTCTTCTCTATGAGATTAACAAATTTTTAAGTACAGACGCCAGCACCAAGTTACCCCAATGTGTCAAACATCTTTGATCGTTTTTCAACCATATGTCAAACAGAATAAGGTTCATATTCAATAGGGAAAATTTGACACATTGGGGTAACTTGATGTGCTGGCGTCTGTACAAACGCCAGCACATCAGCAAATTTGACAGTTCAAGGTAGCTCTAACTCAGACAAATGTTTCCAATTTTATTGGACATGTACCTTATTCTATTTGTAATAAAGTTGAAAAACTATCAAAGAAATTTGACACATTAGGGTAGCTTGATATGCTGGCCTCTGTACATGATTAATTAAAAGACAATTCAGTTGTGCATATAAAACCAGTTCACAATAAAAAAGACTAAAATAAACCAACCAACAACATTATCATAATTATATGAATCGGTCATGCACGGACAGGTTTTAATTATTACTTTTGATTGGGTACGCACGCAACAATAGGGTGATAATGTAAGCATGTAATATACAATAAAAAAATAGTTTTTATTAAAAAATACAAACAACTAAAAAAAACACTAACGGGTGTAAAAAAACTCTTGTTTCGGAAGCCTGTGGCTTTGGTGGTTTGCTTCCATTCATCATTTGCCACTAACTCCTTTTTTGTAAGACGGTTGAAAATAATTTTAAAATGAATTCTTTTTTTACCCCTTTAAGTTTTTTTGCTTTCTTATCTTTTTTGTGATAAGTGAATAACTCGGTGTCGGCGCGTTTTTATGCCGCCCATAGGCGTCTCTTATGCTGTTGAGAAAAATCTGTCAGGCTTTCCGCACAATGTTTTCTTTCTATACAGTAACCAGTATTATATTCTATTCTTTGTCCTGCCTGCTTGTTTCCAACTAGTTATGTCTATAATATGTTTCTTTATAGGTGCAAACAAGTCTTCTTGGCCCGGTGTGAGCCTGTTCATGCAAAATGCATTCATCTTTGCTGGCTCGCTAGTGTTTAAGTTCGGTCGCACTGAGGAACTGTGGGGGTAAAACAGTAATCTCATACCTTCTCCATGATTGTCATGTCTAGTTATGATTGTGTGCACTGTATTTTATTGGCTGTTGTAGCCATGAAGTTATATCTGAAGTATATCCAATAACTATAGCCTACTACTACTATAGGAAGGTTTTATAATAAAACTTTTTTTCTTCAGTATATAAACTTCCTTGTTTTGCTTAATCTATGATTTGATTCCTTTTATATTGCCCTTATTCTATGATTTGAATCCTTTTATATTGCCTTGTGATTTTACCAAATTTTATTCTGGCCATAGTTGTTATTCTTCTGTTAAACGCAAAACATAAACTGGCCATGATAATCAAATGATTTATACATATAATCTAGGATAAATTATTATTAAGTTTTAAAATACTTAATTTATAGGTAAACTGTTTATTATATTTTAAACAGTAAATAAACTGTTATGATATCTTTTTATTAACAATGATTATTATTTTTAATATGTATTATACTAATATCGTGGGAATGAACCAGTAAAATAATGTTTGTATAAATAAATAACTTTATTGATTTGGCATTAATAAATTACATTGTTTGAAGTACATTAAAGATCTTATTAAGAGTTTTTTTTTATTTTATTCTGACATTTTTGGTATTGCAGGAACAATTTTACATCTTTGGGTACAAATTATTTTCTATAAGTATTTGTTATTGAACTCTGTAGTAAGATTAAATGTATTTTTTGTAGGTACAAGAGTCTTTGGCTTTTAAGAAATTATCGCCGCCATCTTGGATTTTAAAAAGAATCATTTGGCGCTTTATTTGTATTGCAAATGTTGCAAGCTTGAAAAATCTATATAATTCTGCAAAACAGACTCTAAACTAAATAGTCATTATTCAAGGTTAAAATTAGGCGGGAGGTATGTTTAGTGGTTAAACAATCTGGTTAAAAGGTGTTAGTATACTTGGTAACAATAAACTAATGCGTTTATAAAAAACGGTTAACTTAGAAATTATCAAACATGTATAATTTTTGTTGTAGGTTAATTTGATTTAATGTTCAGGTAAGATTTAAAAGGGTAATTCATGTTTCATAATTTCATAGAGAACCAGGTTTAGAAAGTACCTTGCTGCCCGATAAAATGAATTTACAATGAAAATGGTTTGGATACAATTTTTATAATGGATCGGGCTTTTTTCCTTTCTTGGTGTTCTTAAAAATATTGCACAAACACGGGCGACAGTTCAGTTCCGTACGTGATGTCTAAATGACTTCAAACGGAACCTTTCATACGGCCACAATCAAAACTTGCTTACCTAAACCTAACTCAACGACATTAATATTTAGACGCGCCTATCCACACAAACGTAGCCCTATTAACTATTAAAAATATGAGACCTCCCACACGTCCACTGGGAAGCAAATATAGTTTACGGTATGCAATAGTTTAGTTGGTAAAATTAGCTCAACTCGATTCCATGGAGGTAATCATAGCTCAATTTGGTTAAAGATGTCATCCTTGTATAAATAATAAATTTTACTAGCTGCAGACATCATACCTCCGGACTATAGTTAGGTACAAATAAACCATTCTAAACCATAATTTGTAGTCGGAAAACCCGTTTAAATGAGTTCAAAACAGTTTAAACCTTACATGGATTTCATATTACTCATTTATGTAGGTACAAATGCACGGCAATCGTGGTCGTGATTTTTAAACCAATTTAAATCGATCTTCAATCCTTTTTCATTTAAAACAGATTTTCTGCAACCATAATAGGACAACAGTGTTTGTGAACGGTGCTGTTGAAATAAGTAGGGCAAATTGACACATGTCTTTCGTTTGAAGGGGCACGCCGTATTGATGTCGTTAACCTAACAATATTCACCCTCAACTTAACGCCGACTAAGGGTCTGGTCTGCGTCTACGCACGTCCTGCCATTATTGCCGTCTGGCAGACACAGCTGGTCAGCGCCGCAGTTTCCGTTCCTATATGCGCACACGCTTTGTGCTGGTGGGCATGTGTCCGGGGCCACTGCTACTCCATACAATCTTCTAGATGCTGTTGCGATTGGGACCTGGCCGCGGACTTGTGTTCCTACGTCAACGGACTCGATTTTTAATCTGAAAGTAAGTATATTTGAATGAGAATGTGGAAAATAAAGGTATGGCTTCAAGGTTTTTGTTTGATAGTTTCTCAAAGTGTAGCAGTGCTATTTTGTAAAAATTACCTACCCCGTGAAGTTATTGGGAAAGTGAAGGAAAATAGAGCAGTCATTCCATATTAACGTTAGGCATTGATAGTTCACTTCACTTACGTTTTCAGGGGCGTGACTTTAACTGAATCGACCGGCTGGTACCTATGTGAATACGGAGCAGTTCCTTGACTAGACTATAATCCACAGGCATCAGCAAGAAGATTATAGTCTGGTCAAGAGCGCCCATTGTCTGTCAGAAGGATCTACAATTCAGAAGGAATTTGGTTTTTGCACTGTTCTGACGAGGATTAAGTTCAGTAAACCCGGTTTGTGAAGTTATTAATCTTTTTAGACCCTTCACTTACGTTTTCCAATCGGTCCAGTAGAACTTGTCGCCGTGGATCGCAAGCCCGAAGGGATACGAGCAGTTGGTAGCAATGGTTTCCTTCTCCAGGGTGTCGATAGTTGCGCAATTAATGCTAGATAAGCCAGCGTCGGCGTAGCACAACCGATCTCGTTCCCAGTCGATGGCCAATGAGTTGGGTAGCACCACATCAGGATGGTCCAGGAAGACGCCTCGTTGTGACCCGTCCATGCTGGCCCATTCAATTTTTGGGTTTGTCCGCTTCCAGTCAGACCAGAAGATTTTTCTGTGAAGGGCGTTAGATTGTTAATTTTTGCTACAAATTTTATACAAAAAAATAAACAAGTCGTGTTAAGTGCGACGTTTAATAGTGCGGTTGAATGGTCTAATTGAAATAAATGATTTGACTTTGATTTTAGTTGCTTGTTTAGTTGAAGTTCATGTAAACTAACTAAGCATGCTGAATCTAAAACTCCTCCTTGCACACAACAGGTATTTTTCGAAAAGGATTCGAAGTTCTCTTTCACGTAGGTATTAATATAAAAATAATTGTCTCTAGAAGTCGTGAAGCAAGGGTATTAGAGACAATCAATAAATGAAAATTGTGAGTTAATGACTTGACTTCTCTTCTTTTCTAGATCACCGGTCAAGTTTCCTAGCAATGTTTTCATAATGTGTTTTCTTTTATAAATTTATTAACATTTAATTTATTACTGACCCTCTTCGTGGATGCACAGCGATGCCTCTGGGGTTGGATATTTGGTTAACTGCAAACAGTACTTTCCGCGCTTTCGTGTCCAAGTTTGCTACTTCAATAGTCAACTTCCTGGAGTCAGTCCAGAATATGTTTCTGGATGACCAGTCCACCGCAATGCCTTCAGGTGACTTTACACCTGAAATAAATAGGTACTTAATATTATTATTCTTGTTTTATCATGTTTCTGTTGGTCGATATAGTCTAAAGAAATATATAAAATAGTAAGTAAGTCTTTATAAATCTCAGATTCTGATATCGTCAATATCTCACCTTGTGACAGGAACAGCTCGGGGTCGCTACCATCATACCCAGCAGTTTTGATAGCGTAACTGACTACGTCGCCCCAGTATATTTTGCCAGCTTCGCAGTCTACATCCACACCAACGGCTATCTGCGATATACCGCTGTTAAAGGGCGTCGCAAAATCTCTCGATGTGACTTGGAAAGGTACCTTGTACACAGAGGCGCCGTCACTCGCCACCAAGAAGTTTCCAGCCTTTCTGGGGATCAAGTTGCAGTTGCTTCCGTTACCATTGTAGCCTGCATTACATTCGCAGACGTATACGTCGTGTCTCTTCAAACAAGACGCATGCAAGTTGCACATGCTAGGGTCGTTCCTGCACGACGCTTCAGGGATGCACGAGTATCCGTCACCGTTATACCCGTCTCTACAGATGCACTGATAAGTGTTGTCGATAGACGTGCACACCGCGTTCTCGTTGCAGTCGTTTGCAACATCGCACGTGCGACCCTCGGGCACGCATTGTGAAATAGCATCGCCAGTGTATCCGTCGTCACAGTGGCAGTAGTTTAGATCTAATTCGGAGTCATAGAGACAAGAAGAGTGTTCGGCACACCAGGCTCCGTTGCAGAGTTGTACGTCAGGAATGCATGCGTCGTTCTGGTCTTTGATGTATCCTTTACTGCACTGGCAGATGAACTCGTTGCTTTTTGCGTCTGGCCGACATTCAGCATTGTATTCACAGTCCGAGTCGTTCTTGCAACTGAAGTTTGGTCGGCAGGAGTAACCGTCGCCATGGTAACCGAGGTCACAAACGCAGATAAATTCATCTGTACGGGTGTTGATGCAGTGTGCGCTAAGACCGCACGCACAGTTGGGTCCGGTTTTCTCGATGCATTCGAACGCATCGCCTTCGTAGCCTTCCGGACAGACGCAGTGCTTTCCTTCCCACTCGCCTGAAGCATCAGAGGATAAGTAGGAGCAGACGGCGTTTGGTGGACACTGAGCATCCTCCTCACATTTAACTGCAAAGAGAATAATTTATATTATTGTAGGTTACTACACTTAGGGACAAGTATTTTGTAAAGATATAATATATCACATCATCTTACTTAAGGAGTCGCCGTTGTCCGAAGGTTGGTACTCAGATGGCTGATATGAAGTATCTGGCGACTGCTGATAATTGGGTTGAGACTGTTGGGAGTCGTAATTGTTTTCTGAAGGTGGTTGGTTGTTATTTTGTGAAGCCAAGAAGCTGTTACCCGTAGGCGGTTGATATTGATTTGGCGGAGGTGATGGGTAGTTGTTGTCTAAAGTTTGTTGATAGTTGTGGTCCGGTTGTTGGTAATGACTGGTATCCGTAGATTGTGGGTAGGGGCTCTCCGAGGGCAGTGGATATTCACCCTCTGACGGCTTTTGGTAATTTTGGGTTGGAGGTGGATACACGGCATCGGTTGATGTTGAATAGCTGGGTTCAGTAGCTGTTTGGTAATATGGATCCGTAGTCGGTTGATATTGGTTAGTGTCAGTAGGTTTCTGGTCGTTATTATCTGATGGTACCGGTTCATAGTACCCGATACGACACAGCTGCAGGTTGTTAACTTCATCCCTGTAGTCAGAGTATCCTGGCGGGCACGAGCAGCTGTACGAGTCACAGTTAGGCAAGACGAAAGTTTCGTTGTATTCCGCTTCGTTTTCACCATTTACTGATGTGCGTGTTGATTCATCTACATAAACATTGTTGACGCAGTAACGGCCGTCACCGGAGTAACCTTCATTGCATTGACATTCGTAACCATTACCATTGAATACGCAGGCAGCGTTCGGTGAGCAGCTAACACAAGTGCGTTCGTAATTCGGGAAACATTGCTGTCCATCGCCATTGTATCCAGGATTACAAGCGCATGTTGGTTCTCCTTCGGGATTATCTATACAACGAGCATTGACGTCACATTTTTTGGTCTGGCAAGTAGATAAAGGTTTGCAGCTTAGGCCATTTCCAATAAATCCTTGACGACACCTACATTTAAAGCCTCCATCGTAATTGTTACAGTCCGCGTTATTATCACAATTATGTGTTCCTGATGCACATTCGTCTATATCTACACAGACGAGGGCATTGTCCTGGTATATATTTGTAAAACCAGTTTCACAGACACAAGCAAATGAACTGCCTTGAGCCACACATGAGCTGTGACGTCCGCAGGAATTTCGGCCAATAATGCAAGGGTCCTCTTCACCCAATGGGAATATCTTGTTGCTCATTCCATACCTTACTATGTTTTCCCTGACTTCATAACCTAAATAATTTTTACTGATTTTTAATGTTGATGGCGTGTTGTCTTCTGCTGTTGGAGGAGCAAAACGACAAGAGTTGAATGAGAACGTTTGTGAAACTCTTTGTTCGTATTTTTCACCAGTAACCTTGTTTGTGAAGGTTCTGGTTGATTCGGAGCGAATGAGACCAGGTTCTACAAGGGTGTATTGTTCATCATAATCACTAATGTCCAGTTTTATTCCGGCAGGTATTGCTGGCAACGAGCCCCTGAGATCTGTCTCTAAACTGATTTGATCAAAAACATCATGTCCGAGATACTCCTGATTGACTGTTACCCTATCGCCAGTAGTTGGAAACCATATATCTGCGGTGTGGTTAAATAACGCGCCTGTGAGTTGGTAACCGTTCTTGGCGGATCCTGATGGTTTGGCAAAGATCCAACCGACGACACCCCCGAGCACATGTAGTAACTGCAAACTGCTTCCAAGTCCGCCTGGCACGAGGGACAGCGCTGTGTACGCCCGACCATCAGCTACTACCACATACGCCTGTATGTCTACTTCATTTAGATTAACGTTGTTTAAAACACCGTTTATTTTACCGTGTACTCTAAGTGGGACATCATCTTTGATACACGTTTTCCCATTTCCGTAAAATCCTTCATTACACCGACAGCAAATTCCGGCCTGATAGTCGACGCACCTTGCTTGTATGTGGCATACGCTGGGTCCGGTTTGCGCGCATGTTTTGGACTCTTCTTCGATTTCCACTTCATTTTGGTTGTATTGGTCGGGCACAACAACGTTACTTCCAAAGGCTACATCTCCGACACGGAAAACGTATCGTCCAGGCTCGTGAACATTTGACCATCTACAATTAAAAATAAAAATCAATTAAGTAGCTGTTAGAAGCAAGTAATATTTCAAGTTTTGTTTTTCATTAAAAAACTTACGAAACGATATTTCTGATTTGATGACTGCCAGATCCGCGGAGGGTGTAAACACGTCCATCTTCAGACACAAAGCCAGCTTGAGCCTTTGCGTCGGGCAAGCTTAATATTTGTGTTTCTTTCTGCACCCATTGGATATCTCTCTCTGGGTACAGGAATTCGACGAAACTTTCCGTGCCGTTGCTGATGACAGCTGTTTGGAAGCGGTTTCTTCGTTCGTCTGTTTGTCCGTTGGATGTGACGTCCTCCCACGTGGCAATGAACACACTGGTCGGTTTGAAGTCGTAGTAATCGTGAAAGTTGTTCTGGACGCTCTCTTCTGCTTTTGCGAGCACGTGTGGTTCGCTAGTTTCTCTATAGTAGACACTGCCCGAGTTTGACGTGTCGATGTTCGTGTAGAACGCTGCTATAGAGGGGTATGGCAGAGGAAACTCGATGTTCAGGAACGTTGGGATGTCTGCTCGGAAGGTCAAGACTCCATAGTTATTTACCTGCGAACAAAAAATATTTTGTTGAACTCTTGTAAAGAACGACATTTTCTATAACTACGTCTCTTCATCATTGTCATACGTGTTGGCGTTTATCTAATACGATTAGGCATATAAGTATAACATAAACACGGCTGTGACCCGGTGGGCGATAATGCGGTATCACGTACATTATATTTAGGTAAATTCTACGAAAAGGTCTCGACTCTTGCTTAACTCGCAACGATAAGTGTTGAGTTGTTGATTCTTAAAAATTCTAACGAAATATAAAGTTTAGTTTTAATCTTTTTTTAGTAACTTTATAAAACTTAACATTAGTACTATTCATCATTACTATTTAGCCAAGTGTCCAAGTACCAGATGCAGTTTCTACTGCATCCGGTACTTGGACACTTACTCCCACTTACTTTGGTACTTGGATATTCTTATCTACCAGTATTTTACATGGACTATTTTTATTTCACGACTGCCAGTATGACCTGAACAACCTAGTGGCCTGGCTGCAAGATACCCTCGGTAAGACTGGTTGTATGTAGGACTATCTGGCTTCATACTATTCATAAAACTGCCAGATTTACAAGGTACAGACGCCAGAACATCAAGTTACCCCAATGTGTCAAATTTTCCCAATTGAATATGAACCTTATTTTTTTTTTCATAAAGTTGAAAAACGATCAAAGAAATTTGACAAATTTAAGGAGTATTCCCGTTTGAGCACCTATTTTTTGAGCACCTATGCATTTAGCACCAAAGGTATTCCCATTTCCCATAGGTTAATGCATAGGTGCTCAATAAATAGGTGCTCAAACGGGAATACTCCCATTGAAGTAACTTACGTGCTGGCGTCTGTACAAAGTAATCATCGTATGAAATAGCTATAATCATAGATGGGTGATCAGATCATCGAAAACCATGACAAGCTTAGCTGCGATCGACAATACAATATAATTCTACAAATAATAATAAAAAAAAATGCGAATGTAATAAAGATTGGGCACACTGATTGATATATTTTTTTATGTTTTTTTTTATATAAGTATCAATTGTACACACTGAATTAAAATTCGGCGATTGGATGGACGGTACGAAAAGTTTCAGAAATGAAAAAAAAGAGACCTCTGAGTTTCTTTCGGTATTTCTTCTAATCCACTCAACATCAAAAACGTTAATACGATAGGATATGGAACCATAGATGTTAACACTGACTTCAATGGTTCCTAAATGTGGCTGGTTTGACGTGTAAAAGTGTTCGCAAAAAACAATTTTCAGAAATAATGTAAGTATAGTTAATCAACGCTTTTTTTAAAGTTTATTAGCATTGTGGGCTCCACATACTAGAGTCTGGAGTGGGTTCGTTACAATAGTGCAATAGGGTGCAAATCGATTTCGCTTTAGCCATTGGACGAAATGCGAAAGTTGTGGATGTTTGTTACTCTTCCACGTAAAAAATCTAAAATACATATAGCTTATACATTAGAATAACACACGGCTATAATATAATTATTAAGATATTGAATGAATTGTGCAAAATATAACGAAAGTAAGTAGGAAAAAAATCTGTCATCTGCGAACTATTCTGGCATGCTAGTCCTGTGCAGGCGAAGTCGCGAGCACTAGCTAGTCGCTTATATGTATTTAAGAGGAAAGTTTAAGTGTTTTGATTGTACAAAAAACAAAGTCACGCATATAAATGAAACTGGAAGATACACCGAAGCTGTTTTCAAACTTTTTGCCAACTGATTAGATAAAAGTTCAGGGATTGAAAAAAAAACAAAAACCGCGTTCATTGACCGTCACTATCGACTCGCCCACGTGCGTTTCCGCCCGCTCGTCCCTGACTAGGGAATGCAATCTCGTCTCGCCGAGATCCCGATCTCGCGAGATCCCGGCCATATTTTACGAGATTGTATCTCGTCAAATTTCGTACGAGATCTCGCGAGATAACGAGATCGACAAATGCAGCGTGACGACGTGTATTTCTAAGGCCCTATCCAGATACACGCGCGAGTCTGACGCGTTCTGTAATACATTGCTCTTTAGTACGAACCTCAGTAAGTAAGGTATGCAAAATCCATATCAATGAACTTAAAATCGCGTGTCATTTCGCAGCTACTTCGTTCCTTCTGGACAAGGTCATAGCGCGGCTGCGCGCGAACTGAATCCTGGCCGTTGCCTAAATATAGATAGGTAATTATTGTTTTGTTACCAATATTGTAAGAATTTGAACTGATTAGCTACAGTAGGTAATAATTATAGACATAAACAAATGTTATTAGAGTTAGAGACAAAATAATAAGTACCTACTCTGTTAATTTTTAAAATAAAACTTACACTATTTTTATAACTAAGCAACGCAGTTTCTATTTAATTACATATCATGTCAATTACTAGTTCTTAAAACAAGCATTTGCATATGTTTTAATTGCGATTCTTCCAATCTCGCGAGATCCCGTAATTTGCGAGATCTCGCGAGACTGGGTTTTGAGTCTCGCGAGATCTCGTTAAGCGGAAATCTCGTACGAGATTGCATTCCCTATCCCTGACTGCACAAATGCGCAAACGCATCCCACTATCGATCAATCACTTCTTGCTGAATTTTTATTGCGAAAAAAAATTGGACTAAATAAAAAACTAACACACACATTAAAACTAACTTAACTACATTATTAATAATAGCAAAAATAAAATAAGAGGTACTTACTTACTTATAAAATTAAAATATTTTATTTAGAAAATTACCTACTGAGTATATAAAGGACTTGCATCAATAGTGTAGGTACTATTATTAGGTACATTAAATCTTTGGAGCTTAGTCAATTTTATGTGTGAATGTTCGTAAACTGCTTTTGATAATTAAGTAGATTCCGCTTTAAGCGTTTCTTTGCAGGCAGAAATTCCAGAATCAATGTAAATTAAGACCTGGTTAAATAGTAGAACCTCTTTCTTCAAATGGCCTATCCAGATTTTGCCCTGCGTGGTTATTACATAGTATTAAGTATATTAAAATATTTAGACTTTAAAAACTCGCCATGATCTCTGAGTTTGTATCGGTATTGTGTGAATGTCTATCTAGTCTAAAGTGTGTCATCTTAAAAACACACTAATTTAATAGCTAGCGTTTAATGGTCAATTTATATGTTATACAACCTACTTGATATTATTTTGAGGAACTCCAGAAGGAAAAACTAAATCACACTTTGCCCGACACGGGATAAAACATGGGACCTTACACTTAGCAGAATCGCTTGCGACCACTTGACCAACGAGACAGGTACACCCGACGAATACTTTTTAGAGCGTTTTATTCATCCTGTCATAGACACTTTCAGAAATTCGGACGTAGATAATTCCATTCATTCCGAAATTCACGTCCAATTTCCGTGGCCCCAACGAAATTACGCAAATGGGTAAAACCAAACATGTGCATAATCAAATGTGACACTTTGAACTGTAGCTATTAATTCAATAGGCAAGTTAACAATAAAAGTAATTGTGACTCAATATTACTTTGAAATCATTGATTTTATAGTCATTAGTTTGGGTCGTTGTGCCACTTTGAATTATTTTGAATGGTATATTATTTGGTGTGATGCGTGGCGCTTGTTCTATCTAACTCCTACTGGAACCTAAATAGATAAATATTTAACAACTTACACACAAAGCCATCTAGTCCCTAACAATTCTATTTGACAACTGATAATCATACTTATATCGAACAAATGTTCGTGCTTATCATACAAACATTTGTCTTGGGTGGGAATTGAACCCACGACCTCCGGCAATACCTATGGTGTTAAATGCCTAAATCAAAAGAGCAAGGTTAAGTTTTGGTATTTATAACATTACCAATTTGACTTTTCAATCAATAAAATGTACTTTAGAAGTTGCTCGTAAATATTATTGACATTGGTGAAGGTAAACATCTTAAGGAAACCTGGACTTCATTAGTTGGTAATAATCACCGATCCGCGTTGAGCCAAGCGTATTGACTGGTGAACAATGATTGTGCCTTCTCTGAGAAAAAAGACATTTGCCCAGCAGGGCTAGCATGGCCGGAGATATTCTTTCCACGGGGAGAGGATAAAATACTATTCCCCTCTGTCATTTTTATCCACTCTCCGAGCATGGCGACATGGGTGGATAAACTATTCACGGGGATAAACCAGGGGAAACGCTTGTCCTCGAAATTATTGCCATTATAAGAAAACTTTTATGAAATTACACAATAGTCGAGAATGTCATGTCAACCAAAGTACTTTCATCGTTTTATTACATCTGTACTGGATATTTATTTTGTTTTGTTGTCAATCGGGATTGCTCGAATCGCGAAATCTTTCACTAGTCGCCATGATATAAGCCGTGGATGAGTTTCCACGTCTAATGTCAAAAAGTGATATAATTCTCTTTCCCCCTGTTGCCGTGCTTTGGCAGGTGGATAAGTATCCCTTGTCAGTGGAAATAACCGGTGGATAAAAGTTATATCCCCAGCCCATGCTAGCCCTGCTGCAGTAGGTAAGCTTCAGGCTGATAAACATTATAATTATGATGGCACGGTTAGTACAGTGGTTGAGCTATTGACTGCTGTGCTACGGTTCACGGATTCGATTCAAGTAATTATTTATACGGTTTACAGACAGTTAAATTGTTCCGAGTCTGGTTGTTTGTGCACATTTCTTAAAATATCCTTAGCAAAATAAACCAAACAAGTTGGACGAGGATTAAATTTGCTGATTAAAAGAGCAAGCTGTCCAACAAATTAGCTCCTGCATCAAACGTACAGTCACGAGCATTATTACTTAACAGTAGCGCTTAATTAATAAAAGCGATTATCTCGTGAGACTTTAAGTAAAGCAACAGTAATCTGAATAACATCGTGAATAAACTATGACTAAGATATAAGTTGAATTCGCTAATATGCCTTGAGCAAGCGTGGTAATTAGGGAATGCAATCTCGTACGAGATTTCCGCCTAGCGAGATCTCGCGAGACTCAAAACCCAGTCTCGCGAGATCTCGCAAATTACGGGATCTCGCGAGATTGGAAGAATCGCAATTAAAACATATGCAAATGCTTGTTTTAAGAACTAGTAATTGACATGATATGTAATTAAATAGAAACTGCGTTGCTTAGTATAAAAAAACTTTTTTACAAAAAATAAAACCGACTTCAAAAATAACACTAAACGGTGTAAAATAACTCTAAATTCGGAAGTCTGTGGCTTTGGTGGGTTTGTCTTACTCATGATGGGCCACCGACTTCCGAATTTAGAGTTATTTTACACCGTTTAGTGTTATTTTTGAAGTCGGTTTTATTTTTTGTAAAAAATTTTCTTTTTTCCATTTTTGTTGTTCCCATACAAACATTTGCCATGAATTCATTTTATATTGTTAATTGTTAACAATACATGTCATTATAATAGGGTTATCCACCTAACCCTAATAAATGAAACTTAACATACCTAACTGTCGAAATCTAGGTATATTGAACACATCTGCCTACCCCTCTGAGCATACAGGCTTGATGATACGTCATGATGTTGTATGAACAATAATTTTGAAGAGTTCCGTTGTATATCTCCGAAGATCAGCACCAGATCTTCACCAATTAAAATGGGACCACCTCAGGAGTCTACTCTTTCAAACAAAAAAAGAATTTTGAGAATCGGTCCACAAATGGCGGAGAAATCAGGTAACATACATAACAAAAAAAAAAAAAAAAAAAATACATACACACGAACATAGAACCTCCTCCTTTTTTGAAAGTCGGTTAAAAATAATGTAAGTTTTATTTTAAAAATCAACAGAGTAAGTACTTTTAATTTGTCTCTAACTCTAATAGGTAACATTTGTTTATGTCTATAATTATTATACCTACTGTAGCTAATCAGTTCAAATTCTTACAATATTGGTGACATAACAATAATTATCTATATTTACGAGTAGTCTTTTGTAAATTATTACTTTAGTTTCAATAATTAAGAGTAATAGGAACATTACTTCTGGTAAATAAATACAACAAAACAAAAACTTAACTTCACAAGTTCTTAAATAAATGTTGTGAGATCGTATTAATCAAATAAAAGAAGTTTAAAGTAGAAGTCAGATGAAGTTATCAAGGTACGGAAAGGCAAGTTAGTTTGTCGGAACACAGATGATACTCTCGACATGATGTGATTTTTGAGAAGCCATCTCAAAAATCACATCATGTCGAGAGTATCATCTGACAGACGACTTCTGATTTTGCAGGGTATTTGGCATGCAAAATCAGAAGTCGTCTGTCAGATGCGCCAGGCGCGGCCGCACGGCCGGCCAGGATTCAGTTCGCGCGCAGCCGCGCTATGAAATACACATCGTCACGCTGCATTTGTCGATCTCGTTATCTCGCGAGATCTCGTACGAAATTTGACGAGATTCAATCTCGTAAAATATGGCCGAGATCTCGCGAGATCGGGATCTCGGCGAGACGAGATTGCATTCCCTAGTGGTAATCAATGCCTCCTTTTCTGCTGCTTTTATGAATAAGAATTTACTCTGCAGTTTGATAAAAGTAGGCTCGTATTATTATTATCTATTACATACATACATACATAAACTCACGCCTTTTTCCCATGGGGGTAGGCAGAAACTACAGGGCGCTATGCTACGATTCTTACATACTTCTTTTGCTTCGTTTACATTCATACATGTTGTCATACACACACGCCGGTTGCGAGTACTACGCACCTGACCTTTCTGAAGAACCTCACCAATAAGGTCTATGTATGTCCTTCTAGGGCGTTCCCTCCCGGCGCGGGCGTTCCCACTTAGGTACATCTGCCTTGTAAATAGCTTTCGTTTCGTTAGTTGCCTTTCATCCATCCTTTCAACGTGACCAAACCATCTTAGCATACTCTTTTCAATTTTTGTTACTACATCTTCTTTTAAACCACAACGTTGCTTTATCACATCATTCCTCAATCTGTCATTCATTGTTACACCACACATACTTCGCAAGGAACGCATTTCTACAGCATTTATTCTACTTTCATGTCTCTTTTGCCACGCCCAACATTCACTTCCATACGTTAGTTTCCATATTATCTATTAATCGTATTGTAATAGTACTAATAGTTAATGGTGTGGTTCCGAAAGTACTGTGTTGGCAACAACTTAAAACTTCCCTCAACTTAATTATTGACAAACCAAATTGTGCCCAGCACGCCTCGCGTCACGACTACATGTCGAATAAAAAAGGTTGATTCGTAGCTGGGCGCCAAAAGTTTGCATAGTTTAGAAAAACCTAGACGTTAGATGAAGATGACTGTACTATAAAAATTGTTAATGCATTTGTCCTTTGGAAGATAGCATTGCTACTAAGTCCGTTGAGATCGCGTGAGTTATCCCAATTGTGGACAGAGCTTGTAATTAGGACCCAGACAAGATGGTGGATAGCTAACGGTATGATATTAATCTCTTTATTTTCATGTAAGTACCTATGTAACTTAGAATATCTTTGCCATTACTCTTGTATTCGTTTTTTATGAATGGCATCTTACAGGCTAGACTAGGATGTTGCTTATAAACTAGCGGTTATGCAATAAGGCGATATGCTAATGGCACGCTTGATAGGGTACGGATTTTTGTCTCCGTAGAACGCTACCGCGAAGTTAGAACAGACTGGATCGAACTAAGATTATTCAGGGACAGAAAGCTACAGGCCAAGCAGTGCAGACTAGCTCGAGTTCGTACCTAATCGTTAATGACGGATGAACTGCGGGTAGTTAGAACAAGTAAGTATCTGAGCTGCTATTTACCTACCTATAGCTACTGAGACATTCATTTTCCTGAACTAAGAATCGGACCTAGGACCGCAATGTATAGGTACTTCTGTACCTAACTATAGTAATAATATTATAAAGAGGTAATGTTTGTCAGTTTGTTACGTTGTTTGGGGTAATCTATGGATTTACTGAACCAATTTTGATAAATCTTTTACCAATAGAAAACCATATTATTTATGAGTGTCATCATAGGTTGTATTTTATTTTTAAAACCAAGGGATGTTATAGTACGAAACGACGCGGACAAAGTCCGGAGCAAAGTGCTAGTGTAAAAATATACCTACACATCTTTACTTAGAGCGGATTGTAACTTATTGCCGGGATGGTAAATCCGACTAATGTTATAAACGCGAAAGTTTGTGAGGATGGATGGATGGATGGATGGATGGATGGATGGATGTTTATTACTCTTTCACGTAAAAACGACTTAATGGATTTTAATAAAATTTGGTATGGAGTTAGCTGACACTCTGGATTAACACATAGGCTTTTTATGCCTGTATTCCCACGGGAACGGAACCTAAGGGGGTGAAACCGCGGGACGTCTGCTAGTGAACAATAATAATATGGTTTTAAAATGCTTTATTGCTATATGATCTAAGTATCGACCTCTGTATTATTATGTATTATAATTTCAATGCACCTTCTTTTTAATTTCTCTGCTCAACTCTTAAAAGGATGGTCTTTAGTACCGCCGAAATGTCACGACGAAGCGGAAAGAAGCCATAGACAGTAAATACCTTTCAATTAATGAAGAAACGGGTCAAACTTACACGAGTCTTAAAGAATTAGGTCGGGAACGTATGCAGCGTGAAGGAATTACGTAAACTCCTACGTTATAAAAAATAAAGAAAAATGTAAATAATTAAAGTAGCAGCAATGGAAAGTAAATTTTCAACATAACGTCACGCCTATAATACCCGAAGGGCTAGGCAGCGGTATACCTGGTAGTACAACCCACATTTCGACAATTATGTTTAAGTCCCATGTAATAGGGGGCGAGCCTATTGCCATCAATCGGGCACAAATCCAGACTCCGGGCTGCTACTGAGAAATCCCAGATGGAAAACCTCAATAACACTTTGCCCGACCCGGGGATCGAACCCGGGACCTCATGCTCAGCAGTAGCGCTTGCGACCACTAAACAAACGAGGCAGTCAATTTTCAAATAACGGTGTTAAACATTTCGCCCCAAAGTCATGTAAAAAGCTTAACAAACGAGAAAAAGAACACAGAGCTCTAAACATCTAGTAACATAGAAAGCAAAAATTTAAAGATGTTTTTGGCAAATCGAAATCGGGTACATCAAGTCGAAAACTCGAAAAATATGTAGATGTTTCAAAAATGTATTTCTCAAAACAAAATAACGAAAAAATAGTTGTGTACTTGAAACTTAAAAATAATATTATACTAAGCATTTCGCTCGAGACTTCGTGCTCTACCCTGCCCCATCGTAGTAATCGTCGTTGAAAATCAAATATAGGCTATGTAACTCGGCGATAAAATGATATTATAATGGTGTAAGATTTATAAAAAAAGGTTCAGTAGTTTTTGAGTTAATTCTCTACAAACAAACAATAAAAAAAATCTAATCTTTACGTTTAACATTATAGTATAAGTAGAGAAAACTTTGACACGTTAAACTATGGATCATAAAATTACTCACGAATATAGTTTCATAAATCTCGCCGTAGAACCTGATTGGTACTTTCAGCGATATTTCAGGGGAGGCTACGTCGCTCCCGCGGGGTAGGTGCTGGTCGTACCCTGACCCGTGCGGGTAGAACTGATCGCGCGTTACTGCGCTCGCGCACGCCAAAAGCGCGAGGACTCCCGCGCACGTCCACATCTCTCCACGTTTCACACAACACTGGAATCGCTGGAATGCCCCGTTAATGGGGCGCACATATTGTCGCATAATACGACTATACGGAAATAAACCTAAGCTTTGTTTCGTAAGGTGCAGGGAATCTGGCGCTCAATAGTTTTTTTTTTGGGTCGATGAGAATATTTTTGTTGTTAATTGCTGGAGATAATTGATGCAGATGCGCCTGTTTTCGTCATTTAGTAATGACCCCTTTTGTTAATTTTAGAGATTAGTGTAGTGTTCTTAGTTTTGCATGTTTGTTTTTCTTAATTGAATGCTTGTGGTTGGTATTCTGTGTGGTAGGTAAATTTTATATCTGAAAATCATGTAGGTATTAATTCTTTTCTCAAATAATTCCAGTTTTATATGGCAATCATGTGATCCAGTCGCAAAGTATATTACCCTGTAGGGCCTGGGAAGTTCTTGCAGCAAAAACCCTTCCCACCACACACAGCATGTAATCATAATTCACATTTCGCCAGTTATGTTTAAGTCCCAATTGATAGAGCGCGATGGGATGGCATTGCCATCCTTAATGTATAGTGACCAAAGGCTCGAGTCTGCTATTGCAATCGTGTCTCAATGACCGGTCATTGATCGAATATTTGACAACTTTGACAGTTGTTGTATGGGAAATGTGTTATAAGTTTGACGTTATACGTCAAAAATCGATCATTGACCGGTCATTGAGACACGATTGCAATAGCAGACTCGACCCCCTGATTGTTGATCGAGAATTCGAGATGCATTTGCGAACAATATCGCTCAAGAATGGAGAGTATCGTAGGTCCATGCAGCTTTATAAGTACCCTCAATATAATTTTATTTTAACAAAGCTGCAAATAAAAATGTATGGAAAGGATTTTTTTGCTTGGTGGATTTGCAATCAGTCTTGACTTTAAGCTTATGTAGTCATGTAATGATGTGTAGGTACTTCTTACAATAAGGAATCCTACAATATGAAGAATAAGCTTGTAAAGCTAGTTTTATTAGAACCATGATTGATTAATTTTCACTTGAGTCGCCTAGTGTAGTTATGATTAGCTAATTCAGTTGCAAGCTGATTGGGATGATTGACAAGTCCTGTTTTGTATTTTGCTTACAAACATATACATATTATTGTAATTAGGTAACTATTATAAATGTTGAATATAACTTTCCGATTTGACTACAGTCATCGAACTGTCACTTTCCTAAATCAGCTTCTACGAAGAACTCTATAACTTTATTAAATTCGAAAACAACAACAAATACCCAATGAATTAGACATTAATTAAGTAGACACACAGCGTCGGGAATGTCGTTATCTTCCACAAAGTTAGTAACGCTTGTTTGTTTGTCCCCATTAATGAGCATTATCTCGTAAACCATGCGATTACTGATCCATTCATTTAGGCACTGCTAATATTAAGTAACGATGTTTTGAGAATTTATTGTAGGAACTACATGATGTGTTTTGGCAATATTTAAGAAGTATTGACCCAATACTACTTACCTACATATTGCCAAAACATAGTACTATTCACAAATCTCCAAGTCATACGGTAATCTAAATCGATCGAAGTTACACTGAAGAGTTATTTATTTATTTAAACTTAATGCTTTAAACTATTAATCGTGAGAGAAAAACAACAATCTATTAATAGTTTTTTGTGGTGACGTAGTAATTTTTGTTTTTCTCAGTAGGTGCTTCGTAATTGGCACAGTTGCACCAGGATTTCGTGCATTCTATTTCAACTGCATTTATATTATCTGTTCATACTTAGTACTTAGGTAGGTAGGTATAGTTGTTTTTCTTTGAACTGGGTCAGTCACATTAGACTGTCTTAGATATGTGCCAATTGTTTTCGTTATTAAGTAGACACACAGCGTCGGGAATGTCGTTATCTTCCACAAAGTTAGTAACGCTTGTTTGTTTGTCCCCATTAATGAGCATTATCTCGTAAACCATGCGATTACTGATCCATTCATTTAGGCACTGCTAATATTAAGTAACGATGTTTTGAGAATTTATTGTAGGAACTACATGATGTGTTTTGGCAATATTTAAGAAGTATTGACCCAATACTACTTACCTACATATTGCCAAAACATAGTACTATTCACAAATCTCCAAGTCATACGGTAATCTAAATCGATCGAAGTTACACTGAAGAGTTATTTATTTATTTAAACTTAATGCTTTAAACTATTAATCGTGAGAGAAAAACAACAATCTATTAATAGTTTTTTGTGGTGACGTAGTAATTTTTGTTTTTCTCAGTAGGTGCTTCGTAATTGGCACAGTTGCACCAGGATTTCGTGCATTCTATTTCAACTGCATTTATATTATCTGTTCATACTTAGTACTTAGGTAGGTAGGTATAGTTGTTTTTCTTTGAACTGGGTCAGTCACATTAGACTGTCTTAGATATGTGCCAATTGTTTTCGTTACCCCATTACGGTGTGACTTCACCAAAGCCGAGCCGAGAAGAGATGTGTCAACCAATCAGCTGCGCCATTTTGACAGCACAGTGCTTAGCTTCAGCACAATACAATATCCTATTAGTTAATTACGAGACATCTCCTCTCGTCTCCGCTTTGGTGGAGTCTCGCCCTTTGGGTTGTTGGTTATTCTGTTTATGCCTACCCCATGGCGTAAAAAGGCGTAAGATTATGTAACGTATCTAGGTCCTGCGCTACTCTCATTCATTGGCTTCCTGAGATCTTAACCAGCTCATATCACCAGTAACCAAACGATCAATAAAGCAATCGAAATAAATATTCAAGATCAGCAATACGCTCCTAGTCTATCACAAACTCAATACTGCCGCTACAGCTCTTCACACAAAGCGTACAGTACTCCCGATTATCTGTGAGCATTGACCCAACTTTAGATATTTCGCAAAACCAAAATATCTGGCGAGAATTTAATTCACAATTCCCAGTTCGCTAACCCCGCAGCAGAATGCATGAAACTCCTGGCAAGTTGCCTTTGATGCTCAGATAAACTGGGTTATAATTAAGTTCCTTGCTAAAAGATAGAAAACACTTTACGTACTTTGCGGCCAATTGGAACACAATGTAGGACGGGATGATGTCGCGTGTTGTTGTTTTTTAAAAGATCGTCGTTAATAACGTTTATGTGACGTATTATTTTGAGATTGCATTCAGAGAGTTATTTTTGGTTTGTGAAGTGCAGGGAACTCTGTAAGCTCTATCATTGGTGTACGATTCTGTCTTTACAGTTTCAGATATATCGTTAGGGTGTGTTTGCTCAGATATAGTCTAACTTTACGTAGGTATGTTTTATGTGCTTGACTGCGATCCCACTTGATGGTAAGCAGTGATGCAATCAATGATGATTAAGAGCCTATTCACTCCAGCCATGAAGATACCTAAATTTTAATTGGACGGGAAGACCGCAGCAGACAGGTACCTAATTAAAGTAACCATGCCTAATATTTTTAATGCGGTTCTTGCAGGCCTATATGTCATAACTGTTTATGTATAGTAGACATCGTGGCGGGACCTATTATATATTATCTCATACTAGCTATGCCCTGATTATTCTCCTAATACTTACTAGGGCAAATAAGCCAAATTCGACTGGTAGTTCACACGATCTTACGCTTGAGTTTCATTATCTAAGAGTGGATTGCGGTAGAGATTTGTTCATGTATTCGTGCAAGGTAAAACTATTGGTCCTGCGTAAACTTAAATCAACATTAATGGGCTGGATGACGTTTAGCTTTTAACCCTAAATGCAGATACTAAAAACATCTTGTAAATGTATTTTTTTCTTTTTTAACGCAATGTTGAGTCGAAGTATAATTTACAGTTTATACTTATTATGTCACGACCTTTCCACTCCTTCATTTTTTTGTGTTATAACTTTGTATTTTTTCACAAAAAAATTAAAAGAAAAATACCTATATCATAAAATATCAACTTTCGTTGCTTAAAAGTTAAATGTAACTCATGGTCACAAAGTCACAACAAACGGTCGTTGCAAAGTTTAAT
Organism: Euplexia lucipara; assembly: GCA_921972225.1. Classification (NCBI taxonomy): domain Eukaryota; kingdom Metazoa; phylum Arthropoda; class Insecta; order Lepidoptera; family Noctuidae; genus Euplexia; species Euplexia lucipara. Next base: position 3,871,357 of record OV179150.1, read on the forward strand.
TTCATCAAAAAATCTATTAGAGTGAGCTATAAGTCGAGTGTGTAATAAACTATTAACAGAAATATATTGTTCGCGGCAGACGAGGTAAAAACTAAACCGCTTATTGTCGAGTAAATGATGAAAAATGTTCACTACCAAGCCAGGAACCACTACTACTTGTACCTGCGGCTTCTAGTTTTAGGAAACCTAGAATATGATCGTGAATTTTACTATTACCTCTCTTCGAAAATGTTATACTTAACACGAAAGCTTATTGCTTTGCAAAGTAATAAGTAGTTATCTATTCCTAGAGGTATTGTAAATTTCATAGTTATGTTTTAGTATTGAACAACATCCTGTAATACATTATGGTACGCAATAAAGTGAGTATAGTTGTGTAGTAGTACGCCCAAACTAACTACCTGAATATATTTTCTCCTACTTTATAAAGTTCATCCAAGAGTTCTTTGTAAGTAATCGCTTTTAGCGATACTAGGTATAACCTATTGTAACACTCGTGTAGTAAAGTTATTATTAATTGTAAGTTTTAAATTCAAAATTTAAGTGTGACACATAGTTCTAATGTAAGTACATAGTGTTAAATATAAGGAGTATATGGCTATGCGTTGCCTTTCAAGGCGTACAAAATGATTCTTTTACAGAAAAAAGTTATACTTATCTACTTATATGTCTAATCTACAGTTTTTGTGTTGTGTATATACATTTTGTCGAGTTACGTCTACATTAATGCATGAAACACCTGATTTTGCGATTCAATTACCTGCAAGGTTCGCCCTGTAGTAATAGTTGTTGAGTACAAATACCCCTTTTCGTGTATAGTAAACCTAAAAATAATGTTATGTGTTTTCTGCCATAACTGCCAAAGAAAAAAACAGCTACGAGTAGTAAGAAGATACTGCTAAAACAAATAGTAGTGGTGTGTTTGCGAAGAAATTAATAGTGCCGTGACTCAGCCCAGCGTCCGGTCGGACGAGATCTAAATCTGATGGGAGCTCGGGAAACTCCGGACGACGAACGGAGCCCTGCACTATAAGACCTTTGAAAAGCGCGTTTATAGCGTTTCAGCGTGTATACAGGTTTTGTTTTCTTCCGACATGATGTCTGGATCTCTTATATCCATTGTCCCAAGGAGCTCATGGATTAATTAAAGAAAACAGAAAATTAAGCTACGTGTGCAGGTCGGTCTGTGCCTAAGAATGCTAAGCCGTACAACTTTGGCAATCGTTACGAGTCGACAGAAGCCCGAAAGTGGGGCAAGCAGTTAATACTTACAGTACGTCAGGGGGGTACACGGGTCAAAGTCTTAACATGCTTAGCCACAGACTGAGCTCGTCAGAGCTGGTTCACATTAGGTCGGACCGACAGTTTGCCGTTCACCGACTGCCGGGTGTTGCTGTTCACACTAGACCCGACCTAATGTGAATAGGTATAACTCCTCCTGTAACTCCTGTCTTAGTCTTCAACAAGAGAAATCAAAACTTCTACATTAATTTCGCCCTCCATATTGAAACATGTCTTCTCTGCATACACGTCGACGAAACTAAGAGCGGGGTAAGGGCGGGTTCCCAGGTTGGCAGGCGGGTGTCGCCGCCGCTTCGCGCCGACAAAAGTGAACGGCGCCATACTTGCTAGTACGCCAATATTATGTCCGATCCGACAGAAATCGTGGCTGGACGGACGTACGGTAATTGTGTCGGCTCCTACAGTTTGGTCGGGTCGCCCTAATGTAACCGCCGTAGCTTAACGGCACGAACTGGGCTGTGAAGGTCGGGTAGTCGCTCCATGTTAAATGCTAAATGTTATTCAGCTGTATCTGGTTAAACTTGAAGCCGACTCCAACACAGGAAAGAACAGGTCGGGATGATGTTGACTGCTCTTATCACTATCAATTGCTGTAATTGTCGGAAAGACCCGTTTGACATAATGGTTAAAAGTCTGCAAAAGTTTGAAAGGTTTCGTTTGTTAGTCAAAATGTGGCGCCGGTCCTTGGAGTAGACCCACTATTTCTTCAAAGAATATTCCTATCATTTTCCTCAGGCTAAAGGTAATGACTCAACGCCGCCGGAGGCATCTCCCGAAAATTAAGTATCTCAATTCTCAAAGACTGCATTTTTCTTAAAAACAAAGACCGCTTGAAAATGTATTTATCGCTTTTTGTCGAGATTAATTGAATGGTGGAGGGTTGCGGGTAGTTTGGGCTCGGCGTCTCGGCGGATCCGGTCGGCGAATGATTTCCCGCTTCCGGACCGTTTCCGTCCCGTAGCCGTGGACGTGGTATTGCTAACGATACGCTTTGTGCTACCCACCTTTGTGGTCGCACCCTTATTTATGGTGTCTGTAAGAAAATGATGAAGTTACTGTTGCTGCAATTTTTTCGTTAATGGCAATTTTCTTTCTGTGTGTGTTGGTTGGAAATATTTAAGATTTGTTTCGGCGGTTTTCCTGTTCGTTGTGAGATTTGAGAGTAAGTCAGGACTCCCAAAGTCTTACCAAGAGGTATCGTATTATACTCAGTACAAACATGGTTGTCGATTTCAATTAGGCCGTCGCTCTTTGTAAAATACGGGTATGCAGATGTCTCGGAAATCTTTGAAGTCGACCCTAACATAATTGAGAAAATGTTAGGAAGATACAAGTAACTATTGAGTCATTCTCTGGCTTTTAATCCGTAGTCTTCTTTGCTATCTGTATTAACATGTTAACGAAGAATGCCTTTCTTTTTTTCTGTTTTATGAGTCATTGCCTCCTTGATGGGTTTAAATGCATAAGCGTTAGTCGTAAGGTAACATTTTAAGAAAGTCTAGACGCTGGGATATGCAGACGGAGCAATAAATAGTCCTGAGTGACCGGATGCCTAGGGCAGGGCTGACACGGAACGAGAATCAAGCAACTGTTACAAGTATTTTAAAGGGTTGATAAGGTGGTTTTTAAAGAGGTTCTAAGTTTTGAACTTTGAACAGTTTGGCAATTTTCTGTGCTTATAAAATATCGATGATCGAGTAGATTAGTTTGCAAGAGTATCATTTGTATGATCTGAGATCGATCACTAAATCGGGACAAGATAAGGTGATCGTTTCATTCCTCCTCAGTTTCTTCATTGTTCAATTGCGAATACGTGCTTTGAGTCATTGCCTGTTGCACTGCAGTGTCATTTTGTAAAAATCACCCTGTGGTAAAGTGAAGGCGAAGTGAGCTGTCATCTCATACATTTCACAGGGGCCAACCAATGCCAGTTCACTGTACTTAACTTTCCGCAAGGAAATTTCTTCAGAACTGGCCCATCAGACAACTAGTTTAACAAAGAGGTATCGTCTCACCCAGTCACTGGGCTGTGGACGTCAGATAGGCAATCCCTCCATGTAAAAGACTGGTATATGGCCGCACTTGGTTCATGGTTGGGAAAAGGCCAAAGAGATGATGATGATGATGAGACCGGCTGTCTTCGACGCACTGTTTTTATGGACTTGCAACGATACTCTCTTCTTAGATCATAAGCACGCTTTGCTCGTACATCCCTTATTCCCTCTAAATGCACAATACAATAAGGAAAAGTCGACGATAATGAAGAGTTTCAGGGGTGTCCGCGAATAATCTACTTTGTGCGGCACGTGACCGCGTCTCGGTGTCACTTAATTAATATAAAGTCTCGGGACAGCCCTACGTTACCGGTAAATTACTGCGTGGCACATGTGGGTACATGTATGTCGCTGCTTTACTGAAATATGTATGTACTATGGAGCGTTGTTCTTAAAGATATAGTGCACTGAACAGATTGCGAGATACTCGCACCTTCGGGCTATTTCATGGATAGCTTGACTCATGAAATTAATATGCTTCGCGTTTTTTTATTGCGTAATAATAATCGACCGGATCCATCGAGGTTTACTTGCCAAAGTTTGTAGGTGGATGGGTGTCCCAATTCATAACAAAATGGCAAGAAAAAAAAAACAGTTTATTGCAGTAACTTGTACAAACTTTTACAGTAAATCTTACATAGGGACCTCAACCTGTGCTAGGAGAGTCCCGCTCTTCAATAACATTCTATATGCACGAAAACACATTAAGAAAGCACGTTGGACTCTGGATTTGTGTTCCATTGGACATTAACATCTGGCCAAGTCGGTGAAGGTACTATGAGCATATGCCTAACCGAATGCGTGAAGTTTTCTTTCTTTTTAACCGACTTCAAAAAAAGGAGGAGGTTCTCAATTCGGTTGAATATTTTTTTTTTTTTTTTAGGATTTGTTACCTCAGTACTCCGTCATTTATGGACCGATTTTCAAAATTTTTTTTTTGTTTGATAGGGTATACTAACAGATTGGTCCCATTTGTATCAAAACTCATACCTGATGAGGGACCTTCGAGGAATTGAGGGAACTCCTCAAAAAATATAGGCACACATGCACCGATTTCAACATTTTTAGTAACAAATCAAGCATTATCATTTAGTGAAGAAAAACTGATGAAGAAGACAGGCAACGGAACTCTTCAACGCATAACAGCAAATTATTCGCGATTGCTATAGTCAGATGTCTATGCTGAGCTTTTGTATTTCCACAACATAACATACGCCATTCTATTTTAAAAGAGACCGGCAGAGATGTACAGATTAATGTTTAGAGATAGAACTTCTTTAGCAATTGTTATCCAATTTCAATTATTCTTTCAAGTTTTGAAAGACTTTCTTTACATACAAAGAAACTAAAAATTACAAAATAAAAACTTTTTTACCCTGTTATTCTTCACCTGTTAGTTTTTTTAAGAAGTCGGTTGTTTTTTTTGTAAAAAAGTTTTTTAAGAAAATGTTGCCTACCGCCGCCTGTTTAATGGGCCAGCACAAGTACCTCGTACATCTACCCCTTACAGATACTAGTGTCTGACGATTCAATAGCGATTGAGTTATTTTTTCAAACCTTGTTTGTGCACACTTCGCCACTAATATTATGATGTTGACTGGCTGGTTTGTTGGTTTGATTCCTACCCAGGACAAAATATGTTTGTGTGACGAGCATAATCGTATGTTCTGTGTCTGGGTGTAATTTATCTATAATTTGTATGTATTTAGAAATATATAAGTATGTTTATCAATTGTGATGATACCCCCATAACACAAGCTCTACTTAGCTTGGGACTAGATGGCGTTGTGTGAAAAGTTGTAGAATATATTCTCATAATTTATTCAACTACCTACTCGAATTGTTTTTCAGTAAAGAACCGCATGCAATGATAACGATGTAAATATTTTTTAAAACAAAGGATACTTTAAAAAGTACATAATACAATTTCATTCGTTGATATCATAATTGAATTCCCGGTTTTTGGCATGCGGTCATCAAAATGTCCGGTGGAATTACATTATATACTTGTTCATACATATGTATGGGTCGTATGAGTCGCCCTTTCATTTGTATGTATGGTAGGTAAATAAGTTTCGGTTGTGAAGTTGCTAACCTAATGTTTTGGGTGATATGGTATTTCTTTTGTTTTAAATATTTGGCCCCGGTGCCACAAAATTAGGTGCTCAATACTTCCGTTCGGGAAAGTGTTGAGTTGACTCAATTATTTACAGACGCCAGCACATCAACCTACCCGAAACTGACAAATTTCCCTAATCAATTTTGAACCTTGTGGTATCGCAATAGTTTAAAATTAATTAAAGAATTTGACAGATTTTAGTAGGTTTTTTTTTTAATACTAAAAACCAGTGCTGACTGCAATCCCACCTGATGATAAGTGATGCAATCAGTGATGGTGAAGCGCACTACTTTATTATTCATTCTAGCCTTGAAGACTCCATATTGGAATTGGACGGAAAGACCGCAGCAGGCAGGTTGGTGTGCTAGGGTCTGTACCTATCTATATATTAATATATCTTTCATCGTTCACATTTCACCCCGAACGAAAACCATCGTGAGAAGACCAGCATGCTTGAGAGAGTGAAGCAGAGTGACACCTGATTACCAATCGCACGGATAAGAAGAAGGAGCCTTGCTTCTTAAGCACCCCAGAATAGACCAGTTAAGCAGCCTCTTAAGCACCCCAGAATAGACCGGTTAAGCAGCCTCTTTAGCACCCCAGTGTAGACCGGTTAAGCAGCCTCTTTAGCACCCCAGAATAGACCGGTTAAGCAGCCTCTTGAACACCTCAAAATAGACCAGTTAAGCAGCCTCTTAAACACCCCAGAATAGATCGGTTAAGCAGCCTCTGAAGCACCCCAAAATAGACCGTCGCCAACCTACTTAATTAATCACCTAGAAGTCACTACAAAAACAGTTCTTAACAATCTTAAGTACCTACACTTAAATTATTAAACAAAACAGCTCCTTTATGTCTTTCTTAGAAACGATTTAAGCGATCTATTCCAATTGTCAACTAATTCGAGTTGTTCACCAATGAACAACAGCCTGTATAATTATTCCTTGTTATAACGATGCATCTGTTTGCTTGTTTAATCGACTAAGCTTTTGAGAAATAGTATCTAAGTATCCATACAAAAAATCATACAATAAACATGAACTTCTTTCGCTGTTAGAGATGACCTCATGAATACTTTGTGGGCACTAGTATCTAAGAATTGTTTCTTTACTTACATTCATAGATATTTTATTCCTACCATAGCATAACATCACACCTGTAATCCCCCAAGGGTGAGTTAGAGGTATACCCTTTACACTGTAATAATGTAGACGAAGAAAATGCGGTTTGAGCTGATTCCATACTAATGCTAGATATTGACAGTTCACTTAACTCAAGGTTCCACGGGGTGACTTATACTGAATCGACTGGCTGCAATGCTGTTCTGTAAATATCTCCTCGCGAAAATGTATGTGAAGTAAAAGCGAATTTAGCTTGGGCCCTAACATTAGTATGACAGTTCACCTCTATTTTTGACCGGCAGCTCACATCTTGCTAAGGCAGAGGTGAAGATTAAACCGCACCGCGTTTTCTCTGCGTCATTCGAAATCCTAGCCGACTTCTTACGCACAAAACATAATTCCAGTGACATCTAAATGCTTGGAATAGTGAACTTTTGTGCCAGTTTCACAAGATGTTCTAATCAACGGGCCACATTGAGCGACGAGCCCGACGCGTTACGTAAGTCGTAAAACAGGAATCGCATTAGCAAAGGGTTGGACGAGGCAGGCCGTTTGACGCGGGCGTTGTTGCGGTACCGCGGCGTGGAGCATACGGGACAAGAGACGAGCAACAAAGACTATACCACCAGCCTGTTACCGTCCCACTGCAGGACGGAGGCCTCTTCTCATACAGTAAAGGCACGAGCATGGATCACCACGCTTGCTCAAGGCGGACATGCGATTTCTAAACTACAAGTCCAAATTTCCTCACGATGCTTTCCTTCACCGACGTCAATAATGTCTAAGATGAACTTTAGAAAAGTACCTCCCTTAACCTCTGGGCCATCATGACATCACGACAAAGGACATAATCAATCGAATGACACACATGAAAGAATAAGGAGAACTGCCAAACCTCAGCGGCATTGGGATTTGTACTTTGATTGCAATCTGCAATCAAAGTACAAATCCCAATGCCGCCATGGCCGTTAAGGCTGAAAAGTTCTGACGTGCTGACCGCCTACCCAACAACGCGTATGTAGACCTCAGGCCTGTAAGACAAGGTGGCGATTATGAAGATTGATAAATCCGAAATGTATGGCATCATTTCGATATATATTTCGATTTACGGATTTTTCTTGAGTCCCTGGTGAAAATCACGGTAAGGGAAGGTTCATATCTGACGGAACATGCACCGAGCGTTTGCGACAATGTACGCTCGACGCACTAACGTATCATCGGTTGAGTGTGAACGGTCAAGTGTTTTTCTATACATTTGTCTGTTCTGGCGTTACGCGACCGATAATACGCGACGCATATTCCGTCAGATATGAACCTTCCCTAAATCTATGGATGACGGTATTGACGGTAGCGTAGGTTTGATTATTGTGAAAATCTTAGAAAAAACCTTTTTTCAGCTGTTAGTGTGGACATCTTTAAACTGAGATGATGTTAAGGATGATAACTACATGCAGCATGTTACTGTCTCGAAAGCGTCTTTTCAAACAGAGAAAGCTCGAGCAATAATATAATCGACACGCTTGCTCAATGACTAAGACTTACACAGGGTGGTCCAGGGTGGATGCAACGCACATGGGTTCATTCATGAATCAGAAGTCAGGTCTTATTGTATCTATTTGAGTAACACCACACATTTCTCTTACCATTCTCGTCTCATTTTAGTCTCACTTCAAAAAACGGAGGAGGAGCTTCTGAATTTTACCGAACGCTTTTTTATTGCGCCAATTGTGAATTGATTTTGATTGTTCATTTATGTAGCCTTCTTATTGCAATGAGCTTGCCTGGGGCGCCGCGTGCGGGCCAGCTCCAACCTTATTCTGAGCTGTGTGGCGAGCATACTCAATTGTTTGTATGTGACTTACTACTGCAAGCTGTCCACCTCGCTGGTAGGCGTGTGGCAGTGAGTCACACGTATTCATGGTTTAGAATAAGAATGTATAACATAGGGAAAATAAGTATTTCTGTATCACTTTTCTGGAATCTTTTGCTGCGAATCCTACCCGCTTCCTCCTATACCTGACGCCTGTGCCTAAGTGGTCGCTCGTAAACAGTTTACGACAGTGTGGCAGCGGTGGAGATTAAAATCATGCATTTATTTTATTCGTCATTATTCCACAACGGCCAGCCTCTGTATTCAAAGCTAGCTCTAAAAAATTTGGAACAATCTCGCCACTATGACATTTTTACGTCCCTGGGCTCGTTCCTATTAAAAGATAAATGTTTTAAGTACTTTCTATCATTAGAAAAACTCATTTGTGTTTGTGTATTTAGATGTTTTCATTGTTGTAGTACCTTAGTGCTTTTGGTGATTTTTTTATTTTAATTCAATGCTAGCAAACATTGTATTTCTTTAAATTATCTACAATATATATTTGGGTTTGTTCACCACCAAATCGCTTATAAGGTTAAGGTCGGGTGTCGAACCCGCTAAATTCAGAGGTCAGAGTCACTACTGATAGTGGGAACTTGGCGGATACTATCTTGTTAGATGTATGACGTTGTTGAACTAAAATAATATAATTATTGATTCTGATTCGTCAATGTAACTACTAAAACTGTCAAGAAGGAATTGAAAGTTGATCACAATTGAGTATATGAGAATGTATGTATGTATCTAAATGTATCATCGTCTTAAAACCCTAGACTACTCAGACTAGTTGTCATTAATTTTATGCACAGTGTAATGACAATGTGTGTGTGTGTGTGTGTGTGTGTCTAGTACCTAGTAGATTAAAAAAAAATAACAATATGGCAGCCATTATGTGTTCTAGTTTAGTTACTATACTACTTCGTCGTATTTTGTGAAGTAATACGAGTATAATCGACCATTATTAAACACCACAACAAACGAGAAGACAGTTTGACAGCCAAAACGTTTCAAAATGGCGACAGGTCCATTACGAGAGAAATGTATCACGATTCTTATCTATAAAATAGCAATATTACGATGATGAACATACTAAAACACTAGCCCCAACAGATTTACAACAACAACATGACAAAATAGTTTCTTAAATCACACATAAACTTAGTGAATGTGGTCGAAAATGTGTTGAGATAATAATTTAGGGGGACGTTTGATGGGCCCCGTAATCTGTGCAGTGTCGGCGTGCCTACGGGCTCGTAAAACGGTTTATAGTCGCCTCTCCGGCGACGGTACGGTTACGGCACGGCACGGTATGCCGGACGAGATTTTTGGCGCGATGAAATGTTATGGCTGGTTTCTAGAGGGTTAGTATGATGATGAGATTTAGTTTGAGATGCTGCATGTCACTTACTTGTTTGCCGTTGACAGTTATATGTTTTGCACGACTATTTTGTGCTTAATTGCATGAGCATGGGATTCTTTTAGATTTTTAGATTTAGATCCCTTATGTAACTGCTGTTGCTCTAGTGGTCACAGGCACTACTGGTGAGCATAAGGTCTTGGGTGCGAATCTCGAGTTGGGCAAAGTATCTACCTATTTATGGAACGCGAAATCTAGATTTGGGCTCGTTTGGCTAAATTTATATTATGTAATTACCCCAACCAGTACTCTTCTCTTCATTGATCACCATGATTCCTCAAAACCGAATGGCAATTTCAGATTTGTATTAACTACAAAGAAGACTTTAAAATAACTAACGGAATGTATTATTGTATTGTATTGTATTGTATAACGGGCCGGTGTCCGCAACTCCACGTCAAAGCGCGTATTTTGCGTGCGGGTGGGAGACTATTCTATCCATCCCAATTCCCCGAGAAAGGCCAGTAGTGCCCCGATGTTGCTGGCTATCTCGCGGAGAGTACCTGGGTTACCTAAGTACTTTGCCCTGTATGTTGCAACCACTGGGCAGTGCAGAAGCACGTGGGCTGCTGTCTCGTCTTCCTCCATGCAGGCACGACACAGGGGGCTGTCTGTGACTCCTAAGACAAAGAGGTGTTTATTAAAAGAGCCGTGTCCGGTAATAGCGGCTGTAACTGTGCGCAGCTGTGGTTTGGTCAACCGAAGCGCGCGTTTAGTGAGGCGGCCGTCGATAGCAGGAAGTGCTTCCTTGGCCTGCCTACACTCGCCGTGGTCTAGCCACAGCTTGTGGTGTTGTTCACTAGTTCGTTTCCTTACCAGTGTGCGTAGGTATCCGAAAGGGAGTGGTACGATGGGTTCGGGTCCCACCGCTGCCATGCTCGATCCCCTTCTAGCGAGTTCGTCCGCAGCATCATTGCCCCGGGAATCGCTGTGTCCTTTGATCCATTGGATGGTTATATTATTGAGATTACCAACCTGGTTCAGGCGTTGGTGACACTCGTATATTAACCCAGAGTTCACTGTGTGGTTGTTTAGTGCTAGCAGTACAACCATGCTGTCCGAGAGTATACGAATTGAGTGGTCCACAACCTCCCTGGCTAAAATGGCAGATGCCGCCAGAGAAATGCCCATGCATTCTGCCTGAAATACCGTGTTGTGGGCCCCCAAAGGTTTGGCTATGTGGATGTTGAGATCCTCCGAGAAGACTCCAGCCCCAGTACCAGTACCTGTTTTAGATCCATCCGTGAAGATCCGTAGTTCCGCGGGGTTCAATCCCTCGCAGCGGTCATCCTCATGGAGCTGAATTTTGTATTTGTTATCGAATACGAATTGTTTAGGTACCCGATCGTTTGTTGCTTTCGCCAGGGGGAACTCATTATAGAATCCCTCCAGTACCGCGGTGTGCTGTGTTTGTCTCTTGCTCCAGAGTTGAAGTGTTTTAAGGCGTACAGCCGTCGTTGTCGCTTCCTGCTGTATGAACAGATGAAGCGGTGGGAGCCCCAACATGGCTTCGAGAGCCACAGTCGGAGTAGTCCTCATGCAGCCTGTGATCGCCATGCAGGCGAGCCTTTGCAAGCGTTGCAGTTTGTTGCAGGCTGTAGTTAATTTGGTGCGGGGCCACCAGACCACTGCCCCATAAGTGATCATAGGTCGGATCACCGCACAGTACAACCAAAGTATAATTTTAGGGGATAGGCCCCACTTCTTACCTATCATCCTCCTGCATTGCCAGAAGGTAATGCAGGCCCTGTTTATTTTATTGTCTAAGTGGCTACTCCAGTTTAACTTGCTGTCTAGGATGATTCCCAGATATTTGACCTCATTGGCTAACTGGAGTTGGGTAAAAAGTTTGGGTAGGCGATAAGGGCCTAGTGTTCGTTTTTGGGTAAACATGACTAGTTCAGTCTTCGTGGGGTTCACTGAGAGGTCGAACTCTCTGCACCAACGTTCAACGATGCGTAGTGCCTGTTGAGTGAGGTCGCAGATTGTCCCCGTCACTTTCCCCGAAATGAGGATAGCGAGGTCGTCGGCATACCCTATAGTGTAGAAATGGTTCGCGTTGAGTTTCGTGATGAGGTCATTTATCACCAGATTCCAGAGGAGCGGGGCTAGTACGCCACCTTGGGGGCAGCCTCTGGCTATCATGGCCATCTGCTGTTCCACTTCAAGTCGAACCACTCGTTTACTTAACATATTAGTAATCCAGTCTGTCAGTACCTGTTCTACTCCGTGACGAGAGAGCGCGGTGTTGATGCTGGAGAAGTTTGTTTTATCGAAGGCTCCCTCGATGTCTATGAAAGTGCCCAGGCAAGTGCCCTTCTGATGAATCGCCTCTTCTATCCGGCCGACCACTAGATGGAGGGCGGATTCCGTGGACTTACCCGAGCTGTAAGCGTGTTGGTTAGTATGGAGTGGAATAGTTTTCAAAGCGCCGTCCCTCAGCTCTCTCTCGCACATTCTCTCCATGGTTTTAAGGAGGAAGGAGGTCAGGCTGATTGGTCGGTGGGATTTGGCGTTGGTATAGTCACTCTTACCTGGCTTAGGAATGAATATGACTTTCACTTCCCTCCATCCTTTTGGAACGTATCTGAAAGCCAGACACGCTCTCATTACGGGTACCAGTCTGCTGGCGACAGAGATTCCACCCCACTGCAGTAAGGCAGGAAAGATTCCGTCCGGACCAGCCGCCTTGAAAGGATGGAAGCACCGGATCGCCCACTGGAGTTTTTCCAGCGTTATGACTTTGTGTGCGTAGCGCCAGTCGTTTTCTGACGGTGTTTGGGTTACCTCTGTCCAGTCGATATTCTGTGTAAAAGCGCAGCCTGGGAAGTGAGTTTCAATAAGGACGCGCATCGTCTCTTCTGGTGAGGTGGTAAGTGTGTTGTCGGGTTTGCGGAGAACAGCGGGCCCAGTCGTGTTATGCTGAGCCAAGATCTTCCTTACCCTGTTTGCTTGTTGGCAAGATTCGATATTGCCACAGTATTTTCGCCATCCAGTGGAGCTCCTGTATCTGATGCATTTTTTATAGCATTTTTTGGCCGCATAGTACGCGTCCCAATCCTTATCAGCACAGGTGTTCATGGCTCTGTTTAGGGCTGACCTTACCTTCCCGCGCTTGCGTTCCAGATCCGCTCCCCACCATGGTTGCTTCCCTGGTGTTGTGGGCGGATTGGTCTCGGGGCAGGATAAATGGTAGCTGTCTAGCATAGATTTAGTGAGATGACTTACACGCTCGTCGATCTGCGGCGTGTCCTCGTAGGTCATCCCGTAGTTTGTTGACGCAAGTTTGGTTTCGAGGTTGCGTGTGTAGGCAGCACGGTCCGTGTTACGCGGGTTTCGCCGTGGTGGTGTTGGTGTTACACAGACCTGAATGTCGAAGCGGATCCATCTGTGGTCCGAGCAGGAGGCCTCCTTAGAGACCTGCCAGCCGGTGGTGGTAGCCGCTGCACCCTCCGATGCCAAAGTGAGGTCTATGATAGTTTGGCTACGTCTGTTTACGAAGGTTGGTTCAGAACCTGTGTTTAGTAGGGTTTGGTTTGTTGTAAATAGATAATTTTTTTATATTTTTTTATTTTATTATATTTTTATTTTTTTTTATTTTTTATTATTTTATTATTTTTATATTTTTATATTTTTTTATATTATTTTATTTTTTTATATTTTTTTATTTTTTTATTTTTTATTTTATTTTACTTTGTTTAATCTAGGTACATCGTATTCACATATAATGTATTTTTTATTGTATACAAATATTGTAAAAACTATTTTAAAAGAGTAAGTATGGAGTTTCTTGCCCATTCTTCTCCATACATAACTACCTTTTGGAAGGGGCAACTAGAATCATTAAATTTTACTTAACTTGTAAGTTTAACGTTCAAAAGTGCCTTTTAAATGGCCTAATTGAAATAAATGATTTGACTTGACTTGACTTGACTTGACTTGAAGGCCTTACCCCTTGCATTTTGCGTGTCCATGCCCCACAGAGGATGATGAGCGTTCGCGTCAGCTCCTATGACAACTTCTAGCCCTGTGCTCTCGCAGTAAGTCACGAGGCGGGCGAGGTCATGCGGCGGTGGCTCATCCTCCTCGGGCATGTAAGCAGAGGCGAAGACCACAGTTGCTATTGTGTCCCCTCGCTGTATCAGTAGCCTAGCTGCAGAGACATCCCTGCAACAGAAATCTGTTAGTGGCTGTATTTTGATGTTACGTGTCACATAGATGCACGATCTTGGTTTATCGTGATCTGTACTAACTAGGAGCTTACCACCAAGATTGGAGAGTCCTTGTATATGGCCCGCCCTAATCCACGGCTCCTGGATCAAGGCAATGGCCGTGTGCTGAACCTCCAGCCACTTCCGCAGCTGAGCCGTCGCGGTCTGACTGTGGTGGAGGTTGGCCTGCAGGACCTTACAGGTCGACGAAGGGGACGCCATCGCTGGACGTTCCTTCCTCGTCTCCTGCTAGCCGCAGCCCGGCAAACAGGTCGCCCGCGTCGAAGCCGTCCCCCTCCAGGTCAGAGGCCGAGGACAAGGTGATGTCCCCGAGCTCCTCACCCGAGAGGACGGCGTCCACGCCGGCGGCTGAAGGGGCGGCTGGCGCTGCTGCTGCAGGCTCAACCGCGGGTGTTTCCGCGGTGCTTGTGGGGGGTGGAGTTGCCTCCACCGCCTGTGTGTCGGCGCTGGCTACAGCGGTCGGATGTCCCTGAGGGACGTCGACAAATCTGCCGTTCGGACCCTGGAATTTTACGTACACCGTCCCTACACCAAATGAGAGACGGCGCTCGGCCTTCATCAGGGTCGGAATTTGGTCCTCAGGGACCCCGACCACCACGTACCACGCCTCGGCCTGTTTATAGGCGCCCTGCAGCACCCACTCCCTAACGCAAACTCAAGGGTTCTGGTAGCATAGAGTGCGCCCAATTTTGGACGGCTCTGTGAAGATCCCCTGCTCGTCAGGGATGGAGATTCCACATCTCACCCGGCGCCCGATGTCCGCCTGCCTCCTGATCACTAGCGTAGTGCTAGGGAGGGGAGGCAACTCGGAGATTAGCTTCCTTAGCCATGCTAAGGTGTGGTCGTTGCCGCACCACAGTCTAAGGGCCCCGCTGCTGAACACCGGCCTCGCTCTGAAGGTCGGTGCAGGTGAGTCCTGTGTAGGAGAGGAGGCCTCGTCGACTATCTTCGCCTGGATAGCCGCGAGTACCTGGTTGGATACATCCCTGCTGATGTGCCCCGTCCGGTCGCAGGTGACTGCGACATCCAGGTCGGAGCTAGCTGCTTGGGCGTAGCTTTTGTTAGCGTCCCGTTTAGATTTATCAAGACGCGGCCGCTTGCGCTCTCCTCGAGGTGACGAGGTCTCGTTGAGAGCTCGCTTGGCCGCGCTCTGATCCTTCTGACCGGGTTGCGCTGTTGTGTGCGTGGCTGGTCCACTCGCGCCGCTGGCTGCTGGTTGGCTAGGTCCCGGTCGGCTAGTGCTGGCCACGGCCTGCGACCGCTTGCCTGCGGAGAAGTTGACATTGCCACTGGTCGGTTCTTGAGATAATAATTTAGGGGGACGTTTGATGGGCCCCGTAATCTGTGCAGTGTCGGCGTGCCTACGGGCTCGTAAAACGGTTTATAGTCGCCTCTCCGGCTCCGGTACGGTTACGGCACGGCACGGTATGCCGGACGAGATTTTTGGCGCGATGAAATGTTATGGCTGGTTTCTAGAGGGTTAGTATGATGATGAAATTTAGTTTGAGATGCTGCATGTCACTTACTTGTTTGCCGTTGACAGTTATATGTTTTGCACGACTATTTTGTGCTTAATTGCATGAGCATGGGATTCTTTTAGATTTTTAGATTTAGATCCCTTATGTAACTGCTGTTGCTCTAGTGGTCACAGGCACTACTGGTGAGCATAAGGTCTTGGGTGCGAATCTCGAGTTGGGCAAAGTATCTACCTATTTATGGAACGCGAAATCTAGATTTGGGCTCGTTTGGCTAAATTTATATTATGTAATTACCCCAACCAGTACTCTTCTCTTCATTGATCACCATGATTCCTCAAAACCGAATGGCAATTTCAGATTTGTATTAACTACAAAGAAGACTTTAAAATAACTAACGGAATGTAAGTGTACGATAGATAATTACCTTCACTTTGGCTTATCCTTCAGACAGTACAGGCGAATGTTGAGTTAAAATAGTCTGTTCTTACCGGAGTAACAAAATTAAAACCCTTTTTTCACTCGCAAAGAGAACCAGTTGCATTCAGACGGATTACTTTCTTGGAATATCTGAATGTCTCGGATTTTCATATCACGGTTAATGAAAAACTTCCAAAGAAATAGATGAAAAGCTGAAAGAAAAAGCATCATAAAATAAAGTTTTGCTTTGAGTAAGTAGTAAAACACCTCCTCTTAGGATTCCGTATCCAAAGGGCGACAACGGAACCATATTGCTTAGGTACCTCCGCTGTCGTCATGTACAGACGCCAGCACATCAAGTTACCCCAATGTGTCAAATTTCTTTGATCGTTTTTCGACTTTATGTCAAACAGACTAAGGTTCATATTCAATTAAGAAAATTTGACACATTGGGGTAACTTGATATGCTGGCGTCTGTATCTATGTAATGAATGGTTACCCTTCCATGGACCAACCTCGGCAAGCGTAACTTAACCTTCACTCGACCTGCGGGCTGATTTAATTTAGCCACACACCCCTCCTTTTCCCCATACCTATTATTAGATATCTAGCTGAAATTCAGCTTCAGTGTTCTCATCTGATATTAAACTGAGCTGAGGCCCTTTTGGCATTATGATCTTTGTATTCTGTGTATTTTTTAACCGACTTCAAAAAAGGAAGAGGTTCGCACTTTTCTTTATTTTTATCTTTCTTTACGTTTTATTTTGAGATCTGCAACATACACGTAGCTCCATCTGTCGTAAAAATCCGACACTAAAACATACACGTAAACAAATGGCGTCTATTCCCAATAATTTCAGCGAGTATTTTAATTACTCGTTCGTCGAAGCGCTCGCAGCGATATTTCAAATTATGCCAATAATTAAAATCGTTTCATGATTACCAATGTTAATTTCACTGAATGGAATACAAACGAAGAATTTGATTTAGCTCATGTTCGAAACGAAAACAGACGAAAAATACTTTGTGTTGGCAAATAAACGTAGTACGAAGGCTTAATACTGGGTCAGGTAAACTTTTGTTCTCAGCTTCGTATTGCCGGGAGTTTTTCTAGGGTTCTGCGATAAAAAATAGAAGCTTTTGCTCTTTTTGAGCGCGATTGTTTGCTCGTAAATGTGTAATGAAAATATTTACCATTGTGCGATTGTTTGCTCGTAAATGTGTAATGAAAATATTTACCATTGTTGACTTCGACATTCAACCGGTCTATTGTGTAAAAAAATCTCTACGAAAGGATGAACTGTCAATGTCTATATCAGGTGACAGCTCATTTTGCCTTCATTTCACCTACATTTTCAAGTAGTGTTTTTTTACAGAATAGCACTACTGATTCGTCTTTTTGTCCAGTCGAACGTGATAGGTCAAGCTGTATGTGTTATGAGTTGCGTCTGTTTTCGCAGTTATTCAAAGTGTTTAAGACTTACCAGAGGGTTATCATGCTACCCAGTTACTGGGTTGTAAATCAGATCTAGGTAATCGCTCCTTGTAAATTAAAACAAAAAACAACATGCTGGTTTCGGCCCCCAGTTTAATTGGAAGACTGGAATTCGACCATGGTGGATGTTGGGAAATGGCTTGGCGGATGATGTATGCGAGAGTGTTACGACATTCAATACCTATAGACCGGACATCACGAACAAAATTTTCGTCCGAAAAAGTCTATGAGTTTTTCTTAGTACGCTCCGCTGCCGCTCCAATATTCATATATTATTCTAGATGGCGTTACTGAGACATGGGATCAAAGTTTTTCTATAACATTTCCTCGCATGTCCGCTCTATAGTCTTTTAAATCTCTTTGGTTACGACTGATTTCAAACACAGCGAGTTCTGACGCAGTATAGTATAGAAAATACACAGAACATTCTTTGTCTCTTGTTTTTGTTTTGCAATTTCAATATTAACGTCAGCGGAACCCACTTTCCTTCGCTGTCGACACTTGGCAGGTTTTGTGTTTATATTTGTTTAGGACTAAAGTTCATCAGGGCTCTGGGCGTTTTCCAGGCAAATATTGCCCGCTCAATATAATATAGTGAGCCGAAGTGGTTGTGAATTAAATTGACAACGTGCGCTCATCTTAGGCTCTTGAGCGATAAACCCCATGCTTGTCGTTAAATAATGCCACCCGGTTTAGTTCTCACGATCTATGAGATCAGTACCTAGTTACTGTGTTATAGTCGGGTAATACGAAATGTGGGAGGATTTGTTTTTGATTCCAATCTATACTTCTAAATTAATAATATAAAGAGGAAATATTTGTATTTTTGTGTATAAGGAATAAACTTGAAAACTTCTGAACCGATTTGAACAATTCTTTCACCGTTTGGAAGCTACACTATCTTCGGATGACATAGGCTACTTTTTATCTGTGTATTCCTACGGGAACGGAAACTACACGGGTGAAACGGCGTGACGACAGCAAGTGAAATATAAGTAGGTAGGTATTTTATTGGCTAAGTAATACCTTTGTGCTAAAATTGGTATGCATGATGCTTGACGTGGAAAGGTACAGACGCCAGCACATCAAGTTACCCCAATTTGTCAAATTTCTTTGATCGTTTTTCAATTTTATGACAAACAGAGTAAGGTTCATATTCAATTGGGAATATGTATATTATGACACGTTGGGGTAACTTGATGTGCTGGCGTCTGTACATAGTCAAACATACTGATACCATGACTTCTATACAGAATTTTGAAGACTCTAGTATTGCAATTTTTCTTTGTTTTTTTTTTTCATAATTTTGACGATTTTTTTGTTGATGTATCCCAATGGTACATTTACTTAAAGGTAAATAAGTCGCCTTTTTCGCAGGTAAACAGACATCATGCATTTACACTGTCACCCATCCCATCAGTACCTAAAACTAGAAAAGTATAATTTTAAAATGAAAGAACTTTAAGATGAAGAAACACATCCAAACCAGTTCTTGAATAACTCATTCTAAAGACCTTACAAACATGTCATTGTTATGACCCGTAAGTGTCAATATAGGAGCCTAATAAAATGCAATCGTCGGTATTTTAGTATAGGCGAAGTACACTACGCGCGAACCCTGCTTAAGGCGAGGCACCAGTCAGAGTAATCTGTTTTTTTTTTAGTCAAATGTTATTATAAGGCCCAAAAAACGGATTTTATGAAAATTTGATACGTGGCTAAGCCATTTAGACTTGTGAAGTTAGAAATATAACTAATGCTATATTTAGCTCTATAGATAAATGTCACTACGTTTTTTCAAAACATTTTTAACACTTACACTTATCAGAGATACCACCTTGAACCCATGTAGGTACCTAAAGGTGTAAAAAATACGGCTTACTTTATAATTTTTTTTTTTATTTTTTTTACGGGTTCTTTATAAACCTCTTTTGTATATTTTTATTTTTGTCTGTACATAAAAATACACCTAAGAAGCAGTTTAAGCGTTTGCAATGATGTAGGTACAGACGCCAACACAACATACCCCAAACTGACAAATTTTCCCAATTGAAAATGAACCTTATCGTGTTTAGAATAAAGATTTTGACACGTTGGGGTAGGTTGATGTGCTGGCGTCTGTAAGTACCTACAATACCAGCCTGTTACTTTACTTTTACACTGTAAGCCAAAGGCCGTTCTTCTCATACCGAGAAGAACGTGCATTGCTCGCTTGCCCATGGTGGATTAGCGATTTGGAACTTACCTTTAACTATATTGCCAGGTTATCACATTTTTTTTATTTGTTTATTTTTTAAATTTACTATCATTATTTTATGGTTAATTTCATGTAATGGACTTTTTCTGAGAATAAATGAATTGAATTGAAAAAGTCACATTAGTACCTACTTACCCTTATTCGAAGCACGACCTCGTGCATGAGAGGTAGGCGCCTTAACCTCTTGGCCATCACTCCTTAAAACCAGGATTACCAGACAGAAGAAATACTTATAAGTACCAGGTCTTAAAGTATACTTACAACCCTCATTTCCATCCTAAAGACGTTTAATTCAGGCGCGGATTAAAATCGTAAGACGCTTTAATTGAAAAGGTTCGTCTGATGTAGTAACATTAAGTTTTATTGGCGGTCAGCTTCTACATCTGCCGAGGGACTGTACGCCTGCAGCGTAATGATAATGTCGATGACCTCTGTAACTGACTGCCTCAACGGTTTGTTTTGTTTTAAATCGTTCTCTGTTCTGTTTTTGAATTCTTTTCGCGTTTGACTTGGACTTGGGTAATTAGATAAAAGGGTGTACAATGCTGCTGGAATTTTTCAGTAGCAGGTAGCAGCCCGGAGTCTGGATTTGTGCCCGTTGATGGCAATAGGCTCGTCCCCTAGTACCCTAGTGGACCTAAACGTATCTGGCGCAATGTGGGTTTAGTATTACAGGTAGGTACACCTCTGCCTAACACTTCGAGGATCACAGGCTTGATGTTATGGCATAGACTGCAAGTCGTGCCCTGCGCTCGACTTTCAGTTTAGCGATGATATAAAATACGTTTCATTCAATAACCAGCTCGGTGAAGGTCTTTCTATAGCGGGATCTTAGACTATTAGGAGTTGGAAAATAGAGGCACTTGATTTTTCGAGGTATTCCTCCAAGCGCTACAATTTTGAGGCGCTCCTAATGAGGCGCTCCTATTTTATTCCTCGGAGCGCTCCTAATAAAAATATTTGTTTTTTTTCCTAGAATTTTTTTTTTTTTAAATTTCTAAAGGGAACGCTCCTAAAAGGTGCGCTCCGAGGAATAAAATAGGAGCGCCTCATTAGGAGCGCCTCAAAATAGTAGCGCTTCGAGGAATACCTCGATTTTTCCACGCATTATGGTTATTATTTTGAACATAATAAAACGCATCGATTCGTAATATAAAAATCCAAAGTAAATTCGTTCTAAGAGGTTATTTAATAGCCACAATGTGATTACCTTAATTGAAAGACTATTAAATAAACTTTAAGACTATACCTAAAAGGTTCAAATTGATTTGTTTCAAATTACCAAAAATATTGACTATTACCTCGCTCGCCGCTCGCCTCGCTTGCCTCGTCGCTTCTTTTTTACACGTGTAAAAAAGAAGCGACTCGTTTTATTTGCCTCCAAGTGTAGTCGGGAAAAGGATAGGCATATGATGATGTCTTGAACTGAATTAGCTCTGGCTTGGTATATTGTTGGCTAACTGCTCCTATTACTTAGGTACTAGGTATTATCGAGAGGAGAACCAATATTTTCCCTTAAATTTCAGAGTACACACACACGACGAAAGACTTTCTCTTTGATCTTTTCCCGAGAATATACCTTAATAGAAAATTGCGACCGGCACAATATTTACAGAGGTCCTTATTGATTAATAAAATACTCTTTTAACGTAATTAACTTCTGTAATTACTGGTGTTGGCTGATACAAATGTCGCTAGGCCCATTGATGATTGAGTAATTCTCTTTTCATGAAAATCAGTGTGCACCTTTTCAAACAAAAATGAAAGATCTAGTATTATTAATCTGCATGATTATTAAACATGATTTGAATAAGATAATGACTTGACTTCAAAAGTGACTGTGACCTTTGAGTGTCTTTCAGCATTTCTTCTCAGAGTAGATAGTGAAACACCGAAATCATCTCACTAGTTGAACCTAACCGTGTTAAAGTGTTTGCAAAAACCGTAAATACAATTTATTATTGACAAAATTGTGTGACCAAACTTTGCCGATTATTCTTATACCAAGCTGATGTCCAATAAATTTCCCTAAGGGTAATTAACAGTTGATATTACCGCGAGCGAGTGCCGAGCATTTCCTAACATCTGACGAAGGCTTGATGTGGGTCGGCATTTAGTCCTGTCCACTTATTAGCTAGTCCTATCTTATTTTACATTTTCGGTAACTTGCAAGTCTTTTAGAGCACGCTGTAAACAGCGTGCTCTAAAAGACTTGAGGAAAAACAAATTGAGGTAACCTAACGTGAGCGAGCCTTACTTGAGCGAACCTAACCTGAGCGATGGCAAACCGCCATATTTATTCTTGAAATAAAATTTATCTCAATATTCAAAAATTAGCTAATTTTTTTAATTGGTATAAAAATTCGATGCACATTTCTTTATCATAAATAAATAAATAAATAAATATTCCACAACTTTTCACACAACGCCATATAGTCCCAAGTTGAGCTTGAAAGCTTGTGTTATGGGTACTAAACAGCTGATAAACATACTTATATATTTCTATACACATACATATCTACATCTATACTGATAAAATTTGTTTTGTCTGAAAAAAGAGGTAAAATTTGTTTGTTTGTAAGTTTGTATGTTTGTATGTAGGGGGTAATCTTGAACTAATGACCCAATTTTAAAAATTATTGCACTGGTGAAAAGCTACACTATTTCTGGATGACATAGGCTAATTATTATCCCTAGAATCCCAGGGGGCAGGAACTACGCGGGTGAGACCGCGGGACGTCTGCTAGTTATAGATAAATTACACCCAGACACAGAACAAATGATCGTGCGCATCACAAAAACATTTGTGGGTGGGAATCGAACCAATTGAATAGAATTATATTATTGAATTATTATAATATTATACGAGACGATACGAATTTTTAATAAACAGTTAAAAAATTGTACCTACTTAGATTTTCTTCTAGACTGCAACTGCAATTGCAAATGTAAAACGTTAGGCAATTTGAATTTCGCGAACAAACTTCGCCGCTCTCACCTTACAGAGCAGCTGTTACAGCAACACCACGCAACCGGAAACTACAATTACGCGTACAGTCAACTCCAGCCGAATAGTAAGCAAATAGTTAAGCTTATCTTTTCAATTTACGTATGAAAGGTGAACGGGAGACGTCGCGCGTCGCTCCGGGCGAATGGAAATTAACCCAGCCTCATGAGATGGCTCAAATCCACCGTCTCCCATCCCTCTCCAACCTCATTATAAAAGGGAAAATAGAAAGGGATAGCGTTTATAAAATTCCTTGCGACTGGAAAATGGAAGGATTCGAGAGTAATTGGAAATACCTTGGCATTGAGTGGCGCGCCCGAGGTTTCATGATACAGATCGCAGTGTGTATTTAACTCGCCTTTTGTATGAATTTAATCAGATTCCCTCAGCTCCTGTATTGTACGGTTAATTGGAATTTGTATTGAAAAATTTCAAGTTTCGTTATAATACAAATTATTGGGTTTTAACAATGTGATGGCAATTCATAAGTTAAACATTCTCAGGAAGTCGGATTGAATTCGCATTGAATTGATTGAGTTCGCATTGAATTGCTTAGGCTATACAGTGTAACTCAAAAACGTAGGGAAACTGGCGGTGGTTTTTCGTTCCTAGTAGGTATTTTTTTTCTGATATGCTTTTAGCACACTATTGAACAGAAGCAGATTTAATGGCATCTCCATTTTATATTATACGACCTTTAGGTGATAAATACACACAGTGGTAAGTATTATTTATAAAGGATACTAATACAAAGTATTTATTATACAAATGGTTGTCTGTAAGAGATCGCTTTTAGCGATAAGGTTTTCCCATTCTAACACCCTTTTGGAGATCTTAAAGTTATTATTTGTATGTATAGGAATTGTGTGGTTTGTATGGTGTACAATCAAGTGTAAACTATTATATTATATTCCTGTATGTATACATCGTGTAACAGAATAAACGGAATTCCTGAAAAAGGGTCTAATATGGAACGAACACTAACATCGCGAAAAAATAATCAGCTGTTCAGTACATTTTGTCGAGTTACACTTTCATAAATGTATTGAACAGTTGATTTTTTTCACGATTTCAGCCATAGTCGACCCTTTTTCAGGAATTGCGTTTATTATTTTACACGTTTTATAATTAAAATGATGTATGTTGTATGTGAATGCGAATTTGAATTTTGCATGCACACACGATACAGGAAAAAAACAGAGGTTGTACGTTTTTTAAACAACCTATAGATATCCCTCAGCTTCTTAATTCTCATGTTAATATTTTCCACATAAAATATTTACTGCTAGGTATCCAAAGTTAGGATTTATTAAAAGGCTTTCCCTTTAATACCTAAAACACGGGGTTTTTAACGCTGGTATGTATGTAAGTGGCACAATCTGTGCTAACCTATATTGTGCTAACACCTTCGGGACTACTAACCCGGTAAGCCTCAGCGATACATACGGTTTACAGGATACTACAGGATCTACAGGATGTACGTTTTTTTAAATATTTTTTCAATACTTGCGTGCCTTACAAAACTATATTCAATATTATAAAACCCTTTAAGGGGTAGTATATATTGAACAACTTTTAGTATGAGAAGAAACCTGAATTTACGAAAAATCTAGCTCTGCCATACATAGCTTTCCACTGCTGTTTTTTTAATAGTTGGTTGGAAATAAATATACCCAGCTGCATAAAAGAAGATTTTAGTTGCCTTAACAAGGTGACGAATACCTATTTGAGTGGAGAAAAGTTAAGGCATGCGACATCTAATGTAAGGAAAAAAGGAAAGAAAAGCATTTATTAATATGCGTAAATGTTCAGCGGTTTAGTTGCGCCGGTTGTACGTGAATCAAATGAACATAATTAATAGAAAAACAAAAAAATATTACAAGATTTCCAACAACCTAACTGAAAAAAAAACTAGCAGTTGATCGAAGTTGCTGTACATCAAATTCAAGGTACACAAGTCCAAGGTAGGCCTACATTAATTGTAGAGATCAATCCAGACGTTTCAGCGGTAGAAGATTACAAACATACATTGATACACTCGAAAGACATAAGCCTTCTTGGCATTTGTAAAAAAAAACTGAGCCTAAAGCTGCCCAACAAAATAGAATACATACAAGCTGTATTGAAATCACGTAGAAACTGGAATGTACAAGATTGTAATGTATTCAAGAAAGTACAAAGCTTGAATGTAAAAACATTCGATTACGCAATACTAATTGCTACTGCGAATTTCTGAAACTGTTTCGTACTACGTACCTACTTAGTTACTTATTCTCCTGTCTTTGTTTTATTTTAGGAGTTTACGATTTATTCAACATATTTTGTAATAAGAAATAGGCAGAGCGTGATTTTGTGTATAACAAGCAGACGTCTATCACGTCTAGCCTGACGTGTGTATGAATAGTGTTATTTGTTACTAAATAGAAAACTATGGTTTGTAAAAGTGGCATAACTAGAAACTGTACTTTTATAAGACTTCAAAATCCTCACTCAAGCAATCTGTGCAGCAATCAGTGTCGTTCCGATATTAAATAACTAATGAAAAAAGCCTTAGGTAAATTCACCAAGAAAGTGAAACATAGGTTTCTATCAGTTCTTTACCTTTTTCACAATTAGCTTATCCTACACTCAAACCTTTCCCAAAATAGATTTTTGGCAAAAGTTCAGGTACCTTTTTCCATTGTTTTGGGTACTCAGAAACAAGGGTCAAATGTACTTCAACCTGTACACTACACACAAGTTTGAAATACATTTGCCCTACAAAAAAGAAATCTTGCCTCGTGAAATATTCACTTCGTAAAAACGTAAGGGAACGAAAAGGCTCAGAGAGATTGTGGTGACTGCGAACAAGTAAAGTATCTATATTTTAGTTACTTATGTATAGGAGTTAGTTTTGCTTCACATTATTTATTATTCACGCCCTTTTCTGTGGGGAAAGTTATGGTTATATGTCCCTATGTATCTAAGTTATGGTTCTATGTCCCTATGTATCTAAGTTATGGTGCTATGTCCCTATGTACCTAAGTTATGGTTCTATGTCCCTATGTATCTAAGTTATGGTGCTATTATGTCCCTATGTACCTAAGTTATGGTTTTATGTCCCTATGTATCTAAGTTATAGTTGTATGTCCGATTATGTTTATCAGCTATTTAGTACCCATAACACAAGCTCTCAAGCTTAACTTGGGACTAAATGGCGTTGTGTGAAAAGTTGTAAAAAAAAAACTATGTATCTAAATTATGGTTCTATGCGCGAAGGTCGGTCTTTATGGGGGACTGTCTTATGTAATTTGGCCCTTCAAAAAGTGCTCTTCTTCAGCCTAACTGTAATGGTAAGGGTATTTGACGTAGGAGGTAAACGTAACGATCATTAAAATGCTTTCAAAATTATAAAAAAAAAATCGAAACCTACTATTAAAAATATTTAGGACTGTACGCAAGATTTCGATAAAATCAATATTCTATGGTTTGTTTGAAGCTTAATTTATCAGAGAATGAATTTAAACTGCCGTATATGTCTAATATATATTTTGAAACACGGTATCTTCAGATTGGTAGGTAATTCTTTAACTAGTCAAACTTATATCAATTTATTAATTCAGTCATTAAAACGGCATATTTGAACGTCAAATTCATCATAATTGTAGCTGCCCCTTCCAAAGGTAGTTTTGTATAAATAATAATGGCTAAGAAACTTCATAATACTTAGTCTTATAAAGTAGGCGTTTACAAATATTATGTAAACATTGATCAGATAATTCAATCTGAATCTAAATTATCTACCATACTAAAATGTCGCTAAGGCTATCCCCAAACGGCCATTTTAACAAAAGACGAGTAAACGGACCCATTTCTTACAAGGAAAATATCCACCACAAAACCTAATATTACCCCATATGTCGTGAACATCAAAACAAATAAGTAAGAAAGTCACGATTGTGATACTGTGCGTTAATTAATACGCTCATAATCCTGGGGTCCCCGCGGGACCGTTAGCCCAAGAAGGCTGAACAGCTCCCGTGTAATAATTATCAATGTACCCTCGGGCACGGCCCTTACTGCCTACCCTTCGCAGGGTTGGAGGGTAGGCATGAACGTTGGGCAGTCATGGTGGGCTGTCCTTTTTCGGCGATGGTAAAATGTCAATGATGATTATGATACACGTTAGAACAATAGTAAAAGGATTATTTTTACTGTTCAACTCAAAGCTCATGAATTGATTGTTTCTTCAAAATGCTTTTCCAGACTTTGCCCTGCATCGTGAGACTCGCATAATAAATTAATACAATCTTTTGTCTGGACTTTAAAAGAGACCATGACCCCTGAGTTTCTTTCGGCATTTCTTCTCAGGGATCAGTGATTTTGGAAATGCCGGCGTCATTTAGTTTTTAAAATATTGACATGCAAAAGTATCTTCAAATATCTACTTAAAAAAAAAATATTAAAGATACCTGGCAACTGCAACTCCACTTCAAAGCTCGTATTTTGCGTATGGGTTTTGAGTATCTACCACGCGAGCCCAGTGCGAGTTGGTAGATGTCACATGTCGTCGAATTTTTGGTTACATGGCGGTTTCCTCACGATGTTTTCCTTCACCGTTTTTGAGAGCAGTGGTGATAAAATAAATTACACAAAGTAATGCGCTTACCTGGGTTCGAACCCACGACTTTGGTTCGTAAGTCGGGGCCGCCACCACTGGGCTACCGCTGCTCTCAAAAGGATCTACTTACAGTAATATAAATAAATATAATTTCATAAAACCATTTCATAGAAGTTTGTACTGGGGTTTTTCTATGTGAGTGTGTTTATGAAGAATAATAGGCACCTTATTAGTTAATTTCTTTGGGCCGTTTCCGCATTTAGCTCCTCCTAATAATAGGTACTATACACATACGGCTACACATCAAGCTATACATTTCCAGTATAAACTGACCTCACATTGTATAGGATTTCCGTACAATGCGAGGTCAGTTGTCACTCAGTGGTTCAAGTTTTAGCTGTCTGCACTCATCGAAATGTGCTTAAAAACGAGTACAAAGTTTACTTATCAGGTAGAAAATAAAAAATCAAATTAAACTGCTATTCAATGCTGCAGCTGTTCAATACATTTATCTAAACGTGACTTAGGTACTGGACAAAACGTACCGAACAGCTGAATTTAATTTATTTTATAAATATCTTCGGTTCGTCAAAAGTGGTATATGTGAAGAGACCAACAACCCCATTTTTAAATTTGTGTATACTAAAAATAATATTGTATATGTAAGTATGTATCAACAACATCACGTCTCTAATCCCCGAAGGATTAGGTAGAGGTGTAACCAGTAGGTACATTACACCTACATTTCGCCAGTTATGTTTAAGGCCCATGTAAGGGGAGGCGAGTCTATTGAAATCAATCGGGCACCAATCCAGACTTCAGGCTGCCACCGAGTTCCAAATGGAAAAGCTCAATAACGCCATGCCCGTGCGTATAAATATAAATAACTAGCAGACGTCCCGGGGTTTCACCTGCGTAGGTCCCGTTCCCATGGGAATACAGGATTAAAAAGTAGCCTATGTGTTATTGGTAGTCTTTGGAGGTCTGACTGGCAGTCGCCCCATGTAAAGCACTGGTATTCAGCTGCATTCGGTTAAACTGGAAGCCGACCCCAACATAGTTGTGAAAAGGCTAGGCACAGGTCTTTGGAGGTCTGCAAGAGATTGCTTTTAGCGATGAAGCCGCCCATTGTAACACCCTACGTAGCCCTCAAAGTTACAATTTGTAAATTTTTTGGTGTGTACAATAAAGAGTTTTCTATTCTATTCTAAATATCACAAACAGTGATAAATAAGTTTAAATAATGATCACAAAATCATTTTCCATTAGCACACCCCTCTCACAGAGTCCACTGCGACAAACCTTTGGTGCACGTGTCCACATCGCTACTAAAAAGGTATTCTATTTGCATTTTACAACTTAGCCGGACTGTGAAGTTTGCGATTTAATTTGGTGAGAATAAAGGTGGGTCATTATATCGGGCATTTTGCGCATTACACCGGGTATTCTGCACATTATCACGTGTTTGTGGGGCGCTCTTATAGTTACTGCAATTAGTACCTACAGTAATGTAACGCCTTTAGGTACGGGTAATTTTAATGTTTTTAAACACATTTGCTTATTTGTTTGGTTATTTTAGTTGATGTTATTTTAAATACTTAGAGAGAACATTAGCATCTATCGGGCCTTATCTCACTCAACTAGGTTGGGAATGGCTTCGAATCTTACCAGAATATTATTTAGCCAAAAATACACGCAAATATAGCATATCGTGCTACCCCAAACTATCAAATTTCCCCAATTGATCAAAAACCTACTTTTAATAGAGTTGAGAAACTATTAAAGAAATTGGACACATAGAGGTCAGCACACTTCTGTACCTACATGTGATGTAGGCATATTATATTATTAGAACAGAATACTTTTCGTATACCTAGGTACGTAATTTTTGAGTAGATCGACCTCCACGATAAATAGGCGATGGCATATCTCATTCTGAAGCAATAACATGAAAATACTTATTGAAAAGTATAGTAGATAAGTATTTTAAGTCCGTCTGTGTACAATAGTCTCCTTGAAGCGTTAAAAATAAATATAAAACTGCCTAAAAGCCATATCTTTCCAAATAACACATAATAACAAATAATCCCTAACATAATAATATTTAAAGGGAAATAAATAAATAACAATTTTGCGGCCGCCCCGTGCCGAAGTGAAATTTCATTACTTATCCGTTTTAAGGAGAGGGTAAGCACGGTGACCCAAATTTTATCTTTTCAAAATAAACATGTCTTCCCTCGTCATAATATTACATTCCCGCCACTTTCGGATGGCAAGAATTTCCTTAATATTCTCTGAAGTCTATTAAAAGGTTCTGTGACTAAATAAACTATGAGGAAACGTGCTAATAATAAATTAATCATTTATTTCGCCATGGAGAAAATAGAAGGTTCCTGTAATTACTGGAATTGCCAGTAATTAAAATCGATCTTAATCTAGTTACAATCTCATCTTGGCGACAATCAATGACAAAAAATTTGGTGAATATGTAGAAATTGGGACCATAGGTTCTTTATTAATTAACAAATGAGTATTTTACCAAATCAATCAATCAGCAATATAAAATTTATTCTCTCATCAAAATAAGTGGTCTTAAAAATAATGTAGGTTCCTTTTCCACCTTTGTGAGAGACTGGTGCCTGAAGTACACACATCAAAAGTGTCTAGGGATCAAGCATTTTTATGCGGATTTCTTGAGATTGAGATGTGGCTTTGTAATATATTTATGATTTTATAAATTTATATGGATCCTTTTTGGTGCATTTCATAATTTGAATCAGGAACTGTGAATCAAATTCGAGTAAAAGATGAAAATCAGCTGTCAATATTTTCCCTATAAAAACATACAACGCATTGAAGACATTATTAGTGCTACTGTTTCCCTACTACTGATTAAAACCAACGTTATTATGGAGCGGCGACGTCATTTAAGCAGGGAAGAAATGCTCAGAGCCGTGGGAATGATAGAAGCTGGTTCCCGGCAACGTACTGTGGCTTTAGCTCTGAATACAAGTCAGAGTGTTATCAGTCGACTTTGGACACGTTACGGAAGCACTGGTACCGTGGCTGAGCGCCATGGAGGACGGTATCGCTGCACCACACGGAGACAAGACCGATACATTCAAATCTTAACTCGAAGAGCTCCAACAATAACCGCCACGATGTTAGCCGTGAGGCTTCATCACTCTTCAGGGAACTTTATTAGCGACCAAACAGTCAGAAACCGCTTGCATGAAGTGAACCTTCATTCCCGAAGACCGCTACGGGTACCACCTATAGCAATGCACAATCGTAGGATTCGATATCAATGGGCTCTTGAACACAGAAATTGGGCAGAAGAACAATGGCGTTTCGTGTGCTTTTCTGATGAGTCTCGTTTTGGTATGAGACCGGATACAAGACGTATACGACACTGGAGAACCCCTGGACGCCAACAGCGATTAAAATCCTGCCAGGAAGTCCATCCTTGTAGTGGTGGAACCATCATGGTATGGGCGGGTATTTGGATCGGCGGAAGAACTGAGTTGATTTGGATCAGAGGCAACCTCAACGCTCAAATTTATGCTGAGACGATTGTATCAGACGTCATCGTTCCTCTACAAGTGCAAATCGGTCCCTTATTTCAGTTAATGCATGATAATGCACGACCGCACACCGCAAGAGTTGTAAGACAGACTCTCGCCGCAGCTAACATCAATGTCCTGCCCTGGCCTGCTCAGTCGCCAGACTTGAACCCGATTGAGCATGCATGGGATATGCTACAGAGAAGAGCTCTGCCGAATATGGAGGGTATCCAGTCGCAAGAAGACCTTTTTTTGTTGTTGCAACGAACATGGGCGGCCATTCCACAGCGTGATTTGGATGAACTCATTTTGAGTATGCCAAACCGATGTTCTTGTGTTGTTAGTGTTCGCGGTAGAAACACGGATTATTAATTGTTTAATTTACCCAATAAAATTTTAAAGAAAACTGTTATTTCAGTCTTTTTTTCGAACTTTAATGTTAGTGGTTCAAATGTCAAAAATCCCTTTATTAGGAAAATGGCAAATTTCTTTATTAATGCAAAGGTGACTTGGTTTATCGTTACTGTGACAAACGAAAACACTTTATTTGATGAATCCTTAAAGAAAATTTTAATTAATATCAATCAGGAGAAAAGTTATTGCAAAAATATATGTTGATCCCTAGACACTTTTGATGTGTGTAGTTTAGGATGGGAAGTTTAGGAATAAAATCTATTTACTGGCCACCAGAACCCCTGCTTCGGTAAGATTTTTGTATGATCAAATTTGCATCAAATTTAAAATCGTTTGAATTGACGTTTCGTTTATGCGATTTACGTCAAGCATTTGTTCTAGGCCTGCGAAACAATGTCTTTCTACAAGTTTGACGTCATTCTAGAAGTCCATTTTCAACCCTCAAACGACCCATCTCCCTACAGATACTAGAATTTATAGTTCAACCAAAACTGCGTATCAACGTACCCATCTAAGCAACAGCTACTTGAAATTTGATCGTGATTTTAGTACCAGGCTACCAGCCAACTATTTCTGCAATAAATTAAATATGATCCTCCGAAAACTAAATTATAATGTATTTTGAGCCTTATGTTCAAGGTCGTAGGGAGTCACGCACAAATCGCAAATCCTACTTGAATATCTCAAGTTGTAACTATTTTATTGACGATTACAAGTTACATGCTTTAAGCGGTTTGAAAACAAAAAACTAGAGTTGAAAATAGTAATGCGTGCGCTATTCACTGTGAACTTACAGGTACTTACCTACCTCTGCCTGACCCTTTGGGAATTACAGGGGTGATATTATGTTATTTATGTTTTATTTTTCTGAACATCATATTCTTCTGATTAAGAACCACTCTTAAACCGCTCTTATAATATAAATAGGTCTGCATAGACACAGAGATTCACTTGTGGCGAACTGGCGACCATTACGGTTTAGACTAACATCATAAAATGTGTGTGTATATTTCTACATATTTTTACTGTCAAAAAAGTTGTCTATGTGGCCATCGCATTTTTTCCTATTTGGTTTTCAAATTGAAGCCAGTTATCGCCTTGCTATTAAAACCACTGCTATTATTGTAGGGCAGGAATTCAATTAATTATTAAAAAAACCCGTGAGGATTAAAAATTTTAATTTAATTTTATTGTTGGAAAATATAGAAGCTGTCTTATCATAGTGGAATTTAGTTTAAAAGTTTTGAAGTGCGATTTGAACAGAGCGTTGTTGTTTTCACACATGGTAATATCTACTACACTGCCGTTCCCATCTCCTCTCTTGCCCCACTCGCTAAGGGTCAAACCGTACACGTCATTAAGTTGGTCACCCGAAGCGGCAGCCGCATGAATGCGGTATCAAACTGTTTTATTGCCCGCCATGATTTAATGAAATCTTTAATATTGGAGATAAGGCGGCCGGAATGTCACTCGTAAATTGCCCAGGGCAATATTCTTCGCTCCTAATGCGCAGAAATAATAAGCCGTCGTTTCGTTATGTATTCTTTGAGTATTTATGCTTATTGTTAAGGCTTTAATTTACATGGTTTGTGGGATATTTATGATGATTTTTTGCGCATAGAATCAGCAAGGCGTTGAAAGCAAGAAGGGAGAAAAACGTCAAGAAGCTTTTCATTATTTTCTATGAAGAAGTTAAAGGCGTTTTATATAGACAAGGTTTTGTTTTTGTTTTAGTGAGATAATCTTTATCATTTTTATATGTTGCCCTACACTTGGATTATCTTCTATGTTGTGGGTGCGTTAACAAAATTTTTAGCTTACCTAGTGATTGCGGCACGTACCAAAGTACTTGCAAAACTAGTTTAGGATTTGTTTTGAAGTTTTTAGAACATTATTTTTACACATACATACATATACATATCGCCACGCCTGTAATCCCCGAAGCGCTAGGCAGAGGTGTACCTGGTAGTACACCCACATTTCGCCATTATGTTTAAGTCCCATTGTAATAGGGGGCGAGCCTATTGCCATCCATCGGGCACAAATCCAGACTCCGGGCTGCTCTGAGAAATCCCAGATTGAAAAACTCAATAACACTTTGCCCGACCCGGGGATCGAACCCGGGACCTCATGATCAGCAGTAGCGCTTGCGACCACTAGACCAACGAGGCAGTCAACATTATTTTTACAATTTAGAAATATAAATGACGCACTACATCATTATTTAAACCTGCAGTTCTAAAGGCTTTTTTCTTTGTCTTTATTATACCTACATTTAAACCAACTTCTCCTTGAACCGCGCACCGATTTGAGTTATTTAAGCTGACGCGATGACGTCCCTAAAAATAGACGGATGTTCAACCGTTCAGGCTAAGGGTATCAAACGAGACGGAGCCGGAGGGCTCACAGCTGGTGAATCACATAGACAGAACAAGCTAACGTAATACAGAGCTATAAGTAACTGATATATTCATATACTTTTAGAACGAGTTATATGGTGTATTGATTTAGATAAAACCGTTTATGTTAAAAATCTTATTGGAAAAAAAAACGCATTGATGTCAGCGAGAAAAGTGCTCTAAAAACTGGCAGCATTGCGATGTTGCATGTCCACTATGGCAAGTAAGTTGTTTACACTTTTCGCATTACATGATACATAACATCTATATAGCCTGAACTTCAGCTATAGCTTATGTAATTGCTGTAATTTGGTAATTTAGATAATACAAATATTGTAAATCTTTCATTCTTTTTTTAGAAAAAAACTCACAAAGTTACACAAACAGACCAATAACAACTACCTGTAACCCATAAAAATATTCGTGTGGGGATCATGGGGACTGCTACGTTGCGTATCGAACCCGCGCCACGCAGCGCAGCAGCCAATCGCTCAACCACTGCGTTACCCTTCAAATGACCGATGAACTATTGATCAAGGTAGCTGTACGGTTTTCAAGGTAACTGAGTGTCATACATTCAAGAAATAGTAATCCCATAGGCATACATACGATCCTTACATCCATACCCACGCAGCAGCCTATGCATTTATACAACAACAAAAAACAAAAACAAATTACCAGCCACGTCACGTTCCACAAAACGCATCATATGACGGTTCAAGTAAAGCAGACATGTATAAAACCTAAACGATTTCAACTATCTCGCGTATAGCCACTTTGGGCACGTAATGGTTGCCGAAATCCGATCCCATCGGGGGGCGATTGTAACACACGTGACATTCGCGCGAACTACCACCAAGATACGATACATGGTAGGGTTGCCGAACTTTGCAGAACATATGCCCCATATGCAAGCATAGCATAATCAGCTGGTACAAGGTAGAAGGGACTTTCTGATACCATGAGTTCTCTACCTACATCAACCTGGTCACGGGTCCAGGTTTAAGTATAGAATTCATTTTCAAAACTTTTCTGATATTTTTTTTTACTTTTCTGATGGTTAATAATTATCATGATATCTGTCCATGGAAAGATGTGATCATGATGCTGCATGATCAGCGATGAAAGCAGATGTGATGTGAGCAGAATATCAGTGCCAGGTACCTACATTAGCCTGGCACATGCTGAGCTGGACTCCCATTTGATGCAGCCTTGAGACGCACACCGCACACTATCATTCATCGTTCATTGTTTTAAATCACTTTTGATTTTGTATTGTGTGTTTGTCTGTGTCTTTTGTGTCTACTAAATAAATGTTTTATCTACAGCTTGGCAAAAAAGTGTAGAAACGGAACTAAATTTTTGTCTGTTGGCAACATTTTCAAAATAATGACATCTCATAATAAACAAAGTTCACGATTTCGTAAAATTTTAATTTCGACCACCCAACGTTGATTAATAAACGTAAAAAGTGAATAAAAACGAATAAAACTATTCGTAGTGCTGGCAGGGTGGTTATTTATAAGGTGTACAGGCGATATCTGGCGGAACATGAGGCCCAAACTATTCTTCCTGAACTTAACAATGTTTTCTAAAGTTCCGCTTATAATACAGGTATGTAAGAGTTTGTTTTGTTGATTTTAGGTAAATCAAGTGTTAGTTGATGAATACAAAGCTATATTAATTTGCTTGCATAAGGAATAACTAAAAAATTTGAAACAATAAATGTCGAGCACATAGGTTATGTTTACATTTTTTCAGCATTACTCTGGTATAGTGCGCTGAGATAAATTGATACTTTGGTGACTTGACTTTTAACTGAATGAAAATTCACTTTCTATGTAAATTATACTTTAAGTGCGATATCAAGGGAGAGAATTATTTGTTCTAGCGTTTGAATTAGAAATGTAAAAGAAATTGTCTTGCCATAGTCTAAATCTATTAATTCTGGGAAGCCTGTTATCGTTCTAAGCAAAATCGTGCTGGAAGGAGATAAACAAAAGGATATTTTCTACATCCGGCTTTTTAACAGTATGTGATAAAAATGTTTTACTTTTAATATTGTTAGGGATAAATGAAATATTTCGTCTTTACAGGAAGCAGCTGAACGTGCATTACAAGCTATTATCGAGGAGGATTGGAAGAACTCGTGCTAACATGTAATAAAAATAGAAAATGATTACTGGAAAAAAAATAACTATGAACGAGGAAATATAGCGATTAGTAAAAAATCTAGAAGATGATAGTAGCATCACCTCTGAACCCGAACATGACTCAGATGAGTTTGCGGCCTACGTGTTCGGGGTAGAATATTTAGAGGAAGATTTACTAGAATAAAATATAGAAATTATGTTATACAAGGTAATGTTTTCTTTTTTTATAATTCCTAAACAATGTTGTT
The DNA here is from genome assembly GCA_921972225.1 of Euplexia lucipara. Lineage (NCBI taxonomy): Eukaryota > Metazoa > Arthropoda > Insecta > Lepidoptera > Noctuidae > Euplexia > Euplexia lucipara. The sequence continues at coordinate 3,907,503 of OV179150.1, forward strand.
AACTCAGGAGTATTTACTCAATTTGTTATTTTTAGGTAAGTAATCAGTTGCGTGTCGAGAACAAGTCCTTGTTCAATTAATTCATTACACCCCAAGAGGACACCGGTGTCCACGCTGTCATTGTCTTTCTATTGTGTCTCTAATTGCCACGATTAAAAGTGATTACTTACTGATTAAAAAAATAATACATAATTAGATTAATTTGTCTAAAAAATAACTAAGTATCAAGACTAGGTTGGTACGCTATGCAGTTGCCACGCGGGTTGCCATACGAAGAGCACAGTGGCGCCTCCATTATTTTCTACTCTTTTTTGCCAAGCTGTATCTATCTATCTATCTATCATGGTTTTTAAAGTTCAATGTCAATAACACAGCAGAAAGAAACGTAATAAATAGGACAATTCGAAGAAAAAAATCCATCGCAGTAGAGTTGCAACGATAGTTCAGAATCAAGCAGTGTTCTTATGGTAGCAAGATGTGTCAGTTTTCCTTTAAAAATTGTATGGCATAATGCTTAGGGCTAATGAGTACCTAAGGGCTAATGGGTGACCGGCCAATATACATATATCAAAAACTCCGTGCAATGGACATACGGTCACCCTAAAGTGTGACGTTTCCGATCAGCTCAGCGCTCAGCTCAGCTGATCTAAAATTGGGTTGCGTTGTCACGCTTTTCATTACGCGCAATAAAAAGCATCTCTTTTTTAAAGATGGAAAAAAAGTAGTTATCAGCTATGTGATCGGCCTTTTCACAACCTGTATATTATTTAACTTTAACTTTGTCTAAGAAGTAGGTGATGCAATAAATTCAATAAAGTAAAATGCAACCTGTGTCGACCCCACGACCATACCTTGTAAGTCCTGACTGTTACCACTAGACCACCAGTGAGCCTTGTAACGTATGGCCAATGTTCCAATATCAGAACTGTCAAAGTTTGTGACGTTGGTCGGGTTGGTGGGCGGCAGTAATTGATGTCCCGTAGTTGGAAGTTATTGGGTAAGGGTGATTAATGGACTGAGGTTTCTTACGAACACATTACATGTTAGAGTATTGGGAACTGAACAGGCTTTTCTTAAAACCATAGAAAACACAAATCAAAACTAATTTACTTAAATAAATTAGACTAAAAATCACACAGACGCACAAGACAACATTAGAATTAAGCTAATTGACGTAAATCTTGGCGAAACTCGAATACTATTAAGCATATTTAGATACTAGCTGTGCTTGCGGCTTCACCCGTATATTAGCGTATTTCTTACGGTTTTTGTAGCGCATTCCAAAATCGAGGATGGCAGAGTTGTATCCGTCTTAAATAACATTTGTTAAAGTCCCATGTATTAGGGGGAAAGCCTATTGCCATCAATCGGGCACAAGTCCAGACTTCGGGCTAATACTGAGGCATTCCAGATGGAAAAACTCAATAACGCTTCGTCCGACCTGGAGGTCAAAACCCGAAGACCTCATACCGAAGACCGAAGAGCTCAACATTAAATACAATAATTGCATGCATATTGATTGAACACATTCAAAAGCAATAGACAGTATCTAAGTAGTCAAAATCTGCGACTCTCAACTTACGAGACATCTCTTAGAGATAAAACGTACAACCCTACGCCCGAGCATGTCGCAGTCATTTATAGAAATCCATTTATTACGTAAACGACCTAACTCGGTTGAGCGCACGCGCTCAAGATTTAGAGCTTGTTTCACTGTTCCCTATTCGGTTGGAGACGAATGAAACGCATTCTATTCTTATTTTTGCTCTATACACATATACATTCATACATACAAATAAAATATAAGATTCAAGTGCCTGTTTTGCAATGTCGAAATTTCATCTTTTTACTTAATGCACAGGAAATTGTTGTCTGTCTCTGCATGTTTGTTTTGGCTAGTCTCAAAAACGGCTAGACCAACTTTGACAGGTATAGACTAACTTTTATACTTACCACAAAAAAATCAGTCGTAGCATATGTAATTATAACACACATACACATAACGTAACGTCACGCCTGTAATCCCCAAAGAGCTAGGCAGTGGTCTACCTGGTAGTACACCTACATTTCGTCTGTTATATTTAAGACCCATGTAAGAGGGGGCGAGCCTATTGCCACATTTGCCACCAATCGGGCACAAATCCAGACTGAGAAGTTCCAGATGGAAAAACTCAATAACACTTTGACGACCTGGGGATTGGACCTCGTGCCTCATTCGCGTCATCCGAGTCCTTAAGTTAAAGTTCATGGGTAACCTGTGAAAATTATGCACACTATTTCAAAAATAACTTGTACATCAATAGTTCTTTCCGTTCTACATTTAGTCGAATTTGTTATTATCACGGCGACAGTCGCGAGTTCCTCCCAGCTCCGTTCACATTACCACGTTTATCCTGACCTAAGTGCATTATGTGGTTGAGGAAATCTCCTGCGAAGCACTTGTCTATGGAGCCGGGGACCGATTCTGATTCTAACTATCGATTCTGTTGCGATACTTTTTATAGGATTGTATTTCGATGCCTTTCGTCGCTTTATGTTTTGTTCGAAAATTGTGTTTCATTTCAGCCTGCAGGATTGCTAGGAACTTTTTTGTGTTTTATGCAATGATATTATATCCAAGTATTTAGGTGTAGACAGGTTACCTAAATAACATTCATCTTTGAAAACGGCACACTAACGCACACACACTGAGGTCAAGTGTGGCTAGTTAGCCACATTTTTAACCGACTTCAAAAAAAGGAGGAGGTTCTCAATTCGGTTGTATATTTTTTTTTTTTTTTTTTAGGGTATTGTTACCTCAGTACTCCGTCATTTATGGACCGATTTTCAAAATTCTTTTTTTGTTTGATAGGGTATACTAACAGATTGGTCCCATTTGTATCAAAACTCATATCTGATGAGGGATCTTCGAGGAATTGAGGGAACTCCTTAAAAAATATAGGCACACATGCACCGATTTCAACATTTTTAGTAACAAATCAAGCATTTTCATTTAGAATGTAACATTTGGTGAAGAAAAACTGATGAAGAAGACAGGCAACGGAACTCTTCAACGCATAACAGCAAATTATTCGCGATTGCTATAGTCAGATGTCTATGCTGAGCTTTTGTATTTCCACAACATAACATTACGCCTTTCTATTTTAAAAGGGGCCGGCAGAGATGTACAGATTAATGTTTAGAGATAGAACTTCTTTAGCAATTGTTATCCAATTTCAATGATTCTTTCAAGTTTTGAAAGACTTTCTTTACATACAAAGAAACTAAAACAAAATAAAAACTTTTTTATTTTGTTTTAGTCGGTTGTTTTTTTTTGTAAAAAAGTTTTTAACGAGTCGCTTGCTGAGCGCTTATAACCTATCTACACCTGTTTACTTATAATATCATTGTTTATGTATATGGTTCAGGATTATGGCAAATTTTGTGGCTTTTTTGTGGGTTTATTTTTAGGGTTCCGTAGTCAACTAGGAACCCTTATAGTTTCGCCATGTCTGTCTGTCCGTCCGTCCGTCCTCGCTTAATCTCTGTGGCCGTTAGCACTAGAAAGCTGACATTTGATACCAATATGTGTATCAATTAAGTGGTAAAGTAAAACAAAGTGGTAAAATAAAAATTGGAAAAAAATGTTTTATTAGGGTAGCCCCACTATATGTAAAGTGGGAAGTGTTTTTTTTTTATTTCAACCCTAACGTGTGATATATTGTTGGAAAGGTACCTACTTAAAAATGAATAGGGGTTTACTAAAATCATCTTCTGCATTGTATATTTCTTGTAATAGACACGCGTTGCGTCGGTTAAAACTACTACGCACCCGACCTTTCTGAAGAAAATCATCATTACCAATCCATTCATATAATTCTAGTGCATCCTCGGCTGGCTATTCTGCCTTGTTAGTAACCTCTAGACATGACATACCGCACTTTTTTAAATAAAAGTCACTATACTCGTACTTAGTTTAACTATCCACAAAATATTCAAATACTCTAATCATTTACCACCACCACCACCACCTTTCAAACCTGCATCGATCGCTTCCATAATAGGTCTTCAAGATTGAATCACACCACACACCCAATGCGGTTCTATTTACATAATAAAACAAGGGAAAGGGGGATATAAAAACTTCAGCCAACAGAAACTTAGGTGCAACTACTGAATGCTACTTAAGATCCTGACAATTCAATAAGGGATTTGAGAAAATCCTTTAAAAGTTTCGCTTTAGAGTCTATGGAATCCTTTTTATTCTAAGAACCTGAGTGTGAGGTGAGTATTTGAAGTTTTTGTTTAGGCATTTTCAGCTTTATCGATATAATAAATAATGTGTACAACATTATTATTTTTGAATACATAGACCGGGTTGTTGTGATTATTGACTTTCACTATGTGGCGAACCCTAAAACCAGCATTCCATATATTTATATAGGGACACGTTTCGAGTTGTTGGGGAGTTTGTTCCGCCACTTCTTCTTTCCAGCAGAAGACAAGGAAGTGATGAAGGGCGGACATTCTGAAGTCCTTCGTCTAATTCGATTTCAAGACTTTTTTTTTACACGCATTCATGGGTCGTCCCACATTAAATGTTGCTCAAAATCAAAATGATGAGTAAAATTTTGTTCTAATGTTATAATAAAACGGACTGGTATTGTTGTAATATTATTAATGATAACGTTATTCTAAATGTGTTTTACAATGAAACCGTTAAGATAAAGTAACAAAACAAGAATACCTACGTATAAATTATGGTCAATGACTTCTCAAAATGATTGAATTTGTCCTAAACTGTATGAATATTTAGCATTACATTATAGGTGTTACGTAGAGTGACTTAAAACACCCATAAAACAACAAAACCTTCAACATAACATAACGTCACGCCTGTAATCCCCGATGGGCTAGGCAGAGGTGTACCTGGTAGTACATCCACATTTCGCCAGTTATGTTTAAGTCCCATGTAATAGGGGGCGAGCCTATTGTCATCAATCGGGCACAAATCCAGACTCCGGGCTGCTACTGAGAAATTCCAGATTGAAAAACTCAATAACACTTTGCCCGACCTGGGGATCGAACCCGAGACCTCAAGCTCTGTAGTGGCGCTTGCGACCACTAGACCAAAGAGGCAGTGCAAAACCTTCAAATACTTTATAAAAAACACAACAAGCAAACGTCTGCAGCTACATTTACAGGAAGCATGGTTTTTTCCTCTATACCTTTAAAGCTACAACGGTCCACCCTTTTTTACCCATTTAACACAAATCCTTTCAAAATCTCTCTCAAACAAGCTGTGTCGCGCCGGAGAGGGCATTTGATTTAGATAACGGGCCCTCTAAGGCCCTCTCATAGTCGAGATCGAACCCTCTGAGGGAAAGCTTGCAGTATGCACGCCACTGTATAGAATTGAAATGTTTTAAAACAGTTTCATTTGAATACGGTCAACGTGGAGATCAAATCTTTAACCTTTGTAAGTAAACCAACAAAGCGTGTGGTAGTCAATTTAAAATGAAAAGTTATCTTATTTATTATGTATTTGTATTCTTTTGTTTTGTTATGTTTTTATTTCAAGATTGCACGTAGGTACTACTACTGTTTGTCTCTGCATCAAACAAAGGTTGACAAGCAGTCAATGCTTGTGGCATTAAGTCCGCCTTTGTACTTTATTGTGTTAATAGATAGGTACTCTAAATTCACTTCAGTTTACTCGCCACTTCATGCGCGTTAATATCGTACATATCCCATTGAATTTTATTAACATCTCCACTCCTCGTAGTTAAACAAAAAAAAAATGTGCAAATATGTTACTTTACGATGATTCAGCTTTCTATTGGCGAAAAGGTGATTAAAAGCGGTCAAGGAGTTTCGGAGCTCATTCGGTTCAAACAAACATTACAAACAATAGCACCATTATTAGCCAGCATCAGCGTTGATTTACATTTTACTTGACATCAGCTCGTAATATTTAAGTATTACCTATAAATCCGATTTCTCCGAGCAATACTCCACTGATTTACCGCAGGCCTTTGGATAAAATATCACCTATTTATACCCGTATCATTCGTTCTTTTACCCACTTGAGCATCGGTAGAAGGCAGTCTAACAAGCCCATACAGAGATATGATAAAAACCTTGTTTACGAGACAATACTAACAGCCGCTCCATCGCTAGACCCCACTCTAAACAGTAGGTATGTGATTCAGAAACTATCTCTGTGTATTGGGACACAGAATCTTTAGAGACGATGTTCGTAATAATGATAATCTATTTTCACACATAAGTTTAAATAACGTCTCGGCCAAAATGTACGAAAATAAAGTATTCATTAGTTATTTGTGCAACAAGTGAGCAAAATAATTTTTTGCTGCGAGTGCTGATTTTGAATCCTGAGCAAGCGAAGGATTCGACGATTGAATCACGAGCGTAGCGAATGATTCTAAAGTTTAATCCTGGTGTGACGAGGGATTCAAAGGCACGAGATGCAAAAAACTTAGCTCTCGTGTAACACACATAACTTTTCACTTCAGCAGCGAGAACACTTTTTGAAACTATAAGAAATAAATATTTACTGGTTAAATATCAGTTTTATTTGCAGTAAATACTTATTTTCGTTTAAAAACAATAATAAGTTAATAATTCAATAAATTTCATTAAAAGACAAAATTTTCTTTTTGCAACTATAGTTAGTATGAAATTCCGAACGTGTTTGTCTTTGAGGTCGAATTCAAAATCGGAACTTTGAAAGGGCTGGTCTTTGTCTCTCTCTCTTAATAATGGCGGTAAAGAGATAGAGTGTGAATATTTTGAATTGTATGATTATCCAAGGCTGAATAAGATACTAGTTCGCGGCTTTCTGAATAAAAAAATTAAAAAGTTACTTTGTCTCACTGTCTGGTTTTGCTGTCTGAAATCAGTAAGCAAAATGCAATTTTGCTCACTGATTTCAGACAGCAAAACCTACATGTTTGAACTACTGAAGTGAAAAAATATTTATCAGACAACCCCTTATATCCTCTCTTTCCTTGAACAAAAAAGGCTCGAACTTAAAAATGGAATAACGTCACTCTGTATTAGATACAATGGCTCGCCTGAATTCCGTCATTCGTCCGCGCCGGTCCGAGGCGACGGGGCTCTGAATAAATACATGGGGCTCCATTAAAATGTCAGTCAGACTGAGTGGCCCTCTTGTGGACGCGCATTGTTTACGCACACATATGTAGGTGTTTTCTTGAGATTCTATTTTTAAAGGAGCTTTGGATTCGTTCAGATCGTTTAAAAGCCCATCAATTCAATCCCAAAAGTTTGAGGTGCTTGCTTTGGATTCGAACAAGAGTCCTATAACTTGGGAGTCCGTCGCTCATATAAATAAGAATGAAAGGAAATAAATTAGCTTTCACTACTACTAACAATGATACTTACAGTAATAAGGTGTAGATAGGTTATAAGCGGATTGGCAATTTCAAACTTATATTAACTATAAGTCCAGGTTTCCTCTCGATGTTTTCCTTCACCGATGCCAATGATGTCTAAGATAAACTTAGAAAGTACATATGAATTAATAAAGTCACATTGGTAACTGCCCGGATTTGAACCACAACCTCGCGACACTTTTATTGCTAAAAATATACTAGCATAATGTTATTTAGATACATAAAACCGGAATCTCTAATAACTTTTCTACAACCAACAAGTTAAAGACAAAGTTTATCTGATCATATTAAATATTCCGACGTACCTGCTCTAAATATTGTTTATTAAAAACTTATAAAAAATGTTTACGATGGAAGCAAGCACTAGATTAATCTGGCTAAGTTATAAAAACTAACTTCCGTTCAGGTTGATTTAAAACTTTTTGCGAATATAAAATTGCGCTGATGAAAATATCAGAGGACGACGCAAGAGTTGCTTTATCAAAAGAGATCAAAAGACACGTGTATCGCAATCTCATCGAAGCATGTTTTGATTGAAAATTTTATGAAAAAAGAAAATATGTCGGTATGATGTACAGACACCAGCACGTCAAGTTACCCCAAACTGTTAATTTTTTCCATTTGAACATGAACCTTATGCGGTTTGTAATAAAGTTGAACAAATATCAAAGAAATTTGACACTTTGGGGTAGGTTGATGTGCTGGCGTCTATACATAGTTCTTTTTAAAGCACCTGATTAGTTAGACTGCATCATTGGTCGCAATCGCAAGCGTTATTGCTAAGCAAAGCGAATGGGAGTGAGGGTTAATCGAAGAAATTCCTGATGGAAAACTCAGGAATCGATTCCAAAACTTCATGCCTGGCAGTAGCATTTGCGACCACAACATTAACGAAGCAGTTTATTTAAATCACTTAAATCAACTAAATAATAACTTGCCTCGTTTAATTCAGATTCAGATTCCGATATCTCATTTGGCTCAAACATATATACTTAATTCTTTTTTTTTATTATTATTGATAGGCACGCGTTTGACCACTATCTCACTTGATGGTAAGCGATGATGTGGTCGACGATGAAGCACGCTTGCCTAGAAGCAACCTGTTCACTCTTGACTTGAAGACCCTTGTTGTAGCTATTAGGAAACACCGACACCGGCAGGGCATTCCACTCTTCAATTAAACAATCAATCAATTTCATTCAATTAAACATATAGAAAAACTGCACGTAAAGTGTAACAGGTAGATGGATAGTGCGTGATGTTTATCAAAATTATCATGGTGTGCAAATATTAAATAGGTTTAGTAACAAAATTGCTTGAACTTTATTATTACAACGTTGAAGTCAGTCTAAACTTTGCAATGGCTACTGAATTATTATTATTGATCGGTACATACAGGGTTAAAGGGACATCGACGCACATTCTAATTTATTCTGTTAGTTCAGTTCATGATTTTGGATATTTACAGTCAAAGAAACATCAGAAATAAAGTAAAAATTTAATCGAAAAAAAGTCGATTAAAGATTTCAATACGTTCCACAAAATATGTACAGCAGTGCTGTTCTATTTAAATCATCGCGTAATAAGTAGGTGAAGTGAAGGCATATTGAGCTGTAATTTTATAGTAATGCTAGGCATACATCAACACTTAAAAAAAATAAAAAAAACGTCGTTCTTCGTTAAATTCCTGTGCGTGTCCCAAATAAACATATTTTCTTTCTTTCTTTCTTTCACTTCACTTAAATTTTCGCGGGGTGAACTCATGGTGCGCGTCGGTGTCAATACCACCCTGTATAGACAATAGTTAATTGTATACATATTATGCAACAAAAGCTAATATCGTATTTGTGTACAGTCACGGTGAAAATAGGCTCATCTCTTCATGGTATACTTTAAGGTATGCTTCGTTCACAACAGTATATATCTGTTTTACTGCTTTACCGACGAATTTTTGTCCTAATGTGACATACAACATACAACTGAACTGACTGTTAAATTATGACAGACTAGTAAACGTCCAGCGGTTTCACCCGCGCAGGTCCCGTTTCGGTGGGAATACAGGAATAAAAAGTAGCCTATGTGTTAATCCAGGGTGTCAGCTAACTCCACACCAAATTTTATTAAAATCCATTCAGTAGTTTTTACGTGAAAGAGTAAAGGGTAAACATCCATCCATCCATCCTCACAAACTTTCGCGTTTATAATAATAGTAGGATGGAGTTTATATTACTTACAAAAGAAAACAAGTAAATTAAAAAGCTTATACTTTGACGTCAAATAGACAATGGGCAAAGGTTTATTAAATACTATTTTGAACTTTTATTTAAAGTTTTAATCAATGACAAGCGGAGCTCTAGAGCACGTCTACCTTCCAAAACTCAAAAACTCTTATACATATCTCAAAATAGTGAAGTACGACTTCAGATAAAAAGGATTTAAAAACTGACTGAGGTATTATTATCGACTTGACTGTACAAATTGCAACATAGCTTCTATACTTTCATATATATTGCACAGTGGACGGGTGCGAGGTAATTAGCGATAAGCCTGGTAATTAGGCAAGCAGCCAAGTGGAGAGTTTTTCCCTATTTAATCAATGAGTCTGCAATGCATCCGTAATTTGTGTTACTATAGGAATTCAAATGAATGAGAATATCAATACTCCTGCTTCGTTTAAGAGTACGATCACACCCATGCTTGCTTATCTATAAAAATCTAGTTTATGTGACCCTACTTCACCTACCTTAAACGTTTTTTTCTAACCAGACTGGCCATTTTTATCAGACAACTGCTATAAGTCATAAAAAAATATTTCGAAACAATATAAATTGCGTAGAAAATTTGTTACATAAAATAAAATAAAACAATTCAGTAAAAGTTATGAAAACTCAAGTGAAGTGACTTTTCAATGCCGTAGTACTCGTACATACCTACAAGTATGGAATGACGGCATTTCGCCCACATTTTCACGAATTAACCTAATACAAAACACTTTAAACAACTGGCTCAAATATCGAACCAAACTATTGTTAAAAACAATTGCCAAACGTTTCGGAATTCAAACTACAAGCATGGCCGTGCAAAAACAAAAAATGCATCGTAAAAGAATTTGCAGAATCCTCGCTGGCCAGTAATCAAGCAAAAGCACATGAAAAACCCGAAGTGTATCGACGAGCGAAAGGTAGGACTGTGGGGAAGTACTTCAAAAATCCTCTATCAAAAAGTTGGACGTGTCAATGGACGTGCAAATTAGATTTGTTAGTGCACGCTGCGACTGTAACGTGTCACGTCACCGTCGAAAAATCGAGAGGGTTAGCTAAACGCGGTTTAACCGTTCAGAGCCTCGCAGGTAGATATAACTGAAAGTGGAGGGTTAACAATTATTTACACGGTTTATGTGTATGGGTATGGGTGACTGGTAATTAGTGACCGATACTTAAACACGTGATTGTACTCATGAATACGAATAACTTTCCCTAAGAAACTTTTTTTTTATACTCAATAACTTTAAATTAATTCAATTACGTCAGTACTGCACAACGGGAGCGGTGGCGGTGGCGGGGGAGCGTGTGACGCTACTGTCTACTACTAGTAGATTTTGCCCTTCCCGAGGTCAGACTATCAGCAACTGATAGATCGTGCCGATTCGTGCCTACTGTGATCGATAACAGGCGCGCGCGCGGGAATTTCAATCAGCATTTTTGTTATTTTATTGTGTTGTAAGTTATTGTGTATAAAAAAAAAGTTCCTTTGGGAAAGTTTATTGAAATCATGAATAAAATCACGAGTTTAAGTATCGGTCACTAATTACCAGTCACCCTATATAGTTAGTATGTAATTGTGAATATTACATAACACATAAATAAGAGTAGCTCGTGGCTTGATAATAAAAGCCTCACGGGTCGGTAGGTAAAGGTTAAACTACGCTTGACGAGATTGATATCCGTGGACGTGGTTCATTACATTACCTCTCCGTGTCTAACGCCCGATATTAATATTCTATCTCAATCCAAATCCCGTTCCTTTGTTTTTGACGGCTGCTTTTGATTGGACATCTTTAAGACTCGGATAGGCGAATTCGGTCGTTGATTGGTTACAGACAAAGATCGGGATCAAGATAGCAACCGAGATAGATTATTAAGTCCAGCGTAAGTAAGCACGTTAAGCCGCTAGTCTCGGCAGTAATTTGTAGTTCTTTGACAGTCTATGCCTACGGGTAGTCTGCAGAAGCCAGAAAGTTTAACAACCAGTAAAACCATGGGGTTTCGTGTTACCCGATAACTGGGTTGTGAACATTAGATTAGACTTGACTGACCTGTTGGTCTAGTAGGTAGTTAGTGACCCTGACTGCTATGCCGGAGGTCGGGTTCGATTCCCACCCAGGACAAATGTTTGTGTCATGAGCACGATCATTTGTTCTGTGTCTGGGTATAATTTATCTATAATATGTATGTATTTGGAAATATATACTTAAGTATGTTTATCAGCTGTATAGTACCCATAACACAAGCTCTTAGCTTGGGACTAAATGGCGTTGTGTGAAAATGTTGTGGAATACCTATTTATGAGCAGTCTTTTCATGTATAACATACGTATGTATTTAGTTGTACCCACTGACTCAGACCCCAACATAGTTGGTAATGCTAAAATAAAAAATCTCCTCGTACAAAATGAAGGAAAAGTGAGCTATCAGAGTAAGAAAGCGAAACCTAACCTTCGAATCGACCCGTGGCAGCATATATTATTTTATCACAAACTCCTCATAAAAATGTAACGTGCGTACCTATGTATCATTTCATACAACAAAAAAAAAACCCACAAAATATGCCTTCCCCAAACATTCATAATAAAAGCGAGTCTGACCAACTCTTGTGAACCACCAAACTGTTACGCACAATTTTGTACACACAGAATGACTAATTAGAGGCTTAGGGACAATACTCGGCCGAGATGAAAAATTAATTACTTCGCAGTATCAATATGGCCTCTGCTTTTCTCTAAGCTTGTTCATTCAATATCCCTGTATCGTTGTAACCTGTTTATAAATTCACAAGCAGATATTCGGCTTTAGGTTCAACTGAGGTATCATTAGAGATGGGTTGACATAAATTGCTGATGAACCAGTTAGGATATTTATGTGGACTTGCGAAGGTCTCGGTTGTACACGGGTTTGCTATCAAGCAAAGGTTATGAGGGATTGCTAACATAATTTTGGTTCGAAAATAGATTAGCGATAGAGTTTGGTTTAGCCATTGATGTTTTACCCATACGCTACTGATGATTTTTTTTTAATTGATACCGTAAACCTACTGAATTATATAAACAAAATATTGTAAAAAAATATTTTGGAAAGAGTAGGTAAGTACAAGTAATCTTGCACATTTTTTCCATGTAGGAAGGGACAACTAGAATTATTTTCATATTTAATTAATTTGACGAGTTTGAGTTTGACGTTCAAAAGTGCCTAAGTCCAATTGAAATAAGTTATTTGACTTTGACTTTGACTTTGACTTTATAAGATACGTAAAGTCTACCTACTACGAGTACGTTTTCCGAATCCTATTGCAAACTCGATTGTGACAAACAAATTTTATTTCTTACTGCAACGTCATGTCCTTCATACAATAAATCAATAAGTATTTGGTATCAGTTTGCATCATTGTTGCCCATTCTTCTCCATACAAAACTACCTTTTGGAAGGGGTATCTAGAATTATTTTCTTATTTTTTTAAAACTTCTAAGTAAAACGTTCAAGTGTCTTTTATCGGTGTAATTGAAATAAAGGATTTGACTTTGACATCTGTTTTTTTTTTAGAAAAAGGCCTTTTACAAGAAACTCGTGTATATGCATACGCTAGTCAATGGCTAATGACATTGTCATATTATTAAAATTCTTTTACAACTAACAACATTCTAATCAACTTGACTGATGAATTGTGACTTCACGTTAATATCGTGTTACGCTGTTAGTATTCAATGCACGCGACACGTCGTCGTGTGCAATGACGTCACGTCGTGTTCAATGATGTGTGCGACGCATTGCAAAATCGCACTATAGTTGCGTGGTTGAGTTGAACTTTTGTGAGACTTATTGAACCGTGATGAACTTAATAAGATCATAATCTTAAAGTAGATACGTTGTTCTATACTGCGTGGCAATTAAGGGAAACAACTTTAAATCCTTAAGATATATTATTTTACTAAAAGGAAAGGTTGCTTTATTTTTAAGAAGAAACTATTATTAAGCGTGTAATAATAACGAAGAACGTAGTCAGTTGTTTATTTTTTTAATGTTTAGCTGGTTAGGTTCTTGTTTTAGGTATGCTTGTCGAGAAATCAGTGTATTCATGTAGATTTATTTCTTACTAGCTGCCCCGGCAAACTTCGTTGTGCCCTAGAGTCAATTTATTGCTCTTATCATTTTTTTTATATATTATACCTATATACATACGTTTAATAAGATGACAACTAATAGATCCAAACCAATAATAACTACTACTACTTTTTATGTAGCGAGTCTCTACTGTGATCTTATTTAAACATTTTGTGTTCGATAGAATTAAAATTACAACATGTATATATAACCTAACCTAACTGACCATACCTATCCTATAGCTAACCTAACTACCTTACTAAAACGCATTGATTTAAAAAATACTAAATTCATAATTTTAATCTGAACTATTGCCTCTATGTTACATACAATTTATACTTACAGTCTTCCCGGTCTACTTTAATTAAAGTCTTAACAGTAGAATAAGTTCTATTTGCAAAGAATTATTAAAGTTTGTCTCTGTCGTCATTGTTAATTACGTAAATTGATTTCTGAAATATAAGACTTTTTTATGCTACATAAAACCTCTAAGTTTAGTAACAAAATAAATTTCAAAACGTAGGTACGTATAAATTGACAACCTTACCTTCTGTAGGTTTAGCTTAAGACTTGTCAATGTCAAATTGTCACCTGATAATGAACTGGGAAGTTTGACTCCTGTCATGTCATCCAAGATGGCGCTGCGTTTGAAAAATGTTTGAGACAACGATTATTCTTGATGTTTATTTTTTCGAGGACTTTTCATGTTTTTTATTAATTATTATGCTATTCCTGACAGAGAAATCCAAAAAGACCAAAATCATTCAAATTGATCCACCCGTTCTTGAGTTATAAGTGGTGTAACTAACACGAATTTCTTTTATATTTATAGATTACTAGCTGTACCCTGCCACGCTTCGCTGTGGCACATTGTGATTGAATGATTAAAAAAAAGAGAAAATGACGTGTGGCACTCGGAGACTGCCGCGGTAAAGCTATTGCATAGCATTTTTTATCAACTCCTCTCCCCCTCCCCCCTCTCCCGCCCTCTCCCGCCCTCTCCCCACACCTCCCACGCCACTCCCCTCACCCCTCCATCCACCTCCCCTCACCCCTCACTTACTTTCCCCTCCCTCCCCCCACCAGGCTCCTTTCCCTTCCCCTCTCACCTCACCCTTCCCCTACCCCTCCCCCTCTCATTCCCTCCTCTCCCACTTCCCATCCCTCCCCCTCACAACAATCTCCCCCCTCCCCTCTCACAATCTCCCCTCTCCCCCTCTCACGATCCCCACTCCGACTCCCCTCCCCTTCTCCCCCTCCCACTCCCGTCCCTCTTCCCTCTCCTCGTGATATTTCAAAAAGTCATTAAAAGTTCTTCTATGACTATTAAAAAGCAAGGGTTGGTGATAAAAAAGTGCAAATTTAGAGTTGTATGTATTTTTTAATGCCACATAATAAAAAAATAAAAAAAATAAAAATTATCGAAAAAATAAAAAATAAAAATTTGGGGTGAACACCCCTTATCACTTAGAGGTTAGAAAAATAGATAGTAGCCGATTCTCAGGCTTACTGAATATGCATACAAAATTTCATGAGAATCGGTCAAGCCGTTTCGGAGGAGTATGGGAACGAACATTGTGACACGAGAATTTTATATATAAGATAAATATAAAAAATATATTTTTCTTCTGTTACTTGTTAAATTTAGATATCGTTTTAAAGGGTTTGGTAGGGGTGACTTCAAGAATACCAGACTTGGAAATCATACACAAAACCCCAAGCTTAGCAGTCGCGCATTGAATTGAACCACAATGCCACTATACTGGTATGTTAAGGTTTGCATACACGGTTACATATCAAGCTGTAAATTTCCAGTTTAAAGGCCTATTCAGACCTAAGCGGTATTCGCTACCGTCTGCGGCCGAGAAAACCCAGTGGGTATGCGGTAATATTACTGTTCAGACCTAAGCGGTATTCGCTACCGTCTGCGGCAGATAGTAGTGTAATTGATACTAAATACCTGAGCGAAACCCGCGCGGTATGTACCTCTACCCACAGCGGCAGCGAATATCGCTCAGGTTTGAATAGGCCTTTAACTGACCTCTCATTGTACGGAAATTCTATTGAATACAAGATCAGCATATTATACTAGAAAATGTATATTAGCTTGATATGTAGCATGTAGCCGTGTGTACAATAAAATAATACAAACCTGTCACTATTCGACTGCAATCACAATCAAAGTACTTAGTAAATTAATTGCAAACGATTGCAAACTGTGTATTTAATGTGCTATTTGACAAAATTTTAATTTTTGGTCCCTCGACTAGATTACAAAAACATATTCGACACATTTTCACATTTTTTTTTAAATTGATGGACAACTGCTTAGTGTAATCGCGTTATATTGTAACGTCATTATCTAGTAGGTATAAACTGTACTGGCTAGTGAAGTCATGCGACATTTTGACTCGATGTATCGCCGTTATTTTTTTATTAAGTAAGTACGTGAAAAAAGAAAAAAATATGTGGCGAATATTTTGTTTTTATCTAGATGAGGGACTAAAACCTAAAATTTTGTCATATACTTAGCCCATTAACCCGTCATGTGCCGGAACGTAGATCTACGTGAGGGTCAATTGCTTTTTTTTTGTTTTTCATTAATTATTTCTATAATTATGGCATACGAGTGGTTAAGTTAGGTATAAATACACAGTCAATTCAATACTTAATTCATGGAGCGATGTGTTTTTTTTTCCAATTCTTGATCTAGAGCTATGTTGGATCGAAAAGTTCAGCAGATAAAAACAAAAATATACGTATCACAAATATGTAAAGTATAAAAAACAACCCACTTCCCCACCAGATAAAGCTTGCATCAAAAACAATTCGGTAACAGTGAGTGCAGTGCGAATCGACTAATTGACCGGTGGACGGACGCCGCGCCGACGACTACGACCGACGTACGGCGCGTGCATTATTCACTCGCACTCAATCGATACTCGCACTATTCGTACTGCCCGCGGCGGACAAAGGGTTGGATGTCAAGTCGTGCGATTTTTTATGTTGGTAGGAGTGAATGTACTCGAGTATTTAGTGCAGTAGTTTTTGTTTAGCTTGCGGCTATTAAATAATAACAGTTGCTTGTTATCTTGTAAAAATGCTCAGTGCCATCCTGTAATAATCACCCCGTGAAAATGGAGGTGAATTGGGCTGCCATTCCATATTAATGCTAGACATTGACAGTTCACTTCACCGTTCACCGGCAGGTCATGGCAGTTCATCTTCATTTTTTGGGAACCACTCAGATATATTTTTTTTAACGTTGCCTCACATTTTCTGTATCGTGGGTATTTACAAACCATATTAACACACTAACAATCTGGGTTTTAATCGGGACAAGCGAGCAGTCCTTTTAACGTGTGGAAATCTGGAATTTTGATTTAATACTAAGTAGGTGGTGCTGGTGCTCATAGCTCCCAGATGGCAGATTTTTTACCTACTTACTTGACACTTATCGTTATATTTTGAGCAATTAACACATTGTCTTTATAAATTATAGCCTGTGTGCTTTTTTGAAGTTTTATTATTGTGAAATTTCATTAAAATCCATTTAGTAGTTTTTGCGTGAAAGTGTAACAAACATTCGCGTTTATAATATTAGTAAGTTTAAGTAGAAAAAGTGAATAGTGACTTGCTTGTTTGAGAAACGCCCACTGTCCAGTTGCAGAGGGTCACTAGCTGGTATTTTTATACGCAGTAATTACAATAAGCGCGCCTACTATCACAATAAGCGCATTACCTGACAACAACACCCAACAGTATCATAATGCGTGCTGTTAGAGTTATAAGTACATACCTATTGTAACATTAAATCCGTGTTATCTATATAAAGATGCATTAACAGCGAGGCTGCCCTAAGTGTTGTTAATTGACATTCGGATAACTGTCGCGGCGTTCCAGAGGCGTATTCTGGTTACGATAACGGTAGTGTAAATGGCAATTTGATAGTTTTGGAATATATTGTTTTGGAAACCGCGACACAGCAAACATAATGTAGGTATAGGACATTTCGTTCCCGTATTGTTAAGAACGTATAATAGACATATTTATGACAGATTGTGACTGCGATTACAATGTGAAAATCTAATCTCTGTCACTTTATGTAAAACACGTCTGTTTTTCTAGTGTTTTTGTAATTTTTTTGACATTGACTGTCGCTGCGATGAGATTGCGACTAGACTTTGAACGTTTTTAATTATGATAATGGACTTTCAAATATCCTGTCGATTGTGGAACGGTACCACACTTGCATTGGAATGTAATAAAGTTATTGGCCAGCACATCAACTACCCAATAGGTTATAAGCGCTCAGCTAGCGACACGTTAAAGTGTGGCTAACTAGCCACACTTGACCTCAGTGTCGCGTCGCATCGTCAACAGACGCGTGCGTGCTTTAGTGTGCCGCTTTTGAAGATCGAAAATAATGTTGTTTAGGTAATCAATCTACACCTTTTTACTTATAATATCATTGCCCCAATGTGTCAAATTTTCTCAGTAGCAGCTCAGTATTTGGAAGTTCGTTGTGCCATCCTTGTGACTCGAAAAGCACGTTAAGCTTTGGGTTTTATTTATCAATGAAGGACTCGCGTTTGACCACTATCTTACCTTGTGATGTGGTCGACGATGAAGCACGCTTGTCTAGAAGTAACATTTTATTCACTCTTGACTTAAAGACCCTATATTATAGCTATCAGCAGGGCTATCGGTTATCTTTCGTTGCCAGTGACTAACTGGCGTCCAGTTACACACCTGGTCACATGGTCCTAGATTATCATTTTAAACTTATAGTCACAGCCTTATGAATATAAGACAGCATTGCACCCCGCAGGCGGCGAGCTTGCAACTCGCGGGCGGCGCGCGGACTGCGAGCTGGCACCTTACCGACGATGCGTAGTTAGCGCACTGGCAGCTGGCCGTAGCCTAAATTCGAGGCGACGCCGTGCAGTTGCGGTGCCGTTCTAATGTGCCATGATATTAAATATTAAAAAAAAACTTGACCAAAACTCAATATTTTGTGGTCCATCGGTGTAGAATAGGGATGGGGCATAGTGTTCTCTATTATTACTCCGGGAATCCTGTGGATCAATAGTGATGCTCCTGTTCTATATTTATCATTTGGTTCAGCAGTTACAAATAGAAGCGATATGTTCCGTTATTTTTAGTTTTATACACTGGAATTGTAACATTTTTCAGTTGGAGATGAGATTTTTCTGCAGTACACTGGTATTCGTTTATTTTATGTTGTGTTTAGTGTTTTATTTGTTGATCTATGTCTGGTATTTTCAATGTTTTTATTTGGAAACTGTTGTGTGGATTGATTGATTCGCAGTTTTAGCGATCAATCTGTGGATGGGTAACCGTTTTGACCCGTACTTTGGGAAGCAAAAGACTTGATATCTTTTGTTTCGCTAGTAGGTACTTTAGAGACGAGTGTTCCACATTGTCTAGTTGCTGTCAAAACTACAACGTTGTTACATAATTACAACAAATCCCAGAAGCAGTGGCGACAGAATAGCGTAGAGTCAATTAAGTCTGTGTAGCCTTGAAGAAGCGATTCAACTGTCAAGGATATAGGATTGAAATTAATCAGAGAATATTAGCCATTGTTACACCCTATGTGGCCCTTAAGGTTATAATAAACTAGTAAGTTCTTATGGTGTACAATAAAGAATATTCTTTCCTATTCTAATAGAAAATAGATGTAAAAATACGATATTTCTACTAAACATATAGTTGATGATCTAGATAGCTAAGCACACATTTTATAGGACTAAGAGATAACTATCCCACCAAAACATTTCATCTAAAATGTTGCCAAGACGACCACAAAAGGTTTGCCCTGTGAAAAAGATATCAGATTTCATGTAGAACCAAGCTTCTGAATCTACACGGCCTAACCTACCGACCCTAACTTCACAAATTCTACATATCAGTAAAAATGTATGGCTTCGCCGTTTTGCTACCGTCGTGGAAGTGATGCGAATATTTAGTTTCTGAAGTAAGTAACGAAGTAAAAAAGTAACAAAGTAGTGCCCTTGCGCTTCGCTTGGCTCGTCTTGGCGGGGGCACTCCCGTACCTTTAGATACTAAGTAAATAATACAAGTACATGATAATGATGATAACTTGAAATAATAATAATCAATAAAAAAATAAATCTTTCCCACTTCTTCCTCTCTCCTACTAACAATGTTGTGTCCGACAGTGTCCATCATTGGTGCCCACGATATTTATATGTAATACTTACATTACCTACGGTATGCCATAAAGTAGTGATGGCAACTACAGATAAACATGCGGTGCCAAACGTTTTACTCGAATATAGATACTCTTAAATCCCTACAGTACACTACCCCATTAAAAATGTAACTAGACGACACCAAAAATCGCTTACACTTTCTTATACGACCCTAACATCAGCGTTTCGACCCCGAATTCAAAGATTATGATTTACGTTTCACAAACCAGTTTTACTTCGCCCCACACTATACACACAACGTCACTAGTTTCATACGTTTCAGTTCAAAGGGGAGTATGGGTAAGGGTCTAGGGAAACTGGTTTTATAGTAAATCCAGGTACGGGGCCATTTGGCTAAGGTTCAACCGGTTCAGAAGGGTTGCGTAGCATTGTAGGTATGACATGCAAATGTTGTTGTGCGGTGCGATTGAGAAGAAGCGGCGACTTTTATCTAGAGATAGCAGATGTCACGCAGTTTCACCCGCGTAGTTTCCGTTCCCGTGGGAATACGGGGATAAAAAGTAGCCTATGTCCACCGGGAATAGTGAAACTTTCCACCAGTACAATATTTTTTAAAATTGGATCATTAGTTCCGAAGATTACCCCCTACATACAAACTTACAAACTTACAAATTTTACCTCTTTATAATATTAGTGTAGATAGTATAGATTAGCGATTCCCACACGGAACAATATTTGTATGGTCCACAGCTGGTTGTTTCTTTTAGTTAGTTTAGATTTTTTTTTCTTGGAGAAATTCCCAGTACCCAAACAAATTAAAATATGGCTATAGTAGCAAGTCTTTACAATACTGGTGATTAGAGGATCGGAAATCTTTAATATCTACTTAAACAGCTATTTTAGTATTTAAAAACATATCTTTTGTTCCTTAAAGAGTGCAGTTATTGAAACTACAGAGTCGTTTTTATTTATTTTAAATGTTCATAAAACTTACACACTATGTCACTATCAGCATAGGATGACAATACTGTAGTGGTTTCTAAACACAACAATAAATTTTAAAAATCTACTTACGGCTTATACCTATAATGTATATAAACAAAACTTACAAAACAACACCAAGCTCTATTACAATCTTAATCTGAAGCCAGACTACATAAAATAGTTAAATAATAATAATTCATTTATTTCGGAAAACATTCATTTCATTCAAAAAATGACGTGTAAAAGTATTTGCGAAAACCTATTTACAGAAATAAATATTATTTAGTTATACATAAAGCTGTATGTGTGTGTGCTGTTTAGTTGAGAGACTGAAAAAGTTACGAAATCGTACATTTATAAAAAATGCACTGTCCTCGCTATGAACGGAACCTCGCTTGTCCCTCACAACTTGATCTGTTCCTCTGGAATCCCAGCGGTGGGACCCTCTTCGAGGCACTTTATGACCTCTGCCGCTTCCACTCATCACTCGATGTTGTTCTAACTGTAATGACGTTTATAATTACCAAGGATTGCTAGGGTACTCTTATGAATATAAATTGTTACCATCGTGCTGTCTGATGGGGCTTATATGTGAAAGTATTAATAAAAATTAATAACGTATGTGGCTGTTAGTCAGGTTGCTTAGCTTCACGAGAAAGAGCAATGGGAATGTTTAGTTTCTTAGATATTCCTATTTAGGTACGGTGTAAAAGTTTTTTCGTGTAGGTGTCTTTAGATAATGGTAAACATCGTAAGCTTATCATGAATCTTACGAGTTTATAAAAACACGTAAACCATGAAACCAGATTTTTTTACTGTGCCAGAGTGGTCCCAGCGCATCATGGTAAGATTATAGGTAAACTATATTTAGTTGCGTATTATTGTTGACGAAAGAGAGTTTACAATCAAGTGAGTTTTTTCATAAATTGACGATGTTTACACTTATTATTTATTTATTTCAACACCAATTACATACATTAAGTAACACAGACAATTACGATAAAAACTAAATAAAAAACAAAAACCTTAAAATTAACATGGAACAGTTAAGTAGGCTCCCGGCATACTTTCTCTTACAGAACAAGAGCCAAATACGCATAATTTTAATCCAATCCGCAAACACATCACATTCAGGGTCGGCAGCCGTAAGGGCATTCAGTATCATCATTATCTGGTGGCATAGACATCAAAACACAGCAGAAAATAATACTCTGTTTATGACAACCCAATCACGTGAAAAGTTAGCAAGAAACGGTCACTTAGATTACGTTGGGACAGCAAATCGGATTGTAACTCGATACTTTTTTCCGCGTTAGTGTCCACTAACGGTATCGACTAAGCAAGTCATCGCGATATCCTCCTGAATAGGGGATAATAGAGTTGGCCAGATGATTTGTCGAATCGATCCCTATTTTAGGAAATTGGATTTGTAGATCGGAGGCGATAAGACGGTAGGGGAGACCGGGCTCGGGAAATAAACGGTAAAAGTTTAGAGGGCCCTGTTATCACTGATTTGCGTATATCGATTTTGCCCCGTTTCCCTGCGACGTGGATTTATCTTCGCTTTTTTTTTCTCCCCGAAGCTGAAAGGATTATTCGGAGAAAAATATTAAACGAGTCATTTCAAACGGTAATGCGCTGATAAATTGGTTTTCGTAATCGTAATAAGGAAAATAAAAATGTTTTTTTCGGGATAAGGCACCTGGTCCGTGAAATGTTATAATGAAGGGTTCGATTTATTTACTACACAATAGCTTTAATGGATGTGCATTCTAAAAGTTGGCTACGTCGCAAATAGTGCCTACGAGTAAGTAGGTAATTGTTGCAAACTTTTGGAATGAATCATTGAGGAGCTTGTGGCTAAATGAGCAGAGGTTTTTTTTTTTTTTCTTTATTTATTTGGGGACATTTATAACCGCAATGCGTATGTCAGTCCCATCGTATCCTAAATATACATTTATCATATGTGGGCCATGAGCCAAACAGAGCAGAGGTTGATCGGAAGTTAAGCTACGTTTGCCGAGGTCAGTCCTATGTTGTTCGTCGAAAACGTAAGCTTCAATAAAATCAAAGACATTCAATATACTATTATACAGGGTTATTTTTCAATGACCGGCCAAATTTTCACGGGGTGTTCTACTCATGAATATGAACAACTTTCACTATGGGACCGACTCTGAAATAACGAAAAAAAAACAGCTGTTTCATACATTTTAGTCGAGTAGGTATTGAACTTTTGTATGAACGTATTCATGGGTAGAACACCCTGTAAAAATTTGGCCGGTCATTGAAAAATAACTCTGTATAGACGGGACATCAGAAACAGAATTTACATCCCTTACTTTTGTCCTAGTGGACACAAGTCTATGAGTTTAGATTAGTACGCTCCACTGCCGCCCCAGTATTGCTATTAATATGTAATGCTAAATGGCGTTACTGAGACTATTACTGAAAGAATTCCTGTCCTCTCAATACTATATCTTAAATCTCTTTGACTAAAATCAACTACACATTAAAGATTTAGCACGTGGTTCCTATACCACAGACAAACCAGCCACCTTAGCCAATAGTCTACAAATCCCTAAGTACAATTCAAGAGCTTATCTTACATGCTAATACGCTCAAAGCTAATGCAGTATGTACAATGAAGTGCTCAAGTGCCTCTGTCGCGCCCTTATCTAAACTGTGCGCGTTCGATTATTGCTGACTGTACTCGTAGCGAGCGACTGTACAGCAATCCAATGGTACTAGAACGAATGCTTGATGTCTAAGTTACGTCTAATAGAACGATTTTAAAATTGGAACTCGAATTTGAATTTAAGTATTTATTTTTACGTTGATCGTACAAATTAGAAAGAAAAATATTTTGGACTCGCATAGGAGACAACGTATTGAAAAAAAATAACTAAGAATCTAAATTAGAAAATGAATTATAACATTGAAAACTACAAAAAAACTACCTGTACGAGGCCGAAAAGGCTCCTGTCTCAACAACAGCTAAATAATTTAAAAAAAAAGAACGACACATACCTACTGCAGTGCTGTTTTTGATGATATGACCCGCTGTAATGCCACGAACCCACGCAGTATAAAATTAAAAAAATGTAATGTTAAAAAAATATTGTATAGAAATATTTATACTTTATTATTAAATAAATAATAAATCAAAACAGAAACCCAATTTTAAAAGAACGTGCCACCCTTGAGCCACCCTTGCTCAAACTTCATTTGTCTAGTATACTCTGTGGTCAGAATCATGTGTGAATAAGTCTGTGGTGCGAGTTGTGATTGAAAAACGCGGGCGGCTGATAAAAGTTGAAAAAAAATACCGTTTTAACATATTAAATTAATTCAATAAAATAAATAACTGTAGGTACATGTGTCACGAAATGAGACTGTAAAAGTGGTGCGAGTTAATAGCCGTGCCGTGTCGTTGTTGTGAACGACTGTGCTGTGTAAGTTGGTATTGTGGTTGTCGTGTGGGTCGTCAGAAAAAGAAAAAAGTTGATTGTTAACTCGTTGCTAAGAACATCTGAATTTGCCGTTGTCAGTGTTGTCACTAATTAGGGTAAGGACACTAACCAACTCCTTTTGGAATACGCAGTGGATGTAGTTTATACTAAATACTAAAAGTGCCAACTGTTCCTATAGCAAGAAAAGGAGGTGGAAGGTCGTACCAGCAGCGCGTAACGACAAATTTGAAGTTTCCACGGAATGCAGAAGTTTTGTGAGACCTGAACAACAAAAGGTAGGCAGATGCTCTA
Source organism: Euplexia lucipara (assembly GCA_921972225.1). Lineage (NCBI taxonomy): Eukaryota > Metazoa > Arthropoda > Insecta > Lepidoptera > Noctuidae > Euplexia > Euplexia lucipara. The sequence goes on from OV179150.1 coordinate 3,932,242, forward strand.
GTTTTCATCTTGTTTAGGTATGTCCTAAGACAGAATCAGTTTGTTTTGCTAAAGAGTGGGGTAGATGTAGCTTTGTGCGAACTGATTATCCATTCTTATCAAATTACCCTTATTTATAAAAGGAGATATGTTAAATCGGGGATGTACGTTATATTATAACAGAATCTTGCATATGCATTCTGAGCGCTCTTGGATTAACTTTTTACTTCTACCTAGAATGCACGCCCCATGCGGCCATGCATACTTAATAAGGCGTATTTTAATGTACCTATACAACCAATGATATTATAAGTAAAAAGGTGTAGGTTAGGTTAAAATGTGGCTAACTAGCCACACTTCATTTCAGTATGGCGTCGCGCCCCAACGGATGCGTGCGTGCGTTAGTGTGCCGTTTTTGAAGATCGAATGTTATTTATGTAACCTATCTACACCTTTTTACTTATAATATCATTGTATAAGAAGGTACCTACAACCTCATTTTTATCACTATGTGCGAATCCCAAAAAGGGATTGTTGTACTCATCGTTAGACGCGCCTTCAACTATCGGTGGTGGGCGTCGCGGTCGGGGCGGCTGGGTACAGTTCGGGCGCTTTACGGCGGCTTCGGGCTGCTCCTTGCCTTGTCTCACATCGTCCCTAAGTAGGCCTAAGGCGTCCGGTGACGCCGTAAGGCGCCCGAGTTATACCGAGCCGTACCGATGCCCACCGATAATGGGCGTCACGCCTTATGAAAAACATTTACAATAGGACGAGCCCTAAATAGCGAAAAAAATGCGCTGTTTCTTGCATTTTGTCGAGTAACGTAAGGATACCCGTAAATGTAGGTACTGAACAGTTAATCCTACTATTATGAACGCGAAAGTTTATGAGTATGGATAGATGGATGGATGTATGGATGGATGGTTGTTTGTTACTCTTTTACGTAAAAATTACTTAATGGATTTTAATCAAATTTGGCATGGAGTTAGCTGACACCCTGGATTAAGACATAGGCTACTTTTTATCCCTGTATTCCCATGGGAACGGGCACTACGCGGGTGAAACCGCGGTTCATCTGCTAATTTGTAGATAACGGTGCCGGTTGCGTGATTAGGTACTTAAGTGTTTTATAAATATCTGTAACTAAATATTAAGCATTGCGCAATTGTTTGCTATCCTGACAAAATAAAATAAAACAATTAATCTTTTTACTGATTATGGATGTTTAATATTATTGTGTATTATGATTTTATGATGCATAAATATTTGTGGCTGTGCATTCAATGGACAAAATATTGTCATATTAATTTATTTCGTTTAGTTTCGGATGTTAAGTTAACCTGGATAAATAAAATATGTGTGTTAATTCTAAGCCCGGATATAAAATACCTACTCGCAAAAAAATACGTTAAGTTACACACGGTTTAATATTTTTTTTATGAAAATACGACGCGCACGTATATTTTTCACGACTGAATTTTATGAAGACTGTTTTCCCAACAAAATCTGATTAAATTTTTTACTACCTACCTAGATTTTCATTATTTTTTGCATTGATTTGGTAGGTAGACTAAGGCTCTTCATAATTGCGTAGTTAATCAAATATTATTTCATGACCAAAAAAAATATAATTAAGTAATCGGCTAAGTGCGAGTTGTACTAGCACATGAAGGGTTCCGTACTACCGCACAAGCTTTGATTACTAATGGAATCTTGCCGAGGTCGAGCAATAACCGCCTCAAAATAACGTTTCTTGTCTCTCACTCAAATGTAAAAATATTTATGGTTTTTTATTACCTATAAGTAGTGGCAATAGCTAAACACTCTTTGAAAATTTGAACTGTCTACTTCTTTGAGTTCATCTGAACCAATAAAATGAACGTCTAAAATATGACTCGCACCTACGTATCTAAGACTGAATACAAAGAGGCTTATCAATGGCACTGCATCAGGCTGATAATGACACTTACCAAAATAGGTTTAAGAGTACACCCTGCTTTTCAGATAGCCTATTACGTCACGCACGGAATACCACAGACTGTTCCCTTTACCTCAGAGCGTGCGGCAGAAGAAACTTGCTGGCACGTAAATCGAATCAAGAATTACGACCATATTATACCCAATACTTCTTGACTTTTCCGCTCCTTAATTTTACGGCGAGGGTGGGTAAGACAAAAGCAGGGAAAACTATTAAAATAATGGACATGGGGATTCGCTTTCCCGTCACGTTCCGAGGCCAATTTTAAAGGGAATCTGAAGGTAGCCCTTGGATATAAGCGTTGTTATGGATTTCAGTTCGGTACAGATGCGACTTTACTTTATTTAAGGATTATAGTGTGTTTTGTTTTTCGTTTTCCTGTTCTGATTTTGTTTTGTTTTTGTTTATATTCGTATGGTCGTTAGGGGAAATTAGGATAGGAGATGGTTTTGATAATGTTTTGGAACGTAAATTGAAAGTATTAGAAAAGCTTTACACAAGTTTTAATATAAGGAGATAAAGTGAAGAAATATAAAATGGTTTCTTTGTTCGTATTTTGTTTTTTCTTAATTATATATTATTAGTGGACTCAGCAAACGAACCCGATCGCAGCGCCACCGATTGTGAATCTGAACCATTTCCGAATCCATCTGAAATTCATCACACATAAAAATAAACATCAAAATCGGTCCAGCCGTTTAGAGTGTATTAGCAAACACACACACACACTAGATTTATACATATTACGAGGTAGGTATGTTGAGTTTAACTTCCAGTCGTACTAAATGCTGATAAATACCAGTGTTTTACATAAAGCTACCATCTGTCAGACAAGGCAGTAATTGGGTAGCATGGTAGATTGTTGGGCTTCTGACTACCCGTACAACTTACTGTTAAAGATCTACAAATGTCAGTCAGATCCAATGACTTAACGTGCTTTCCGACACGCGAACTTTTTTTGATATATTGTAATGACTGATCATCTCACCAGCTTATACTTCGATCGATCAAGTAGGCGGTTATCATTCAGCCACCAGCCCAATTTGTAATATGCTTACATATTTACAAACGAGACTAGAGATAAAGAAGGCACGAAATTTTTTACACCTCCCGACGTTAAAGCAGAATTTTAATATTTTAGTTCAAATCGGATAAAAAACGAACGAACGTAGTAAAATAGTATTTTGTTGTGCTTATTAAATGTACGTAGGTAGTTGTAGATTTTGCCCACTCTCTATTATTCTGACAATACATTATTAAGTGAGTAAGTTCAAATGAATGAAGGGAAAGAGAAGTGATAATGAAAGGAAGAAAGATTAAATTTATTCATGTGTAAGTGACGCACAAAGGTACAGAAGCAAAGACATTCAATACCTATAGACCGCACATCACGATCAAAACTTTCGTCCGAAACTTGTGTCCTGCTTGGACACAAGTCTATGAGTTTTTTTTAGTACGCTCCGCTGCCGCTCCAATATTAATATATTATTCTAGATGGCGTTACTGATACATGGGCTCAAAGTTTTTCCATGACATTTCCGTGACATGCCCGCTCTATAGTATTTTAAATCTCTTCGTACAGAAGCCAGCAAGCACATCAAGCTACCTCAGTGTCTAGTTTTCAACTTTAGTACAAACAGAATAAGGTTCGTGTTCAATTCGGAAAAATTGACTGTTAGCTTGATGTGCGTCTGAACGTGTAATTGTAGAAGTTTGGGGAAGAAAAAAATATCTGAAGAAGATAACTAAATAGTCATGTGTTTCCTCATAGCTACAACCTAGGGGTTTTTAAGTCAAGAGTGAATAGGCAAGCGTGGTTCATCGTCGACCACATCATATCTTACTATCAACAGACATAGTGGTCAAACGCGAGCGTATCAGTTATAAAATAAAAATAAAACTTTTTTACAAATAATACAACCGACTTCACAAAAACACTAACCGGTGTAAAATAACTCTAGATTAGGAAGTCTATGGCCTTGGTGGTCTCATTCATTATTGGCCACCGACTTCCGGATCTAGAGTTATTTTACACCGGTTAGTGTTTTTGTGAAGTCGGTTGTATTTTTTGTAAAAAAGGTTTTGGTTTGCAATTTTTAATTTTTGGTTTTTATGTAGAACCATAGATAAATAAATAAATAATTAAATAAATAAATATGCCACAACTTTTCACACAACGCCATCTAGTCCTAAGCTAAGCTTAGAGCTTGTGTTATGTACTAAACAACTGATAAGCATACGTATATATTTCGAAATACTTACATATTATCATTGATATATAGATAAATTACACCCAGACACAGAAAAAATGATCGTGCTCATCACACAAATATCCATGTCCTGGGTAGAAATCGAACCCAAGATGATTCATTATTTTTTTCCATTAGGTACTTTTAATGTTACGTTCAAACAAATAAACAGATTTAGATGAAATTAAAAACAACAAATATTCATAAATTGAAAACTACCGGGCCAAACTATGTAATTTTGTAAGAAACCTGATAGCAACAACATTAATTAACATCAAACTAAAAAATAATCACGTAAATCGGTTCATAAATCTCAAAGTAACCGACCTCAGGCGGAGGTTTTCAATTCGATTGGTATTTTTTATTGACTGATTGATTTTAGAATATCTGTTGTAAAAGGCAATTCAGGATTGTTTGGCTGAAGCTTGCTAGCTCTTGTTCATAAACTTAATGTAAAATATTGACAGTGTCATATGTACTAACTAATATGAGCCCTGAATGAAGTTATATTATTATAATTATTTACCGAAGTAATGTCAAAGATAAACTTAGAAAATACGTGACGAATTAAAAAGCTCACATTGGTACTCGCTCGGACTCTCGTCCATTACAAAATGACCTAAATGTTAATATCTCTAATTAATTACGAGGCACAGGCGTCGTTAACTTGTTCGCATAAAAAAGCTCCGGAGTACGTAGGTACTTATGTACCTACTGGTAGCAACTCCTTAGGGTGGTATAAAGTTGACTTTTGTTTCGTTTTAATTATACGCCAGCGGCCACGGGGTGGGCAGAGTTAAAAAGTTAATTAGCTTTAATTTTAACTATGGGGGCGCCAGTTGCATTTTTGGGGCAAATGAATTTTGAGTGCGAGAGATGAATGCAGGGGTGTGAAGTTTGATGCAAAGGTTATTCCGTTTAATTGTAGATTGGACTTTTCGAATTAATTTGTTAAATAAATTCTATTGTGTTTTGTTTACAGTTTGAAATTAACCTGCCTTGAGTAAAATGGTGCTTATGCCCGTGCCTTTTCTAGATGAGAAGAAGAAGGCATTAATTCTGTAGTGGGAGAATAACAGGTTAGTCTTATTTTTGTTTATCTGTTTTGAAAAGGTTATAACATGTTAGATTTAAGTAGGTATGTTAAAACAGCAATGACATTTTGATAAAATAGGATAATATTGAGTAAAGACATAATTAACCTTTGTCAATGAAAAAATACCTTAGTTATAATCCAGAAGAAGTGTCGTGACAAAGTAACAAATAATAGCATCTATTATTTTGACTACTCCACCCCACCCCACTTAATTAAAATAAGAAACAACATTTTGCTAGCGATAGCAAAAATGACTATCATTAAGGCAAGGTAAGGTGGTAGGTGGTATGTTTTACTATTTCGAACCTCCGTAAATCTCGTGAAACTAAAAGAAAATTACGCAAAAAAATATATTTATCAAATTGTACACAGGGCTTAGAGATGTGTGTAGACAGACGGAACGAGATTTATAAAAATTGTCATTACAGCAAAACCCTAAGAGACACTATATCACAATGTAAAACGTGTTTAAACGTTGATTTACGACTGGAATTCAGCTGTATACGTAACGGCTCAACTGTAAGCCGACCACAACGCATTTGGAAAAGACTAGGCAGATGATGATGATTTTCATAACTTATAGTAATGTTAGTTATTACATAATAACCAATTCAAGCGATCGCACCGGCCATACAGTGCATCCTGCCCTTAAATATTTTTTCCTAATGATTCAACATTTATTTTCTCATATTTATTTTTACATTTCAACGTTTGAGTATTTGCCCCTTTTTACGTCACTGAGAAAGAAATTCAATTAATATGCAAAGCGTATTGAAATAAATTATATTTTTCCTTATCTCCTTACAGCAGGGCTTACGGTATTCAAACATAAAAATTTAAATTCCAACATCTTGAAAGAAAGCTTTGTTTTCTTAACTTTTTCAGACTCACAGACATGCGGATGTCTTTCAAGCTTATTTAATGTGACTATTTGATTAATTGTAATAAATAAATTAAAATGTTTATTTCGATAACAATGGGCTTACAGATACTCATATTTGGAGATCACATTTTAATCAGGGGATGGCTTATATTTTAGGAGTCTCCGCACTTCCACGTATCATCTATATTGCAATCGCGATGTAGCAAAACAAACAAAACAAACAAACAAAAACAAACAACACGCAAACAACTGTTTGCAAACATGCAAAACTTGACTTATACATTAACTATTAATTATCTTTACATATCTCTTGCTCTGTAAGTACACCCTTACACCCCTGAATGCCGGGGTGTATGACTATCATTACAGCATAGGTTTTGGAATTTGAAAAAAGAACTGTCATACTCATACTGCACGAAGAATATTTTTAAAAAGTTATTTTTTTTTTCTCGGTATCGATTAATTACTCGAATCGGAATCTAGACAAATTATTTTATAAAGATTTTAATATAAATATGGAACTATTTGTTTCCACATCGTATGTTAGATGGAATCGATTTAAAAATCAAACTGGCCAGCAAGATTTGACGCGCTTGCGTGCGTGAAAAAAAAAGGCAGTCTACTAGTAGGCGCGAAAGCGTCGCGAAAATAATTAATTTTAATTAAATACACATTTTTTTCTACTTAATAAATGTTCATTGAAACCTGCTGTCTTGTTGTTTACTTACCTCACAATCGATATGTAAAGCAGAGTATTTATCTCGGGCGTAAGCATCAATTGCATACTCGGGTTAATTAGCGCCTTCGCTTCGCTCAGGCGCCAAAAACCTCGTATGCAATTGATGTCATACAGCCCTTGGTTAATAATCTACTATTAGCTGATATTGCGATGAATTAGGGTATTAGGAAGGGGGTACAAATAGATGTATGGAAAGAGAGGACAGTGCCGACCTCAAATAAATTGAACTTATATACGAAAATAATCGTGTAGGTGAATATAACATACATTTCACGCCTGTATTCTCTGAAGGGTCAGGCAACGGCGTAGTAAAAAACTTATCAAAGTCAAAGTCAAATAATTTATTTCAAATAGGCCACTTAAAAGGCTCTTTTGAACGTTAAACTTAAAAGCTAAGTAAAATATAATGATTCTTGTTGCCCCTTCCAAAAGGTAGTTTTGTATGGGGAATAATGGACGAAAAACTCCATACTTACTCTTTTAAAATATATTTTACAATATTTCGTATATAATAAAAAACTTTTTTACAAAAAATACAACCGGCTTCAAAAAACACTAACCGGTGTAAAATAACTCTAAATTAGGAAGTCTGTGGCTTTGGTGGTTTTGTCTCATTCATGATTGGCCACCGACTTCCGAATTTAGAGTTATTTTACACCGGTTAGTGTTTTTTGAAGTCGGTTGTATTTTTTGTAAAAAAGTTTTTATTTAACAATTTTTAGTTTTTATTTTTACATACCTAGATGATAAATTATCATCCCTTTCTACAACACATATTTACATATTACAATCAAACAAATAAACAACAACTGTTCGCGATGAAATCAAAAAGTTAAATTCATGAACAAAAATGTTCATAAAATGAAAATTACTAGATCAAACTATGTATTTTTTTAATGAGACCAAAAAGAAACTAGTCCGCATCAAACTAAAAAAAGAATCACGTAAATCGGTACATAAATCTCAGCGTAATCGGTAAACATATACATACAAAAAAGTGTTAAAAAGTAAGTAAAAGTTTCATAAAATTGTTCATAAAATGAAAACTACTGGGTCAAACTATGTAATATTTTTATGGGACCAAATGGCAGCTATTCCGCATCGAACTCAAAATCACGTGAATCGGATCATTAATCTCGGAGTAATCGGTGTAAATACATAAAAAAAAAAAAATACCGATCGAATTGAGAACCTCCTCCTGAAGTCGGTTAAAAATAAGTACGTTATATACAGGGTTATTTGTAAAACACCAACAACCTTGCAGGAGTAGATTACTAACATCATAAACAACAACATTTGTTCTAAGACTTTTTCGAAAACAGACAAAAAAAATCAACTCTCCATACATATATCTGAACAGTTGATCGAATTTTGTATGGAGAGTTAATTTTTTTTTAATGAAAAAAATATGTGAATATGTGTTGTCTTCCAATACTTTTAAAATATAGAAACAAAAAGCTATACTGGTAATAAGTACGATCTAGTCTTCAAACCAATAAGTACAAACCAGTGCTGTTGTATTTTTAATATTTTCGTAGCATTATGCTGCCAACTAAGGGGCATCTTGTTATACAAGAGTCATCGTAATTTTTATTGTAAAATTGATGTACACAAAAAACTTTTCTAAAATTACTGACGTCACTCAAAAAGCTGCCACGCTAAAATGGAACTGGGCTGGATACATCTGCCGCATGTCAGACGATCAATGGGCTAAACTCACGTCCGAATGGGTTCCTTTACATGGCAAACGACATCGCGGTAGGCCCAGACGAAAATGGCGTGACGAGCTGGACTCCTTCGACTGGTCCCGATAAGCCCTTGACAGAGAGAGGTGGAAGGAAAGTAGGGAGGCCTTGGAAAATATGGGCTAGTAATAAGAATAATAATGATATTCATTCATTTTAAGTTTTAAGTAGAATGTAACTAATTTTTTTTTTTATTTTTTTATTATCAATATGTTCGTCACAATCATGATTGTTCTGTATAAAGATACTACTACTACTACTACTACTACTACTACTACTTGTCGCGGCCAGACAGACATTCGCTCCAAGTAAAACATTGGTAGTCTACTGCATTCCGTTAGGAAGCCGACCCCAAAATGGGAAAAGGCAACTTTTTGGCCTCACACAGTAATATTTTTTGACCTCTATTTTTGTTTGTTAAGTCCTTTGTATTTCTTGTGTCTGTCAAATAAATATTATTCTTACTATAAAGGTTTCCTTAAACGGCAGAGAACCTTAGTACTTAGATTTCATTCTTCTTTTAAAAATAAGACGTCCTACACACACACACAGTCGTTCTAAAAAGCCTACTTAGAACCTCAACAGTGATCCTACTCCGATGTATCGTTGAGTGTAACTTTTTAACTGAATTTACGTGTACACGCCGAGATTGTGAAGGTTTTATTCTTCTGAATGTTGAGTACGTTCAGGAAACAGTTTGCGTTCGTCTTTCCCCTTTGATGGTTCGAGTCAAGAGCGGTAGCGAGTTAGCATAGTGCATGGAGCCATTGAGCTCGACCTCCTGTGTGTTTTAGCGTTTTTCCCACATAAAAAATTAAAACTAATTAATATACGAATAAAAAATTGGAGCTTGTGCCAAATAATTACAACTTCACGAATCGATCAACGGTTAAACTACGCTTGAGGAGGTCAGTGCGTAGATAGGTGACCAATCAAGACCCATTTGTGCCTTAGAAAGCACGTAAAGCCCAGCTGTCATAATAAATCTTTGACAGTCGTTCCGACTAATCCAAAAGTCTGACTATCAGTTGAACTTCGGAGTATCACGTGTTACCTAGCCACTAGGTTCTGAACGTGGAGCTTAGACAGGTACGAGTAGTTCCTCGAGGCATACTGGTATTCCGCTGTATCCTGTTGGACTGAAGTACTCCAACGTGTTATAACTAAATAGATCTCATCTATACTGCAGAAAAAGAATGACGACAGCGCTGAGCTCGACTGTGATCGGCTTCACTGTGGTCGGCTCCAAAACGCTCGTCACTCACATCTTACGCCACAAGCGGGGGAAGGCACCAGATGTCGTACGGGTGACAATAAATTTTATCGCCGCTCTGTGCGTATTCTCAGCACTACAAAACCGTAAGCTCGGATTTGAAACATAAACGGAACGGTATATATTATTTAAATTGCAAACTGTCACTTTTTATAGAGACACACGCATCGTGAGGACGAAAGTATTGTATAGTTTATGTTGTATGCGCGATATGGAGCTTTGATACACCTGCGGTTATTTGCATGAAAATAGAATTTTGGATATGACTTGTTTTTATTTGTTGACGGCGTTACACAGTAAATTTTCTACGACATACAATTATTTCAAACATGAATCTTTGAGAGTATGCTCGGATGATTAAAGTCATGTTGAGAGGACGAATGAAAGGCGATCAACAAACGATCTTTATAAGGCAAATATCAGTGGAAACACCGCGCCCGAGAGTAAAAGTCCTTGAAGATCATAAATATTGAACTTATTGGTGATGTTCTTCAGCAAGGTCTCAGTAGTACTCGCAGCGGTCGTGCATGTATGAGATACACTATTATTGCGTATATTAGAATTTTAACGAAGCAAAAAACACGTGTCAGGATTGTAGCAGATGACGTCTGTGTAGGTATTGTATGTGTGCTTGTTGATAATGTGTTAATTTTTGTGATGTACTTTGTATATATGTAAGTGTATAATAAAATAATATGATTTTTGAAGACCTTAGTTCGCATTGGTTACTTTGAATAAGATACCTTTGTGTGATGTCTTTCGTCGTCTACTATATAAATGTTTTATCTATCTATCTATCAATGCATTTCCACGTTCGTTTTACTCAGTGCCTTATGCTTTGCTGAAAAAACGAGGCATCACGCAAAATCTCGTCTTTTACGTAAAACGCTACGTAATGGCGTACTTAATACAAGCAGACGATGTAGGCAGTCGTTTAAATACGCATAAATTCTTATAAACACTTCCTTCGAGCGTGCTGCCTCCTGATTTACTGGTTTTATCATTTTTTCGCTGACTTATACCTCTTCCTCTTCCTCTTCCTTCTTATTTTATGGGATATCTTCTAGATTTTTTATTGGAGACAATAAGGGCTTAATAAAATGAAAATGATGAGGGTAGCATCTGTGTAATAAGAGCTTCTTTACAGCTATTTTATAATGCAGTTATATTAGCTCGTAAATGTCTTCTGAATATGAGCCTCCCCATCATTTGGGGAAATGAAAGATACCCCACCATCATCTTACTCGACAAGTTCAGATAATTTATGTCTACGGACTGCTGTAAAATCCATTCATTGAAAGGTCTTTTAAGTTAGCTAGCTCTCTAGCTTTTACCATGATTTACTAAAACTGACTGACCATCAAGACATTGCATTACCATAGCCTGACACCATTCTATCTCTGCCTGTACGTACTTTACACGAATGTGTCAATTTCATCCTAAAAGCTAATTGCAACCTTTTTTCAAGCTATACTGGATGTGAAATAGAAAAATCAGGTGTTGTGACGCAACACCTGATCTTTCTCGTTTCACATCCCAAGCGAAAATAACCAATACACTTACTCAAACACGCAAGTATCCTAGCAAAGCATTCAATAACAAAACGGTCCTCTGTATCGCAGCCTGCATCGGCTTATTTACGTGGTCTCTGGGACATATTTTATGCGCCGCCAATCGATATGTCCCGGTTCAGACACGGTTAATGGCCCGAAATGTTCCTGTGCTGCGTCCCGAATCGGTTCAGTCCTAGCTCAAAGGATGTGGAGTCAAGCTTTGACGTCCTGAGATACACTGTTTGTGGATTTATCTACGTGAGAATTCGTAATTTGAATTGACTTGCGTTAGGCACTTACATTAGCAAGTTTAGTTTTAGAATAATGTCATTAGTAACAGTATCTTAGTGTTGTAGTATTTTAGTTGCATAAAAACGACCACCGCTATAAATATTCTGTCATTGGTACAGTTAGCATTTCATATTTTGTTGAAATAACTATGCGTATTAACCCGAACAAAACTTCAATCAGTCTTTTAATGCTGGTTTCCTTTACAAAATACTTCTAAAAGATTATTACATAAACCGGTCGCAATCACAAGCATAGTGCGTGTAACTCTGAAACGCCTACCCAAATAATTATAGCAAAGTCGCATCGCGTCACAGTGAGAGTTTTTGCTCAGGAGTCAATTTGTTCGGATCAAGAGTCTTCTAGTAAATGAGTCGGGGTAAGTCTGATCGTCGATAAGAATTACCTGAGATTCTGCGTCATGTTTCTTCATTTAGGATTTTACCATTGAACGAACAGACTGTATCTACCTACTGATTCTCACAGGATTATCACATTTAGGAAGATTGGTGCCTAATAGTGTTAAATTATACGTCGACATGGTGGATTTTATGAACCGTTTATTATTTTCTGGAACTCTTGCCATTCCACATTAAATCAACTAAGCTAACGAAATAATTTTAAAGGTAGATAGGAATTGTTCTGTATATTATACGTCCGACCTTGACATAATTATTTTCTTAACTACCTAGGTACCTACTTAATTTTTTGAGTTTCTCAGTAGCATTCAGAAGTCTGAATTTGGGCCCGATAATTGGTAATAGGCTCACTCGCCCCTATTACGTGGGACTTAGGTAAACATAACTGGCAAAAAGAGGTGTTCTATTGATATTGGACATCAGAATTCTCTACTTAACCCTTCAGGGATATAGGTTCAAACGTGATGTTATGATTTATGATGTCATTACAATTTTTATTTATTATTTTAATAGTTGTATAAGTGACAATATCGTGACTTTCATGAGTAAACTCACGCAAAACACTTCGTTAGAATTTCAGCTTTTTATTACAATCTCGACTTTATTAGGATTATGAATATTTTATTGAAATAATCACATTACACGGACGTGTTGTGAAAGCGCGTTATTTCAAGGATAAAACTTTAGAATGTGTGTAAGCTGGCAGTATTAATGTCGATTGTATTATTTATTGTCATTAAAGAAGTATTGAATGCGACTAAAGGTTCATTCAGTATACAATGTGATGGAATAAATAACGAAAAATAGGTTGTAGGTATAATTATGCGCATAAGAATTGATCATGATTTCATGAATCTTAGACTTTGTAGGTAGGTACCTACGTTACTTTTGATTTCGTAGGTTTAGCTAGGATACAAAGATCTTGTGTTTCAAAATCTTTGTATTCTCATACCTTTTTTTTGGGTTTCATATTCTATAGATTAGGTACCCATTTCTCAAGCCTCTGCTGTCCTTCCGTACGCCTATCAACCAGCGGTTGTTGTTTTTTTTTCTGACAATATTTCTCTTGCTACAATTAACACATAATTAAAAGGGATACTAGAAATAAGATTTTGCCTCAACAAGGAACGTATTTCTTTTTAGTGTAGGTATCGCACTTGGCTGGTTTTTAAAGTAACTTCATCCACGATGTTTATAGTCTAGATAGGTACATATCTTTGAAAAATAACCATATGTCCAGTTCATTCCGCGTTCAACAAGGCATTGATTGAAAACATAACCTAAATTTAAATCCATGCAATATTTTAGACACTTATTTTCGTGGCTACCCATACGCTGTTAGTAGCTTTTCCCATCCCTTCTACGATGGCTGCGGGCGAAGTGTAAACACGGTTAAAGTGCGTGCGCTTTAACTTGGAGTGCGCTCTCAAATCCTGAGAAATCGCTGCGGCTTCGGCCGTCTCTCGACACGTCTTGGAAGTTGGTACAAGCTGCGAGAAATACCGGTTACTTATTTGAAGTTTTAGTTGTGTGTTAAAAGCGCCTGATCTATTGAAGTTATTATAAAATGCAGTTGTTAGAAGCGCCTGATCGATTAATGTGAGCAGCGAGTTGTCTTATGGAATTTTATTGAAACTATTTTTTTAAGTTAAAAGGATAATTTATTTGTGAAACATGACTATGCAGTACAAATCGAGTGACACTGTCATACTTGTTTAGCCATAGTTAATGATACCTACGTATTTAGACACAGTACATAATTATATGTGCATTGATAACTGAATTACCTAGACATTACTTTTCACGAAAAATCAGAACAACGTGTTAGCCACCTTTTCTTCAATCACGTTTATCATTATATTGGTTGCTTATGAGTTTTAGTTGCTTTGCCCGGCTTAATTTAGATTTTTACTAAGAGTCTGATTCATTGCGCATTGTCATTACAATTTACATCCATGGACAATGGCTTAACATACTTACTTACTTTCCGAGGAACAGAAGGGTCTTGTTATGTAATGAATGAACACTCATTCACGGATTCACTTTGGCAAGCGTTGCTTAACCTTCAATCGATATACAAGCTGTTATTTTTGATCCACAAGCCACCATACATATATCACCGCTTTCTCCCATCCCTTGCAGTCGGATGTCAGAGGGGTAATGCAGATTGATTCGGCTCAACTCGGAGGAGACAAATTCGATTTGCGACAGTGTGGTGTAACGCACAGATTCGACGCCTTGAAAAATATACCAGATCCACGAGGAGATTGCAGCTGCCTAGATCGGTGATATTTTTCTGCTCTGTTGGGCTCATAGTGGCATTTTTATTCGGAATATTGGGCTAGCTTTTACTGGAAGAAGCTGCTGGGGCCTTGGTCGATACATTTGAAGGGAATCATTTGTTTTGTTTGTCCGTATTTGTGTTTGGTAGGTTAAATCTTTTTACTCTTTATTTTGATAGGAGCTTCTCGTTTACTTACTAATGTTTTTTTAAATATTAATCTGCAATACCCCTGTGAGATTCGGCGCATCAATCCATCTGTTTAAAGAAAAGAAAATAAACAAAGTAATAAGTGTTATTGGGTTTTTCCATTGTCGATTTGTCAGTTAAGTAGCCCGAAGTTTTCTCTGTTATAATATGGTATAATAATATTTTTTTTTTTATATGTAATGGTTCTACTCTTGACCTCAATCTTGTCCTGCGGTCAGAGATGAGGTCGATGATCATAAGAAGCCTATTAAATCTCGACTTAAACAGATTGGGGTCATATGAACTCGGGAACACTGATGCAGGCAGGGAATTCCACTCCTTGGCTGTGCGCATAATGAAGGAACAGGCAAAGTGCTTCGTGCGAATGTGTGGAACATCTACAAGGAATGGGTGATAACCTGCAGTACGTCTGGATTCCCGATGGAAGAAAGGAGATGGTGGAATGAGCTCGTGGAGCTCTAGAGCACACTCACCGAAATGCAGTCTGTAAAAGACCGACAGACATGCAACTTTGCGGTGGTGGGCCAGGGTATAAAGCTTGGTACCCACCAGCTTTTCGTCACCAAGCCCAAGCATTTAAGCCCTAATTAGTCCATACCTAACTTGTTAGTGGTTAGTTAAAATAAAGGTATAGTGGAGGCGAATTGAGTAGTATACCAATGCTCATTAAAAGTTCACCTCATTCAAGATTTCACGGGATGACTTAAATTAAATCGACTGGCTGATTGTAATTATATTTATGCTACGTTAGTGTTGTTAGTCCCTAATCATCTTATCGTAAACTCTGGTACTCTTTTGGGCATACAGTCGTGATGATTTAATGTTGAATGTAACTAAATTAAAAGAACTAATTACTATTCAGAACCACGCACCTCACTTAGTGTTTATTAGCAAAACCTTTTGGCAGTGAAACGTAAAATTGTCGATGCTCGTCATGTATACGTTCGTTCTTTATAGACTGAAGCCCTAAAACGTTCCCTAACATAATTCCTTCAAGACCTAAGCTCTAAATTATGGTAGATAAACAAAGAATATCTATTCAAAGGGTCGCGCAGAATTTATACTAGTCTCGCGAAAGGCGTGTGTAGATACTGTAAAACGAGACTTTTGCATTCAAGACACGTATGCCTTCGCCGAAATGTTCTCCGGATGGGTTTTTTGAAGAAACAAAACTCACCATACAATACAATACAATACAACTTGTCCCACATTGTACCCAACGCGAGTGCCATTCCGACACAGCTGGTCAAAATACCCATTTACATTCGACACAAGTTGGGTATTTTTTGTTTGTCACCAATGGAAAAGTCGAAAGTCGATTTTGTTTACAATTCAATTTATTTTTTGTATTGAATATACAGGGTGTAACAGAAAGGGTATATACATCCGAAGGGCACGGATTCTCTTGGTGATAAGAAATGACATGGCAACGTTTTTATACATATACATACATAATTGTAAAGTTGAGCCCGCCCGCGCCGTCGCGCCTTCGTCGGTTAGGCAGAGCCCGATAGGTCTGTACTAGGCGCGCAGAACCCGAGATAGATATACTTGAACCTTGCCGGACAGGATTATGACCCTCATAGTGCGGTGACACGTTTGTTATGATTTTGCATTTAATAAACTGTCGATATTAAATAATATCGTGAAGTTTCAAAGTTATTAGTTGGGAGCTGAAATTTTGAGGAAAGACTCGTTATTAAATACTCTATTCACCCTGTTTGTATGTATATACCCTTTCCGTTACACCCTGTATAGGGTTGTTTAATCCGTATGGTATCCGGATTTTCCGTTTGATTTTGATCTGAGAAAATTGGCATTTCACAATGTTTTCTTTTGGCAGAACAGTCCGGCCTTGAAGAAATCGCTTGCTTTTATCACGCATTATGGTTACCTATTGTTTTAATATAATGAAACGCATCGATTTAAAGCTTATAAGGCCTAAACGGTTATTAAGTAAAATTTTTGGTCCTTTTTGGTCAAATAAAGGTTTAAATTCATACGTTCCATAATGCCAAAAATATTCATCATAATAAAAGTTGCTCGATTTATTTGCGCTCACGTATATTACTTCAGTAATAATAATATGTTTGTTTGAAGATGTTCATCTTTAAAAATACCAGTTTTGGTTGATAAAAAACTCTGCATTTAATTGGCCGCTTATTGAGAACGGTGATTGATTAGGTTATTTAAATTGCCATCATGCAGCATCGCGCCACGTAAAAACCACACAAACAATATTCAGTCCTATAATATTATTTATTATAAGGGCATGTCTCGTGAAATATAGTACAAAGATATAATTTCTTGATGGTTCTAGAGGTTAGATGCTAATTGATATTGATTGTGGATCCTTAGATTCTTTTTTTCCTTATTATTGATAGGCATGCGTTTGACCACTATCAAATCTGATGGTAAGCGATGATGTGGTCGATGCTGAAGCACGCTTGCCTAGGAGTAACCTGTTCACTCTTGATTTAAAGACCCCTAGATTGTAGCCATCAAGAAACACCGACTCCGGCAAGGAATTCCACTCCTCATTCTCTAGTAATCTGTACTAATAATTAGTATCTACAGAGAGGTCAAGTTTGACAATCTGAGGCTGTAGGGGGATAAAACCGCTTTTAAAATTCTTTTATCAATCGAATGTCACATTTTTGTTAGTGTCGCTTTGTTTTTTTTTTAAACTAATAGGGGTTAAAGAGGATGTTGAAGTACGAAATGCATGCGGCCAAAGTCGCGAGCAAATTTTCATGTTAAATAAGCTAATGGCATGTTCGCCAATTCCCCTTGAGCAAGCGTGGTGATCTATGCTCTTGCCTTCTGTGTAAGAGAAGATGCCATTGCTTTGCAGCGGTACAGTAACATGCTGGTATCATTAATGGTAGATTACACTTATTCATATTTTAAGGTTCAATTATTCCACAGTAGGTACCACTAGAAACGAAAAAAAAAACAGAAATTCAAAGGCAGGATCCTGCATAAAACCAATGAATACTTAAGCATAAAGGCAACCCTGAAGACCGCTCATTCAGTATCAATTTTTTTTTTTTTCGGATGATCACTTCGCTCGTGACTTTGTCCGCGTGGATTTTATACTTTTACCTTTGGACTTTAACATCTCCTGCTGCACCTCCTCGTAGTTTAAAACATTAAGTAGAATAGAATAGTTTATTTAAGCACTTCAAATTACAGTTCTCTCTATAACTAAAATACAAAATCATGACAAAGAATATATATTTGTAAGAGATAACGTTGACGACTATACTAGTATGAACTGTGTCGCAGTCTTCAGCGTCTTCCACACTAATTAATTAAAAACGCAATTATTGTTTACAACAGGCTGTCTGTAATGATGCATGGAGATGGAGATTCAATAAACCGAGAAAATAATGTAAAATAAAGAAAATAAAGTAAATATTACTTTGTTTATCATCATCTGCCTAGCCTTTTCCCAACTATGTTGGGGTCGGCTTCCAGTTTAACCGGATGCAGCTGAATACCAGTGTTTTACATGGAGCGACTGCCTGTCTGACCTCCACAACCCAGTAACTGGGTAACATGATACCCCTTGGTTAAACTGGTTGTCCGACTTTCGGGCTTCTGACTACAAGTAACGACTGTCAAAGATCTACAAATGACAGCCGGGACCAACGGCTTAACGTGCTTTCCGAGGCACGGAGGAGTCTTGGTATGTATAAATATTACTTTGTTTATGCTGAAAAAAAATAAAATGAGAATAAGAAGTAATCCGTTACCATAACGATGTGCAGACGTGTAAAGTAATGAGTTTAATCCCTACAAACAAAAAATAATCAATATTCTCATAGTGTAGTATCTATACATAAGTACTTACATATAATATTATAATAAAAATTAATCCCTAGTTTTACTACGTGAACGGCAGGACCTTTTACGGTATTTCTTTTTTTGTTGTGTTTGTTATTGTTAGAAGGTTCTTATGACAAAAACAAATCGGAAAGTTCATTATTAAGTGAATATTTCACATTTGACAAGTTAAGCCAACCCAAATGTTCTTAATAACTTCTTTAGTATTCGTCAGCACGTGGAGCTCCTCAAGTTCCCAGTTGAGCTCAAGACTACTGACAAATGCTTGCACTGACTGATCTGCTCCCCTTATTCTGTGTGGTTCTTTGCTCAAAAGACCATCTCAGACACTAATCTGCATGGATCTTACGTGATTTGACCAAGATAATGTCTGGACTTTAAAAGAGATAACGACCTCTGAATTTCTTTCGGTGTTTCTTCTCAGAGTAGTCAGATAGTGAAACTCCGATCTTATCTACTAGTTAAAAAATGAGTGTAAAAGTGTTTGTGAAAACCTATGTACAGAAATAAATATAGGTAATTTATCATCTAAGTACTTAGTTATCTAAGAAGAACTAAAATTGATTCTAAGGCAGAAAAAAGTATGCCGGTTAGCTAGTTATAGATTATAGTTATAGATTAGTACTTATTACTATAGATTTTCAAGTAGGTACGTTTAGTAGGGCTAAATATTACGTTTCTTACCTATTTTGTATGCTGGACACGACTCCATATACAACAGACGTTCCATGACAAATGTGATACCTACGGTGTTTTCTCCTATGAGTCAGGATTGATACACCATTATAACCTTCCCCTGATACCTATCCGTTTTGTTATTATTTCAGTATGTATCACGTTCCAATGTTTCAGAGCCCATATACAAAATTTGTTCATAGAATAACGGCCTCTATTTCTTGTTGTGTACTGTGTATAATTGTGTGAAATAACGTGGGTGTGTTTTCGCAATTCGTGTGCTTGTCACGTGCGATTCGACTCGCCAGTCGAGGCGTGTGCCTTCTTCGGTCGGAGCTATTATTTTTATCCGCATTTTGTACTTATTGGTACCGTATTATGTGACAGCGTGCGCGTTATTAAATAATCGGCTGTTCGTTTAGTTAAGGATGTTGGCGGGAAAAGGGGGAAGATATACCTACATGTAGCTAGTATGCTTATGGTGGAAGGGATATCAAAGAAGACCTTACCATGAGCTCAGGACTTGATTCTGGGCCCTTATCATTGAAAATTTTTGTAGGCTTTGCGTAACTCCTACGTTCATAACGACATGATTTCTATATGATAGACGTGGAATGCAAACCGTGGAACGATATGATCTTTTTGAGTATCAATCATCAGTCAGATAGAAATGACGATTTTTGCAAAAAATGTTTACGGTTTAAAGTTATAAGAAACATCACAAAAAACGTAAAAATATGAAAAACCGAAGAAAGAGTTTTACGTCAGAAGGTTCAAAATCGTGTACTGTATCGATTTGTGCGTTGATGTATAGTACACTCTGTGAGTATAAGTAAGTAATACTAGAGTAAGATGAAAGGTGGAAATAGCTGAATATCGAGATAAAAGAGTATTAGTGGGTGTGCCAGAAAGCCGTAAAATACACTGGTGCTTCAGTTTAAGAGCTCTAGAATAAAGGGGCACTAAAATCCTGATTCAGGGTCATAACATCACGCCTGTAATCCCCGAAGGGCTAGGCAAAGATGTACCTGGTTGTATCACCGACGTTTCACCAGTTATATTTAAGCCCCATGTAGAGGACGAGCCTTTTGCCATCAATCGGGCACTAATTCAGACTCCGGGCTGTTACTGAAAAATTTCAGATGGAAAAACTTAATAACACTTTGCCCGACCCGGGGATCGAACCCGAAACCTCATGCTCAGCAGTAGCGTTTGTAACCACTAGACCATTGCGGTAGTCCGAGGTAGGAGGTAAATGATAAATACACACATCAAAAGTGTCTAGGGATCAAGCATTTTTATGCGGATTTCTTGAGATTGAGATGTGGCTTTGTAATAAATTTATGATTTTATAAATTTATATGGATCCTTTTTGGTGCATTTCATAATTTGAATCAGGAACTGTGAATCAAATTCGAGTAAAAGATGAAAATCAGCTGTCAATATTTTCCCTATAAAAACATACAACGCATTGAAGACATTATTAGTGCTACTGTTTCCCTACTACTGATTAAAACCAACGTTATTATGGAGCGGCGACGTCATTTAAGCAGGGAAGAAATGCTCAGAGCCGTGGGAATGATAGAAGCTGGATCCCGGCAACGTACTGTGGCTTTAGCTCTGAATACAAGTCAGAGTGTTATCAGTCGACTTTGGACACGTTACCGATGCACTGGTACCGTGGCTGAGCGCCATGGAGGACGGTATCGCTGCACCACACGGAGACAAGACCGATACATTCAAATCTTAACTCGAAGAGCTCCAACAATAACCGCCATGATGTTAGCCGTGAGGCTTCATCACTCTTCAGGGAACTTAATTAGCGACCAAACAGTCAGAAACCGCTTGCATGAAGTGAGCCCACCTGACCTGGTGTGACCTTCATTCCCGAAGACCGCTACGGGTACCACCTATAGCAATGCACAATCGTAGGATTCGATATCAATGGGCTCTTGAACACAGAAATTGGGCAGAAGAACAATGGCGTTTCGTGTGCTTTTCTGATGAGTCTCGTTTTGTAATGAGACAAGACGTATACGACACTGGAGAACCCCTGGACGCCAACAGCGATTAAAATCCTGCCAGGAAGTCCATCCTTATAGTGGTGGAACCATCATGGTATGGGCGGGTATTTGGATCGGCGGAAGAACTGAGTTGATTTGGATCAGAGGCAACCTCAACGCTCAAATTTATGCTGAGACGATTGTATCAGACGTCATCGTTCCTCTACAAGTGCAAATCGGTCCCTTATTTCAGTTAATGCATGATAATGCACGACCGCACACCGCAAGAGTTGTAAGACAGACTCTCGCCGCAGCTAACATCAATGTCCTGCCCTGGCCTGCTCAGTTGCCAGACTTGAACCCGATTGA
The DNA here is from genome assembly GCA_921972225.1 of Euplexia lucipara. Lineage (NCBI taxonomy): Eukaryota > Metazoa > Arthropoda > Insecta > Lepidoptera > Noctuidae > Euplexia > Euplexia lucipara. Next base: position 3,953,831 of record OV179150.1, read on the forward strand.
GCATGCATGGGATATGCTACAGAGAAGAGCTCTGCCGAATATGGAGGGTCTCCAGTCGCAAGAAGACCTTTTTTTGTTGTTGCAACGAACATGGGCGGCCATTCCACAGCGTGATTTGGATGAACTCATTTTGAGTATGCCAAACCGATGTTCTTGTGTTGTTAGTGTTCGCGGTAGAAACACGGATTATTAATGGTTTAAGTTACCCAATAAAATTTTAAAGAAAACTGTTATTTCAGTCTTTTTTTCGAACTTTAATGTTAGTGGTTCAAATGTCAAAAATCCCTTTATTAGGAAAATGGCAAATTTCTTTATTAATGCAAAGGTGACTTGGTTTATCGTTACTGTGACAAACGAAAACACTTTATTTGATGAATCCTTAAAGAAAATTTTAATTAATATCAATCAGGAGAAAAGTTATTGCAAAAATATATGTTGATCCCTAGACACTTTTGATGTGTGTATATTAATATATATTTCCGTCGATTGGTGTTATAACACTTATTGTAAAATAGTATAATAATAAAAAAGGTAATTAGGTTTCTTTGCTGATTACTCTGAGAAGAAACAACGAAACTCAGGGGTGACTCTTTAAAAGTCCAGACATTTTCATGGCGAAATGTGGGTGTACTACCAGGCATACCTCTGCCTAAGCCTTTCGGGGCTTACAGACGATGAAGAATAATAATGCCCTTGGAATCATTTATTTGTATATAATAAAAATGATCCCAAAGACATCACAATTACGTCTTTTATTGTTCGAGAAACACGCTGCTTCTCCAGATATAATACTATGCTAGTATATTGGATTACCCAGATTACATTGTGAACTAAATGCAATTTACTTTAGAGTGGTTGTCACCCTCTTCGTTCGCTTCCAACTCAGTAGTTTCATCTTCCCCAATTTCAGTCGATCACACTTCCTGGCATTAAGAAGTACGGCTTCCACTCCTGGCAATTTCGAATGAATTCACAAAATCTACGATAAAAAAGTAGAATTTATTGCCTTTACCGATGAAAATATAAGTTTCCCCATCCAATGTAAAAACGCTAAAATCTTTTTAGAACCCGATAAGCGTTATGGGCTAACCAGCTGCCACTTTAACAAATTATTGGGAGATTTCCAAGAAAAAAGTTGTCACCCCCACGAAGGGTAGACGTCGTCTTATTTGATAGCTTGATTTTCGCGGGGCGCACAGAGAATGTTAAATTACTGGCGAAATGAAAGATAATAGGGCTGCATCTTAACAGGGGAAAGTTGCTCCACTTTCGGGAAGGGAAAAAAGTTTATATCCCCAAAAGATTTTGAAATTCCCATCTCTAGGGCGCGGGAGTACTCGGTATCACATTATTTATTCATGGTTTTTTTGTTCTAAGTGCTCTGGCATAGTGGCTTCAATTTGGATGATCTCTTTACTACAGCATAAGCGATTAAGGAAGTGATTAATCTTTAAATCGAGTGTTCTTATTATAATGAATACGACTGTTGATTGGGGAGTTCGTCTTTCGATCAACTTAAGAAATTCTTTCTGAGGATAATAAATTGAGTATCATCAATATTCTCCATGTTTGTATTTTTTGTACTTTATCGTGCGTGTTTTTCATTACTTTCTTCATTCTTTCATCATTATCAAAGTTGTGATAACGATTGCTAGATATACGCTTAAGTTGTGCTTGAATGTAATAAAACCAAGATAAATCGAAATCGAACAATTTATTGTAAACTAATACGAACGCATAGTAGAATTTAGGATATATATTTGTAATATTAATAGTACAATAACAAAACATTGACATAAAGCGTTAACTTAGTTCACCAACAATCGATGGAGCTGACGAGTGCGGTGAGTCTCATTATCTCATGCACAGGGATCCGTCAACCTTTAGTTACATTATTACAATATATCAAAATGTTAAAGCTATATAAAACATGGCCAATGAAATGACAACAGTCTTAAATCCTAAAAACGAGATTTTTAGTTACATTGATATAGATTATACGCGGTCTATTCCAATCACTCTGGTTTAGTTTATTCTTACAAAATTCTTTCACACTAGTGTTTATTATATATAGCTAGTTTTATGAAAGTTATAACAGCTCAACAAACTTTTTTGGGTTTATAATACAAAATGGATAATAAGGGAATTAGTTTTCTAGAAGAGATTGGAATAAACGCGTTAGATAACATTACGACAGTGAGGTCAGTGCCAGTGCAGATATAGAAAATAATTTCCTCGATATGAAATTGTCACAGACAGGGAAGACAGAGGAAGACATCTTGCTTTGAACAATTTACAAGTGGGTTCAGTACAAAAACTACTCCAACCATTGAAAATAATTTCGTAATACATTGGAATAGAAGTTCTCATGATGACAGTATAAAAGTACAAAAATGAGCAGAAGACAAACGCTAACAAGTCATAGCAATCCTCGCATAACATCTGTATGTACAATAGTGTTATAATATTATCTAAATTATCATATTTAGAGCGCAGAGCTAGAAGCTTTCGTAAATCTAGAAAAATACAGTGGTAACCTGACAGTGTCGAAGCATTTATTTTATAAATACGAGTACTAGAGTACAAAAGCAGTCTCCAGATTAAATTCGGTAACGTAGCTTAATGATAGCTATTTAGAATTTTACAATTAAAATACATTGTGTTGTTCGCTTTAAAAATCACTGATTTCTGGATCTGTATCGGCGTATTTGCAAGTGAAAGGATTTCGTAGCCATGAACAGAAAGAACGATCGCTATGCTGTTTGTATTTTGCTGTTGTATGCTTTTTTGCGTGCGCTCGAGCCACAGCTGCTCGCCGCGTCGGGTATGAATCTAGCGAGGATGCATCTGAATCTCGCGGAACTGAATCGTATCCTGACTCAGCACGTCTAGAGGTTGTCGCAGGACTATGTTTACCCGTCCGTGGTGTAGACTCATGACCACTGTCATAACCGTCAGGTTTAGAACCAGCAACTACTCTTGCTATACCTTTGTCACTTTTCTCCGTTCGTGGTTCAGTTGTAACCACTGGAGGTGTTACTTCCAGATGTAAATTTGATTTTAGATCTTTAAATGAAGGAGCTCCGCTCCCTGGTATTCGTCGTTCTTCTCTTAGATTAGGATCTGAAGCTCCATCTGGGTGCCTTAGAGATGCTATACGAGCGTCAGTTATATCATTTCCTCGGTACCTTTCAAAAGGACCATAGCAATCGTTGTGTGCTTCTAAATCTTGATATGCGTCACACTCTCCTACTGCACTTCCTGGCCTCGACATAGTTCGCTTGCAACTATTACATATTTTGTCACTTGGTCTATAAGCTGGTTCACTATAAACAGAACCGTCACCTCCAAACTCTTCTGTGTCACGAACGTTTGACAGAGATAGTGACTGAAATTGTGGAGCTATCCTCGTGATTGACATGTCATTATTGTCTAACATATTACGTCTGGAGCCGTACAGTTCAGTTAGACTCATTATATCATCAATTCTTGATCGTGATGAAGGCAAGCTTTCATGGGGATTTAAGTCAAGTCCACGATCACCACTATATTTGTCCGCATAAAATCCTATAGTTTGCCTAAGATAGGCTTCATTTCTAATTTGGCGTTCGACTTCACTATACAAGGAGAGAGTATCGGTGAAAGTAGATGCTACTGTTAAATTTTCTTGACTAAGAATTCTAAGTGGATGATCATCTAAATCTTCTTGATCTACTTCTGGTAAAGGATTTTCAGAGTAACCCATACAGAACGCAATATCCTCTTCGGTTACTTGAAGACATGAATCCATCATTGGGACGGGCTCTAGGGGCTCTTCTACTTCGATTATTTCTAAAATATCATCTTCGTCATCATTAAGACCTCTACTCATGCCATGTAGATCAATGTCTCTACTATGATTTGAAGCTAACTCGTCTTCCATTCTCAACCGTTCTTTATATTTACTATCTAAACTTTCCATAGAAACTTCTCTGCTGCTAAGACTGCTGGGTTGCATTATCGGTAATGCTGGCGGTATTTCAGCTAGTTCTTCACTATCATCATCGTCATCTATATCATGTTTACTTGGTTTGGGACATTTTTTGCTCATTTGATTTTGATCACCTGGTCCAACATTTTCTTCTTCTATTGCCATTCCCTTGGATCCAGCTTTTAATCCTGTCCTTATTACTGATTCTTCTACATGTATTCTCCTTGAAGAATCTTTTGTCACTGGTTCCATTTTATGAGCATTTTCAGATTCGTCAGGAACTCTTGCGCCAGGATCTTTATGTACAACTTGCGCTTTGTGGCTTGGTGAACTATGCCTGGATTTATGTATTTGTGACGTTTGATTTTCAACCCATTTCCTGATCATGTTTTTCTTGTGGTTGTCCATATATCCGTATCCCAGGTTTTCACTACCGAGTGCTCCAAGAATACCAAGCTGTAGTGGTAAAGGATTATTAGGTGGTTGCATTGGCACAGATTCAAATTGTATTGGTACTTTTGGTTCTTGCATTGGGCCGTCGATCCAAGTTTCACGTTTCTTGCCTTGCGTTTCCTTGATAATATGCCTTGCTTCAACTAACTTTGATTTAGATATTCTTGGGCCATCGATCCACTGTTCATCACTGTTGCTTTTACCTTCTTCTGGGTGCTTAGGACCTGCTTTTTTAAGTGGTGTTGATTTTGATGTAACTGAATGTACTGGAGATGCTTTTGGAGTATGGCTGGGTTGTAAAGTTTTTAACGGTGATGCTTTAGGTGACCCATGTAACCTATGCACAGGACTTTTTTCTTCAACAACCCTAGATAGCGATGACTTATGTTTTTGTTCTGCTGCTGAACCACGTAACGCTTTACTTAGTACACATCGGTTGTCACCTGAATTTATATGTGGTATGTACACTGGTGGATGTTCTCCGTCAGTTGCGTCGTCCATAGGGCCTACGTATATGACAGTGTCAGCTGAGAGATCGCTACTTGATGGATCGGGTTCACTACTGCTTGGCTTTGAAGCATCTTCACCTGAACTCCCGCCCGAGCCTGCATTGTTATTTGACGAATATTTGACCTTTCTCCTTCGAAGTCTATGTATTCTAGAGGCTAACTGTAAAGTAGTTAACGTATCTGAATAATTTTGTGCGTTTGGTGAAACATGGACTATCATAGCCGTGTGGCATGTTAGAGAGCCGAGACACTCCTTTAATACATGTGTTAGATTATGGTCTCTGTACGGTAGATGCCTTTGTCCGTTGAATATTGCAAGTAATATATTTCCTAAACCAGATAGTGGTATTCCGCCGTTTGTTTTCCCTCTCTCTGAGTTTCCTAGGTCGATTAAATGCAGGCGGCTGCGTCCTCCGGCAACTGTGAACAAAGAGAGAAATGTTTTTAATTCAGGAACTTTGTTGTTTTGTGACCCGTTCAGTATGGCGGCGGATAGTGAAACTTTTATTTAAGCTTCTGTTTAATATAAGATAATCTTTAATGAACATTCCAGAAATAGCTGTGCTTTGAGTATAAATTGGTCGTAATTAATTTTCTCCTACAAATCCCTGACTGTTTCTTAGAAGTGCTAATTATTACAAAGCGCTCCTTAGAATGAAAATGTTTTAATGAAAATATTAATTAACATCTTTTCATACAAGGTAAGGAAATAATACGGCAGCCATGCTCACTCAGATTTAACGTCAATTTGTAATCTACCACAATCATGACCATTGAATAATGATACACGACTTTCCTGTTGGTCCGAGTTCGATTTCCACGCAAGACAAATGTTTGTTTGATGAGCACGTGTTTTTTTTCTGTGTCTGGGTCTAGGTAATTTATATATAATATTATGTATGTACATATTTAGAAATATATAAGTACGTTTATTAGTTGTCTATTACTCATAACACTAGGCTTGGGACTAAATGGCGTTGTGTGAAAGTTGTGGAATATTTAAGTAATAATATTTAGGTACCAAAAAAATCAATATTATATTTCCATACCTGCTCCTTTTCCTCCAACACTGTACTGGTAGACATGTAGTGTATACAGCAGATGGCTGTCTTTCCCCTCTTCCCTTGCACCTCTGGTAGCCAATGCAGCATCCAGGTAGAAGGCTGCTTTCTCAGCGCTGTGCACTCTGAGCTCTGATTGGTTCTGCAGGTGGGTCCCGAAGAGAGGGTCGTCTCGGAGGTATACGCCCGGTGATTGTTCTGTGTCTGTTTGTAAAGAAAATAGAGATGATGAGAGAGTGAAATAATATATAAACTACTCAGCCTTGCAGTCTTAGGTAAACCCCAGACCTCTTATAAGTCAGCAGTCAACTATGCGCTTGTCCGGCCGCAAACTGAACTTAGGGGGTTCGAACCATATTGCTGGTTTGCTTTGTGGCCATATTGCTGTTTTGATAATTTTAATGTTTCTGCGCATATCTAGATAAGGGACTTTTATACAAACAAAAAGTTTAAGTAACTTACTAACTTATGTTTCGAGGTAAACAACACAATATGAGAACTATCTAAATTATAAAAAAATGCATCATAACTGCATTTTTAATGATTTTAATAAATAAAATAAATTCATCTATTTCAGGTAAGTACACCCATTGACAAAAGTTATAAAACCACAAAGCAACAATAAAACCAACAAATATAAATAAAAGTAAAATCACACTCAATAAATTACAATTCAATTAAATTCACTTTAATAATGGTAATGTTGAACTATGTACAGACGCCAGCACGTCAAGTTACCCCAATATGTCAAATTTCTTTGATCGTTCTTCAACTTTATGTCAAACAGAATAAGGTTCATATTCAATTGGGAAAATTTGACACATTGGGGTAACTTGATGTGCTGGCGTCTGTACATAAGTACGGATAGAGAGACGTTGCAATACATGAAACGTTAGGAATGAATATTTGCACTAAGTAACTAAAGAAGCAAATAGTGTCTTCCGTTTTTAAAAATATCCGCAAAAACAGCGACAAATATGCACTAAATAACATAAAATCTCACCATTTTGATAAGGCGCCAGCAGGTCCCGGATCTGGTTGGTGTTGGTGCAGAGCTCCACTGCTGACACCCTGACGGAGAAGCGGGTGCCACACTTGTGCCTCTGCTCCGCGATGCCCCTGAACAGCCAGGTGATGGCACAGGGGATCGCGCCCAGTGCTGCTGGAGAATCCGGCCGCCCCAACATTGTATAGGATTTACCTGTAGAAAGAAAGTAGGTATTTATTTATTTTTTGTATCTATACTAATATATAAAGAGAAAATGTTTGATTGTTTGTTTGCATTGAATAGGCTCCGAAACTACTGGACCGATTTGGAAAATTATTTCACTGTTGGGAAGCTACACTATCCCCGGGTGACATAGGCTACTTTTTATCCCTGTATTCCGACAGGAACGAGAACAACGCTGGTGAAACCGCGGGACGTCTGCTAGTTTAACATAAAACGGCCATTGGCCAATAACATTAGTTAAAGACACAGAATTACATAACATTTACACGCTCTTCTCACAATACTCCAAACATACTGACAAAATCGTCGTCGTAGAAATAAACCATTAAGAAATATTGTTGATCCCTTAGAAGACTGCTCGTGGGAATACATTTAAAAATATTTGCTTGTGTGTATGACAACTTACTTGTATGAATATAATCGAAGTAAAAGAAGTATGTAAGAATCGTAGTAGATGGCGTTCTGTAGTTTCTGCATACCCCCATGGAAAAAGGCGTGGGTTTATGAATGTATTATTTAATAATTGATTTAATGCCATTAGTATTTTCTATTAAGGTTATGGCACATTATACCGGCATCGCAACGGCACGGCTGCAACACAGCGTCGCCGCGTCGCCTCGAATTTAGGCTACGGCCATGCGCTATAACTAGGCGTCGTCCGCGAGAAGCAAGCGCAGCTGTCCATGCGGCGGCCACGAGATGTAAGCTTGCTATCTCCGAACACAATTGTTATATGGCATTTACTAGCAAGTTGTCATGTCGGAATCATTGCGCAGTAAGCACGTGGCCGGCGCGCTGCAAGAACGCGGTCTGCTCGCTTTCAGCGCGCTGACTGCCCGCCGTTGACTTTTTCATAATGAACTTATGAAATATACTACCTACATACGAATTAATGCTCTAGTTTGATTGACAAGTTAATTGCTGGGTTGGTTCTGTGCCGTTGCGGTGCCGGTATAGTGTGCTTTGACCTTAAGTCTACCTTAGGGTGATGCCGAGACGTGTATATCCTTCTGTGTCCCATACTACCTAAATCATGTTGTAATGGTAGGTGAAATTAAGAACAGCAAATACTGTGTTACTGCACGAATGGCCAATGTTCGAACAAACCGCTGCTGTACTGCGTATCCCAAGTTCGATTAGCCAACGGAAAAATATTTCTTAGGTCTACAGGTAGTTGTTTCTGGTCTTGCTGTGTGTGTGTAAACGCACCCACAGTGCAGTGAAATCCTAGTGTGTACCGTTATGAAAATAAGTAGGTTAAGAGTTTTGAATGAAACCTAAAAAAATTGTATTTGGATGGTTCCAAAACAATTGGTTATTTCAAAACCTTTTACAATCACTTGACTCTAAATGACTTGTAACTTTAATATAATCTGAAATCCTATTTTAGTCAAAGCTCAAATTCAAGCTCGCAGCGAAAAAGTTAACTTTAAACAAAAGCTCATAAATAAATGATGAGTTGATACGAGTAGCTCAACCAAAAACCGCGGAATAAATTGACGACAGCATTATAATGAACACAAGAAATCACTTTTAATACCAGGTAAGTTCACTTAGTTCCACGTGGCTTCCAAAATCCTTCAATAATTAAAACGAGGTTCAAAATTATTCACTCAGTTGGATCCACGATCCCGAATAACCGGGATGTGGGAGTAAGCTCGGGTTTAGTGCCAACATTGCCGCATTTCCCCAAAACTTTCATCTCGCGAGGCATTCAATTTGCATCTGAAACCTTAATCTATGAGGGGAGGTTGGGGTAAATTACCTCTTTCCTTTTTAGTCATCCATTGTTTTGTGTTAATGAAAGTATAAGCCCATTTCGCAATTGTTTGTTTGTGGTATTATCTTGATCGCATCGTTCGGATAATCCCGCGCAACTTGCTAAATTGATTTCGTGTCTTGAAACTTATTAATAGGTTGGTAATTCTGTTAGCGTTGTCGGATTTTGTCTTGTTTCCAAGTTATAATGTCGTGTTCTATTGTTTGAGAAGATTATGTTGAAGTTGAATGATTATGTCTTAATTGGGGCGGGTTTTAATTCTCTGCTACTACCCATTTATTTGTTTCACCACTGTTTGTTTTATTTTTGAGTGGGAAAATCTGCAGTTATACAATTTTCTTAACATACAGTAAGTAATGTTTGAGTAAAGTTACATGTCGCTAGTTTATGTAAAACTAGTACCTAAGTTTTATATTAAATTATGTAATGAATTTCTTTTTATCTTATCTTATAAAATAATCTTTTATAACAGACCTCAAAAATTAAGAGGTTCTCAGTTCGACTTTATTTTTTATTCGGATGTGAGAACGCTCTCGGCGTTATAGACATATTGTTCACTGTTGGTGAAATAAAAATTTGGACAGACATTCGTGACCGACCCAATAAATTCTAAAAAGTCTCTCATTTGAGTTTTTCATTAATCTTCAGAAACATAATGGACACTATCATAATTTATTCAAACCAGACTTCATAAATTATTTAAACCTAACATTCCTAGTGTTTACTTGAGATCCGAGTTTTAATATCAAAGTTTTGCCATCACGAGTGTGCGACCGAGAGGGAGATGGGTCGTCGCAGAATCATAGATGTTTGGCGAAATAAAAATCTACCCTAATAAATTCTAAAAAGTCTTTCTTTTCAGTTTTTCATTAATCTTCTGGACCAAAATGGACACTTTCTATAATTTATTAAAACCGGACTTAAACCTAACATTCATAGTGTTAACTTGAGATCCGAGTTTTAATATCAAAGTTTTGCCATCACGAGTGTGCGAGCGAGACGGAGATGGGTCGTATTTATCAAACTTTCAATTAAGAGCTCTCCCGACTCTTTGCCATTTAGATGCAAATCCCACCGCCCGAGTCGAGTGAGAAGTTTCATACTTTATAGTGCATAATTAGGGCTACCACCTTCCGAATGAGTTGTGGTTCCGCATTGCAAACGTAGCGAGAAACTGCTTCAGTCGCAGTTACCGTCTGAGAAGTTTTTCTAACACTTGCCTTTAATTTTCTCAAGGAAAACTAGATTTGAATTATCTATAAGTAAATCAAAAGTAGTACAAGTTCAAGTTCTTCTAACTTATGAGGCAGACGTGTTGCTGGAAAGTTTGTTACGCCACTTCTTCTTAGCAAAAATACTAGTAAGTGGCGAAGGGTGGGCTTTTTGGGGGACTGTCTTATGTAATTTTGACGTTTAAAATGTGTTGACCCTCAGCTGAATTTGAAAGGATGAATTTTGAATATATTATATAAATATATTAAAATATATTTTTATCCTACGATTTTATGCGAGTAGTTAATTAAAGAGTCTTCATAACTAATCATAACTTTTCTAATCCAAATCAATTCCATAATTCCAATAGTAACTGTTTACGATTCAATAAATATCACATTTATGCGAGCGTTAATTAAGTTGCACTTATCACGTTTTACACTTTTCAATGACAGGTAATAATAATAATAATAATGTTTTATTCACCACCCATATTACAATGGCACTTATTGTAAGGTGTACCTACAAAAGTGTCTAAAAAGGTCACTTAGGTGACGTAAGTCATCCATTGCATAGCCTTTTCTTAAATATGTTAGGGTTAGGTTCCTGTCTAAAACGATGCACCATTGTTTTACTTGGAGCAACTGCATGTTTGTACTTCATAATGCAGTCTGGGTGGTAGTTAGTTGTCAGACTTCCGAGAATTTGACTACACATAAAGATTGTCAAAGATCTGTAAATGACAGCCGGGACTAAAAAGTTAACGTGCTTTCGAAGGTACTGAAAAGATCTACAATGAGTTGAACTGTATCGATTTAACCTTTCAATCGTGTCAGTTATATACACAATAGAAAGACAATGATAGTGTGGACGCCGGCTTCCGCTTGGGGTTAAATGAATTAAATTAGTGCCTACAGTTGTTTTAAGTATTTGTTTTCTTTACACACTTGCTTCTCAATTCACTTTAGACATTGGCAGAATAGTCGACATCGGCTTCTTTGTCATAACAAAAACTAAAATGAAATAGAAAGGTCTTCCTACGTAGTATTTGTAGTCCTGAATAATTAATTAATTTTGTAAAATAATATCTTGGTAAATATGGAAGCGTGCCAACCCTATGCGGTACAGTTTCGCACTTTTTAATCAACGCTTGGGGATTCAACGTGAGAACTTGATTATTATCTCAAAGAGTATACTCAGTACGATAAACATGTAACTTCTCCGGGACTTGGCAGTTCAATGCAACTCTCTTTTACTAATAATATCCTGTGAAGGTTAATTTGATCACCTGTGTGTTATATGTATTAGTTTGTGAGAGATACTGACATGTGTAATTTAAGTTATTACAGGTTTCTTAGACATTTCATTTGATTTTTATTGACTTCGTTAGAGATTTCGTCGCCTGAGGATTCAATAGAAGGATAGACTAGAGAGAGAGAGAGAGAGAGATTCAAGAGAGAACTTCAATATCCTTCACCACCTTGTCGTTTTAAAACAGTTTTCTTAGGGTGAAATATTTTTTAAATTAGTTAAGTAGTTTCTAAGTTAAATCCTCTTTATTAAATCCTTAGAAACAAAGACACAAAAAATAGCTTAATAATATTAGTATAGAAAACTTTTAAATAACAAATGATTAAAATCCTATTTTGTATACCTCTTATTTGCATTAAGTAAGACGGAGAACTATATTCCCTTTGCCTAATCGTTTATATAATCTTATTCACAGTAAGAGATTATTCAATAGGTAGATTATGATTTTGAAAAAAAAAGCAGTTTTTATTTAGAGTTAAGTACTGTAGCTTAAGTACTTACTTTATATTAAATGTTTATTTATTCAAGTTCATGCACACGTAAAAAGCTGACAAATGCAGACATTGTTTTTCATTGTTTGTTCAAAATAAATAATCACTATTTTCAGATTAAGAGTGTAATTAGGCGTATCTTACCAAGTCCTGCGTGTCCAAAGCAGAAGAGGCAGCCGTCTGTACCGTTGATTACAGCATGGATGACGTCAGTCAGCGCACTCGAACATATCTCCGTCTGAGACAAGGAAACAAAACTTATTTCAAGGTAAATCTTACAAATTTTATATCTAGTGAATGAGGAATCAAGTATTGCTCATGTTTTTTAAATGAATAAAAAACATTTTTTGAGCTTACACCTAAATTTATTTATTTATTTATTAAAGGTAAACCAACAGCTTCTTCAGCTTCTTCATCTTCTTCTAAATGACAAAAGTAAATGTTGTTTTTTTAAATAAAATATTAAAAAGAAAACTCTTTTAAAGCTTGACGTACACTTTTACGCGTTAAACAAGTACCTAAACAAAAAAATAAGTACCAACCTAATATGGCCGAAGTGTTGAACCTATTTATGTATTTGCATACATATAGATGAAGTTTTCGTTTCTAATCTTTCCCACGATGTTACTGTTTATATTATCGGAGTAATTTAACCCACGGCTCGACTGTAAGTTTTGGTCCCAAACGGAACTCACAGTCATGAAGGAAAACACACATTTGTATTAGTCCACCTCAGGTGGGTGTAGTACGAAAACAGAGTACCTATATGTATAAGAAATGTATAGTTTCGTAATACTCATTTCGCTCATAATATTTATTGATTTAGCCAGTGAAGCATGACTTCTTTTCCCATCTTAATAGGCCTTCTTAACCATATCATCTTTGACACAATCCGTCCATCGTTTCTTTATTCTTCCAAAGACCAACCTTTGGTAACCTTCCACATTCATATTCAAAGATTTTATTCACTTCCATTGGAGATACTCATTGTTCTTGTTGCATGTAAAAAGCTGTTTCCTTTGGATAGTTGTATTTAAAATTAAAACTCACTAGAAATGATTGCGGGGTTGTGCATCTTGAAAATTATAAGTAGACATAACTGCAGCCAATGGCATTCACGTACTATAGACGGAACATCACGAACAAAATTTTCGTCCGATACTTTTAGGTCTAGTTTAGTTCGCTCCTAGCCGCTACAATATCAGGTATTATCGATATGATGCTAGATGGCGTTAATGAGACATGGGATTACAGTTTTTCTATGACATTTCTTCGCTTGTCCTCTCTATAATATTTTTTTGACTACAGCCATTATTAATACCAACCAAAGAAATAATTAACATCGTTTCTGAATACCAACTCTTTACACGCAAGACTCCTCACATTAAACACTTCTATAATTAAACACGATTAAATCTATATTCAGAGCCTTTCACCCCTAACTAAAAACAAAAGTGTCTATAATGCCTTGAATAATTTACTAAAATCTGGTACTTAGAGCGCATTTCTAAACCTCCCATCGTTCGAACCAGGGTGTTTTCTTTCGCCCCGGATCTCAGGTAATTACGCAGACTTAAGGTAGCACGCAGATTAGAGGGGGCTGAGACGAGAAGCTTACAGAATATAGGGGTAATAATGATGCCGCTAGTTGCTTTAGTGACTTTTAGTAGTCGGGCGATTATTATAATTGAGGAAATTTGGGTAAGATTTGCAGGGTTGAAGAGAATAGATTCACAACCGGAGTTTAGCTATGCTATTCTGTATAATTCACCGCGTAAAAATATCGGTGAGATGAAGGTGGATTGAGCTGTCATTTCATACTGATGTTAGGCATTGATAGTTCACATTACTCATTCATGGGGTCATTTTTACTGAATCGACCGGCAGTACATGATTGTAAAATATCTAGCTTAGTTTTTTCCTAAATCTACATGATGGGAAAATATTCGACACATATTTATTTTAATTTAAAATTGATGGAAAACTGCTTAGATTAAGCGCATTAAAGTTGAGGAGTGGGGGCTTGTAACGTAATTAGCTAGCATAAACTGTACTGGCTAGTGAAGTCATGCGACATTTTAACTCGATGTATCGCCGTTATTTTTTGATTACGTGAAAAAAGAAAAAATACGTGGCTTGTATTTTCTTGTAATCTAGATGAGGGACTTAAAACTAAAACTTTGTCAAATAGCTCATTATGGCAGCCGGGTCCAAAGGATTAACGTTCTTTTCGGGGTATGGAGAGCTCTCGTTACCTATGTATCTAATACCATAACCTTGGTCTATTTGGATTTTGACTGTGCCTTTTCCTTTATTTTGTTCCAACTATTTATTTTCTTGTGCCTTTGTGCCGAATAAATGCTTTTGCTTTCTTTCTTCTTTCATTGTGGTGTCACATGTTAGAAGTGTGGGTTCACTGTAGTGTGGCAGTTCCAAAGAGTTTCAAGGGGCTCTTCCTTTAGTGTGGCACAAAACCTCCGGTTTCGTCTGTTGCGAGACTTATAATCGTGTTTTTTATGTTAAGTTTAGTTGAGTTTATATCTTGGACATAAATTAGCTGTCATTAATGTCTTTCACAGACTCACATTCAGTCTGTGAAATTAAACTACGAGCGCGTTCATCTTTTACTCTAAAGTACCAAACCTACTTTACAAAACCTCCACCACAATCCATTGACCGACATCGGTAAGTAAGGTATCATCACTAATAGCTTTTCCAAACGCAGGTTGGTGACAGTTTATAAGAGAACCTGTTCTACCAATGTGCAAATACCTCTTGACAAAGTTCTAAGCAAAATAGTTCAATTTGCGACTGTACCTACTACTGTAAACACTACTGTTAACATCTCTCTATTTTAACATAATCTTTTGTGTGGAACATAATTTAGTGCTCTCTTTGCCCCTGTGTTTTTGTTCTCGGCCGCTCCACGGATAATTAAAAGGACTTAAGGTGGAGCACTGAGATTAGAGAGCAGTAGGGCGACCTACTTTCATGTTTTAAACAGAGAGGCAATTCCTGTATTTTTGAGAATAAAATAGAACACTTAAACAGAGATGAAATTTCTGTATTTTTAAGAATAGAATAGAACATTTGAACTGACAGACAATTCCTGTATTTTTAAGAATAGAAAAGAATATTAAAACAGAAAGGCAATTCCTGTATTTTTAAGAAAAGAATATTTAAACAGAGAGGCAATTTCTGTATTTTTAAGAATAGAATAGAATATTTAAACAGGGAGGCAATTACTGTATTTTTAAGAATAAAATAGAATACATTTTTATGTCTCTTATTTTCGTATGATTAGTAAGTAACCTGGTGTCAGAGTTTATGCCGTTTATGGGCAAGAACTAGCTCTCAGACATGCTGTATGTATGGTGAAGGAAAACATCGTAAGGTAACCGGGCCGGCTCACGGGCGGCATAAAGTCTGTCACCAGTTTAGTCATTAACCAAACGAAAAGAAAACAAAAAGCACGGTATTACCATTTTATTATGATAACTAGCAGACGTTCCGCGGTTTCACCCGCGTAGGTCCCGTTCTCGTGGGAATACAGGGATAAAAAGATAGCCTATGTGTTAATCCAGGTTGTCAGCTAACTCCATACCAAATTTTATTAAAATCCATTCAGGAGTTTTTACGTGAAAGAGTACCAAACATCTATCCATCCATCTATCCATTCTTACAAACTTTCGCGTTTATAATATTAGTAGGAAGTAGGATATTAGTAGGATATATTATTGTACCAATACAAGGTCTTCTGTTTTATGTAACTTTGACGTTCAAAAAGTGTAATTTGAATGATTGACTTTTTTTTGTTTGACATTGGCTTTAGTTTCGTTCATATATTACTAAATTATCGGTAAATAAATGATGTAAGGAAATAATCTAACATGACCTGAGAATTTTCCGCCCATCATCTCAATTCATGGTGTCCACATCGCAGGGGATGTACACTCAACACGAAAATACTGAAATTGTTTTGAATGAAAATTTTAATGACCAAGACTCCGTTCACTAATTGAGATCGCTTAGTTTGCAATGGAGGGACGCCAGTTAATCAATTTTTGTTATTAATTTCAGCTTTATTCCAATTAATTAAGCACCGACATTGATTGGGTTTGTTTGTAAAAAAAATGAAATCGATAATACTTTGGAAAAAATATTTCCGTGTTTATGTAAGATAAAGATGAAAGATAAAATGAACCTATATAGGTATTAAGTATTAAAATAAATGAATTGTTAATGACTGTTTGTCATGTCAAAACAATAACTTAATTTTTAATTTATTTATCTGCGTACCATAATGTCAATGAAGGTTACAATAGGCTTTAAGCTTAGGTACAGTTACGAATTCTATAAGGTTAAATTTGACAAATGTATATTAAAAGTATACGATAGTTTCACCAAAAAACCATTTTCTTTGTCTAATTGATTGTCTGAGTGTTTATTTTGATGGGACTTTTACTGTCTTATAGCTGGTGTTATAACGAGAAACTTATGCATAGGTACTACATTTATTTTGGAAAAAGAACTAGGGTTGTGTGCAAAACAAGAAATTGTTAAATTCCATGCGAACAAAGTAGCAGACACCATCTAGTATCAAATAAGCTCTCACTTTAGATTAATTATATTGAAACTGATATTTTCGATCGTCCGATTGATTGAGGTTTAAAACTTTTGTGGGATATTAATATCGAAAAGTTACAGTTTGATCCAGTCTCGTAAGTTTGAAATTAATTTTGATGAAAATAGTTTTCAATTAGTTACAAATCCCGTACTTAAAATCCTTCTATTTATTAGCACATAAGCCTTTCCGATAATGGATTATATGATTTCTTCCCTAGAGAACGTCGTTCTGTCCGTCTGTCTATCTGTCCTTTTGCTTCGGATTCTAAATTGATGAGAATTTTGTAGTAAATAGTGGTAGTTTGGCGAAAACATAGGGATGTAAGTACTAGTAATTAGAATGCCCTTTGCAGAATTAATAATATTAATTGAATCCTTATTATTTATATTTATTATTATTATTAATTTAGTACACGCACGCCGGTTTCGAGTACTACCCACAAGACTTCTCTGAAGAAAGTCAACAATGAGAAGAAGTCAGTGTACGACCTTGTAAGGCGTAGGTACTCTTCCGTCGCGTGGTCTCAAACAATTTAACATCTGCGTTTTGTAAGTAACTATTTATTCATTAATTAATGAATTTAAATTTGTGATTTTTTGTCACTACGTCTTCTTTTAAACGAGCCAATAATTATGATAAACATTTTAGTCTTTTTTTATTAAGTTTTTTTTTTTCACAACTTTTCACACAACGCCATGTAGTCCCAAGTTAAGCTTGAGAGCTTGTGTTATGGGTACTAAACAGCTGATAAACATACTTATATATTTCTAAATACATACATGTTATAGTTAAATTACACCCAGACACAGAACAAATGATCGTGCTCATCACACAAACATTTGTCCTGGGTGGGAATCGAACCCACGACCTCCGGTATAGCAGTCAGGGTCACTAAGTACTAGACCAACAGGCCAGTCAATAGTGAAGTGTTTATGCATCATTTATAGTTTTTACCTGAACAATTTTTTGTTTTATCACTTTTATTGTATCTAAAAGTTAATAACCATAAAACTTTCGCAGGTATAATAACGACGGATTATATTTCATAATTACATTGGATTTTGGCAAGTGCACTGACATTGTATAATGGATGTATATTGTACTGCCGTCCACCGGCATTCATTGATATATTGCAGAGCACTAGATTGTAATCAATGTAAGGCACATAAATCTTATTATAATAATAATAATACCAGCCTGTTACTGTCCCACTGCAGGGCAAAGGCCTCTTCTCACAAAGAGAAGGCTCGAGCATTAATCACTACGCTTGCTCAAGGCGGATTGGCGATTTCAAACTTATACACTGAGAAAAATGTAAAGCCAAATGTTTCGTAACGAGGGCGGATTTATTCGTAATGAAGGCGAAAAAACGACCAAAAGTCAACCGACGAAAAACGCCTTCCTAGGTTGGAGGCGTTTTACGCCTTAAGCGTAAGGCGCAAAAAATAAGCAGCAATATACTCTCTAATGTGTATTTTAGTCGTAATTATTAACAAATAAGCCTTAATTCAAAAACTATAAACGTGGTAAGTCAGATAGGATCGACTGATTGACGATGAGATTTAACTTCCGGTAAGGCGATACAAACGGTAAAGGGAGGTACTCGGGTCACACACATGACCATTTGACTTCCAGTAAGGCGTTCTGCGTCTTTTCTTACTGAGGTTTAACCTGTGCACTAAGCGCTATTGATGTTTTCATAAGTCGTAATTCACTTTTAGTAAGGTGTTTTACGTCTTTTCTTACTGTGGATTTAACCTGTCCACTAAGCGTTTTCAACGTTTACTAAATCGTAATCGACTTCTTATAAGGCGTCTTATGTCTTTCCTTACCGTGGTTTAACCTATCCACTAAGTGTTTTCAACGTTTACTAAGTCGTATTTACCTTCTAGTAAGTTGTCTTAGAATTTTCCATACGATTAAGTAAACCGTATCGTAAGGTAATTTATGCTTTCTTTTCGAGCAGAAACGTTTTATGAAGACCGGAAAAAAAGCCTTCTAACTGCTGGTAACGCTTTTCTCTAAGGGCATGATTGACTTGCTTTACTATCATTTGTTAGTTCATATTAAGGGCATTGGGCCGCTCAAAATGCGAATTCACTCTAAGGTAGCGCGAGCCAATATCCTTCACATGTACTTCATGATAGTAGATCAGCCAAGCGTGCCTTCAGTGAACAGCGTAGGTAACCTGCTGTTCTCAGAAAGCTGTTCTCCCAGTCTTTGTAAGCTTCTGAAATCAATAGAACAATAATGTATAAAACACTTCAATAATAACTGTTTACAAGATACTAAAGAAACTATACATACCATAAACGTTAGATTAGTACCTCCTCAACCCAACATTTCAATCTCAACCTAATAATAAGCCGATTGCGTCTGTATCTTATAGGAATGACAGTGGCATTGCAATAAAACCATTAAATAAAAATCAAAAAATCTGTATTAGAAAATCAATTTAGATACAACTTCTTAAAACAAGATAAACATTTTAAGATCGGAGAAAGAAAGAAAGAAAATACACTTATTGGCAACAGCTGGATACACGCATAGTAAAAACACAATAACACAAAAAAAAGAGACAAAATATGGCATGTCTCACGGCTGCGCCAAAAGGTTCATTTCAGCGGAGAGATTGAGCGGTTTTGAGATCGAACTCCGAGTACTTTCTGTTCTCCTTGTTGGGGTCATCCATAATATCTGAAAGTAAACAAGCAAATTAAATTAATAAATACGTACCTACCTGCTTAGATTTTAGCACCTGTTCTGCAGCTCATATTAATAAAACAATCATACAACAATCATACAATACAAAGAAACTGAATATAATACAAAGAAAGTCAAATTCAAAGTCATCGTTTTAATTAAAACAAGTTTAAAACGAATCTAAAAACAACATCAATCTTGTCAACTAAACACAAAATAAGTTTCAGTTAAAACCACAAATATAGCTCAGAAACCACTCTACCGCTAACATCTAAAACGCTAATATTTTTGACGAACAAAATAAGCTCTAACTCTAAAACGACTTAGAACTATGATGATTTTTTTACAGCTACATCAAGGGAATATCAATAACAACTCACTCTATTAAAAATAAGCTAAACATTTGGTTAAATACTTACATGAATACAGCAAAGTTCGCCGCCAATACACAAACACTCTGAAACCGGCGAGATCTGCGCGCAAACTGACAAAACCGTTAGTTGTTGCCATTGCGCTCACTCGAGCGTCCCCAAACTTTACAGACGAATTTGAACTTTATTAAAAAGGCATATGGTTGCATTACAAGTCATTGATTTCACTCGTACAGCCCTATGATCGCGCTCAAACCAAATATCACCGAATAAGGCGAGTTGTGAATTAGATGAGTTCACTCTACTACGAAACTAAATTAATTTTACTAAATTAATCATACACTATTTCGTCTACATGTAGGTACGTCGGTATTGACCTTATGATACGGCAAATATTGCCTTATTTACGCTTATATTAGCCAAATAACTCGTTATTAGACTTTTTAAACGTTTGATTAAATTGTAACATTCGCCTTATCCTAATGGTGAATATTGCCATAAATCTACGGTTTCATTCACCGGATATGTACCTAAGTCATTATAAGACGTTTTTCACCGTTTGATTAGTCGTAACTTGAGCGTATTTCGCCTTATGATAAGACAAATATCGCCAAATTTAAGGTTGTATTGACCAAATATGTACGTCGTTATATGACGTAATGTTACTGTTTCAGTCGTAACTCGAACATGTTTTGCCTTATGATAAGGCGAATATTGCCCTATTTACGTTTATATGTGCCGTATATGTACGTCGTTATATAACCTAAGGTTACCATTTGATTCGTCGTAATCTGAGCATATTTCACCTTAAGATAGGGCAAATATCGCCAAATTTACGGTTGTATTGACCAAATATGTACGTCGTTATATGACGTAATGTTACTGTTCAATCAGTCGTAATTCGACCATGTTTTGCCTTATGATAAGGTGAATATTTCCCTATTTACGTTTATATGTGCCGTATATGTACGTCGTTATATAACCTAAGGTTACCATTTGATTCGTCGTAATCTAAGCATATTTCGCCTTATGATAGGGCAAATGTGGCCACATTATACGTTTATATTGCCGAATACATACGTCGCTGAAAAACTTTATGTTTACGTTCAAATTGTTGTGATTGAAGTAGGTATATTCCGCCTTATTGTAAGGTGAATATTGCCATGCTAAAGATTATTTATGACGCTTACGAAAGTTTCTTTATGACTTATTTTTACGTTTGTTTAGTTTTTATTAAAGTGTATATCGCCTTAATTTAAGTTAAGTATTGCCATAATTACGGTGATATTCACCACATATTCGACGTCGTAAATTTAAAGCGTTTTTTGTAGTCCATTACTGCTGTATTAACAGTATAAAGTTTAATTCCAAGACTACCTTACGGTAAGACATTTTTGACGGTTAGTGTTTATCATAAAAGACGTACCATTTTAACGGAAACGCCTAGCTAAGCCAAAATAACCACAAGCGTTACAAAATCGCCTCGCGTTATTACAATTTAGCCGTCGAAGGCGGAATTCAGCTTAAGCCAGAAATCAATTTTTCTCAGTGTATTAACTATAAGTCCAGGTTTCCTTACGATGTTTTCCTTCACCGATGTCAATGATGTCTAAGATAAACTTAGAAAGTACATATGAATTGAAAAAGTCACATTGGTACTTGCCCGGATTTCAACCACAACCTCGCGCATGAGGGGTAGACGTCTTAACCTCTGGGCCATCACGACTGAAATCTTATTAATTTTATTATTTACTCGCAGACGTCACACGGTTTCACCCGCGTAGTTCCCGTTCCCGTGGGAATACAGGGATAAAAAGTAGCCTATGTCACCCGGGGATTGCGTAGCTTCCCAACGGTGAAAGAATTTTTCATATCGGTCCAGTAGGTTCGGAGCCTATTCAATGCAAACAAACAAACAATCAAAGTTTTCCTCTTTATAATATTAGTATAGATAGTATAGACTAGCACTTCGTCCGCGTGAATTTCGAACTTTAACAAAAAATTGTACTTATATTAGCTATGTTATGGTAGATTAGTAGCCTATAGTGTAAAAATATTTTTTTAAAATTCGAAATTCTGAAGAAATTCTGAAGTTTACTTCTCTACCAATTTAAAAAAAATATATACTTTACGAAAAAACAAAGCTTTACTAATAACAATACTAATAGGATGTACGAAACTAAATATAAATGTAGATAGTATATCAGTGTATTAGGGAAGACTAGAACTTAAGTAGGTTATCACTATTTTCCTAGCCTTGCGCAACTATATTTGGGTCGGTTTTCAAACGATTCCACCGAATACTAGCATTTTGCAAGAAGCGACTACTTATCTGCGAGTTGTGCCGTTTACGCCATTGACCTACACCATCAATGGTGAAGCTGCTGAGCGTGAGGTCCTGGGTTCGATCCCCGGATCGGCAAAGTGTTAGAGTTTTTCCCTCTGGAATTACTTTGAAAGTAGCAGACAGGAGTCTGGATCTGTGCCCGATTGATGGCAATAGGCTCGCCCCCTTACACAGGACTTTAACATAACTGGAGCAATATGGCGGTACTATTCCATGTACACCTCTGCCTAACCCTTCAGGGATTACAGGCGTGATGTTATGTTAAGTAGAAAACAAGAGCACTGAAACATGAATTTAGTTGGCCATTCTAAAGCAAAGAAGGTTCGTATGAAGAAGAATAAATATGTTGCAGTCAAAACTCTTAACCAGTCAAAAGTACTATAGACTAGCAAAATCGCGGCAGCGCTCGCCGAGCGCCAGATCCCTTAGTGCTTTTGACTGATGCTTTAATGCAGTTAAAACTACTTTTGACGACGAGCGTCAGTCAAAAGTAGGTACTTTTAACCGCAAATTTGCAGTCAAAAGTACTAATAACCAATAATTTTCAGTCAAAACCACTTTTGACCAACCTGTTCAGTCAAAAGTTGCTTTGACTGATTTTGCTAGTCAATAGTACTTATGACTGGTTAAGAGTTTTGACTGCAACATATTTGTATAAACTTCATGGATTTTAGTTTTAAAAGGCATGTCTATTAATATCTGTTTTGATAGTAATGTAAACAAGTCATAAAGGTAGATTACTAACATAATTACGGTGAATCCTGGTGGGTCCCGGCGTCGGACGCTAAGCCTGTGTAAGCCGCCGTCCGGCCGCTGTCCGGTAGCGTACGGTGAGTTATTGCGCGGATAAGTTACATCAACGCTTGTATAACTACATTCGTGTAAGGCCCATATTGTATCGTAATGGGTCTCTTAATTATTTTGATCGAGCAGACGGCTGGTTTATTGACCTTAGAATTTTCTTTAAGCTCAAAATCAAAATCAAAAGTCTTTATTCAAACTAGGCTGAGAATCAGCACTTTTTGAACGACAAAAAAAATACATAAAGACAGTCCCCCAAAAACGGCCGACCCTTCGCCACTTCCTAGTGTTTTTGCTGGGAAGAAGAAGTGGCGGAACAAACTCCCCAGCAACACATCTGTCTGATTCGTTTGAAGAACTAGGTACCTATACAATGAAATGCTCAGTAAATAGCACTAAGGTTCATACACTTTGTAAAACATTACATTTCAGAATGATTTTCACGTGTTAGCTAGCACACTCCAATATACCGAGATTAAAAAGAAAGTAAATATAAATATTCATAATAACATTGAAATCTAAACTCAAGCAAAACAACTACAAAAGTGAAAAATAACAGCCTCCAGGTATAAAAGGCGTACCCGCTTACATGTGCAATGCTGACTTATATTCATAAGGCTTATACTCTAAGTTTATCATGATAATCTAGGACCATCATGGACTCATGTTTTGACCACCCATTATAGTACATTTGTTTTGTTAATGTTTGTCCCGTGTTTTTATTATTTGAGGAGCAATCGAGTTTATATAGTAATCACCATTTGTCTAGATTTTTCCCAACTCAGTTGAGGGCCGAAAATGTGTGACTTGGTATAAAAAGAAAAGTTTCCGCGAACAATAGGTAATTTAAATGTTTGGAATCCCGGTTGTTGACGAATAAATCCAAAAATACAATTTTTACTGTTTTTCTCTGTCTATTTGTACAAGGTTTGAATTGAAAATTGGTTAGACCGATTTTATCGGGACTTTAGAATAGAATAGAATAGCATACTCTTTATTGTACACCATAAAAACTTACAAATAATAACTTTAAGGGGTACATAAGGTGTTACAATGGGCGGCCTTATCGCTAAAAGCGATCTCTTACAGACAACCTTTGGATGGACTTGATGGAGGAGGAGAAAAGATGAGTAGGCAGTTTGTGGTGTACTATTTACATACTTTCTCTGTCAGATGATGTAAAAAAGAGTTACGTAGTCTTTTACTTTTATTTAGGGCAAAAAATTAGAGTTCCGTGCAAAATAAATAAAACCCATGAAATTCCACGTAGACGAAGTCGTTGGCATAGCTGGTAAATAAATAATCCAGATGCTTTCTAAAGGCAATGCTCTACACTCCTATTTACAGTTCGCACAACATCTCGCACGGTTTCTAGTCCCGGTAATCTCCTTCATACAGTGCAGCATTAAACACTGCAGGCTTACTTGTGCGTTCAGTAATTACATCTGAAAGCATTACGCGGTTAAGTGATTTATTACCGCGTTTATGAAGCTGTGATTCCTGATCAGGATTTCTGGTCTTAAGTGGTATGATGTGTGGGGTATTAGGGTGTAGTTGGTAGAGAGAATGGAGTTTTAGATAAGTTTAGAATGGGTTTTATGTCCGTGTGAATTTTATTGTTGGTGTAGTTGTAAAATTATTCTTGAGGAACCCGTCGAGCAATATTTTTTTCCTCCGGAAAATTGGGACTAATGAAAACGAGTTTTTTAAGTTCGGTTTAGGTAATTACATAGATGATGATGTGTTCTGCACCAGTTTATATCAATACGAATCCGTAACTAACTAAAACAGCCACCCAGATCAATCAGAGGTACGTCAGACTACGCTTGTTGAGGATAGTTAGAAGGGTAACCATCTTTTTCATATCAATATCTCTTTGTGCCTTAGAAACTATGCTAAGCTGTTGGTCCCAGCGTTGCCTGTCGATAAGGGTACGCAAAAACCAGAAAGTGTGATGACTAGTGTTATCCCAACAAGTTAGGGTTGTGGAGGTCAGATAAAAATATGCAGTTTATTTATTTATGAAAAATGAAACTATCGCGAAACAAAGGTAAGTTGCATCAAGACTGGAAGCTGAACCCTCCACTAAGTTTAGAAAAAGGCTACGCAAATAATATCGCTATACGTTGAGTAAACCGTCTCATAATTTTATTTATTCTTCAATACTTTATGTACAGACGCCAGCACGCCAATGTGTCAAATTTTCCCAATTTAATATGAACCTTATTCTGTTTAACATAAAGTTGAAAAATGATCAAAGAAATTTGACACATTGGGGTAACTTGACGTGCTGGAGTCTGTACCTACAAACAGCACATCATGATACCCTAATATGTAAAATTTCTTTAATAAATTATTAAAGATATTTCTTCTGTGCAAGTAAAAACTGTACTAAGGAATAAAATAAAAGCTATTATTTGACAAAGGCAGACTTTAATAGGTTACCTTAGGCATTCCTTTTGTTCCATGTCAAACATATTCAAACATGTTAATGGCAATGTATAACTACAATTTAAGCCGAACATAGACATGGCGATTACACATTGCTAATGCGATTCCTATGCACCGCTGGACTTGTTGTGTGAATTGTTCACGTTTGGTCATGTTTCTACCGGTTTAGTGGGTTTTGGCGTACAGAAGTAGATATGTCAACATTAGAGACAGAAGTGAATCTGCTGATAAAGGAAGCTATCACTACAGCCTGCGTAGCATGAACACATTGAACACCGAAGAAACGGCCTTTGTCTACAGACGAATCGGCAAAGTGACAGATTATATAGACAGGAACCTCAATCTGTCAAATTTCTATCAATACACCTGCCTGCGTAGCATGAACACTTAATTTCTTTTCTTCCGAGACACGACAAAGACCGTTTCTTCGGTGTTCATGCTACGCAGGCTGAGATAGCTTCCTTCATCGCTCACTCTTCTTTTCATTTCTTTCATGGCTTTTAAATAAGAAGAAGAAGCTTGAGCTGGAGGAGCTTGTGGCTAAATTATAACAGCCGCATGGGTCGATCGAAGGTTAAGCCACGCTTGACGAGGTCGGTCTGTGGATGGGTGACCATTTATTACATACCAAGACCCCTCCGTGCCTCAGAGAGCACGTTATGCCGTTGGTCCCGGCTGTCAATTGTAGATCTTTGACAGTCGTTACTTGTTGTCAGAAGCCCGAAAGTCTGACAACCAGTTTAACCAAGGGGTATCATGTTACCCAGTTACTGGGTTGTGGAGGTCTGACAGGCAGTCGCTCCATGTAAAGCACTGGTATTCAGCTGCATCCGGTTAAACTGGAAGCCGACCCCAACTTAGTAGGAAAAATGCTAGGCAGATAGATATAGGTTAGAAAAAGAAGAAGATGGGGTGCATCTGCAGTGCTTGCCGTTAATTAAAAATGCACCCCGGTCTTCTTTTATATCTTGAGTGGTCAGTGAAGTGAATAACCTGGTGTCATAGTTTTATGCCATCTATGGGCTTCTGTCTTGGCTTTACATGCGGTCGAGAAATATCTGTCACGCAGTCAGTTTTCCGTACAAAATTGTTCGTCACCGTTTTTGAAGAAAATGATAATTGCATCCTAACCTAATGTGCAGGCTGGTGTCTGTAGTTATGTTCTGGAAAATAAATAAATTTCATTTCGTTTAATACTAGCAGACGAAACGTAGTTTTACTCGCGTGGTTCCCGTACCCAAGGAAATAAATACAGCGAAAAAAAAAAAAAAAAAAATGCAGCGTAATGCAGCCTATGTCTATCGGCGATAGCGTAGCTTCCCAACGCGACGGTAAGAATTTTCCTAACAAATCCAGTTGTTTTTAGGTTTATTCGGTACAGACGCCAGCACATAAAGTTACCCCAATGTGTCAAATTCCTTTGATCGTTTTTCAACTTTATGTCAAACAGGTTAAGGTTCATATTCAATTGGGAAAATTTGACACATTAACTTGATATGCTGGCGTCTGAATATAAAAACAATCAAATCTTTCTTCTTTAAAATATTAGTAAGTATAGATAAGTATTGTAAGAAGTAAGATATTTTAAAATAGGAATTATCATTTTCTTATGGTTTTTTTCAGTTTCAGTAACTGCCATCGTTCAACTTCGACATTCTGTATATTTCCTCAGCAGAGTTCCCACTTGTTCCGCGTAGTAATTTTGCAACTTTATCTTCAATCGAAAACTTTCGAACCTTATGATAAAAAGGTTACCTTATTTAAAAACGTGACTTGGGAATTGATAACATCGTGTCCTACAGCAAATTGCTTGTTCCTTAACTTAACTAAATATAGCGATTTACATATACTTTGACACGGTTTGCTAGCACGATGTATTCCCCGAAGAAGTAGGCAGAGAGATGTGTCCACGTTTCGACATTTATGTTTAAGTTCTATGTAATAAAGAAAGAAAGAAAGAAAAATATTTATTTGACATCATTAGTCATTAAAACACACATACACA
Organism: Euplexia lucipara; assembly: GCA_921972225.1. Taxonomy (NCBI): domain Eukaryota; kingdom Metazoa; phylum Arthropoda; class Insecta; order Lepidoptera; family Noctuidae; genus Euplexia; species Euplexia lucipara. The sequence continues at coordinate 3,981,154 of OV179150.1, forward strand.
CAATAATTTATGAAACAATAGAAAATAAACAAAAGTAGGTACACATTATGTGCTGTGTGCCTCACGGCTGCGCCAAAAAGGTCCATTTCAGCATTCAAGCCAGACAGGTGATGCTGTCTGACGCTGGTCTTCCAATGAACCTTGAGGGTTACCCAATGACGAAAAGAAATAAATAAATAGAAAAACGAGTAAGTAAAAAAAAAAGTAATGAAGAATGTACGCGAACCATTGGCATTAACCGTGCCCAAACATAGGCTACGCGCTGCTAATACTCAACACTACAACTCCATAAAATTTGACCAGAATTTTTGCTTAACAGTGCAATTATTGTAGCAGTTTAGGCGGTCTACACAGAGACTCTCGTGATCCCCGGCACAGGTGTGATAAGGAACCCCGGGGTGGCTTTTAGTCAGTAGGTAAGAGTTTGACAGGCGCCACCGCCCTCTCCAAGGCGGAGGACTTTCCATGATCGAAGAGGATTTATCTACCCCAAATAAAAAGAAAAGTCTACAAACTAGAAAGAGAAAAGAGGTTATCTACAAAGTAAACAAGACACCCTCGCGAGAAAATAACTACAACACCCAACCCTCTAACACAATAACAGGAGCACATAACACTAAAGTGACTTCTCATAAGCTCTAAAATCTCGTTAAAACCGCTAACAATTTTCTATAGTGAGCGAACAGCAAAAAATGTGAAAATTTTCGGTAAACGGGAACGCAAAAGTTGGCGTTAGTCGCGCATTGCACACCGTTTAACAATTTAAACAGGAGTAGTCGCGGCTCGCTCCGCCGGCGACATTTTTGGTGCATGAAATTCAGAGGGGGTATAGAACTACCCGGGAACGCCGTGTGGGGACTACGTGCAAGGGAGGGGAGCAAGCGGGCGTGATGACGCGCTTTGGAATGCTCGCATTCTTTCGCTGTCTTGTCAGCGAAAGAGGAAAGTGTGTGGTATGGTAGAATAGAGTACCTAGAATAGATTTTAGGTACCGTGATATAAGATATTTGTGGACGTCCGAAAGGCTGTCCGACTTGGGTAGACTGTTGAAACTGTGTTTATTAATAAAAACTTTATACAATTAATCCAGTATTCAGATGCATCCATTTAGATTGGAAGCTGTCCCCAACATAGACGGAAAAAGGCTATGCGGATGATAATGGTGGCAAGATATTTTAAGCAACAAGTTGTAATCCTTGTTTAATGATTTGTATACAACTTAAATTATGTATGCAATCAAGGCAAAATACTTTCTTTGCAGTTAATTTTCCGAGGGATAAAAAGCAAATGAATGCTTATTTTTTTTCTTTTGATACCTCAGATGAAGAAGGGAAAGTTTCTTAATTTAAGTTAAAAAAAGACTATTCAGGACCGTGTATTTAAGATGAAATAATAATTCAAGTAAGAAACCGGTTTAAATAAATAGGGCAGGCAACACAATTACCCGCTTTCCGCTTGCAGCTTAGCCCGTTCGTTTAGAAGGAAAGTTTTATGTAATAGTAGGTAAGCGTTCTCTTATTTTTACCCCGGGACCGCCTCAAGACAGCAGTATGCGACCTGAGACGTTAGTACTAAGAATATGCTGCCTTATAATGTTAATATGTCGCTCTAGCTTTAAATATTTCAGTGGGAATTTTGAAGATGGCAATTTTGTCTGCATTTTACAAATAAATAAGAAGCAACTTTCTTCTAAGAATCCTCGTATGATGTTTACTTATTGCGTGTGGGCAAACATTTTATGATTCCATTATCCATCCATTATTATTATGTGGTCTTGCGTTCAGAGTTCTAAATTTGTAAGGGCTTGTTGTACATATTTGAGCGCGAATATCAAACGACGACTCAGTAGCATCCCCCTCTTACCTCAGTGACAATGCGACACGTAGCAAGAAGTGACGCGTTAGCGACCTAAGAGATGGTCAACTGTGGTCAACATAAAAATAAATGACAAATTGAATTGTGTGTCAATCAAATTATTGAAGAGTTACTGTAATAACCACTTACATTACTCTGTATCCGTCAAAAACTTTAAATTTTTAATATCTTTGGTATTCATACTCATGTTATAAATGAGAAAGTAACTCGGTTAATCAGTTTGTTTGTCGACTTTTCATTCGATCGTAATGAAATTAAGCATGGATATAGATCATATCCCGGAGACGGAGATGGGCTATATTTTTCTCAAATAGCTATGAATATTAATGAAAACTTGCAGCGCCACCTTTGATGACATGAAAGACAGTGACAAATGTCTTCCCAGTCAAGTGTCAATTTGACATTTGACAAGTCTTAAGCTAAAACTAATAAGGTGACACAACTTAAAATGATTCTGAAGTGAAACAAAACTTGCGGGGACAGCTAGTTTCAAATATAATCAAATATAATAAAAAAACTACTTCGTTTTTTATCTTGTCATATTCCCTCCCTTGCTCCAGTAATTTAGGCCAACAAATTACTGTAATCAACTCTTTTGTCTAATAATCTCAAAGATTTCTCCTGGCTGCGTGAGTACCTACCTACCTTCCCAACGATGGTGATCATTATGTTCTGTTAGACTCTATCAGTCGCTCTCGGTAATTATCCTGGCTACTACAAGAGATTTTACTTTTTAAGACTTTCTTTATCCTCTTGAGATTTATGGCCTTTAATATCAGACGTTTTTGATACAAAGGTAAGAATACTCACCTAATTCGAAAATGGTTTCATTACAGTTTTTCTTCATGTATAAGTACTTATTAGATGAGTTTTAAACTTTTGGCGAGTGCCGTTACACATATTGGTGTATTAAGCTTGTGGAGCTCCGATATGGATTAAATAATTTAGTTTGACACAATGTTTGCAGTACCATAATACAAATTCTATTTCTTTTATAGAAAGAAAGTGGCGTATATGGAATCAGCTGTTTGTTAACTGTCAAGTATATATCATTTTCGAATTCTACTCGTTAACACTTGACAGATCACAAACAGCTGATTCCATATTACGCCATTTTCTTTCTATTGTTGCCTTATCGATTACGATAATAGAAATAGAATTTGTCATATGGCTAGGCCTGCAGGATCCTACTAAACTGTGCAATTAATCTAATCATTTTTATTGTTAATGATTATGAATAAATATGATAATTTAATAATAAATTATTATGAATATGGATTTTTTTTCTAATTTTACAATTTATACTCAAATTTCCAGTCATATCTCACAACCTTTGTTTGTTTATTTTTCTTTATTGATAATATGAAGACAATAGGTAATATGAAATATGATTTAGACTGCTGGCGTTAAAAAAATAATAATATTCTATTTAATCTGTGCCAATCTGTGTGTGATGTCTGGCAATTCATGTTTCAGTTCATACATGGATGTACTTTCTAAGTTTATCATAGATGTCACTGACATCGGAGAAGGAGAAATCGTGGGGGAACTCTTTAACTTATAATAAAAAATTGACTAAAATGGCCAATCCGCCTCAAACAATGTGATCAATGCATTGGGACTTGAATATACTGGTATAATTTTGATTACTACATCTTATATTTATCTTCGCTACTAACCTGTGCATCATCCTGTGAGAAGATGGCGTCGAAGGCGAACATCTTGGGCGCGGCCACGCCGACCTTCCTATCTTCCGGCGCGGTGGCTGCCGGCGCAGTCTCACAAAGGCTGACCTGCTTCTTGCGCTTGTCCATGGAGAAGCTCTGGGTGCCACTGGTGAAGGGACCCTCGCCTGATGCGCCAACTCGGAGCATCACTTTCACCTGTAAAGAAGATAACAGTTACGTTCCGGTTGAGCAAACACAGAAGACACATAATTATTATAAGCGTAATTTGTAGTGAACTTCTGTCGGTGTTGTCACTAAATAACTGCTCGTTTAGACTGAATTACGGAATAATAAAATTATTAAATTAATACTTAAAATTAAAACTTTTGATCGCTTCTTAAGGATAATCGCTCAGTGCAGAGATGGGGGATTTGGCCCTAGTCGTATATGATGCGTAGTGCAGAAAATTAAAATGGGCAAAGTTTCGACCTCTAGGCAACTGTTTATTGAGATTGTTAGGCGTCAACCAATAAACCTACAAAAAGTTACAAACATTTCTAATCAATGCTCTGGTTAGTTCTCCTATGAAGTCCTGCAGCCAAAACAAATAAAAGCGCAACAACTGATAAAAAAAACTGTGTTGCAAACAAATCTGATACCCTTTGTGTAGACTTCTCTTTTTCTAACATTCAAATATTCCATCAAAAGTCCATTCCGTTAGATGTAAACTATTCACAAACTAACCACGGCTTGTATGGGGCGTGAGCATCCAGTAAATCTCGGCCTAACGAACCATGGCCAGACAACGGCTTTGAGTCAAAGCCGAGCGAGCGCGCAATGGATGACGAGCTGCCTAGAATAGTCGTTAACACAAAACGGTAGTGCAGAGTGTGTCATTGCGTATGTGATACAATGTTATGATTTTTGTAACGGTATGAAATTTTTGTTTTAATAATTTTTCAGAGTGGGAAAGTTTAAAAAAGCAAAACGTCGAACCTTGTCATAACAGCGAGTTTTATCAGTACATTAGCGCTGGCAAGTATTTTTGTCTACATTGCAGCATTCTGCTTAGTAAGGTAGAAGCCTTTTGACGTCGCGCAGGTCCATTTTTACTGTTATTGGCATAGATTTTTGTAATTCCTGTCTACTGACAGGAATTGAAAGGGAGAGGAGGGGGGGGGGGGGGTGGTTTGATTGGGAGTGGAATTCCCTGCCTGCATCAGTGTTCCCGAGTTCATATGACCCCAATCTGTTTAAGTCGCGAGTTAATAGGCTTCTTTTGGGTAAGCTCGTTCCATCGTCGACCTCATCTCTGACCGCAGGACAAGATTGAGGTCAAGAGTAGACCCATTATATATATATAAATTACAAAAATGAATTATATTTTTTTTGGGACACTTAAGTACTCTTAAGTGTCCCAAAAAAAATATAATTCATTTTTGATTTACTTCATTAAAATAATTAGTGCTTAAACATAAGACACGCTTTGTCATATCATTTAATATTATATCGACTTACAACTTTCTAGTGTGAGATAACGATTATATTTAAATAAAGAAATAAAAACTACCATATGTATATTATAAAACCTTGGTTTAGTCTGACAGCCTGTTTAACCAAGGAGTATCGTGTTTCCCAGTTACTGGGTTATTGGAGGTCTTGTCTTGGAGGTTAAATAGGCAGACAATCCCTATAAAACACTGGTATTCAGCTGAATTCAGTTAAGCCTGACCCCACATAGTAGTGAAAAGGTTAGGCAAACGATGATATAAATGGAGGTTCAAATGTTTGTGTTTTTTTTTAGAGCACCACCTATTAAGCTGCTCAAATAATACAATCTCATCTTCTTAGATAGTTAATTCAATAAGCAAACTCCATTTTAATGAGAACAGGAAACTTTAACTAATCCCGACTTGAAGAACACCGCTTGCGTTTTATAGTGTGTGTTACACACGGAGTATGTAATAAATGGAGAGTAAATCAAAGGGAAGATTTTGTAGTGCCAGTCTTCAAATGAATCAAAGTTTTTGACGTGCTTGCGCTTATTTGTGGAATGAGGTGAAGAACAAATGCTAAACAAACTTTGTCGTAACCTAAGCCGATATAACCATTCTATTCCTGTCCAACATGGTGGTGTTGTTCCACAATTGATGGGACACCTGAGGGGCAATACCCGTATTTTTAATAAAGAACGTTCAAATTTCAATCTCATTCTCAATCTACCAATAGTATTAGTCGAATTTCCCCACATTTTTGACAAGTTTTTTTATATTACATTGTCGCTGAGATGAGATTGACTAGATTTGAACGTTTTTAATTACAGACTTTCTGGTATTTTGTCTTACTTGCCCTAAGACATGAACGCGATTGTTCGCAACTATAGTCACACTGTTACACGTTAGAGTGTGGCTCGTTGGGAACAATCGCCGGAACGCAGCAGCATTTGAGAAACACTACTTACCGTAGATAGCTTTTGAGTTGATTTTTTTACTGTATAATTTTTTATCACTAACAATTTATTTACAGGATATTCAAGAAAGAGCTTAAAGAAAGAAAACCACATGCCTCAATTCGATTTTCGGGACAACTTCGCATTCCCTTTTCTACTTCCTCCGTGTCTCCCTCCGTAAACTGGTTACGGATAGTTATAGTTACGATTAGTTACGTAACTCGGAGTTCGTCTCGCGTATCATGAGATGTAATTAGTTAGGAATTAATTACACCTGCGTTGTCTAACATCACTGATTCGCTGATTTGGGGGATGGCGTAAACGATCCTTGTTTCTTGTTTATTTTAACTTATGTGGTAATTCCGGTGAAATATTTCAAGGTAAAAGTGGTGCCGGTGACGGAGAGGTTATATGGAAAGTTGTATGAGCGTGGGGTAAGAAGAACATTATGTGGGTAAAGTTTTGACTATGTATGTTGAGGGTAACTAGAGCAGAGAAAGACCATAAGAATTGATAAGTTGTGTGCAAGATGATATGGCTTAGAAGGACGTGACTATGAAGATGACGGCAAAATATGGGAACCCCTAAATTTATTGGGATGAGCAAAGGTAAGGCTTGTCTAAGCACGTTTTCCGTATTGAAACATCCGAGTGGCAAGCAAATGGTTTAAATATACGAAAGTAGCACACACAATCCAAAATTTTCTAGAATGTTAGCTTGGAACATTTATTTCACACGCGTTTAGAGATAAACTCAGAAAACGTTATTTTGTATTCAAATAATACTATTCCAAATAATATGTTTTCTTACTAAATTATGTAAAATTAGAATATGTTTTATTTTCTTTTCATAAATCTTTAAAGGATAGAAATCATTAAAAAAGTCAGAGTTACATTATATCTGTGCTAGACTTTCTTAGCGAATGGGAATGAGACCTCTATTTTAAGGAATAGACGTTCGTTCCACACTGTATTCAAAGTCGTAGCGTTATTTTTCTACGTATAAAAGCCAGCTAACTTTGATAGCAAATATTTTGTTCCTCCGACATCTTCGACCCATATCTAGAACAACCAAAAACTCATATGAACAGCCCATAACTCGATCGCTTACACTTAACACTACGCAACTCATTGTAACTACGGATACGTGCGAGGTCCGAGGTGTCCTTAATTAACGAGCCGAGGATTCCATTACGCAATTAGGTGAGTGCGTATGTGACAGGGTTGCTAGGTACACGATACTGGTACTCGTGGAATATTAATACTTTTGCCAGTTTCAAATTTATTATTCCTACTTTTGATGACCTAGTGTTTTAGGTTTGTTGGCAAAACCACGCTAGTACCCATAGCCAGCGTCTATGTTGGGTAGAATAGACTGCTAAAACTTATCTAACACCTATACATCACTAATTTTTAATTAGTACAAATACTTAAGGGCTTATTCTAGACAGTCTTCTCATCTCTCGCTCACATTTGCGTGATCTCGCTCAAGCATGGCCCGCCTTCAACAGCTGTTTTCGTTATTTAAGTTTAATAAATAGTGGCATACCTACTTATTTAAAAATTGAATTTAGTTTTTTTACTTTTGATTACGCAAATGTGATCAGTAACAGGTACGGATACAGCCCAGTTTTTTTTGTACTAATTAAAAAATAGTGCCTATACTAGTTTGCCGATTAGTAGCTTATATTTAGCAAAAAAATTCGCAATTAGCTAGTGACCTAGTGTTCAAGGCTTGTTGGCAAAACCTATTTGTAAGCGTCTCAAATTTTGGGACAAACGAACGACTGCTCAGAGCTATCTTAAAACTATGAAAATGAAATGTTCAACGACACAAGACTCTAATTACATATTTGTTTCAAATTTTGGTTTTTCTTAAAAAAAAACGCTGAAAATGGTCAGAGCTACGGCGATAAAGTTAGAGCTCTGCAACACAGATATTTTTACTGGAAATAACTTCAACTAATGCCCTGTTTCGATTGATCTACAATTTTGACCCAACCTGTTTAAGAAAGAAAGAAATGAAAATAGCCTCGACTAGTTTAGTTTGACGAGAAGGGATTGGCACTAATTACTTACTAACTACGAAAGTTTTTAATTTAATTTTACTAATGAGCTATTGAAGCCTACCGCGCTGTTACCTACAATCAGAGAGCTGATTCAGAGCAAGTTGCCGTTAATAATTCAGGCAATGGACCACGCCGCGAATTAGTGGGACATTCCGCTAGAATTAGTGGCCAGGATTGCGTATTAAGGGATTAGTATATCAAAGGGCAGGGAGAAACAACCTTTGGCGGTCTGAAAATATTAAAAATTAAGATGGGCTGTGATTTCGTTTTACCTAGTCACTGGGTTGTGGAAGACAGGCAGGTGGTCGCTCCCTGTAAAACACTGGTATCTGGTTAAACGGACAGACTGGAAGCCGACTCTAACGTAGTTGGGAAAAGGCTAGGCAGGTGATGTCACTTCTGTGCCCACAACTTCGTCCGCGTAGCATTATAAATAGGCGATTTTTTTTGCATGGTTACCTTTTCTAGAACAAAATTAACCTTATAACATCAGCTATATGATTGTGACAGTCTCGTTTAAATAGGTCTAACCATTTTTGCCACCCACTGCCTGCGTCTTTGTTGAGATTAACTCAACAAAGACGCAGGCAGTTTTTTTTGTGAAATCGCTAATTATGTTTTTATTAACCGACTTCTAAAAATCAATTTGTATGTTTGTTTTTTTATGTTTGTTCGCGCATAACTTCGTGGCTTGCCAACCAATGGAAAGGGTATACTTTCCAAATGGTCCCATAGTCTCCTAGTCGGGATCTGATGATGGAATCTTGGCGAACTCTTCAAATTTTATAAGAAAAGGCACAGCGTTTTTGGTATTTTTTTCTACAAGTGAAGCATTTGCGTTCAATAAGAACCATTCTACCATCAGATCTGATGATGAAGCCAAGAGGCATGGCACCGGAACTCCATAATAAGTCAATGTATCCTAACCGTGATTGGACTTTTGAATTTGTAACGGTATGCATTCTCCAGGTGTACCTACCACTATCTAATAAAAAAAAACATTCAAAAACTAAAAATTGTTAATTACAAATTCAACAGGTATACGAAACTTAAGGTAGGTACGAGATGGTGTTTGAAAATCCCTTTTACAAAGTTAAAAGGGGTTTGAGGAGTAAATAAACATAGTATAAAAGTATACTATGTTTATTTACTCCTCAAACCAGAATGAATTATAAATATCACAACATTCACAACAGACTGTTGAGTAAGTTAGCATTGTTTGATATTATATTTGCTCAGGACGGGGTCAAAAAGCTACACTACAATGTTCTTTTACCTGTTTTCTATGTATAAATATTAAACATCCGAAGAAACCTTATTAGTTTAATATACGGGAAAACTTGACAAAACAGGTTTTCTCAGAATATTAACGCTGTAGCCGAAAGGCAAATGTACCTATCAGATTTCTATTTAAGAAGTTAGGCTTAAGTACTAAAGTTTTAGACGTCAACTTTCAATAGATTTTCACGTATTTTATGAACATTGGTATGAGAAATAACATCTCGTTCTGACAAGAAAAAGACGGCGATAAATAAAAATTAAGTTTAAAAAAATGTACCTACCTAATAAAAGCGAGTGAGGAAGATGGTTTGATGGCTGGTGGGATGTCTACAACTTCCCAGTCGTTTTGGTAAACGCATTTTTAAATGTCAACTATACGTTACGTTATCGTAAGCAGTCAATTTTAGTGTTACTAAAGCTTTCTGTCAAGTATAGAGAAACAAAATCAAAATATCTTAATTAACTTCACTTAGGTTTTGTTTACGAATAATGTAAAACATAAAAATAAATCTACCATTGCAAAAGAAAATAAAATGGCTCCATTCCTTTTAAAATTTTGAACTTCTAAATCCACACACGCAATTGCTAAATCCCCTTTATTATTTGCAAATGGCGACACAGAGAACTGTCAAAAACGCTTTTAAATTTCAATTAGAGTAAGGATTTGGAGTCAATGGTGCGTTTGATTCGAGCCTGCAACAGACCGGCTAAATCCCTATAAGCTGGCTGACTGACGGACCGGGCGGGTAGCGATACCGTGTTGTCGCAAGTGTGCGCCCACCCTTACACACTGACGCAAATTAATATTGATGTTGAAGGGACTGTTAGGCATGTAAATTGTCGTTATTAAATATTAATTGTTATTTGTGACTGTTATGTCTTTAATTTTAATTAGAATGATTAATAACGAATTAAGTAGTGCTTTGTTTTTAATGGCAACTTGCAAGTTTATTAGCGAAAATAGGGAAGAACATTGTTTTCTTAAAAATCAAAATTTATTGATTCAAATTAGGCTGTGAAACAGCACTTTTTAGACATCAAAATTACTTAAGACAGTCCCCCAAAAAAGCCTATCTTAAAAAAAAAGAATTCACCTTTATTTGGATTCCATAATGTGTGGAGATCTTCTCTCTATAATGAGCGTAAAGCCAAGGTACAGTTACGGATCCTGAACGGCACAGCAAAAAGTAAAACATTGTTGTAAAATAAAGTTTTAATAATATTTTGAAATTCCTTTATTATTGTCAAAGCACGTCCAAGACATAATGTAGTTAAGATACAAACCTTAGGGCTGCATTTCTTTGTATTGTTTACGCTTTTAGGTATATTTTAGATGTGTAGCATTTGATTGAGCTAATCGTATCGCGTCGGGCGCGCGGCATCGCTGACGAGTAAATCCTCAAATCCTGAGAGACGCGCGTCCCTGTGCGGGAGATATCGCGCGGGTGCACGCCGCGCGTCGCTGCGTCTGCACTTAGCTTTATTATATTGTATTGTGTTGACATTTTTTCAAGATTTTGTGTTGAATAGGCATTTATTGTAGACCAAGGGGAAGAAGATCAATTGGAATGCTGGTTTTCATATCTAGAATTAAGGTAACCTACATTTTTTTAATATTTTAAGGGAACAGAGTGACAGAGTTATTTCTGCAACAGGTTTAATTTTGTTAATTTCGGGAACTGTATTAATATGTAAACCTATATTTATTGTGTTACTGTCAGGTAACTTAAGGTAACAAAACAAAAGTAATTTTCTCATGTGAATGATATTGATAAATAAACATAGAGAAAAGTGTGTTTTATGCATATTTTCATAAGAGTTCGAAGGTTATACAAACATTATGGTAATACTGTTCTCTTATAACATGATCGAAAACACACTGCCCCGTCACAACAACAATCTCAGATTATGCATAACAATAACCAAAGAGATATTCATGATTTCTTACAAAGCAGACCAAATCCCTAAGAATAATAATATGTAGATGTAATATTATTCAACGGGACAAAATGACAAACAGCCACAGATTGTGACAAGACAAAAAACAAATCTTGTCAGCAAATAGGTGTTGGCGGGAGATGTCATTTGTTTTTTTCCCGCCTTACAGCCGGTGTAAACGGGAAACTCATTTGCTTATCATAAGGATTTCAATTACGCCGGGATAATTTATGCAAATTCTTTGTTTGTATACGTTTGTAATTAGGATTTTTTGTTTTGCTATGCTATTGGTGTGAAAAAGATTTTTTTTGAAGTTACTCTCTCCTCAATGAAAAACGTGTTGCTTTAAAGTAACGCAGAAAATGCCTGTAGCAAAAAAAATATTTTGTTAATAGTTTCTAGAAAGTAGAAGTTTCTCTTAGTTACTGGTTTATTCACATACACATTATTTTATGTAACATGCCAAAACGCTTGTCAGCCAGTATGTGTTCTAAATTTAAATTAGCGTTTATTTCTAAGCCACAGCAATCATTCATTCATTTATTTATTTTTTACAGCGTAGTACCTACCATAAACTAACAAAGGTCCACGAAGGTTCTATATACATAATTACTATGGTAACAAAATGTTTCTGAAGTACCGGATTTCCAATGAAATGTTTTTTTTGTTAATCATAAGATTTCTTTTAATTACTTTTACCGCCTGTCAACCAATGGTTGTCTATTTATGAACTTAATGTTTGTCTCTTGACGAAAGGTACCATTATCAATAAGTAACAATTAACTGTATTATATATAGACGCCAGCATATCAAGCTACCCTAAACTGTATTTTTTTCCAATTGAACATGAACCTTAGTTTATTTGTAATAAAGTTGAAAAAACTATCGAAGAAATGGGACACATTGCTTGGTAGGTATGCTGACTTTTGTACCTAAATTAAATGTTTTTTTTTATTTATAGGTATGCATCTCGAGGCAAACTTTAATAAGGTTACATTAGTGTATGCTTAGTTGGCTATCCTTCATTTTTTTAGATCCATGTAGACTGTAGAGCCAAAGGTACCAAAGATATAAAAAGTTATAAGTTAGCTAAGGCATTTGTTAAATACCTATTTATGTACTACCGTTATGTGTGATATTATCTACCTGTTTGAAAAGCAGTCACACCGCACCTTAACGGCCCCAAAACTTGCAGAACGCCTATTCCAGGTAATTTATATAAAACTTAGATAATATATGCTACTTGACAATATAACTTCATATCTTCCACAATATTGCGTCCCAAGATTCCCTGAGATAGGGGAAATAAAGTTTTCCCTCGTTCCATATATTTGCGGTTTGGCCTCAAGCGATGTGACTTCGGTTCCCTATGCGGTGTTGCCAGTATATCGTAAGAAATTACTACCACAAATTGGTAGGCTGGTAGTTTAAATAGTTTAGTTTTAAGTTGGTCCGCTTTGGGCTGTTTCTCTCTGATTGCTAAAATAAATAGTGTAGTTACTTAGTTTATTTCGCTTTCTTACTAGGTTGGCATCAGATTAAATCAATTTACTAGAAAAACATTACACCAATTTTGGGCTTTGTCGCAGTCGAGTAAAAAAGAAACATAGAAAAGATAATAAATAATCAATTAACAAGCACTTACGAAAATGTACATTGGACAGTTCTGCCTTCAGTAATAATAGGTATTTATTTGATTTGATTACCTACAATAGTATGATTCTTAATTAGAAACCTAATTTTAGGTAATAACCAAACCAAACTAGGCTTATTTAAACTTATGGGTTTACACAAGTCTATATTATATAATAATAATAGTTCAGGCCAACATATAAGTCAGAAATCCATAGTAAGTAATTTTTAACGTTACTTTGTAGTAGGCTTTGTACTAAAATTTTGCCACATTGCAGTGTTTCCTAGTAAACTTACCGGCCTTATAGTGTGAAGTTGCAAATGAGCTTACAACTGTCGTTCACGAACACTAAAGACGACATTTTGTCTCTGAGGACGCGACCAATGTGAAAAGTTAAGGGCAAACACTTCCAAGAATATTTTGGTTACCTATTTTATTCAAGTATTAAAGACTAGACCTTCGCTTGTGCTTTCGCCCGAGTGAATATTTCTCAATACTCAATATGTTTATTGCATTCCACAATGTGAACTTAGGTGGTAGGTACAGACGCCAGCACATCAAGTTACCCCAATGTGTCAAATTTACCCAATCGAATATGAACCTAGTATTCTGTTTGACATAAAGTTGAAAAACGATCAAAGAAATTTGACACATCAAGTTACTACAAGTTACTGATGTGTCAAATTTCTTTGATCGTTTTTACGTGCTGGCGTCTGTACATAAGGATATATGCATTAGTTTTGGATCATTGTGGGCCATGTCGGGCATAACAATATAAGAATTAGGAGAATTAGGAAGAGGGCTATCTATTATATATAAAAGAAAGTGTTAGTTACACCACTTATTACTCAAGAACGTCTGGATCAATTTGAATGATTTTGGTCTTTTTGGATTTCTCTTTGTCCGGAATAGCATAATAGTTAATAAAAAACATGAAAAGTCTTCGAAAAAATAAATATCAAGAATATTCGTTGTCTCAAACATTATTCAAACGCAGCGCCATCTTGCATGACATGACAGGAGTCAAACTTCCCAGATCATTATCAGGTGACATTGACAAGTCTTAAGTTAAACTTAAGAAGGTAAGGTTGTCAATTTATACGTAACTACGTTCTGAAATTTATTTTGTTGCTAAACTTAGAGGTTTTATGTAGCATAAAAAAGTCTTATATTTCAGAAATCAATTTACGTAATTAACAATGACGACAGAGACGAACTATAATAATTCTATGCAAATAGAACTTATTTTTCTGTTAGGACTTTAATTAAAGTAGACCGGGAAAACTAAAGGTATAAATTGTATGTAACATTAAAGGCAATAAGTTCAGTTTAAAATTATGAATTTAGTATTTTTTAAATCAATGCATATTAGTAAGGTAGTAGTAGGTTGGCTATAGGATAGGTATGGTCAGTTAGGTTAGGTTATATATACATGTTGTAATTTTAATTCTATTGAACACAAAATGTTTAAATAAGATCACAGTAGAGACTCGCTACATAAAAAGTAGTAGTAGTTATTGGTTTGGATCTATTTGTTGTCGTCTTATTAAACGTATGTATATCTAATATAAAAAAAAATGATAAGAGCAATAAATTGGAGGTTTGCCGGGGCAGCTAGTTAAAATATTTACAACTTTAATATTAATCTACTCTTTTGTTTAGTGTAGGTATTATGCTTTTTCCTTCAAACATTAACATTCTCTCCAACCACTCGTGGTTTTCTAAAATTAAATGTGGCCTTGGTTACTCGGTGATTTTTGATAAAAGTCAAATAATTTTTAAAATCGGTTTAGTAGTTTTTAAATTGAATCTTTACAATTTACAAACAAACAAGGTAACAAAAATCTAATCTTTATAGAGCAATTTAAATAAAAAAGGTATACCTAAATCACATATTTTTTACAACATTACCACTTATATTTAAGACACCGCAAATCTAGCAACACTGATCGTATATTTTCGGCAATATTCGTGAAGAATTTAAATTTCGAATAGGCACGGAGGCGGGCGCGTCGATCGTGACGATGCGCGGGCGTCCATGCATAAAATTAAACTTGGATAATGAGGCGTTGAGCATTTCCGCGCCTCGCGATGTGTTAAGCTGAGAAATTCGCACCATAACTTTCACTTCGGGAATGACTTTTAAAAAATGGAGATGTTAGTCTTTACAGCCAGTAAATATTGTTGTAAAACGAAGAGACGTAATGAATTTTGGTTTTCGGTAAGTTCGGGTAATTTTAGGTGACAATGAGTCAGGACGGTAGACGGCAATGGAGTGGTTGTGAGTGCTACTGCCGCGAAAGAGGTTCTGGGTTCGTTTCTCGGGTTTTGCAGTGTTATTGGGATTTATTATTTGGGATTTCTCAGTAGCAGCCCGTCGTTTGGATTTGAAACTCTAACATGAAACTTAAAGTTAATTCCTGAATAAATAAATCATGTTCATTAGAGTTATGATGACAACTATTTCTGCACATGAGAATTGCCTATTTTATGTGGATAGAAAAGGCCTGTGCGAACTATGTCGATTAAGTTTAACTTTAAAATTTAATTAGCAAAAGGCACATAAATAATGTAAGAAGGACTAATATCATAGATTATTCTACCAAACTTATGTCTACATGATGATAACATCTCAAACACCTCAAATTTTTAGCCAAATCATAACACGTAACGAGGTCGTGGGCAGCCACAGATAAATCACGGACAGGCACGTTTACGAGGCATCCAATCAATCAGCCGGCGTCGCGACACCGCCGTAAAATATGCCGCAAATATCACTAGTGATGGGCTCGTGACTAAATTGGCACGTGATCCCGGGAATATATAAAAAATCTTAGATGGAACCTTAGGCGAAATGTTAGTGTACTACTGGTACATCTCTGCTAACCCTTCGGGGATAAAAGGCGTGATGTTATGTTTTGTACTTCACAACTCTGATGAATGAACTCCTCAGAGTAGGTACTAGGCAACTTTGAATTTTAGCCTGAGCTTAGAAACTCTAGGTAAATCTATATTTCAATTTAAGAGACTGAAAAATTTATAAGAAACTAATAACCGTTGAGCATATTTTAAAAAGTATTTATACTCATAATATGTATTTGTATTCTTTAATTCCTTTCATTTTTTCATTTTTAATTGCACCTACCACTGTTTTTCTCTGCATCACCTAAAGGTTGACTGGTAGAAAATGCCTATGGCATTAAATCCGCCTCTGTACATTAGTGTGCTTGAAGTATTAAATAAATAAATATGAGACACAGTATGCGACAGTGTCCGCTGTTTCGTGTCAGTTGTTTTTAGGTAACTAAATTGTATGTTTGCTAATATTGTTTCTTCTCATTGTTATCTTATATTGTTTACTGCCTGTTTTTATGTTAATTAATATAATTGGTGTTGTATTATTTGGTTCAAATTCAAAATTAATAAATGTGTAACATACAAGCTGTGCAGTTTTCTTTTGTCTTATTATAATATAGAGAGTGTTAAATATTCCATGGACAAAAGGCGTCAGTTTATGTATATATAGCAACTATGCCATGTTTATATCTTCCTCGAAAATTCTCATACAAGCGCGCCAGCGAATCGCATCTTGTTAGTTAATTCCGTGATGAACGCGGTAATGAATGCAAACTGTCATTACTTACGCACTAGTGCGGTATTGAGTTTAAAATCCAATAATTGCTGTTAGTGGTTTCACACGGTATCGAGAATTTCTCGTCTCGATACTGATTAACAGTGTTTCTATCGCTAAGCAGTACTTTAATATTGGACGGTTAATTATAAATATCACGCTTGTGTTTTTAGAAGGCTGACAGAAATATAACGGCCCAAATGCTGGTGTGTTCCATAATATGTCACACCAGCATTTCGCCAGTTACCTATACTTAATTTGGGCGAGCCTACCTATCCAACGAGATAAATTCCTTATTACGGGCAGTTGCTGAGAAATTTCTTATAGAAAAACCCAATAATACACTCTACACTGTATACTTATGTTAAGATTGAATGCTTTCTACTTTCTACACATACGAGGCAGTCACGCTTAAAGTTTTACATTATCACTTCATTCTAAAGTACATATTTCAATGTCTGTAAAGTTAAATTCACCTTCGTTTACTCTCTTCTTTACACAAGCTGCATCACTTCACTACACAAACACACGCTTTAATTTATCGAACTAACAACACGGACATCGGAACATCCCGGAAAACACGGGACTCGTCAGCACAACACTGAGGAATTTGTCGCCAAAATGACACTTTATCGACACAACGCAGCGATCGACAGCTTGCACCGATGCTGCCTCGTAAATCCGCGATGAAATATCCCCAGACTAACATAAAACCGTTTTATGTTTTTGAAAAATATCAGCGGTGTTGCCTGTGCAAATATTGTTGTGTGCCGTCGTAAATTATGTATTACGTTGTTTAGTTTCGGGATTACTTATTTGTTTCTTTTAATTAGATGTTAAGTATAGACGCTAAACTGACACTTCCTATGCCTAAGGCGTCGGTAAGATCGGAGAGATCAGTCGCTGAAATTGACGACTATGACTTGACGAGTATGGACTAAATATTTGTATGGCGTACAGGTACCTGATCCTGGTCTGTCTGTTTGTGAACGTCGCTTTAAATGTTTGTAACCGCACCCAAGATACAAGAGCAATTTATATTGAGAAAACAATTTTATTATTCAATGGGATAATATGCATTTAGAAGGTTGTCTTAATGATTTAAATTATTATATGTAATTCTGTAATACATACTTGTTACAGTCGTAAATCATTATTTTGTTCAACATACAGCCAGGCAAGTTGCAAAAAACGCAAAATCTAAACCTCTACTTTGGCGCATCCACCTTAAGAGTTTTTGTCTTGCAGTGGGACAGTAACAGGCTGGTAATATTATTATTATTGATCCTATAAATGATACTTATACTAAGAATTATCATTAAAACACGGTTTACTTGAGTTACATTCATAAAAACGCAAACAACCATAACCCCATTAATCACTGTCCCAAACATAATCAAAAAGGACAAATCATCTCACTCAAAAACCCCATACATTCCCACCGGTACACCAACACAACCTTGTTATACTTCGTTCCATTTTTATGTGTACTTTGACAGCACCATGGGAAGTCTGAAGATTAAGAACTGCGCCGAGCATGAATAATGTATGCTGGTGTGTGTCAAGCAGTCTCTAAGTGAGTTTTGAGTGAAGATAGTTAGGCTTGTTTGTGAAGAGCTGAGGTGTTTAAGAAGCTGTGGCAAGAGGTTAGTTTGATACGAGTTTTTATGTAAAATTTGTGAGAGATTCGTGCTTACTTCGTCTAGTCATCTAGTAGCTTCGAGTGCATTACTAAGAATTAGTTTTATTAGGTTTTTCCTTCCACCATTATTCTGTTTTACTTTGACATTGAATAGTATCTTAAAAATACGCTTAATATTTCATGAATTATGTCTAATATTATCACGGCTTTTGTACCATCTCTTTCTATCAATTTGTACGCCACGATTTGCTTCTGAACATGTTAGAACTATTTTGGATATAATTATTATTATGAACACCATGTTTAAACAAATTAACCCGTCGTATGTCGTCGTTCGTCCGCGAACATTGCTTGTACGGCTTACGATCCCCCGTGGGCTCATAAAGACATTTGAGCAGTTAAATTTACTTTACTTTGAAGTTCGGCAGTTTTAACTATCTGCACTTCTTTCTACATAAATTCAATTATGCTAACTCCCCTTACGTGTTTTTTTTTCAATTAAGCAATACAATGTTCGTAAGCGTACAAATATTATTATGTAGATGTACCTACACCTACGTAAGGCAATCTTGGGTACCTCACACAGTCGTCTGGGCCAAGGTCTTTAAACAATGGCCAATATCCTATACTGCCGCTAATGTCAATAGCATAAACAGCATACATATTCATAACACTCCTAAGCCTACATGGGCAATTAACATCCTTCCGTCTTTCCAATACTCTCGCTACTTCTAGATATCGTCTTAGGGGTCGCGGATCACGGTTGAATGAATTATGTAAATCGCCCGCTGTGGTTAACATCGTAATATTGTAAGCGACACTCTTCACCCTCTTGTGGGGATGTAGGTGACTGGATGCGGTAATAATAAATTTGTTTATTGGTAAAGCAAGAATAAGTTCTAACAAAATTATGATTGGAACCTCCTTTTAGGCAAGTAATGCCTGTATTAGGAGGCTCCGCTCTTCCATAGCAATACGTGTCACAAAGGCAAACAGGGCATAATTAAGTATACATTTTTACTAAATCTAAGAATTAAATTAAGACAAGTGTGTGAAAGATTGAGTGTTGATGCATGTGAGTGTGAGTGTGAGTGAAAGTGTATGTGAGTGTGTGCAGACTGTTAGTGTGAGTGAGATTACATGAGTGTCAGGATGTGTGCGTGTTAAGGTTTCAAAAGTATTTCGGTGTCATTGTAGGTAAGTGTTTTTATCCATTCCGTTATTTTCTTTTTACATTCATAGTAGTTTTTAGGGTAAATGTAAATATATTTATTGATCTTATTATATAGGGCAGCAGATTGTTTGCTAAATTGCATACGGGCATGGTATTTAAAATCATGTCTTATTTTATTTTATTTTTTATTTTTTTATTGAAAGGAACAGCAAACAGTAACATTATAAGAACTTACAACTAAATTAAACATACTAATAACTACGTCATACTACTACTATTTCTTTTCTTCTTTTTGACAGAATGCTAGGACCATAGGCAAGAGATTTGTGTTTTTTTAATATAATTTGTTTAAGATAGAGTTTTCTGACCGAGAGCAAGTTACTCATTTTATAAAGATCTTCGGTAGGGTATCTCTTCTTTTTAAAATACATGCACTTTATAAGTGCGCGTTGTGCCCGTTCGACCATTAGAAATTTAGTTTTTGCCGCGCCTCCCCGGTATGAATATACTTTAAAAATCGATACTAATTTAATACAGGTAAGTCCATACACTACTTCACCTCAGTTTAGTGTAGTGTGTGGTGTGCTACACACTACTATTATGCTTAGAAGGTGCAAACATATCATTAAGTTTGTTTCTGATGGATAATTGTCTCGTTAATAAATTGTTTATCCGTAATTGACTGTAACATTAGTTTATCAGTAAGTAAAAGATTCAAGATATTAATTAAAATTTATAAAAGAGCTGTGGATTTTGTGAATAAATAAATAAATTAGACATCGATGTAGACATAGTTCTATAACTGATAGTACCATGAGTCCTTGACATAGTACTACGATTTCATCATATTTACGTTTGTTTTTAAAGTTTTTCTTACTTTACATTGGAAAAAGTTATGGGGAAATCGTTTATAATTCCAATTAAATGTTCAATAAAAAAATAAAGAGAACTTTTTACAAAAAATAAACAAGAAGATTTTTCCAAATCGGTGAGTTTAACTAGTAAGATTTAAATAGTCTTATGCTGCGGTAAAACTACAACTGAGTATTAAATGCAATTATTTATTACTTACGGGTTATACACACCCTGAAAGCACACACCACAAACTTTACTTTTCTAAATCTAACGTAATAATTAAGCTGTTAAAAGCGTTTAAACAACAATACTTCTACAGCAGGTAAATAGTGTAGATACTTAGTAAACTTTTATTCTGAAATTTAATTCTACCTTTAACTTGCCAGACGAAAAAACTCAAAGATAGCACCTTCCATTAAACTAAGCTCCTTACTTAAAACAGTTCGTCGTACAAGGATGATATCTCGCACATAAATTGGCAAAGGGCGCCGAACGCCCCAGGACGTCGGGAGTTGGCGGCAGGTGAAAATTATCAGAAGAGGGGCCCAGATTTAAACCAAACATCGGTTACCCCATCTGCACAATGTTCACAATGGTTTTATGTTCGCGATTGTACATGCGGGATTGGTGTTTTCTTATTACACTCGATGGTAATATTTTTGGGAGAGAAATGTTCCGTTTTCGTGTGCTGACTTGAATTTGTTTTCTGTTAATGTCTGTTTTGGCTTTTTTTTTGGAGATAAGTGGGAATATATGTAGCTGGTACTTATACCTATAAATATAAGACTGTTTAGACTATCTTAATTGCTTTCAGTGGACCTTTGAATTGTGTTGTATTGAACAGTTGTCTTTTTGTGGCAGAAAGTGTTCCCTATTGCCTACACATAAATTAATGACTGCTTCGTTAGTCTCCTGGTTCAAGCGTGCAATATTTAGCTAACTTACCTCAGAGACTAGATTACTGTCCGATTGATGGCAATGGGCTCGACCCATTTCATTCCATAATCCAGGTGTTGGAGTCTGTCAAGTGTTTGGCATCTGTTTGCCAAACGCTTGAATACAAGCGTCATATTTATAAATTAAGGTCTACTTTTAAAGGCCATTGTTTAGGAACACACATTCCCAAAATGTTTTCCAAAATAAACACGATAGCTTTGTTTGAACCAAAAATACTGTTACGGCATGCTAATTCCGAAATCGGAATTGCGGAAGTCTACTCGCCTTTCCTTTACAATAAAACACAAGCCAAAAAATGTGCTCAAGATTTCCCCCAAAGAACTCGCAGCTTAATTAAAGCATTTTCCCAAGAATGCTAACTTTAAATAGTCTTAAGAATAATTGTTGTGAATCAAAGTGATATACGTCGTCGAACGTCGGGTAAGTTGCACCCGACTACTAAATTTTAAGGGGAGGTTCGGCCGCAAACGGCCGCATAAACTGACTTCAAATAAAAAGCGGCCGTTCGCTAAATTATATGGGGACACTTAGACATAAAGATGTTCGTTGAAAGACGGCGTTTTGCCGTTGGTTAATTCCAACAGTTTTTACGGCCAATAAACTTGTAATTTTTACTTGGAGTTTCTGATGTAAGAGCGTGTTTTATGGTTTAAGTGTGAGCATTCTCTGATAGTACTTCTTGGAAGGTTTTTATTTTAAGAGAGCTGTGTTAAGTGGCGGCCATTTTGAAAATTACTGAGCTCGTTCTGTTGAATTTGAACGGTTTTCGAGCTTTTATTGCTGGCAATCTACTTTTGTACCATAAAATCAAAACACCTGTATCCTCTGAAAGGACGTAGACTAGGCTCGCTTCTTTATTACATCGACTTTGAACAACAATGTGGGTGGACCTACTGTACAAATTGCGTTAGTAATGTTTGAGTCGCATTTAATATAAAAAGCCAAACCTATTGCCATCAATCGCACTTAGACCCAAACTCCAAGTAGACAATTATCCATATTACTATCTAATCAGGTAGCTGAACCCAGGATTTCATGATCAACAGTACTTTGCCTAGACGTTATGGCGCCTAACTCATATGTAGGTACGAGGTTGTGTTTAAAATCCAATGTGTCTTATCCAATTGCAATGTGCATTCTAAAACAATGGACACCCGGAATCAAAAGAATCGCTTCCTCTAACTAGAACAAAATAGTAGAATACAGAGTTAAATGGGCATTTTTGGAGGAAGCCAAAGATAAGTAATATAAAATAAAAAAATAACTATTTTAGTTATTTTTGACCTCATTTAAGATACACTATCTATAAAATTACTAGAATTAAGTATACTTACTTAATTCTAGTAAAAATATACACATAAACACGAAAAAGAAGGCATTTTAAATTTTACATTATTATTATATTACTAGTTTATATATTTTTTTTTTATTTGTGTTTTAAATTTATCTTAGACATCACAGAAATCGGTAAAAGAAAACATCGTTAGGAAAGTTAGACTTGTAGCGTTTTTGTTTAGGTAACCGAGGTGATCAATGCAAGTGCATAAAAAGGCGCCTTTACTCTATGTACTACTATATACCCTATTTACCTTCCCTAAACTATATGTGGAGGCTTGTTAAAGATAAAAAAGATACCGGGCTGGTATCAGCAACTACACGTCATAGCGCGTATTTTGAGTTTGGGCCATAATCTACCACACGGGCCCAGTGCGAATTGGTAGATGTCACATGTCTTCGAATTTTTGGTTCTAGTACATGCCAGTTTCCTCACGATGTTTTCCTCCACCGTTTTTTATGAAGCCTGGGTTCGAGACCGCCACCACTGGGCCACCGCTGCTTTCTATTGGCTATGTATTAGCTACTTTTAACATCACACATTCTTTATTTCATTGGATTGTTAGTCTGTAAGCCTTCTTTAAAATAAAATAAATAAATCTTTTCGGGTTGTGTAACATAGCCAAACTCTTGGTAAAGCTAAAACTAAAGCAACTAACAAGCACTTGTTCGTACTAACAGTACTAAAACTCACCCGAAAACTTCAAAAGCATTATTACTTAACATTATTGTCATAGTTTCGACTCCAGCCTTTGACATTAAAAGTCATTCTTACTCTCAATGGCGTCACTTAAGCAACCTACCACCTCCCTTTAACATTACCTACATCTCAAAAGTAAAATCTGATTTAAACTTAACTTGGTTGATCGTTAAAATTGCAAGTGTGCTAGGATGGACAAAGTTGTAAATTTAAATCACTAAGTCTACCAAGTTGGGCCAACTTTGCTGAAACTTACTGCAAATTGGATTACTGCAGGGTTGTACACTGTGGCCGTATTGGCTGGTTTGACGCGTTGGGTTTGCTACGCTGTAACTGAGGAGAATGGTTGCATTGGGTAAATGGAGTAATAGATGGTTTGGGGTTGAGAGATTTTTCGAAAATTTTCTTTTTTTTTTGTTGCCTACTACCACAGTATAAATATTAATACAGTAGGACGACGCCTTTGATCTCTGGAAAAATGCCGACAACTTCTACACGCGTGAGACTTGAATAATACCTTCCGCACTACGAACATCGGTTTGTTCGCAGTGCGGGAGCGGCTTTCAGGCGTCTCGCCCCTCACATCCCGCACGATTGCCCTATCTAGACAGCTTCGTCGGACGACTGTATGTTTTTAGACTGTGCTACTACTGGGAACTTCTACTGTATCGTAGGTGTGTTTATAGACATTTAAAATCACACACACCAATAGCTAGACCCGGAACTGTCTGTAGGCCGTATTAACATTAAAATTTGTGATTTGTGGGAATCAGACCCACGACGCGCAGTGCACTAGCTAATCGCTCAATCTTAGCGCTAACCGTACCGTAAATTGTAAAGTATGAGGTAGTACCTATAACTTAATTTCTATTGGAATGAACTTATCTCAAATTTTACTCAGATTTCTAGTTTAAGTAGGTCATTCGATAAGGATAAAGTTATGACTTGGCGGGCGAGATGCATCCTTCGCATCCAATCCAGTTTATCAAACTGCAAAACTTTCAAAATTCAAGTTTGTGAGAATTTGCCTCTAGTGTAAATAGAAGTAGATTTAAGAAAATGTTTTCACACGTAGACGTCTGTTGATATGGAGGAAACTCGTTCTGAATTTATGAAACAGAGTTTTCAAAGGAGTAGTCGTAAGTTTATGATATAGAGTTAGTTTAGAAGGTCTATGTATGAGTTAGGCTACAGTATTGTTAAGGGCAATAGGTAAACTTCAATAAAATAAAATTATGTAAGTTTGTATGTAGGGGGGTTATCTTTGATTGCTCTACAAAATCAAAATCAAAAGTCTTTATTCAAACTAGGCTGAGAATCAGCACTTTTTGACTTGGCCCCACCCTTCGCCACTTCCTAGTGTTTTTGCTGGGAAGAAGAAGTGGCGGAAAAACTCCCCAGCAACACATCTGTCTGATTTGTTTGAAGAACTAGGTATACCAAGAATCTATACAATGAAATGTTCAATAAATAGCACTAAGGTTTATACACTCTGTAAAACATTACATTTCAGAATGATTGTCACGTGTTAGCTAGCATACTCCAAAATACCGAGATTAAAAAAAAAGTAAATATAACTATTCATATTAACATTGAAATCTAAACTCAAGCAAAACAACTACAAAACTGAAAAATAGTAGCCTCCAGGTATAAAAATGACAGCTGCAATTTAACGTACTTTCCACGGCATAAGGGGAATAATTATTTGTGTACAAATTGTATTTGAAGGCATGTCTTGCATTTAATACCTACTTAGTGAGAGGTACTAATCGTGTCACACTTCATAAATTGATATTGTAACATCATATTAACTAATATTAATTTTGACTGGCCTGTTGGTCTAGTAGTTAGTGACCTTGACTGCTATGCCGGAGGTCGTGGGTTCGATTCCCACCCAGGACAAATGTTTGTGTGATGAGCACGATCATTAATTCTGTGTCTGGGTGTAATTTATCTTTAATATGTATGTATTTAGAAATATATAAGTATGTTTATCAGCTGTTTAGTACCCATAACACAAGCTCTCAAGCTTAACTTGGGACTAAATGGTGTTGTGTTAAAGGTTGTGGAATATTAATTGTTTAATTAATTGTTAATATTAACACACCTACTGTTGCTTGTCAACATAAATGGAACAACTTTGATGTCCTGATGTCCTGAATTCTTCATAATTAGGACATCAAAATAATTATCTGTGAAGAATCTGAGGGATTTCAAACTAAACCGAAAAATGTAAAATTGGAACCAGTCAAAACAAGGAGGCACTCGGCAGGCGCAGACTCGCACTACAAATCCGCCGAACACATTCAAAGCGGAATTTTAAAATTTGGAAAAGTGCAAACATTTTAAAGTAGAAGGGGCGTAAAGTGCTCATTACGCGTCAAAAGTGCTCGAGGGGCATTCGGCAAAAGTTTGAGAATCACGAACAGGTGGGTAGACAATCGCTGCACGTCGCTGCCGGCGGACGACTGCTCGTTAAAGAAATGCTCGTACTTAACAGAGCGTTACACCCACCTGGGACCCAAGTGTTGCGCCCATATCGCTGCTTTTTAAGAATTTCACCCATGTTTTAATGTCCGTAGGGTATGTAACATTGTCTTCATAAACACGTCATACATATGTTCGAAATATGTTATACCTAGGTTTGTACATCAAGCTCTTCTCAGACTTCGCTATAATATAATAGCATATAGTTTATAGCACAACAATGTCGCGCACCATTCATTATTATGGACGCGTTCACAGTGGACTGTACTATACACCAGTATTTTTTAATTAGTACAAAAATAAATTAGGCTGTATCCGTACCTGTTACTAATCATATTTGCGTAATCAAAAGTAAAAAAAATGACGTACAATTTTATTTCTATTTAGTTAAACTTAAATAATAAAAAAACAGCTGTTGGAGGCGATGCATGCTTGAGCAAGATCACGCGAACGTGGGCGAGAGATGATGATTAATGAATAGGTACTACTATGTCATAAATAGCCTGTACAATATTTCCATAAATTGGGTGACTTTTTGGGATATAAACAAACGCTAATAACTTTGCTGTTTATGAATATTATTTATTGATTCTTTACAAATATAATGAGAAGACCGTTTAGAATAAGCCCTTGTAGTATTTGTACTAAATAAAAAATAAGTGGTGAATGTTATTGGCTTACTATACGCTATAAAATGGAGTGTGTGCTTAAGCTCTTTTCAGACTACACTACACTTTAGTGATATATTGTATAGCAAATAAAGACCTACGTATAGTAAGCCAATTTTCCATGCAGTGGTAACAGCAGTAACATGATGTAAGACGGCAGACCAAAACCAAACAGTCACTAACTGCCGGTACCATTATCACATTGCAAATGGATTGGCAATCGATGTAATTTAACAGCTATCAGTGCTCAATTAAAAAATGGTGCCTAATTGATAACTATCTCCTCTTTACTCTTCGTTTGCTTTTACATTCCAAGAGTAATACTGTTAAGAGGCTATCCATAATTAAAATAGTGCTTATTATTTTAAAATTTTAGGTTTGGCTATGGCTTACGGATTTATCTTTACATACACACATAAACTTACACCTTTGACCTTTTTCTCATGGGGGCAAGCAGAAACTACACAGCGCCACCTGCTTCGATTCTTACATATTTTTTTTTGTTTTGTTAACATGTATGACATAGGTACACTCACGCTGGATGCGAGTACTACGCACCTGACTTTTCTGAAGAACATCACCAATAAGGTCTGTGTAAGTCCTTCTAAGGCGGCCCTTCTGGCATTTCTTAGATCTGCCTGATAAACTATACCTTTTGATTATGTTGCCTGTCATTTCAACGTGATCGAACTATTTGTACCCACCAAAACATTTCATGTAAAATGTTGCCAAGACGACCACATAAGGTTTGCCCTGTGAAAAAGATATCAGATCTCATGTAGAGCCAAGCTTCTGAATCTACACGGCCTAACTTACCGACCATAACTTCACAAATTCTACATATCAGTAAAAATGTATGGCTTCGCCGTTACGCTACCGTCGTGGAGGTGATGCGAATATTTAGTTTCTGAAGTAAGTAACGAAACAGCCAAGCTATACATTTATACTGATATGTAGAATTTATTTTAAAATGTTAGTCAATACATGTTTTTTTAAATCACAACGTTCTCATCACTTGCAAATCACGCTAAAACACATAAATACAATTCAAAAGGTAACTAAATAATTCTTATGTACCGCTCCCCTTCGTTCGAGTTTGGAGAGCGATTACGTGACTAAGCGATAGCGGGGACACTTCTTCAGAGCCACAAATTAAACAAGTTCACGATTTGAACTCACAGTTCAAAGTTAATTATTAGTTTACTGTTTGTTCTAGTGGAGTCGACTGCTTGACGCTTGATTTGTCAAGTGATTGTGTTTTGTTTGGTTGTAGTTCTTGGAGTGGACGTTGTTTTGGGTGATATTGTATTAGAGAAAAGATGTGGGGAAGTGCAAACATGTATGTTCTTGTGGTAGCTAGGAAGAGTTGCGCTTCATTGTGTGATCTGAAGGCTAATTGCCGTATTTAAAAACGTTCAAAATACAGTTGTCATCTCAGCTCAGCAAAAATCAATGTTAAAAACTTGTTTAAAATGTAGATATTTTAGACATATATTTAAAAGATTAAGACTGAATCTCTGTCACTCAATCTAAAACATAATCTTTAGAAGGGCACAATATGGTCCAACACATAAATCAATATATAAAATAAATTAATATAAAGTTTTGTAGAAAGGGCATTTATTAGATATTTCAAGAATATGCATACCTTTAAGTTAGACTGGTAAGAAATGTCTAAGGTATTAACTCCGCCATTGCACAGTTTTTTTATTAGTGCATAAAGTTTCAATGATTAATTAAATAAACAAATATGCTTATGATATGATTGATTGACTTGACTAAGATTTTACTTGCAATTAGCGATAACTTTTTACTTTATTTTACCATTACTTTTTTGTCTGAATAATGGTTAGATCAATAAAAATAAACAGTTATTGTCGCCTGTTTCGTACCATATACATACAACAAACCTATGACGTACAATAGTAACAAACATTACACCCACATACGACCAACATTTGCGGTTTGAAACTCGACACATGTCCTAGATTTACAGCGTCAGTAAAAAGTAGTTGAGTTCGACAATATGTCGCCGCAAATATTCTGCGTTGACGCCATAACGAGACGCGTAACTTGTGATGGTACACTCGGAATGACGAGCACAGATGTGTTACGAAGTCTGTGTGAAGAAGATTGTGGGAGTGTCGTCAGTTCCCGTGACTCCTAGTGCAGGTGTGAGACGAAAGCATGTAGTGGTTTTTTAAGTCAAAAATAGTCTGATTCATGTAGATTTACCATCTCGAATAAAGAAGGGCTTTCTTATTGACTTTGACTGGCCTGTTGGTCTAGTAGTTAGTGACCCTGACTGCTATGCTAAAGTTTGTTTTTTTTTACTGGCCTATAGGTCTAGTATTTAGTGGCCCTGACTACCTGACTACTGACTTGAGGTCGTGGGTTCGAATCCCACCCAGGACAAATGTTTGTGTGATGAGCACGATCATTTGTTCTGTGTCTGGGTGTAATTTATCTATAATATATGTAAGTATTTAGAAATATATATGTATGTTTATCAGCTGTTTAGTACCCATAACACAAGCTCTCAAGCTTAACTTGGGACTAAATGGCGTTGTGTGAAAAAAAAGTTGTGGAATATTTATTTATAATTCTTAGCAGATCCATTACGTAGGTACAAAGTAACCTGCGAAATTTCAGGTGAAGTGAGCCTGAAATAGACAAGCACTTTTGGGTAACACATTGCAGCATTGCCTACATTTTACGAGGGACTTTTTTGCAGAATAGCACTTGGTGATTTTTGAGACTTTGTTTTTATTGCCTGTTGTCGGACGCACTGAATGTTCTTTATGTGTGAAATGAGGGCTTTGTTAACTATCAAAGTTATCCAGTCTTGATTAATGGTAGAAAATACACAAGTTATGTATTGTATTTCCCATTTACAAGTTTTTGCCACTGGCATTGCCTTGATATATTTAGACAGCATTGATACCTGTGCTAGAAAACTTACAGTTACAGTATACTTATAAACAGCTCTTAAGCAGCTTTTCGGTCGCATGAAAGAAAAAGCAAAATGTTTATAACATTTAAATAAACACCGAATGCAACCAAATTCTCCAACATATGTAGTTGCCATCAACTGTACCAACCCACGGAATTACAGTAGAGCACCGGTTTATGTGAAGGGACGCCCGTTTACCAGCGTTGTTCATGATATTAACGATGGCCTGACCAACCGGCGCTGCCGACCACGAGTTATGGCGCAAGATACTGGACAACTTCTTACTAACGTGATAAGTTTTTACAGTACGAAAACTATGCTCATGAGTGGACCTTTATTTAGGGTATATTTGTATAAGGAAATTCTTGGAATGTCTTATTAAAACGTTAAGAATAGGTCTTATTAAAATGTCTAATGAACCTGGAATAATGTTAGAGGGACCAAATAATATCTATATTTGTATCATTATCTGTCTTCTATTCATATTCATATTCTTTTCTTTGCATACCATAATGTCAGATAAAGGTGTTACAAAGGCTTATAGCTATAGTACAGTTATGGACCCTGTAAGGGCACAGCAACATTAAGTAACAAGCAAGATTACCTATAGTTGAATTCAAATAACACCAAAATAAATTGAATAAAATTCTTAAACATAAAAATACTTGCCTAATTAAATATTTTTACATTACAAATTACAAAATTATACATTTATTATTCTATGTCCGAGTAGGTGCCAATTTACCTGAATTCCAGTTTTTTCCATCAACCAGTATTGCCATTATACCAGGTTTTTACACGGTGAAACTGGCTATCTATCTATCTACCTTTTACAACTCAGTTACTGCTTAACGCTGCATTCGGGTTTCTGACTAAGTACCTGTGACGGCTATCTAAGATCTTATTACAGCCAATCCCAATAACATAATGCGCTTTTCGATTCTTGCAAGTGCCTTGATACTCGTATGTAGGTAATGGATGACGAAGATGGTTCATCACTAGGTTGGTCCCGAACTAACCCCGGTAAGCATAGCTTGACTTTTCATCCTTTATCTTTGTTTTATTCTGGTAAAGAAGCTGAATGTAATTAAAATAATAACAATTTAATCTACTCATTAAAATGTGGTCACAAAACTAAATCATCAGCTATTGTACCTTTTTTACTCTTTTTCATTAAAAGAAATAGTTGTAAGCTGAAGACAAGGGTTGAAGGTGAAAACCAGTACTTGGCAACCTTCAACGGCACCTGAGAATAATGCTGACGCTTAAACTTTTTGCTTTTAGTATTAAAAGAAGCGTCGTAGTTTTATAACATTTTACTAACAAAAGTGTAATTAGTATGTATTTTTAGGTTAAGGTATTTATCTATGGGGTTTTGTTACCTGAAATAAATGGTTTACTTATTTATTTTATTTATTTATTAAAGTTTTGTGTATGCATGTACAGACCCCCATGTTGACTAAACTATCGAAGAAATATGACACTTTAGGGTAGCTTGATATGCTGGCGTCTATACTAGCTGTAATACTAGAGACAATACAGTTTTATTCCATTCTATGTGGATGTTACTACTTACCCTCTTCAATTATAAAGATATTATCTATCGTCCAACGAGAGTGCTTTTAACATTGGCTTGTTAGATTGGAAATAGTGAACCATTTAGTACCTCCTTTAAAAGTCAAGAACTTGCTCCTGAGTAATTTCACAGTAATTAATACTTGACTGGCCTGTTGGCCTAGTGCTTAGTAACCCTGACTGCTTTGCCGGAGGTCGTGGGATCAATTCCCTTCCAAGTTAAAAGTTTGTGTGATGAACACGATTATTTGTTCTGAGTCAGGTGTAATTTTTCAATAATATGTTTTATTACAAATATATACGTGTTTATCAGTTGTCTAGTACTTTAGCTCAAGCTCTGCTTAGTGTGGCACTAGATGGCGGAATGCGAAAGTTGTGGAATATTATTATATATTATTTACTACTTAGAACACTCACGTATAGAAATAACTGACTCTCAGACGTCTTTAATTATACAAAGTAGAAGAACAAGACGTCAAATAATTCCCCTCATAAAAGCGAAATTTATTTACACAGTCTTTTTAATCTTCTTAAAAACTTGGCTAGCCAACTTTAAAATAGCATTACGTACGATGTCACAAGGCTATTAGTTACATTACAGTGGCGGCCACGGGAACCGCATAACTATCCTTTATTTAAATTTATTGTTCCACACTTTAATAAACCCCGGTTATTCCGTTCCCCGGAGTGTACTGGCGTGCGGTCGGACTTCACACTTCTGCGAAACTAATAATGTGCAACTCGCAACTCGTACGATGTGATTTTGTTTTCTTTTGTGTGCACTTTTCGTGGCACGTGGTGTAAACGGTTTTGTTGTTGCTTTCTCGTACTGTCATTGTTTCCCGTTTATTTATGATGGGGTGGCGAAATATTGGAATTTTACGGAACTATTCGTTCGTTTTCGTGTTGCAAATGTGTTTTTTTGCATTTTTTGTTTTGTTCGTACGGAATTTGCTAATGGATGTTAGTTCTACGTGTAAAATAGTTACGGTTTTTCCAGTCCGAGTTGAGACGGTTTTTTGCACGAAACATAATGACTTATAACATTATAGTTACATATTGACTGCCTCGTTAATTACAAGTGGATCCCGGGATGTTACGGGCAAAGCGTTAATGAACTTTTCTATCTAAAATTTCTCAGTAACAACCCGGAGTCTGGATTTCTGCCCGATTGATGGGAATTTGCTCACCATATTACACGCCTATTACATGGGACTTAATAATAACTGGTGAAATGTGGGCGTATTCCAGCACACTTAACCTATCCCTTTGAGACTATAGGCGTGATGTTATGCTAAAACATTATGACGTATTTTTTATCATACAATAAGCGTTAGGCAGAGGTGTACTTCTAGTACCTTCATCCATATTTCGTTAATTATGCTTGTCAAATCGTTTTATACATACATACATACGATTATGTTTAGTATGATTCATTTGACCAAGACAATAGTTAGACTTTAAAGAGTCTGTGATCTCTGACTTCGTTTTGATGTTTCGCCTATGACATTTATTTCTCAACTTATTTTTCAATTTTACATTTAAGTCTGCAGCAAAAAAAAAATTCCATTTTGATTCTCTCACCAACCAGAAATGTAAAATGCTGAACACCATAAGTGATTTGTTGTGAAGCAGAATATAGGAAAAATAAAAACAAATCCAAATACTTACTTAATTTACGTCTTAGTTTTAAGTTAATTATTTTATTAGTTCATGTGGTGATTACCTTTAAGTAATTGTTACACTAAATAAGTTAAAATAAGTTTTAATGTTATTATTTGTAAGTGCAAGCTGTTTGTGTAAACAATTGTTGGTAGACCACATAAATATCAATAAAAATAAATAAATAAAAAGTCACTTATTAAGAATTTATTTTTTTAAAGTAGGTAACACGTAGGTAATAAAATTAATGATGAAAAGTCAAGAGCGCTCGTCGTGCAATTCGACCTGTGATACGTTGTCAGACACTAACATAAACGTTGTCAGACTTCCTATCATTTCCTAAAAAACACATCCAGCACAGTACAATCACTACAAACTAAACAGCCTACTTAAAGCTTTACAAACAAAAAAAGCTCTTTCATTTTAAACCGGGTGCTCTGGATGATTCTGGAAGGCTGGCTGTCAATACGAAGAAAGGGCAGGCAATTACGTGGGGTCTGGGCAATCGATAGCAGGCTCCGAGCTACGTCTGTGTCGCCGAGCAGGTGGGGCCAGGCAAACCGCGGACTGGGGTTATAGGCCCGCCTTTGCGGTGAGACGATTGTGTATGTATGTGTGTGTGTAGTGTGAAGTAGTTATTTTTATAATGTTTAAGAGGCAATAGCCCAATGGCTCAAACGTTGGACTTGCGATCGAGAGGTCGTGGGTTCCACCCATTGCACTGTTGACGTGAACCGTCGTATTTGACGAGTTAACATGACAACTAATAATATGCAAATTACATAGCTAGTAAGATTTTTTATACTTCAGTTCTTAAAAAAGCATAATCCACTGAAGCCGAAATTTTTATAATTCATATTGTGATAGATTTACTTTGTTAATCATAAAAACCGGTCAAGTCCCTGTTAGAATACGCACGGTGTAGGTTTTAGTTCTTACTTATATATGTGCAGTAATAATATTGACTGCAATAATAAGTTTGTACTTTATAATATCCTACAAATACGCGAAAGTTTCTGAGTTTGGATAGATAGATTGATGGATGGATGTTTGTTACTCTTTCACGTAAAAACTACTGAATGGATTTTAATAAAATTTAGTATGGAGTTAGCCGACACCCTGGATACGCTGGATGGGCTAGATATTTTTATCCCTGTATTCCCACTGGAACGGGAGCTACGCGGGTGTAACCGCGGGACGTCTGCTAGTTTCTCATTAGAACTACGGAAAACACAGATATTATTCCAGATGTAGTATTGCTGAATATTAAATTAAAGTACACAGTAGCTACACAAGTGCCATAATTTAATCAACTCACAGTCAAAATCAAAATCAAAATCAAAAGTCTTTATTCAAACTTGGCTGAGAAACAGCACTTTTTGAACGTCAAAAAAATACATAAAGACAGTCCCCCAAAAACGGCCCACCCTTCGCCACTTCCTAGTGTTTTTGCTGGGAAGAAGAAGTGGCGGAACAAACTCCCCAGCAACACATCTGTCTGATTCGTTTGAAGAACTAGGTATACAAAGAATCTATACAATGAAATGCTCAATAAATAGCACTAATGTTTATACACATTATAAAACATTACATTTCATAATGATTGTCACGTGTTAGCTAGCACACTCCAATATACCGAGATTAAGAAAAAAAAAAGTAAATTCATATTAACATTGAAATCTAAACTCAAGCAAAACAACTACAAAACTGAAAAATAACAGCCTCCAGTGTAGCCAATGGCTAAGCCTCAACATAATCCGATAAAATTACACACTGAATCCGCTGTTTCTAAAGCCCCAAAACGCCACACAAGGACTGAGTAAGCGCAGTTTTACGCTGAATATTATGTTCTGAATATAATGCGCATATCATTGAAAACTCCTGTAACCGCCTTATTTGAATCTAAGTTTTCTGCAGATAGCTTTAGTTAGCAGTTTCCTTACAAGAGTCAAGGAACTGTGATTCAGAGATAGTAAAAAACTTAAAAAGTTTTTAATGTTGGGTTTTGGAGAGTTTATGAATTGAAATGGTTTTTGCTAGGATTGCTTTGAGTCACACGTAGTCTTTTGTAAAATAAGTTTTTTGTGTGACGCTATTTCATAAGTGACATCCTATCAACCATTTATTGGCATTTTGGTCTAGTAGTTAGAGGCCTTGACTGCTATGCCGGAGGTCGTGGGTTCGATTCCCACCCAGGACAAATGTTTCAAAATAAAAATCAAAAGTCTTTATTCAAACTAGGCTGAGAAGCAATTTTTGAACGTCAAAAAAAATACAAAAAGACAGTCCCCCAAAAATGGCCCGCCCTTCGCCACTTCCGTTGCGTTTTTGCTGGGAAGAAGAAGTGGCGGAACAAACTCCCCAGCAACACATCTTTCTGATTCGTTTGAAGCACTAGGTATACAAAGAATCTATACAATGAAATGCTCAATAAATAGCACTAAGGTTTAAACACTTTGTAAAACATTACATTTCAGAATGATTGTCACGTGTTAGCCAGCACACTCCAATGTACCAAGATTAAAAAAAAGTAAATGTAATATAAATATTCATATTAACATTGAAATCTAAACTCAAGCAAAACAACTACAAAACTGAAAAATAACAGCCTCCAGGTATAAAAGGCGTTCCCGCTTACATGTGCAATGCTGGCTTATATTCATAAGACTGTGACTCTAAGTTTAAAATGATAATCTAGGACCATGTTTGTGTGATGAGCACGATCGTTTGTTCTGTGTCTGGGTGTAATTTACCTAAAATATCTATGTACTCGTAGTTGGAAATACATGAGTATGTTTATCAGTTGTTTAGTACCCATAACACAAGCTCTGCTTAACTTAGGACTAGATAGCGTTGTGTGAAAATTGTTGAATATTATAATAATTTGGTATAGTAAAATATAAGTACGTTTGAAGTTTAATCTCTAGAAGATTAATTTATCATCAAAACAAACAAAAAATCCACTAAACCAAGAAGCGAAAACAAGCTCATTCAAAACTTAAACGGTTTGACTTCCATTGTACGTCCACAGTCCACAGACTTTTTATTTAGTTTTTCACAAAAGCAGGTCAGGCGGGATCGTAGCTTCGTAGCTTCGTAGCGTCGTAGCGTCGTAGCTCGTAGCCTCGTAGTCTCGTAGCCGCGTAGCGACATCGAGGCGAATAACGCTATGTAATGTAAGTAATGAGAATACCGCTCTAACGTTGTTTTATCATGCTAGTTATATATTTATGTATCGTTCCTTGAAGATATCTTTGCACTACGACTTATTTCTTTGTAGGTTTTGTTTGGTAGAAAAAATAAGTGGGTGTGGTTTATTTTTGTAGCGAGTCCGCACAGATGGCTTGAGGTTTTCATATTTATTTTCTCTGTGTTATGATAACAATGTTTTCTTGACTTTAGCATTTTCTGTCCCAGCCAGTGTTTCGTAACCACCCCAGTATATTTAATATTAAAAATAACAACTCTAGAAGATACAGGATGTAGACAGAGGGAGCTTAGCTAAGATAGATTAGCATTGAAATATTTTGTCGGCCTTTACTAATCTTTAAATTTAATCTCAAGTTCGCATTACTTAAAACTGTTTCTAACCGTGATTTATATGTAAACTAATGAGATTTTTAATTTTAGA
This sequence comes from Euplexia lucipara, assembly GCA_921972225.1. NCBI lineage: Eukaryota > Metazoa > Arthropoda > Insecta > Lepidoptera > Noctuidae > Euplexia > Euplexia lucipara. The sequence continues at coordinate 4,017,335 of OV179150.1, forward strand.
AGTGATTTAAATTAAAAATATCTACTCTTTAAGGAAAAATGCTATAGGGTTAAATAGAAATGATAGTAATTTTTAAGTAAAAAAATATCAGAAAAATAATTACCGACGAAACATTTTAATGCTGAGAGGTCCATAATCATGTACATTGTATATATGTATCAGTATGTTCTTTTCTTAATAATTATTGCAATATTGTGTTAATTTACTGTCAATTTATTAGCAAAATTGAGTGACCAAGTGATGCGGCTTTGAAAGCTGAAATACAGGCTTGCCTAGTTTAGCCCAAAATACCGATACTTTTTTTTGTATTTAATCTAATTATAATTTATCCATAAATTTGTAAAAATGCACTTAGTTTGAAAAATAAATTATTAATAAAATTACGCTCAAAGCCGACTTTCAAAATGCGATAGATTTTTATCAATACAGCTATATTTTAACAAGCCCGCCCCGTTGTACATAAACACTATAAAAATTTCAGAAGCGTGTCGTTCCACACTTTAGCTGCGCTGAGCTGAGCTACGGCTGTTTCGCGTTTAAAAATATTGTATATCACATAATATACGATTATTATAATGCTTCTTACGGAGTGGGTGACTTCAAACTATTTATTGTACTAATTGAATTAATAGTTGGGAGTCACGGAACCTTGCCCTTTAGGATACGCCACTTAGATAGCGGTTTGAGAATGGTGAAGGTGTCATGGCGACTGTTTTATTTAATTGTATTATTTTTTATTGGTCAACCAACAAACCAGGACCAGAACCAGATGATGGGACGAGCTGGACCAATTAAACGACCAAGTGACCCTGGCCACTTTAGCCCTGGATCGAAAAAACTGGAAGTCTTGGGGAGAAGCCTTTGCCCAGCAGATGATGTAGGTTAGCAGTATCAGTAGTATCAACAAGAAATATTTTTACTTAATAGAAAATAAAAAAAAATATTTTCAAGTTAATATTCAATAAAAATAGTAGTATAACATTAGTATAATATTTTAACTAGTAGGTATTTTGCACGAAGCAACTTTTAAAAGCTTACTAGTAATGTGGATTGCAAATTAATGCACATTACGATAAGTAGTCTTATTAACCTCTTAAACTGTTTATCTGACCCAGTCACTACGTAACAAGTTACCCTTTTGGCAATTTAACTGATAATATTTTATTTATTAAGTGATGTAGAACTGTAGCTGTGCGTTTTATTTCCGAATCTATTTACAATATTAATCTCTGTTTTCCTTTGAACATGGCATCACACGCGGACGGCTGGACCTATTTCGCTAATTCTTTTTATGTTGTGTTTGTTATTGTCAGAAGAAAGTTCTCATGAAAGAAAGAAAGAAAAGCAAGAAAGAAAAAAGGAAGAAGGGGTAAGTGTAAGAAAGTTGAGCGTAACCTTAGAAAATTTAAGAAACCTTGACGTTAATTAAACATTTTAAAATGCACCGCCATCTTTGATGACATGACAGGTGACAAACGCATACCCGGTCCATTTTTACACGTCATAGATTAATTTTAAAGCGGAACGATGTTTGCCGGGTATATAATATAATCCTCCTCCTTGCGTCGTACTCCTCAATGCTGAGGATCGTGACCTCCCTGCTTCATCACCTTTTTTCCACGATGTTCCTCCATCTGCATCTGTCTCTGGCGGTGTGAAGGGCATCGTATACCGAAGAGTCAAGAGTGGTGCGGATCTAGTCGGACCAACGTCTTGGGCTGCGTAAATGAGGCCTTTTCCCATTTACTTTGCCGGTCACAATGAGCCTTTCGAGATTACCACCGTCTTTCCTTGCTATGACCGAAGTATTGAAGGATGTTACGTAGGCACTCGGACGACAACCGCGAGGAGATCTTGAGTTCTCGCAATATGGATACGTTGGTGCGAAATGCTGTCCAAGGGATTCGGAGCATCCTTATCCAGCACCACATCTCAAAAGCGTCAATGTGTAAAATAATACATATAAATAATTTATGTACCACCTCGCATCTACTATCCGCTAATCGCAATCTCTACCCGCTTTCTACGTAGCCGAGCTTCAACCAATGGGGTATAAATACGGTGTCTATGGCTATCGCCGTCATGGTGGTATAATATGGCTGTATTGTCGTCACAACCTATTTAATGATCATTTGCGTTATTTAGATAATGGATTAAGTGAAATTTTATTTTAATTATGAGTTGGGTTCATGTTTTAAATTTATGGGGTCAGAGTTTAAACAGGTTAGTTGTTACAGGGTAGTCATATTTTGTAGCTAAATTCTACTAATATTATCCTACTTCCTACTAATATTATAAACGCGAAAGTTTGTGAGTATGGATAGATGGATGGATGGATGTTTGTTACTCTTTCACGTAAAAACTATTGAATGGATTTCAATAAAATTTGGCATGGAGTTAGCTGACACCCTGGATTAACACATAGGCTACTTTTATCCTTGTATTCCCACGGGAACAGAACCTACGCGGGAGATACCGCGGGACGTCTGCTAGTGTAAGTTAATTTAGGAATGGATGATAACATTTGTGTTGTAGGTAAGTGTATGAGTGAGTGCGTGCGTGCATGTGTGTGTGTGTGTGTGTGTGTAACTGTGTGTGCATATTTGAGGGAGATTGTTTTTAGCTGCTAAACCGTTTGAACAAAACACACGTGAAGCTATATTAACTGGGCTCAAGTAAAAATTCACCTTTCAAGACAGAAACAAAATGTACTTACATATTTTATGGAATCACACTGAAATACGCCACAGCAGTAATTCTCTCCCCAACATTTTTATTAACAACAAAAATACACCGAGATTATGCGTAATAATAAATACAGTGCCCGCATCGCAAACAGGGGTTAATGAAAAAGTGTTGAATAATAAAGTGTTGCCCGCGCAATTATTGTGGGCAGGGCAAATTATTGCAGGGTTAATACTGGACGTGAAGTGGGCCATACAATGTGGCCGGTGACAGGTTAAGTACTGCGGCTAGAATGGGTTTGTGATCTAACGTTTTAACGAGTCCCTAACGTTGTGAGAGATCGTTAGCTTGATTATAGGAGAATATTATCTAACATGCATAAAACATAACTTGTACAAACACTAGCTTTTGCCTGCGGCTTTGCCCGCGTTCACAGTATGTTATAAAAGATATTTTTTTATTAAAATCAGAAGATCACGTGCTACGAGTACATTACTCCTCTGCTTCGTTAATGTTTATACATATAAATATTAATAAATATTCCACAACTTACCTACTGGTCAACTGATATGACTGACATGTTTATTTGTTTCTTTTATTGGTTTGACATCTTGTACTATTTGACATTTGTTTTAATTATTTAATGTATTTTACTAATTTGCTATCTGCAATATATTTCATCTGTATATGACTTGTATGAAAGTCTTACCAAAAACTACAATGATAATCATAATAAATATTTCTAATTGCATACATTTAGATAAATTCTCTCTTAAGGAATAAGAAACTACATACGTTTCTTATTCCTTAAGAGAGAATTTATATCATATACAACAGCTGTCATTTTAAGTTTTATAACAGATTTTAGTAGACATTTCAAACGTTTTGACCAAAAACATGGCAAAGTTCAAGGAAAAAACTAATTTGACATCTCAAACTTAGTTCTTACCTGTCACCGTCTGTCTCTGTCCTTTTCTATAGCTATAGGTCAGTAAGAGATGTCAACTTGATTTTGGTTTAGTTTTAAAAAAAGGTAATTGCGTGAGTTATAGTTTAAGCCTGTTTTTTCTGTTGCCAACACATCAAGCTATGGCGTCTTATTTCTTTGATAGTTTTTCAACTTTACTACAAACAGAATAAAGTTAATGTTCAATTCGGAAAATAGTACAGACCTACCAACACCACCACCACCTATACCTTTTAACCACAAAACGTTCTAACCATGTTTCTAAATTTTTAGCAACATTTTACTGTGAAACTTGCAGTAGGTTTCAAAAAAACAAACGAGCTAATAAAAATAACTCACAGCACTTAACTCCAAACATTATGAAATCAGCTAATAGTTTCCTTCGACACAGACTTGCACGTAAATAATTAATAAAAACGCCACTTTTCCAGTTACTGTGCATTACCACGAGAAAAAAAGGTAATATTAAGTGAATATTTCTTTCATAATCGTTCGTGGGCTTCCCTTGAACAACCCCTACGATGTTGTCGTGTCGATAGGTCGTTAGCGAGGACCTACCGACTTTTTATCAACAGCACATTGATTTAAAGGTTAAATGACTGCGCCGCACAAATTTCACGTAGGTACCAGTAGTTATTGTGGACTTATATCTGATTGGTGGGTAGCAAGTGGTAAGGGAAAGCGAGTCTTTCTTTTTGAATTGTGATTGTTTTTACTCAACTGCCCTAGATGCAAGGTAACGTTTTTCTAGTACATGTTTACATGTGTGTACGTTAATAGATTTACATATGAGTTATCATTTATTTTTTTGACGGGCCTGTTGGTCTAGTAGTTAGTGACCCTGACTGCTATGCCGAAGGGCGTGGGTTCGATTCCCACCCAGGACAAATGTTTGTGTGATGAGCGCGATCATTTGTTCTGTGTCTGGGTGTAATTTATCTAAATTATTTATGTCTTTAGAAATATATAAGTATGCTTATCAGTTGTTTAGTACCCATAACACAAACTCTTAGCTTAGCTTGGGACTAGGTGGCGTTGTGTGAAAAGTTGTGGAATATTTATTTATTTATTTATTTTTTCTTGACACGTTCACTATAAGTTTTTAGCAAAAATACATTGGAAATAACGTACGAAGCAGCCGAAATACTTCAAAGCTGGGCTCTAAAATCATGTACTGCAGGTTGATTCAGTAAAACTAACCCCGTGAAAACTTCAGTGAAGTGAAGTGTCAAGTATCTAGCTTTAACGGAATGATAGATCAATTCGCCTTTCACTTCACTTCAAGGTATGGTTTTAACAGAATCGCACTGCTATACTCAAGGTACCAAGACGTGCTCGCAATGTTTGTCTCACCCTAAATTCTAGGTACAAAAAAATACTCTGACGTACCAAAATAAATTCACAGATCGATAATATCCAACCCGCGACATGACAGCCGCCACACAACCCTTCTTCGCCACGTGATAAATCGCGGCCGCTCCCAACTTGTTCCGCGACATTAACCGTCAATGGGCCGCTGCGGGTCGCCGTGACCCGAGACTAATTAATTTCGTCGACATTTGCGGTGGTAATAAGCTTATCAAACGTTGATTTGGACAATGGACTCCGTTCGATTTAATGTGCGCAAGTATGAAAGCTATTTTCGAATGAATAAAGTCCTTTAATTTGTACGTAACGGTTTGTAGAGGTCGGCTTTTTAAGTCCTTTGTGGACAGAGCGCTTTATTGAAAGTTGAGGACTATTTTGATTGGGTAATTGATTGGAGTTTTGTGAACTAAACGGTGTGGTTTGTTTGTGTTTATCTAATTTACTAGCAAGAATTTGGTGATCATTGTGTTGTGTTTCGGTAATCTAAATTTAAGTGCCATGTTTCAATTGGTTTATTCATTCTTAACATACTAGAGTTTGTTTATTTGAAAACGTTTATCTCTGGAATTACTTGTCAGATTTGAAAACTATTTTTGCATTTGATAGCACGATTCTTAAAGATCACTATTAAGCATCACGCTACGGCCCTCAGGGGCGAAATAAATTGCGGGGAACAACTGTAAAAATGAATCGTCAAACATGCTTTGTGGTAAAATCTATTGCGCCACATGAGAACTACAGCTGACGTTAGGCAATTCTAACATTGTGCTAGAAAAGTTATAAGCGAAGTAAGTTTTGCACACAGCCTGATGAAAAGCAGTGGGTTGGATGAAGGATGAGGAACTTTCTACCATGTTAATTTCTCATACCGATACTTCGACACATCAAACTCTTAGTTAATACACCCGAGACTAAAATTAGAAAGAAAACAATGTTTATTTGATTCCTTTATAAATAAATAAATGGCCAAAAGACAGCAAATAACGCAATTACATTCGCAGTCTTCGAGTTGTGAAGGAAAATCAAGCTTCAAAAACTAACCAATAATTTTCAAAGTGATTGGTTAATTTCAAAATAGAATTAAGAATTCAAAGTGCGAACCAATGAACAGTTGAATCAAATAAAAGAGAAACAGAGTAGGAAGGGTTGACCAGTCGGAGGGTTATATGATCCGGAACATTCGTCTCTGTTGGGCAAAGAAAATCGCGGGTGCTCATTTTTATTTATGAAGTTTTTGGATCGTAAAGCATGGTGATCAATATTCGTGCATCCTCTATATGTGAAGAGGCTTTTGCCTTACAGTGTGACAGTATTAATAGGCTGTTTTTATTACAATTATCTATTTTGTTTGCAAATCAGTTTAATTCAGTATCTAGAGTTAAGTTTTTGATAGAACGTCATGGCTGGGTAGTTATTACCTCGCCTCCTATGAATGCGGTTGGTGATGTTCGGGCAAGTACCAATTTTTTATCCATTTTTCATTTCAAAGTTTAACATCATATACAACCTTAGAGAAAAAGAGTGGCCAAAGCGTACCTAAATAACTAGCTATGTCTTTTGCCTGTCATATAGAATGTCTTTTGTCTGTTAGAATTATTTTATTTTCAACCTATGTTCACCAACTTTTAATAATCAATGTTTAACCAATCAAATGTTTTATTTACATTACAATTATTTTTATCTATCGCTTTGTTTTTACCGTAAAAAGCATTGTTCTAAATAATTTAACTCCATTTCTAAATAATTTTACTAGTTTAATCAAATACTATTTTTTTTTTAACTGGTGTCTTGCTGTGCTGTGTCACACTGAACTTTTCTAATTCTTATTACTTTGTCTGTTGAAATTGGGCCACCAAGATACAGGCTGTGCCTAGTTTGGGGCCCACGGCTACTTCTAGTTCTGCCCTACCTTAATGTTTTCTTTTGTCTCTATTATGTTTGTATGCTATCCAACTTGTGTGTGTCAATAAATACATTATTATTATTATTATTATTATATGATGAGTCTCTGCTTGGCGGTATTCCGAAATACTCGAAAAATATTCAGGCCAAGGCTCCATCTAAGATCATTGAGTTCTGTCACAAATGGGATTTAGATGGGGCAAGAGCCTGAGAGATCCTGGGGAATTTGTATAGTGTCATTGCGCGCATTACTTTAATTACTGAAAGTGTAAAAGAAAACACTTCAGGACCATTCATTTGGTACACATCATGTGCACATATTCTTCTTAAATAAATTATTTAATACAAACAAAGTATGCATATTATTAATTATCCCACTGCAAGGCCAAGGCCTTATTTTCTTTACAGAAAGTAAAATTATCACCGTGCTATAACAATTATAAGACCCAGATTAAATCGCGATGTTTTCCTTAAAAAAAAGCTAAACTAATAAATCACAGATCGCCATTGTCGAGGCCTTGTTAGAAGGAAGGAGAGTGTTAATTGGAGTGGAAACAAGCGGCAAATTGATTAACGGGACGGTCACAGTTGCCCGCGCCGCGACCTTGCTTGATTTTATTAATTCTCACACAATCGCCTCTTTAGAGCCGATCCATTGGTTGTGTGGTTCCGTTGTGTCGTCGTTTGTCACTGTTGATTTATGTATCGGTTTTGGGATTCTATACTGGGTATTCGTGGACTAAGTTGGCACTGACTGGCCTGTTGGTTAATGGCCCTGACTGCTATAGACACGACAAAAGTGTGTGTGATGAGCACGATCTTGTTATTTGTCTGTCAATGTGGTGTGGTGTAATTTATCTATGATATACAAAGACATTCAATACCTATAGACCGGACATCACGAACAAAATTTTCGCCCGAATAAGTGTGTCCTGCTGGATACAAGTCTATGAGTTTTTTTTAGTACGCTCCGCTGCCGCTCCAATATTCATATACATATTATTCTAGATGGCGTTACTGAGACATGTGAACAAAGTTTTTCTAAGACATTTTCTTGACATGCCCGCTCTATAGTATTTTAAATCTCTTCGGTGAGAGCAAAATCAGTCAACGAAAAAAATTAGACCTTTGAAAAGAGGCGGAAAGAAAAATGTTTTAGCTGGAGTTCCAAAACGTATACTCCATCCGATTAGGTAGTTAACAAAAGGTAAACAATTTTGACATGTATTTTTAGTTAATAACACAGTTTAAAAATAAAATGCAGCTGAAAACAAATACGATACAACAAAACCGATTACATGATGAAATTAAACAATTTGTTTAAACAGTAGTTGTAATTAATTATTAAGCGTTTGTGTAAAAAGACTTGTCAAGATTGTTTACCTTTAGTTAACCACCTACTCGGATGGAGTTATGCCTTTTGACCAAAATAGTTGATCAAACGCGAAAGCGATGTCTTAGGAATTGGTCCATATATGACTGATGCGGGTCAGCCGCTTCAAAGCGCTGTCAAGCGATGATTGCTCGCAAGCGTCTCACAAACTGAGCTACATAATATTTGATTGTTTTAAGTGTGTAATGGACTGCGTAAGTGGGTTAACGGGGCATCATACACACATTGCAAGATAAGTACAGTTACAAACTGCTTGCTTAAAAAGACCTATTTATCAGGTAGGTACTTACTTACATAGTTTTAGTTAAGGGGCCGTGCATAAAAATCGCTCGCTGGAGTTTAGGTATCATCATTGCGATGCTATATTTGTGTGTACCGTTCACGAACACACGCGTAAAGCTCGAGCGTAGTGATCGCTTAAACTGTTTTAATATATTTTATATCATATTTTGAGTTTCTAAGTAAATTAACACGGTTGAGAAATAAATCTCCGGAATTTTTGTGTATACATATTTGTTTACTATGTTGGTACACATGTTAAAGTACACAAGTTAAAAAATAGTACGAATATATAATAAACTGAAGATTAATATGTTACTTTTAAAATTTCGTAAAAGTGATTCAAACAATAGAAAAAAAATACTGATTAGTCTTGAAATTTCCGAAAAGTAACGACATTGAATTTTTTTCTTTCCGTATGTTGTAGTAAAAATTAAAAAAGTGGTTCCCTCACGTGCAAGTAGACTATATACCGGTGCTGGTAAGATTTTTTAATTTTCAAAATCTATTGGAGTTTCTTGTAACTAAATGATCAAACGCCAGTCTCGCGTCATTTTTGGGAAAACATGTGGGTGAATTTTAGTGATTTTTCATGACTACGTAATTTATTTCCAAAATTTAATTACTCAACATGCAAAGCAAGGAACTCGTCTTTTCAAATCACAAATAGGATTGTATAAATTCTTCTTCTCTTTCTCACAACTAATGATTACAGTTGATCATATCAGTCGATTTCAGGCAAGGACCCTTAAAAATTAAGTTGTTTAAAGGTAGATGCACAGAAAAAGAACTAAACAGGTGACAATCCAACATTTTGTAAAGTATAATTAATTCGAATTAAAAATTTCCACTAGCAGGCCGGACTCTGAATCTTTGATCGGTGAGTGGCAATTGGCTCGCTCACTGTTACATGACACTCAACTGGTGTAATATTTTTTTAATTGTTATTTTAAGTATGAATACCTACTTAATTTTCTTGTTTAAACTTCTGTATGTTTTTTTTTTTTAATATTAGAATTATTATTTAAAAATAGGTATATTTAAAATATTATGTATCGTACCTACTACCTACTTCCTTCCTACCTTTCTATCTGCATATATTTTCTTCTTCTTTATCCAGCGTACCCGAAAGTTGCCTGTAAAATAACGCTTTTTGTGATAAGGCCGTCTGTTGTAACACCCTATTTGTAAGTGTTTAGGTGTACAATAAAGAGTATTCTACTATCTTCTATTGTTCGAAAAAACTTTGAAGGTTTTTTTACAACTACTAAACTATACTAATCGTATTCTTCATAGAGTACCTATGCAGTAGATACATTTGCTAATTCTCGTTAAGCGACACTAAAACTAGGATATTATTAAAGTAGAAGATATCATTAAGTTAAATGCGTCTCAGGAGCACATTAGGCGCTTCCATTATGTCAGCGGAGTCGTTAGGGCGTACCGTATATCTAGCTTATGTTATGAAGTAATCTTATTTGAGCTAATTTTGTTGAAATGTCGCTTATGTTAAGTGGAATGGGTACTTATGTTACTGTCTTTTTGGAGGATCTAAGCTTTAGAATGAGTCTAAATTAGTACTTGGGGACTTGATGTTATCTTTAGGTGAGAAACTTTACGCTAAAAGGTACCTTTAATAGAGATAACAAGGACCCTAGCATGATTTCTAAGTGGAGTTAAATTTAAAGGTAAAAAGGTATTTTAAGGCAAAGCACATAACGTCACGCCTGTAATCCAAGGGTTAGGCAGAGGTATACCTAGTACACCTACACTTCGCCAGTTTTGTAAAAGCCCGTGTAATAGGGGACGAGCCCATTGCCATCAATCGGGTACAAATCCAGACTCCGGGCTGTTACTAAGAAATTACAGAAGAGAACACTCAATAACACTTTGACCGACCTGAGGATTGAACCCGGAACCTTATGCTCTGCAGTAGCACTTCTAGACCACCGAGGCAGTAGGTTTAAGGTATATTGTTTAGGTCCAGATAAAATTTAAGACAAGTCCCTCATCTAGATTACAAGAAAATGTTATATGTTATATAATGCTACCAACAAATTCAGTATTCTTTTCAGGCGCTACTCTCACAATGCAGATGCCGAACGTAAGTGTACATTCATCGTTAATTAGGTGTACAAAACAGTAATTACGCATTAGAACGATGACGTCATTTGACGTTTAGTCTGGCTGCGGTAGGTTGCGTTGCGCTGTGCCGCACAGCTCCCGCGCCGCAGGTAAGCTCCTCGTAATTAATTCCACATATTGTGTTTTACAAAGCGAAATGTACAAATATTCACATTACGCTAGGGTTGGTTGTTCGTAGAATGGAGCGTGTTTTAATTTTACAGTTGTATTAATAGTGTGCGGTTGTAATATTACTTACGTGCAACGATGGGTTAATGTGATGCTGCAATCGTAATTAAATTAGAGATCCATATTTCATAAAAATGGTATAAATGTGAATGCAACTCTGTCTGTCCGTTTGTTACCTTTCACATCTCAACGGCAGAAACAATTTGAATCAAATTTGGCATTCGGACAGACCTTGAATTCCAGATACTTTTTTAGTAGGTCATTCCCGTGAGATAATTTGCAATCACACGCCGCGTGAAGCCACTGGTTAGTTAGTTCAATTACGATCAAAATTGTCGCATATAAATTATTGTTAAACTTTCTTTAAATCAACATAAGTCCCATCACTAGCGAAACCTCATTAGAAAATGATCTTGTTATTTTATTTGCAATTCTAATTTGATAAGCTTAATCTGTGTTTTCACTCTCTATAGTATATTAAGCTTAAGCGAAGCATTATATCTGCTAAATAACATTGGTGTACTGTCCAGCGACTGTGATTTATGAGGTGTCAACCCTTACCACAGAGTATGTGTTCGTTAACGTGAAATGGATTCTTGATACAGAACACAATGAACCGTAATGTACATGGTTTTCATACGAATTGGTAGGTACACCAGTGGTTTGAAACGTTTTGGTATTATTCCGGTAAACATTTACAATAATGTGTAATGTGTGTGTAATTTTTTATGTGTCACTTATCTGTCCTTATTTTTTACCCAGTTGCACCTACCTTGTTCCATCTCTGCACCACTTTAATGTAGACTGGTAGAAAATGCCTAAGGCATTAAGCCCGTCTTTGTACTGTATTTTTTACTTGTACATAGAGTTTTAATGACTAAATAAAATAATTTCACGAACACGTATTTGTTGAGCTAAACTCCTTAAGTTCTGCGATAAGCTCACGATTACTGATAAATGCTTATACTGACTAGACAGCACCACTTATTTGTGTGGTTTTTTGTCCAAAAGAACCACAACCTACATGGTCCGCACATAATTCGACCAAGATAGCTAATGTCTGAACTTTAAAAGAGGCCTCTGAATTTCTCTAGATATTTTTCACAGAATATTTAAATAGTGTAACATCGACCTCACCTGAATAGTTTTAGTGGTACCTATTTTTGTGTTCGAATCGAATGCTCGAATGTCCTTACGAGCCCCCGGTGGATCGTAAGCCTTACAAACAATGTTCGACGACATGCGACGGGTTAAATTAACAAATCACCTTAACAAATGTTATTGAAACATTAAAATTTTGTGTTGGCTCTCTTTTTTAGAAGCTCATTTACTAGAAAGCACTAAGTAAAAATACGTACTACCTTTAAAACTGTTGCGACACACTTTAACAGCAGCCATTAAAAAACGACCACTACTTTCACAAAGAACCTTGTACTTCCCTAAACACGAAGAGTTTAGGTGCAGTCCACATAAATCTTAGCTCGTAGACAGCTACCAGAAATAAGGTTTCCAAACAAAAGTTTAGCATAGAACAATATCGAAGGTTAAAAAGCGTAACAAAACGGATGCAGACGTAAAACAACGAACGTTGAAATACGAGTGACAAACTACCCCAGGCGGGGTCGCGGGACCACTGTTGTTTGTGGGCTAGGTGCCACAGAGAGCGGAGTGAACCTAACTTAGCTCCGTAGATCAAAAAAAGAGATGTGATACATGACACTAGGAACGAATGGAACACTGTACCGTTTTTCAATAATAAATTAAGATGTCCAAGGCAAAAATTGGAAAACAAAAAATCTCGACAAATGAAAAACATTCTAAAAGTCTTTTTTACTACCGAAATGTTTAGAATGGAGAAGGGGCCTGCAAGTAGGTCTACTAACGAGCAAGTATTTGTGAGTGAGTAACATTTAAGCTAAGCTTAGCGCACATAATCTAAATTCTAAAAGATTGAGCATTATTACAATGTAATTATTAATGTATGCTGAAATAAATAGTTTGAAATTATTATGATTTTAAGGGTTTTCTGACTTTGATTTCCATGCCGACGAGAAATATCTCTCAGGTATCCCATTACGATCTTATACTTTTTGAAGCAAGTGATATTTACTGACTAGACTAATTTAAGTCACTAAACTAAGCACAAAAATTGAAGAGATCAGAAAATAATTGCACTATTCAATGTTGAATACGGCGAGACGACGTGTGTTAACTACACTTTAAATCTTTAATTAGGTAAGAAAGTTATTCGCTACATGTACTGCTATAAAATAAATAAATAAAATAAATATTCCACAACTTTTTCACACAACGCCATCTAGTCCCAAGCTAAGCTAAGAGCTTGTGTTATGGGTACTAATCAGCTGATAAACATAGTTATATATATTTCTAAACATATACATATTATAGATAAATTACACCCAGACACAGAACAAATGATCGTGCTCATCACACAATCATTTGTCCTGGGTGGGAATCGAACCCACGACCTCTGGCATAGCAGTCAGGGTAACTAACTACTAGACCAACAGGCCAGTCAAGCTATTAAGGTTCCTAGCGATTAACTATTTTTATTTAACATCTGTGTTTACTAGTAGACAGCGTTGTGGGTAACATTATAACCAAATTGCTGTTTTATTAAGTTCTTATAATGTAACTATTTGCTAAAAAAAATATAAAAAAATAAATGAAGCATTACTAGGTAACAAACACCGCCCTAGCTCATTCCTCGCTCATCTAGCACTATAGCATAGCCTTTACGTCAAGTTCAAGCGTGCATACGAGCGGTGTAATAGCGTACATTAGTTTAGCCGGACTGCACCGTCGCTAACTAAATAATTATCGTGTTGAAACTTTGATTATGTTGTGCTTTACGCTAGTTAGAAAGCTTTGAAGTTTTGTTTTTGTTAGTGATTGTGTTAATTGATTTTGTCAGTGTATTATTTTAGTTGTTGAAAGCAATTTATATAGCAAGCTAAGTCCATTAATCTATACATAGAATGAAGTAAAATTTAAGAGCCTGCTTGCAATGGCTAAATAAGCACCAGCTTGAGCTAAATGTATTTGAAAGCATATGCGGTAGTTGAGCAATTTTTTTTGTCTGTCTATATACGCTTGTTCGTTTTAGCTGATTTCCTAAACAGCTGTACCGATTTACATAACATTAAAAGCGCTTTGCAGTTCAAGCCGCTCTTAAGGCTAACGTGATGCCTTTTTGAATTGCGACAACTTTTTTATCAAAATCGATTGCTAGTTTGTTTCAACAAAATTACAAACAAACAAACTATTCAGCGTTTTAATATAGATTCAATAGATAACACAAGATCCGTATAAAAAAAACACAACCCATAAACAAACCATTTCAAAACACACATCAATTCCACCCTGAACAACATAATAGAAAGTTATTATTTAAACCGTTAATATTCACATAAAACGAGCATCATGTATTTAACACTGCCGATGTGCGCATACAGTTGGCGAACTGCCAAGCCTATAGGATAATTTGATAAAAACGCTTCCCGCCCGGAATAGAGTATATTAGCTGTTTTATAAGTTGTTTCATGAAGTTGAGTGTTATTTTGGTGTTGAAATTGTGTTGTGTGGTCTACAAGCAGGGAGTTATTTATCTTTGCTTAATATTAATAATGAAAAAAAACATTAATGCTCGCTTTGCTTTGCAGTAAGCATCAAGCATGCTTACTGCAAAGCAAAGTGAGCATTAATGATAACACTTGATCAACGTGGGTTGACGATTTCAGACCTACTTTAGTAATCAGAGGTGTAGTACATTAATTTGTGAGGTACAGACGCCAGCACATCAAATTACCCCAATGTGTCAAATTTCTTTGATCGTTTTTAAACTTTATGTCAAACAGAATAAGGTTCATATTCAATTGGGAAAATTTGACACATTGGGGTAACTTGATGTGCTGGCGTCTGTACATATGTATTGAAAAATGGACTCTATTAATACATCTTCATTCAATAAGATTAGCTAATTTCTTCATAAATTAATTGATCAAAGTACGTCTCTTTCTTGTTTTGAAGACATGATAGAAGTACTTAGCTTAAATCAAGCTAGGCTACTTACGTTCTTAACAAGAAAATCTGCTACAATATCTAATTCCACAACTGTCTTGCTACAAACATTTCTTGTCTGAACAAGGGAACAATATTTACCAGCCCAACAATTTAATGCACTATTTACCACCCGCATCATTTATAAAATAATATTAATACTTCTTTCTTTACCAACTGCAGGCAAAGCAGGATGATTAAAGCAAGTGCATACTTTGTTGTTACTATCAACAGCGGCCAACGGGAGTGGGCTTATGAAATTATACTCGTTTCTCTAATTATTATATAGCAGTTTATTTTGCCAGAACACAGCCTCACAAAGGCGTGGGTAATTGGATAAAAATGCAAGTTAGTTAACTGGGTTCGTGTGTGGTGAAAACACAGGGAAGGTTTTTGTTACTGCAGACACGGACTGATGCTGGCAAAATTGGTAGAGAGAATTCGGTAGTGCTAATTTGAATATTTTGTTATAAAACTGAATTGACAAATTAATTTGACTTTGTATATTGACATCCTAATTTTATTAATACCACTGTTATGAGTTTATAAATGACATTATTTTATCTAATTTTATTGTTACCTTTTAATGGTTGTGCTCTTTTAATCGATTGTTAATTTCTATATTACTTTGATGTGTGTAATGTACTTAGTAATTTAAAATCAATTAATAATGTCTAGCGTCCTACCTCTCATATTTGTACGACGTTCAGGCAAAACTTGACTGTCATATAATTGAATGTAACATCCTGCAAGCCATGAGGGTATACTCATGTTTTGCACTGGATCTTTTATCTTTATCTTTAACAGCCAACAAAGTATAGGAAATTTAAAGTCAATGCGAGCGCTTGAACAACTTATTTTGTTTATTTTTCGTTCCCAGAGCACAGTAAGAACGAACTTGCAAGATGTGCTAACTGACCGCAAGAATTAGTAAGCCCTATTTTAAAAGACTTTAATATGTTTTCTCTGTCAAGTGTACTCATGTCGAACACGATTTAAATAGCCATTTAGTGTTGGTTGTTTTCTATCAAGCCAAATTTTATAAATATAGTCTCAAAAAAATTGCCTTGATTTTTCCGGGACATCGCCAAGCGGTTCAACTTCAACTTCAACTAACGGTTGGTCGATTCTTCACGTGACCAGAAGGCTGGCCTTTATTTAGGTCAGATAATCGGCATGGCTATTGAGCGTGGCAATGCGGCCAGTCTTTTAGGCACGTTTCCCGTTGACAGCGAGGCGGGTGAATTTTTTGATGCCTGATAATTGTTTTACTTTTATTTTTATAATGTAGGTTTGTATGTATATAATAATTTAATAAGTAAATAAATATGTAATCCTTGATGAATATGATGACCAATTTTAGTTTACGTCCCTAAAATACCTTCGTGTTCTTCAAACTATATTTTAAACATTTACGCCCAATTAACATTGCACCATATCATATCAAACAAACTAAATTAATTTTAGACACGCTTCAATCACCGGAGCCGTATTCAAAACAATCGAGATTGAACTAACCGAACGGCGGCCATGATTGACGGGCCCGTCCGAACGTTCGGCACGTATATCTCACTAATTCGATAAATACGCGGCTCACCTAAGCTCTTGCGTTTCGAGTTTTAACCAGATTACGAACGCTTTGTACTAGCGGAAGTTGTAGAATAGGCAGTTATCAAGCGTGCAAATTGCAGATCGTGTGAATACTTTTCATGTGAAGTTTAGCATGTATCTTTTTTTGTGAATTGGTATTTTGCATCGCCACTGTGATTTTGACTGCTAAATAGATTTACCCAGCTCCAAGTAATTTATTTAAATAAGGCTGAGGACTTTTTGAACGTCAAAAATTTACAAAAGAAAAGACAGTCTCCCAAGATGTCTGTCCTTTACCACTTTCTAGTGTTTTTGCTGGGAAAAAGTGGCAAACTCTTTGAGACAATAATAAAGGATGCAATTTCGATAACTGGTGTAATGAAGCTGTAACATTACAATGCCTTTGGTACGCAATGCTAAATTGTAGGCGGCGTGCAATGGGTAGCTCGTTGACGTGAACCCACTTCAAACAAAAGCATATTAATTTAGTTTAGTTGGATGGGTTAACAAGACTACTAGTGATGTGCAAATAAAAACATTCAATACAATCTAAAGACGGAATATCACGAACAAAATTTTCATTCGATACTTGAGTCCTATTGAACTCGAGATTGGGATTGGGATTCTTGGGATTTGAGTCTTATTTGACTGGCTTGTTGGTCTAGTAGTTAGTGATCCTGACTGCTATGCCGGAGGTCGTGGGTTCGATTCCCACCCAGGACAAATGTTTGTGTGATGAGCATGATCATTTGTTCTGTGTCTGGGTGTAATTTATCTATAATTTGTATGTATTTAAGAAATATATATGTATGTTTATCAGCTGTTTAGTACCCATAACACAAGCTCTCAAGCTTAACTTGGGACTAAATGGCTTTGTGTGAAAAGTTGTGGAATATTTATTATTATTTATTATTATTATTGGACACAAGCCTATGAGTTTAGTATGCTCCGCTGCCGCTCCAATGTTGCTATATTATGCTAGATTGCTGGCGTTACTGAGACATGGCATCACAATTTTCCTTTGACATTTTCTTCTCAAAAGTATCTTAAATCCATTTGTGTGCAAACCACATTGCTACTAAGCTATAAAAAAAACTGTACTAGGTTCAGTTGATGTCTTTCCTATCCTATTTAAATAGAATCTTGTATCCTACACTTTTTGTACTTGGCATGGCATAAACACGAAGTAAGAAGGGAAGTAGCGCTCACGGCTTACTTATTTAAAGTGTTGCGTGGCAAAATACACAATCCGGGCGTTCTGCAGAGCGTTTGCTTGTGTGTACCTGATGAGTACGTGGGGCGACGGCGACGGCCGCCGCTGCTGTGGGTGCAACCCGCACGCACCAAACTGCTGCAGCACGCGCCACTCACGCGCGCACTGCGTACGCTCAATGCGGTGTCACAACGGATTGCCTGTTTTTATTGTTCACTGAGTGAATTCACACTGACTGCCTTCTGTATCATTTCGTCGGAGACTTTTGCTGGTTAGATTATAAGTTCGATTATAAGTTATTAGATGTAAGTATGTCACTACAGTATCGCATTGGGTTACTGTAATGATAGTTGTATGTTTTTTTTAGCAAATTACAAGAATGTCCAGCAATTTACACAAAATGTACCGATCTTCTCTTTAAATAAGTGTTAAAAACTAAGAAAATTTCTTGTATTTACTATTAAGTCCATCACTATATCCTTTTGGGTCCGAAACGGAATGTTCGCCCGTGCAATACGACGTCCGAATATCTTGTATATTAGAGGAGAGGCGACCCATATTGTTTTTATTGCTCTTACGTTATACATATATGTATGAAGGTGTATGAGATTTTATTGGACCCATTCAAAATGTTTGCGTGGCTCGGAGAGGGATGTAACGAGGATGACTAGCGTTATTATTATTAATAAGTGGAAGTGTTTCAGAGATTATATGCTAACTAAACAAACTATAGAATAAAATAGAATATCTTTTATTGTAAAACACCAGTATACATACAGCAAACAATTATGTGTAGGGTCTTAGATCAACAGGTAGATCTGCGTGTTCTGCCATTTATGGCGTACAAAATAATAGTAGGATTAGTTTTTTAACCATTTGACATTAAAAATAGGAAAAGAAAAACAAACAAAAATAGAGTAAACAAAAAATTTGATGGTCAAAATGTGACTATGATATAGTCTGAATCACATACGCTTGCATTTATGAAAGGGGTTTGCAGATATTCATGGTAGGTACAGTGTACGTGACACAGAATATTTCGTAAAAATTGATGTTATTGATTAAAAATGGTTTAAAAATCAAGTCAAATTAAATTGAAATCGTAGATGATGGCGTTTTATAGTTCTTGCCTACCGTTATAAGAATAAGGCGTGATATTATGTATGTTTGTATATAAAATCTGTGTATACTGTAGAAGAAGAACACATTTAGTATCTCATCATTATAACACGCAATCTCTGAAAATGTTGACTTTTTGATTTTTACAAAACAATAAACATAACTTTGTGAAAAAGTGCAGTGAGTTTCTTCGAGTAAAAGATGCCAACAAAAAACAGTAATCGATATTTTTTTTAATTAGAAGACGTCTACTCCCCATTCCTCCCTGATCATAGAGAAGAGGCCTGTGACCCAGCAGTGGCAACATTATAGGCTGATTATGCTTTAGGTGTAATCGTATTTCTAGATACATCAGTAGAAATAAGATGTATGTATATGGAAGTACCTACGCTATCTGTCAGTGAGTAAATAAATTGAGTATTTTATAAAGAAACTCAGAGACATTCATTTGCAACCAAAGCGGTTATACTCAAGTTTGTCTAACCATTTATCTTTTATTTCCTTTTTCTCAGCTAACTTCTTCGACTTACTTACAGAACAAATTCAAGGCTCTGGTTGCGAAGAAACTCTTTAACTCGACAGGGAAAAAGTGGGAACTTTGTTAAACAATGATGAAGCAAAAACATTAGTACCTAACACTTTTATATTTTGAGCCAGTTTGAAAATTACAATTATGGCCGTTTACAAACGAGGAATGATACTAACTGACTGCATTATTGGTCCAGTGGTTGCAAGCGCTATTACTGAACATGAAGTCCTAGGTTTGATCCCCGAGTCAACCAAAAAGTTATTAAGTTTTTACATCAGCAATTCAGTAGCAGCCCGGTGATTTGTGCCCGATTGATAGCAATAGGCTCGCCTCCATGGCTCTTAAACCTAACTGGTCAAACGTGGATTTACTACAGGTACCTACTCCTGTCAAATGCTTCACGGAATACAGGAGTCATATTACTTTATGAATAATTAGTTATTAAGAATTGTATATATAAATCGGGTCATGGAGTCCGAGTGCACGCAGCCTGTTCAAGGAGATTTCTCGCCGACTGGTTGACACTTCGCATGACCAGAGGGCTGGCTTTTTCTTTGGCCAAAGAATTAGAATTGTCATCCAACGTGGCAATGCTGCCAGTCTTCTGTGCACGTTTCCAGATGACAGCGATGGGGAGGAGTACTTTGACGCCCGAGTGTTCCGATTTTGTTTTCCTAGGGGGTTTTTGTTTTTTTTTTTGTTACTATTCTATTTGTAGTTAGTTTAAGTGTACAGTGTATTTAATTTTTTTAATTAGTTTGATTGTATAGTTGCCAATAAATTATATCCTACTGATATTATAAACGCGAAAGTTTGTGAGGATGGATGGATGTATGGATGTTTGTTACTCTTTCACGTAAAAACTACTGAATGGATTTTAATAAAATTTGGTATGGAGTTAGCTGAGACCCTAGATTAACACATAGGCTACTTTTTATCCCTGTATTCCCACAGGAACGGTACTTTCGCGGGTGAAACCGCGGGACACCTGCTAGTATTAAATAAAAATTATATCAGTGTATTATTGTGCCCCTGCTAGGCCTAGTACAGAGAAGATGTATTATACTTAGTCAGACATATGAAGTATTCGTAGTAGACTAGGAAAGTGGGGGACTGTCTTGGGTATTTTTTTTTTGCCGTTCAAAAAGTGCTGATGTTCAACCTAGTTTGAATTAAGACTTGTTTTTTTTTTAGACAACTCAATTTTTATTACCTTCGCTGAAGATACTAGACTTAAATAGACTATATAAAGAAGGTTGTTTACAATTTATATTAAAACTATTTACTTTACGACTTACGAGATTGTACTTTTTTCATATCAATAGCAAATTAGTCGCAGATTATATAAATGCAATAAAGCTGCCCCTTGTTATGTCAGTAGGTAGGTACAGGACTATTAATTGGGCAGATATCTGCCACGTCTGTACACGTATTTTGACCTAGCATTTAATATACCCCTTATAATTTAGCAACCCATTTCACATAGCAGAATACAATACGAAACTAATATCGCTATAAACTTTAAAACATTCCAAACACAATACAAACCCCCAGGTAATCAGGTTTGAACCCACATAACTATTTGTCCTACATTTTCATTTCGAATCCCGTATTTGGTACCAACAAATCCCGAATTGATATGTTTGGGTCTCATCACGGGCACATCAAAGGAGGTGGAACAGGGTTTGTAGTACGTAGCAATAATGTGGACCCTTCGCTGTATAAATCATCTATAGTTTATGGGACGAGACGGGGTATAGTGCAAGCTATGAGCGGGGCGGTAATAGTTAACTGGCCTGTCGGTCTAGTGGTTAGTGGCCCTGACTGCTATGCCGGAGGTCGTGGGTTTGATTTCCACCCAAGACAAACGTGTGTGTGATGAGCACGATCATTTGTTGTGTCTGGGTGTAATTTATCTATAATATAATGTATGTATTGAGTAAAGAGATTTAAAATACTATAATAGAGCGGACATGTGAAGGAATGTCCTAGAAAAACTTTGATCCTATGTCTCAGTAACGCCATCTAGAATAATATATCAATATTGGAGCGACAGCGAAGCGTACTAAAAAGAAACTCACAGACTTGTGTCCACCAGGACACAAGTTTCGGACAAGAAAAAAAAATGTGTCGATTATTTTCTTGTAATCTAGATGAGGGACAAAAAACTCAAATTTTGTCAAATAACCCATTAGTACACCATGCAGGTACGTCCTTTAATGTTGTCTGTAAGAAATCTCTTACAGCAAAAAATCCTGTCATTGCAACAACACATTGTGTATATTGAGTACCTAAATGTTCCAATAAACTCTATTTGATAAGTAAATAAATAATAATAAATATTCCACAACTTTTTCACACAACGCCATCTAGTCCCAAGCAAAGCTAAGCTAAACATACTTATGTATTTCTAAATATATACATATTATAGATAAATTACACCCAGACACAGAACAAATGATCGTGCTCATCACACAAACATTTGTCCTGGGTGGGAATCGAACCCACGACCTCCGGCATAGCAGTCAGGGTCACTAACTACTAGACCAACAGGCCATTCAGTGTGCTAAGTGCTATCAAACATCCTTTACGTCTATAACTTGAGTGGATACGTATAAAAAGGGTCCAATAATCAATAAGGAGTTTAATCCCGCGGGCAGCGGCCGCCGATCTCATTGGTCGAGCAAATTGACAGACGGACATGTAGTGGGGGAAAGGTACTTTACATTGAAACTGTTTTACGCTAGATACGGCGTGATATTTATCTATAATATGTATGTATTTAGAAATATATAAGTATGTTTATCAGCTGTTTAGTACCCATAACACAAGGCCTTAGCTTAACTCCCAAGCTAAGCTAAGGGCTTGTGTTACACAACGTTATCTAGTCCCAACTAGATAACGTTGTGTAGAATTTGTGGAGTATTTATATTTATTTATTTATTTTATATGTGTGAAGTCTTTTATGTGTATTATACTAATCTGATATAGCTGTGCTACAGTTTGCTTCACCTAACTTGCTAAAGAATAAATAAGGAGGATAATACTTATTATGTAGAAATGTGCATTAATCAGTTAGTGTTTGTGTGTTTTATCTAGGTACATATATCCCTACATACAAATTATAAAAAAAAATGAAGTGTCTGTTAGTAATGTAATAAAGCCAGAATCACACTTTTTAAAAGTAAAAACAGTGGTATTTTTTTTTAATTTTTGTCTATCTATCTGTTTGTTTGTCTGTGGTGATCTCCGCAACGGCTAGACAAATTTTACTAGACCAAATAAATGAGTGCTCCGCGCAAAACAATAATATTATTTTACATGGCGCGCGAACGAAGTCGCTGGTTGTAGTATAATAATATTAACGTCTAAAGCGTTTTAGTTCATGTAAATAGTATGTGTGTGTAGTTCATTTTGTATCTGTAGACATAAGTATTTTTCACTACGTGTCACTACTGTAATGTTTTCATGTAGGTATTGCAAATGTCATGTAACTGTTCAAACGAAAGTGTGTTGAAGAATCTATACATATAATAAAACAGTAACGACAGAAAAACTGTACATTGAGAATTTTCAAGAAAAAATAAGTGGGTTTTGTTAGAAAAACGTAACTGGTGACAAAAAGTGACTTTTTAGAATTTTTGTCTGTTTGTCTGTTTGTCTGTTTGTCTGTTTGTCTGTATGTATGTCCGGGGTGAACTCAAAAAGTACTGCATGGATTTACTTCAAATTTTGCATGAATATTACTAAGAGGTCGGGTCAACACATAGGCTATATATTATCACGCTATCACCTAGGGGGGAGGAGCAGTGAATCTTTATTCTTCTTACTCATTCTGTGGAAGCGTGTAATCAAAGGACGCATATTTAAATGTTGGTTTTGTGTAAGCTATGCTATTATCTAGCTTTACACTATAAAAACTTCGCCATTTAAGTAACTTTGGCAGAGAAACATAGTTTAATGAATGTTAGTAGTATAAAGACAATTTGGAATCAGCGCCATCTATGAGAATGTATAAAAATCAAATCAAGTAACACATGAACACTTTTTGAAAATTATTTAAATTTTGATTGTGTTGGTGAGGTTAGTAGTTAGTTATTCTTTAAATTCACAGATGGCATTGTGCATTTTTTTCATCTACATGTAATAAAACAGTAACGAAAGAAAAACTGTACATTGAGAATTTTCAAAAAAAATAAGTGGGTTTTGTTTAAAAAAACGTACTGGTGACAAAAAGTGACTTTTTGGAATTTTTGTCTGTTTGTCTGTTTGCTATCACCTACGGGGGAGGAGCAGTGAATCTTTATTCTTCTAACTCATTCTGTGGAAGCGTGTAATCAAAGGACGCATATTTAAATGTTGGTTTTAAGTAAGCTATGCTATTATCTAGCTTTACACTATAAAAACTACGCCATATAAGTAACTTTGGCATAGAAACAAAGTTTAATGAATGTTAGTAGCATAAAGACAATTTGGAATCAGCGCCATCTATGAGAATGTATAAAAATCAAATCAAGTAACACATAAACACTTTTTGAAAATTAATTTAAATTTTGATCGTGTTGGTGAGGTTAGTAGTTAGTTATTCTTAAAATTCATTGATGGCATTGTGCATTTTTTTCATAAAAGTTGTATCGTATATTCGTTTTGACAAATTGAAGTTCCAACAAAACCCTCAAAATCTTGAGCAGAGTTCGGATCGTATCATATGGGATGAGTGTACGATGTCCAAAAGGAAGGCAGTTGAGGCCGTGGACAGAACCCTGCAGGGCATCTGCAGGAACGAACATTTGATGGGTAGTGTCACAGTTCTGCTCAGTGGCGATTTCAGGCAAACGCTTCCCGAGTTGACGCGGGGATCGAGGGCTGACGAGATGAATGCTTCGGTGAAACGATCTTCGTTGTGGTCACAAGTTTGTACGCTGCGCTTGACCATTAATATAAGAGCTCGGCTCGGCGGCATTGCACGCGCTCAAGAATTCTCCGATGTCCTTCTAAGTCTTGGCAAAGGCCCTCTACCAGAAGAGAGAAGTGGACAGGCGGTGCTTTCAGAGTCTCTCGGTAGAGTGGTATCCAGCTTCGAAGAACTCATTCGCTGTGTGTACGTGGACATCAGTCGTATAGCGCACCAGCAGAATTCGTGTGAGAGGGCCATTTTGGCGCCCAAAAATGATCATGCTGCAGCAATTAACGAATGCATTCTCTCGGACATTGAGGGGAATGAAGTGGTCTATACGTCGATAAGCACTGTCGTCGAGCAAGATGACGCCACACATTATCACCATTATCCCGTGGAATTTTTGAACTTCCTGTCAGCAAGTTGACTTCCAGCGCATACCATCAAGCTGAATGAAGGTCGGCGTCCCGATTATGCTTTTTAGGAACAAATCTCCTCCAAAGTTGTGTAACGGGTGGTGCCTTAAAGTCATCTCTCTCCACAGACACGATTGAGGTGGGAATTATTAAGGGTTGTGGCGTCGGCAAGGCAGTATTTATACAACGCATTCCCCTTATAGTTGATAGCTTCCCGATCCAGTTCGAGCGCGTACAGTTCCCCGTGAGTGTTTGCTTAGTGATGACAATCAATAAATCGCAGGAGCCGATACTCAGAGCAGCGGGTGTAGATCTCAGGACGAGTTGCTTCTCACACGGGCACCTGTACGTCGCTTGCTCCCGCGCCACCAGTCCTGACTATCTTTACATTTTGGCTCCTGGCAGTATAATTATCAACGTAGTTTATAGGGAAGTGTTATAAGGTATATACCTTTGAACGTATTTTTAACCGACTTAAAAAAAAAGAGGAGGTTCTCAATTCGACGGTGTTTTTTTTTCGTGTGTTTGTTACGCGATTACTCCGCCATTTATGGACCGATTTTCAAAAATCTTTTTTTTATTTGATAGGGTATACTACCAGGTTGGTCCCATTAGTATTAAACCTCAAATCTGATGAGGAATCTTCGAGAAATTGAGGGAACTCCTCAAATAATATAGGAAAACATGTACCAATTTTTACATTTTTTTTTTGGTGACAAATCAAGCATTTACATTTAGCAAGTATCATTTCGTGAAGAAAAACTGATGAAGAAGACAGGCAATGGAACTCTTCAACGCATAACAACAAATTACTCGCAATAGCTACAGTCACATGTCTGTGCATGGTTTATGTATTTCCCATAACATTACGCCTGTCTATTTTAAAAGGTTTAGAAAGAACTTCTTTTGCAATTGTTAACCGATTTCAATGATTCTTTCAAGTTTTGAAAGACTTTCTTTGCATACAAAGAAACTAAAAATTGCAAAATAAAAAAAAATACAAAAAAACTCTCTTCATGTAACTTATATTTTAATGCTATTTTAAAAGTTGTTAACTTATAATGCTATAGCGACACTGGAATCTTAGGTAGGTATATTTGGTGCTGTAGAACCTTCACGCAGACGACGTCGCGGGCAGCAGCTAGTTAAATATAAAAATGTATTCTTCACAATCATATTCCTACAATATTTTACTATACATTAACAGTAAAACTACCCAACGTGGTAAAACAAGAGGTATGCTTGTAAAAAAAAGTTTTATTTGGTAAGTACGTATTCGATTTTCAATTCTGACCACCAAAAAAGTATACAAAAATTACCTTTAATTCTACATCTACTCGCTTGCCAACACCAAAACAGCTCATTACGTCTCCAGTCGGCCTTTACTGACAACGTTGTTTCAACAATAGCTCATCCAGTTACTGCAGTACACCTTTGTTCCGTAGAACCAGGTCTCAAGGGCCAAGCAATATTATTACTGGCCAGTAATGCGCAAGATTGTTTTGACGTATGATGCCGGACATACAGACAGACGCGTTTGTTTTCCTCGTCCATTGCTCAGTTTATAAACGGTAACCTAGTTTAGAAACTTTAATAAAAAATGATGGATTGAGGTAGACTTTGTTGAGGAAAATTTTATTTGATTATCTGTGGTATTGTTTGTTTTTGCTCGGTTCCTTTGTAAAACGTGTGTATGGTTTTAGTCTTCGTTATAAATTGTTTGACGTGAATTCTAAATAGGTTATAATGAAACCACTGAAGACCACAGTGAGTCAAACAAGGCGATGTTTAAACGTTAGTTCATTTCGAGAAGAGAATTCATAATTAGCTGTATAGTTAAATCTACAGGCTGACTACGAATAAATGCGACAAAATGAAATGGGAGCTTCAGTTACAGTTACATAGTAACTATCAACTGTTTTTTCAACAATCTAAATATCGGTATTCCAGAAACATAAATATTACGCAAAATCGGCAAGCAAATCATTTTCTATGTTGTTTGAGACAGTTTTATAAAAGTAAATCCCCTACGTTTGAATCGATCCAAACAGTAGTATTTACACATACATACATAAACTCACGCCTTTTTCCCATGGGGGTAGGCAGAAACTACAGAGCGCCATATGTTACGATTCTTACATACTTCTTTTGCTTCGTTTACATTCATACATCTTGTCATACACACACGCCGGTTAAGAGTACTACGCACCTGACTTTTCTTTCTTTCTTTTTTACACATATTATGTTAATAAATTTATTTATTAACTATTTTGAAGATAAAAATGCATAGCTATTATCACAATCTAAAACAACTGTATGCATATCTGAATAAAGCAAAATTAATAATTAATTTATCAACCATAATAAAAGACAGCTTTCAGCAAACAGAAGAATATCGTATATTATTATATTAGGTATAGCACATCAGTTACCTACACATGTGGTACATATGCAGATTGTTTGTAATTTTGAATGTAGGGGTAATCTTTATGAGCTCAACTGTGGCAAATAAGACTCAACTTCTTTTTTCCTTTGTTACCGAGCTTTATTTGATTTTACACAGATAAAAGGACACACTTTATCTTAATAGTTTCTCATCCGATTTTAAACAATATTTCATATAATCAATCAATATATCATATAAAAAAGCAAATTTAGATCATAGACAAGCACTGTAGGACGTGACGTTTTATGTTATAGCAGAAAACGCGAATGAAGTCGCGGGTAAAAGCTAAGTTTGAACATAAACAAAACACGAAGACAGTGTTGTTCTTTCAAGTATTTGTCGATACAGTCCAGTTACAGATGCAAAGCAACTACCATCACCAGGAAAAGAAGTCCAATTTTCTCTATTTGCAGGAAAAAGTGGAACTTACTCTACCGAATAAAAATAGACACAAAACTAAAAAAAACCTATTTCCCCTCTCACGAAAACAATGGCGTTACCCGCCTCACTAAATGTCAAAAGTGGCGCGTCTTATCGCGTAGGCCGTAGCGTAGAATAAGAATGTAGAGGTAGATGGGTAGTGTTAAGGTTAGAACACGACGCTATACACAGACACTAAGTGTA
The DNA here is from genome assembly GCA_921972225.1 of Euplexia lucipara. Taxonomy (NCBI): domain Eukaryota; kingdom Metazoa; phylum Arthropoda; class Insecta; order Lepidoptera; family Noctuidae; genus Euplexia; species Euplexia lucipara. The sequence continues at coordinate 4,045,156 of OV179150.1, forward strand.
AATGTTGCAGTCAAAACTCTTAACCAGTCAAAAGTACTATTGACTAGCAAAATCAGTCAAAACTACTTTTGACTGAACAGGTTGGTCAAAAGTGGTTTTGACTGAAAATTATTGGTTATTAGTACCTACTTTTAGCTGCAAATTTGAAACCTCTGTGAAATGTGATGTAAGTCGACTTGCAGCGGTGATGAGTTTTTTAAACGATCCTAGAGCTTGTTTTTTTTTATTTTTATGTCTAATTGGTGTATTCATTAGACACCAATTAGACATCAAAATTAAAATGATTGATATAGGTCTGTTTATAATCATTCATAGTCATTTTAATTTATCGTCGTACCTACTTTCCTAATATCAATGTCCGCGACACTCTAAAGGGATGTATAACGAGACTAAGATTAGAGATAACAGTAAATAAGTACCTACACAATATGCGCTTCTGTACTATTTTCTTATTCTATGTCAGGAGGCACCTAACCCGTGCGATGCGACGAGGACACTTTTTGTTCCGACTTCCCCCGCATTCCACTCCATCCAGCTTACGTAGCTCCTTGAATTGCAAATTTCACTCGACTTCTACTAACACGAACTGTTTTTTTTTTTTGTTATAAGTACAATTCGGGGAAATAGAACCTTTGAACGGAGGAAGTTTGAACATAATATCACACCTGTTAGCCCCGGAGGGTTAGGCAGTGGTGTACCTAGTACACCCACATTTCGCCTGTTATATTTATCCAACTCGGCTGGGCAGCGTTCGGAAAATTGCGTAATGTCTTCTCGTCCGACATACCTCAGTGTCTCAAGTCGAAGGTTTTCGACCAGTGTGTGTTGCCAGTGATGACGTATGGCACTGAAACGTGGTCCCTCACTATGGGCCTTATGTATAAGCTCAAAGTAGCCCAACGAGGTATGGAGAGGGATGTGCTCGGAGTCTCTTTGCGAGATCGAATTAGAAATGAGGAGATCCGTAGAAGAACCATGGTTACCGACATAGCCCATCGGATTAGCAGGTTGAAGTGGCAGTGGGCAGGGCACATAGCACGGAGGACTGATGACCGATAGGGTCGAAAGGTTCTCGAGTGGAGGTCACGTATCGGCAAGCGCAGCGTAGGACGTCCACCCACAAGGTGGACAGACGACCTCATTAAGGCTGCGGGAAAGCGCTGGATGCGAGCCGCTTCCAACTGGTCTTATTGGATATCTATAGGGAAGGCATATGTCCAGCAGTGGACTTCCTATGGCTGAAATGATGATGATGATTTAAGTCCTACGTAATAGGGGAGAGCCCATTGCTATCAATCGGGCACAAATTCAGACTCTGAGCTGGTACTAAGAAATTTCTTTGTCCGATCTTGGAATAAAACCCGGAATCTTATGCTCAGCAGCAGCGCTTGCGGATGAAAATTGGAACATAGATATACCATTTCCTGGATTATCACAGGTTATTCAACCAGGTAAAGGAAACCGCGGGGAGTAGCTAGTAAATTACCCAAACAGTACAGAAGAGGTGAGGAAAGCTTAGTAGAAAGTGGACAACCCATCCATTTCTACAATACCACTCGGTTCGCGACGGGCTTTCCATAACTATCATTCTAGCCGTTAGCTTATTTAGTAGTGCATTCATTCTGTGGCATTATAATAAATACTTGGCCTTCATAATAATATCATTCATTTCTCCGTCTATCGCTTAAATCATTCTTCATCCTACCGCTACGCTTCGTTGCTACTTATCATACATAGTGCCGGGTTCGACTCCCGAGCAAGTAGAAAGTGGACAACCCATCCATTTCTACAGCTTAAACGATCACATTTAGACCACTAACTTTTAAATATCAAAAGTAAAATTAAACATTAAAACTCTCAATTATATTTGCCATTTGATGAACATAATGAAAACGGATATGAAATCCCACAATTCATTACGAAGGTAAATAAAACATCAATCAATCAATTAATTAATGGCGTATTCACAATAATTTGCGGTTGTATTTTATGATTAATGCTAGATACGTTCCGATACGGATCAATATTTTATTCATAAAATAGACAAGTTCGTTCTTCCTGGTTTTCCGGGTTAAAGCAACAAATTAGTTTTAGTATAAATATCTATAAAAAGATCTTACTATTTAGGGTACGCCGCGCGTTAAATGAAACGATTATTACTATCGGTGTTTAAATGATTATAACATAATATTACGCCAGTAATCCCCTAAGGGTTAAGCAGAGCGTATACGTGTGTATAGTTTATCCACATATCATGCTTTAACTCCCATGTTATTGGGGCGACCGTATTGTCATCAACCGGGTCCTCCTTAAAACAACTATGGGCTGGGACTAAGACATTCTAGATTGAAAACCTAATAACCTCAACCCGGGTATCAAATCTACCAACCAGGCGGACACATTTAGTCTAGACTAGAAATTCATTCGCGACAGCGTTTGCGCGAATTTCGTAGGTACTTTTGCCGTCAAATATGATAAAAAATAATCAATAGACAAAAATACAGCCTATGTCTTACTCAGTGACCATATAGGTAGCTTTTCAATGGACGTGGGACTATTTAAATAAGTTTAGCAGTTTTTGAGTTAAATCCGTACAAACAAACTAAAAATCAAATCTTTATTATGTTTTATCTATATGAAGATCAGACTATTTATGGTACGTCGTGCGTTCAATTAAATAGTTATTAGGTACGGCCGGTATTTGAATGTTTATGTTCGGTCCTAATAACAGTTAGGTACATAGTTTGTATGCATTAATTTCGATAATACCTACAGTTTAATTGTATTTTACACAAATGGCACATAGTTATTCGCTAATTTATTGACCAATATCGGCCAGTAGTATTGTTATTTTAGGTTGTGGAATGCAGTAATATTATGTATACCTACTCCGTTCAAAATAACATTAGTAAGAGAGATAGAGATTTTAATAAAACCTTTTTTTTACTGTCCGTTCAACCAATTTAGAGTTTTATTAAGTTGGTGCAATGAGTAATGGCGGTGCAACCGCAATAGTTGGTTTTTCAACGACTTTTTTGCTTTTAATACCATCCTTATGCCTACGTAATAGAAGTTAAAATCGGTAGAACAGACACTACAAAAGGTTTTGTATTGTTTTTTCTCTGTTGTATAGCTAAATTGTGTAAAGTCGACAACATGTTCATTGTATAATGAGCGCGTTAGTAAAGCAATGGGATGAAAATGTCACTGCGGTCTTAATTAGTACCGTACTACTTACGCAAAGGGTTCAATGCTTATTGATGAATCTGTTACTAGAATTTCTAAGGAAAAGACGCAGTCGCAGCCTAAGTGGGTTCTCGCCAGTGCCAATGTTACTTTTTCACTCATTTAGGAGTGGAATTCCTTGCCGGAGTCGGTGTTTCCTGATAGCTAAAATATTAAATTATAAATAGCTTCAACCTAGAGTCCTTTAAGTCAAGAGTGAATAGGTTACTTCTAGGCAGGCGTGCTTCATTATGGACCACATCATCGCTTACGACAGGTGAGATAGTGGTCGAACGCGTGCCTGTCAATAATAATAATAAAAATATATATTTATGATAATGTGGACTTTCTTTTGTGGTTTATATTGGACATCACTGACATTTGCACTGTAAAAAAACTAAACTTATTACTAATATAAGGCTGAAATCCCAAGCTAGCCAACAGCAAGCATGATGATTTAGGTTCGTGCTTTCTTTATAATGATAATAAACCGAAGTGGGACATTAAAATATGCTGTGTATTTATATAATAAGAGGACAAAATAGGCCTTACAAAACTGAAAATGGTCAACAAATTGAAGCATCTACGAGTCAACAGGACCTACATCTTCTTACTTTCACGACATAGAAAATGAACTACAAAAGATAAATATACCAAACACATACAACACTAGACACACACACACTACACTTTGGTATACTTTTATATACCACATAATATAATTGGCATTATATTGAATTTATAGTCTCCGTAGGTACCAACATCGATTCACAACTATTTTTAACCGTTTCTTTCTTCGCCATTAACTCTTTGACGCAATATCCTTGCACCTGCATCTTGTTAGCGCGTCACTTATCACATTAACCCTGCAGTCGCTGCGGTAATTGGCGGCGGGTGTAAATAACTAAATAAACTGCTCAACGCTGCACGCCCGCGCCCTTGCAGGCGTGAAAGTATTGCCACTGCTTGGCAATATTACCGGTGTGGACGTGTTCTGGTTTAGTTGTAAGATGTGGTAAAACGCTGCAGAATACAAACCATTTTAATTTGTTTTGTTGCTTCTTTTTTGTAGCAGCAGGTGTAATGAAACTTGCTGTGGCAGTGAACTTTAATAACTAGAAAAAATGTGTCGTTTATTTACAGGTTGACGTAAAGGGCATTTTATTACATTGTGACTTTATATTCACACGACGTAGTTTGTTTTTGAATGACTTACATACATCGACTCATGCCTTTGTCCCGAGGGGATAGGCAGACTATTTTAAACGCTGCCAGCGCCTTTTTTATCTTTGCGTAGTTAAAAGTATAGAAAGAAAGAAAAACACGTTTATGGACAACTGGTTGAACTTGAAACACGCATGGTGGTATTTTAAGTTGTGTTTTTTTAAATTAATTTATTTATTTTATGATATTTTAATACAGAGGTGTTCCTTAGTTCTAAACTCGCCAAACTTTTACTTTTGATGGCGAGAGACGCTCTTTCATGTAACAATATCACCTTAGTTACTAATTACTACTTATATTTTATGCATTTAAATTTTAAATTTATACAATATGTGTGTCGTCATATCTTTGTTTTGCTATCCTGTAAAATGCTTTTGAATCACACAATAAACTGTCTGTGGTATTAGAAACTAAACCGTACCAAAATCTATCCCATATTACAAAATCAATCTTCATAACGGAGCACAGTAAACAGTAAGTCAAATACAGACTTGAATCCTAACTCGTATGCAACATTCAAAGTTCCACAGACGGTAGTTCGTATACTCCAGGATGCCTACGCCCCGACGTTCCTAGGCTCCTACGTGTAGTCTGGAATACGCCTGGGATTCCGATCGCGATTCCCGCACTGCGCCTCGTTAGCCGCCGTCTTATGACATTAGCGGTCTGTCCGTCGAGCACGTCTCCCGTTCCAATCGACCATTGGTCTTTTAGACCCAGCCAGTGCATTGAACGGTTAACTAAATAAGGCATGAACGAGCGTTGTTTAGCTCGTAATTTAGTTAAAGCGTGGGAATCGGTGTTTGTTTGTTTGTGGTGATTGAAAATCTGAACATAGCATTGATAGTTTCTGAATCTGATGTGTATGGAATATTTATCGGTTGAATAACATACACTTTATTTTTAGATCGTATTATGTTGGGTTTACTTTATTGTATGTTCGTGTTGAATTTTGAGTTAGGGCTGTACATGCACAACGGTGCAAGCTAGTTTTTTTTGTCTATCGACCTTTTTTTCGGTGACATTTTCATTGTTATGTTACGTGACGTCCAAATTAAATTTATGAATTAATTTATAATTATTATTGTCCCTGCTTTGTTTTGGTCTGGAGGTTGCAAGGGCTAATGCTGAGCAGATGTTCCTGGTTCAATTCTTACTTGGGGCAGTGTCGTTGGGATTTTCCGTAGGGAATAACTCAAAAGTTGTGCCAGGCTTATGGCAATAGGCTCATCTCCTCTTGTCATCAGCCGGAGGCATGGAACGTAATCACAACTGGCTATGTGGTCGTATGCTTTGTACCTCCGTCTAAGTCGTCTGAGACTACAGGCGTAATGTCACGTACCTAAACGAAAATCAAATTATTAGATAGTCCTGTTCAAAAGTTAACTTTCAAGTGAAGACGAATCTAAAACTAGTACCATTTCATCCAAATAAATTATATATACATATATATTATTTCTTACTTTAGCTATCTTTTTCTTTTATCAAAAAAAAGGTAGTATGGATGAAAGTAAAATTGTGCAAAATGACCAAGTAGCAAGCACGGTTTCACTTGTCAAGAAATTACCAGAAAAAGTGTTTTAGCAATATACTAGTTACCTACAGCCATATTTCAAACTAATTAACGCCACAGACAGACTAAGCATTTACTGCACATTTAGCGCTCGGTCGTAAAGACCATTACGAGCTTTGTAAAGGTTAATTCCCAGTTCTGATACGATGGCTGTTTAGGCTATTTAAGACATGCATTAATGTGACATAAATCGAGTTTCGCGTTATCTCCCAAGGGCTTGGGTAACGACCTCTTTTATCGGAGACTCGGCAGTATGGCTTGCCTTGTTCCGATTCTGTGTAAACGGATTTTGGATAAATTTAGGAAAAGCTCTGGTACGGTTTACAAGAAATTTAAGAAATAGTTATTCTACATATTATTATGTACTTTGCTTATTACCATACTTTGTAAAAGCATGTAAATTAATAAGATTAATTCAGCGATAAAATATCGCATTCTCGTTTTAATGTTTTGGTACTAATTTATTGATGTAAGTAAAGTTGTTGACTTTACACAAGGATTTGTTAAATATCACCCCGGAATTTGATTTTGTGCCCATTTGGTGACGATATGCTCACCCCAATAAGATCAATAACTACATTACCTACGGTACAACTCTGCCTTCAAAGAATTCAGGTGTGAAGTCATGTTAGTCAAAAGCCTTAGTAAATACCGGTGCCCTAAAAAGCAGATAAAACACTCCAACGCTATTCAGTCGTATTCATAAAGTACCAACCATTTATACATATAATATGTTCTATTATCCGTACATTCCTTTTATACTCCTTTCAAAGATAAATCTTCCTCACACAACTACACGTAATGCTTCTTGATCGGAACAAAGCGATATTCTTTAGCTGTGGCATCGTTAAGCGGCTCATTAGCGAGATCATCAGCTGTCTCATTAGGTGCAACCAATTAAGAGTGTTTCTTGAACCCCTCTTAAATCATGGCACCGTGACTAAGAGTACCGTTTCGTTTTCTTTATCGCGAATTCGTATTAAGTGGCTGGTTGATGAGAAGTTGTTAAGAGGGAGATCTGTCTTTGTAGCGCAAATATTTAAAATTTTCTTTTCTTTTCTTTACGTTTTGCAGATTGCAGCGTTTTTCTACATCGTCTGTAGATCGATTCTGTTCTTCTAACATATCAGACAGACGTGTTGCTGGGGAGTTTGTTCCGCCACTTCTTCTTCCCAGCAAAAAAACTAGGAAGTGGCGAAGGGCGGGTGTTTTGGGGGACTGTCTTATGTAATTTATGACGTTCAAAAAGTGCTGATCCTCAGCCTAATTTGAATAAATGACTTTTGATTTTTGATTTTATTGATTCATAAAAAATGATTATTTATTTTATAATGATATGGAACACAATTGTTGCTGTTTAGGGGAATCCGTATATATTAATCTCGAAATTCTTACCATCGTAGTGTTATTTTTTTCGCAAACTACAGAGGTGTTCTACATATTATGTTGATCCTATAATAATTATTTTTAAGTACATAATTGCCATTATGGTAACATAATTTACTAAATAAGAAACATTTTGTTATTAAAATTTTAATATTTTCAAAAAGAGACTATTTTGTGAAAACATGGCGACTTAAAGAAAATATAATTTGGCAGGCTACACCATTGAGAGACGCCTCTTAAGTGATGAGTTGTTATTAAGTTTAGGCGCTAGTCACTTGTTTTTTACAACATTTTAAAGTGGCTGAGTTTATAATTTATTGTCTTAGTACAAATTCAGATTGATTGATTACTGTCAAAACGAAATATACTTTGTATAACACAACTCGGTCCATCGATTTTAATGATAATGCTGAAAAAGCGGATCAAGTTTTTAATCAAAGTTACCTAATGTTTGATTTCATGATCTTCTTCATGTCTAAGAGCAAATGTTTTGGAAACATTTTATCCTGAACAATAATCCTATAGAATATTAGAATAAAATAGTGTTTTTTAGCCGATTCCCGTTTTTTACTTGTCGAGAAATCTGTGAATAAATAAATAAATAATATACAAATATATATAAATAAATAATATATATCTATATATATAAAAGAAAGTCGTGTTAGTTACTTCGCTTATAACTCAAGAACGGCTGAACCGATTTAGCTGAAAATTGGCAGGGAGGTAGTTTAGAGCCAGGAGAAGGACATAGGATACTTTTTATCCCGTTCGACATCATAAAAATAAATATCAAGAATATCGGTTGTCTCAAACATTTTTCAAACGCAGCGCCATCTTGGATGACATGACAGGAGTCAAACTTCCCAGTTCATTATCAGGTGACAATTTGAAATTGACAAGTCTTAAGCTAAACCCAAGAAGGTAAGGTTGTCAATTTATAATACGCACCTACGTTCTGAAATTTATTTTGTTACTAAACTTAGAGGTTTTATGTAGCATAAAAAAGTCTTATATATTTCAGAAATCAATTTACGTAACTAGCAATGATGACAGAGACGAACTTTAATAATTCTTTGCAAATAGAACTTATTTTACTGTTAGGACTTTAATTAAAGTAGACCGGGAAAACTATAGGCATAAATTATTGTATGTAACATAGAGGCAATAGTTCAGATTAAAATTATGAATTTAGTATTTTTTAGTAAGGTAGTTAGGTTAGATAGTTGGGTTAGCTATAGGATAGGTATGGTCAGTTAGGTTAGGGTATATATACATGTTGTAATTTAAAAGTAGTAGTAGTTATTATTGGTTTGGATTTATTTGTTGTCGTCTTATTCAACGTATGTATATCTAATACAAAAAAATGATAAGAGTAATAAATTGACTCTAAGGCGCAACGAAGTTTGCCGGGGCAGCTAGTAAATAAATAAATAATGATTTTTTTCCTTTACGTAAGAATTTGAAAAAAAAAACATGGTGGAACAAATCAATGAACACTGAAGGTAACAGTGTTCATTGATTTGTTTCACCCTGTTTTTTTTTTGCCCTGTGTATTTCATTTACTTTGTTAACGTTCACACATCTGGCCATACACGCATGCCGGTTGCGAGTACTTCGCACCTGATCGACCTTTGATTGAAATATGTTTATGAATATAGCCACTGACCTTCCCAACTCCAGTTGGTTCCTTCACCCCTAGTCTCCGCAGCAGCGCCGGTGGTGGTGGCGGCGGTGTTCGGTGCAAGGCAGCGCTGAAGCCTTGTAGACTCGTGGAGTCTTCGTCCCGTCGCCGCCTCTCCCGATGAGGTGAACCTCCACTGCATTTTGCTGTCGATGTCCTGGTGACAAAAAAAGTAGATTGTTATATGGTTGTTTGATCATTTACATTCCGGCTTGATGAAATAGACTTTTTCATCTTTTTGTGTCGTTAGTGTTTAACCTGTTCTCAGAGTTTTAATGCCACTCATGGTCCTTGGACTTGCCATCTTAAACCGTCGAGAAATCTCTCCCAGGCTTCCTCACGATGTTTTCGTTGACCGTTTTTTGAAGCAAGTGATGATTCTACAATATACACATGAATCCGAAAAGTCAGAGGTGCGTGCCTTGGGTTCGAACTCGAGACCTATGACTTCAACAATCAACAACAACAATAATAATAACAATCTACAGCTCATATCACTAGGCTATAACTAGCTTTCATTTAAAACTGATAGTCATGATCACTATCCTATCGTTTTTTTTCTTAATTTATTTTGGGTTAGCACAGCATGTTTTCTTTTTTGTCACATCTCTATTTGCTGCCATCTGTAAAGTCACCTCCTATATCGATATCATCTTTCACACAGTACATCCATTATTTCTTTAGTTTTATAACCATAACTCGCTTATTAAAAAACTCAAACGATAGATACTGCAAGAGTCGATTGCTGTTCTCAAAAGTATAATATCTAGCTGTCTACATATAAATAAAGATCCTATACGACAATCGAAATAAACAACAACAAAATTGCAGTAAATAATTCAATCAAATTCACTTCCGTTACCATTTCCGACAGAAAAATTAATGTTGAAAGAGCCACCTTCCGGCCCGCAGAGCGTACCTCCGATCATATTTCATACATTCCGATCAAATAATTGAAAAATAAGCAAAGACCATTTATAACGTCCGTTCTGTGTTAAAGCCGGTCTGAGAGTAGTCGAAGTCGTAATAAATGCGCTGTACGTGACGGCAGTAGTGACCTTTTTACATTTTTCAAAAATTCGCTCTGCCGTCAATGGTGCGATGCGGAGCCACTGTGATGCATAGCTATGGCAGACAGACGACTTTGTGAATATTTGAAAATAGACAAATAGAACTAGTCTCAGAAAGGGATGACGCGTTTTTGCGACTGTGAACTTGTGAAGTAATGAAAACAAGATTGCAAGCTGCGCTGAGGGGGAAAATATAGTTGTAGACTTTTGCGAAGAACATTGCGAGATGCTCTTTTTTGTATTTTTCGTCAAAAATGTTAATGAAAGACTACAAAAATACTATCTTAGTTTAAAATACACGCAAGAAGACAGTCTACAGCTTTTAAAAAATTAAAACATATTTTACGAAATTCAATATTTTATTTTTTAAACCTTTTAATGCGCTGTCATTTCTTGATCGATGGTACCCTAATTTTAAAAAACACCGCTCGAATTCCTTGACTTTTGTCGCACGTCTACACAGGCCTGTAAAGGGGGTTGCACACGGCCTAGTGATGGATGGCGCTTACGTGTCGACGGACGACACCGCTCGTATTTTATTTTAATGCCATCGGCGTAACACCCGTCTCACAGAGGCTTAAAATTGAAAATTCTCTATGTTTAGGTATCGGAAAAAAATCACATATTTTCTTTAATATAATACGTATTATTATTAAATCACGTTTTGTGTGTTTTGAGGCTACCTCATGTCAATTCAAACTATTTTAAAATTGAAATGTAACTAGCCTGTAGCCTTTTTGATTTAGGTACATTTATGACGCATATACACAAAACCTATGAGTAGCTAATGAAAATTCGATTAAACAAGTATTTTCAATGGAATTGTTTCAATTATATAATACTCTGCATATTTTTACATTTTACGAATGTAAGTAATAGCAAGAAATAATTTAAAAAATGTGTAACATACAAATATATCTCCTCTGTCCAAACAGAAAATATGAAAAAACCACACATGTTTTCCCAGAACACGTAATACCAATGCATTCAGTCCAATCATGTTAATACCAGGCTTCCAGAAAAACCGTAGTAGTGTACAAACACCCCGCATACTTCTCCCTAGCGTGATGCGGTTGCGTGACGGCCAATACTTTATTGTTCCCAACTATTAACATTCTTCTGCCGGATTGTTTAGATAACTCTTGCGTTTGCCTCCCGCCGACTTATGGTCACCTAGTACTTTGGCTTGATAGAGTGCACGTCAAGTAAATTGGTAGATTGATGGTTTTCTAGTTTCTCTAGGCCCTTCATTAATAAGTTTTGTTGTGCTGGACAGAGTGTGCGTAATCAATAGATACCGGGTAAAATGGGGTGGATAGAAACTCAAGGGTGAATAGAAACAAAACTTTGAGGAGGATATTCACGTAAGTTAAAAGTTGTTTGTTACTCACGAGGCCTGTAATGCTTTCAAATAATTGAGATAAATAGTTTCGACACCTTGTTAGTATCAAACAATATTAAACTACCGTAAAAATCCTCCTCAAAGTTTTGTTTCTATTCACCCTCGAGTTTCTATCCACCCCGTTTTACGGTATGTCATTTAATTATTTTCTTACAGAGTAAAATACGTCAAAACTGATGGTTTTAGGAAGTAATAAAGAAAACTAATTAATAGAAACAATATAGAGTAAAATCAACAAATGTCGACTTAAGAGAACAAATGCAGTTTTGGATGTTGCAGTCTATAGTTGGATTTATTATATCTATAAAAATATGACGTTTAATATAACTGACTAGCATTTGGCTCGCGACTTCTACTGCGTAAATTTTATTATTTTTCCTTCAAACTTTAACATTCCCCTACGCCCTTGTAGTTTTGAAAATAAAATAACCCATGTTACTCAGTGATAATATTGCTTTCTAATGGTACAAGAAATTTTGAAATCGGTTCTGTAGGTTTTGACTGAAATTTCTACAAATAAAAAAAATCCTCTTCACAATATTAGTATACATAAATTAGATTAGAAAAGATTTGATCAAATCAATAGAATAGGTATACCCAGTTTAGTTACTTAGTTTTGCCTGCCAAATAATGAGTATGATTTCATGTTTGTTTTCCATTGGGAAACCTACTGAGTGTATATGAACCCTGCCTATATACGTAGTACTGATGCTTGGGTTTGAAAGAGCGTGTCGGACAAATTGATTGATAGACTACGGGCGAGCTTTTTTCGTGAAAGTTGAAAGTTTATTCCGTGTTTGTATGTTTCCAAGTAAAATGAACAAAGACAAATAAAAATATATATAATTATTAAAGCTACTGCTACAGCAGCTGCTACTCATATTTTCTCCTCCACTATCAAGTCCATCCAAAGGTTGTCTGTGAGAGATCGCTTTTTGCGATAAGACCGCCCATTGTAACACCCTATGTACCCTTAAAATTATAATTTGTAAGTTTTAATGGTGTACAATAAATAGTATTCTATTCTATTCTATTCTACTGCCTTTAATTGAGAAACAAGACAATGTAGGTTCTACTTTCAAAATAATGCTTTTAATTTCTCCAGTTCATACAAATGGGTTTCCGAAAATTAGAAGATTTCCCGAGAATTTCAATAGGAAGTTTGGGATGGTTTTCACGAAAACCTCCAGGCGAGTTCGCTTACGGGTCTATTTCGCGAAACGATTGTCTAACTCGCCAAGTTTTCCCAAACGATTTCCGTTACCCAAGAGGACTCGGTAAATAGAGGGACAGAACTTATTCTAATTGATACTTTTGGTACAACAGAATGGACCACTCTAGACAAAACGAGACTTTCATTCGATCTGACAAAACAAATTAAGTTCATGACACTAAACAAGTTTCAAGATTTCTCGAATGTTTACTGAAGTTTTATTGGCAATTAAAATAAGCCAGTGTTATGTACAAACAACTAGAAGTCTTATCAAAATTAAATTTGGAGTAGGTTACGTAAATGTTTTACATAAAACAATAGTCTTCTAAAATGTGGTACTTTAGGAGATTATCGGCCCAGCGTTTTATGTTGGGGTCTGCTTCTAAATTAACCGCATACAGTAGAATCAATTAATATGCATCAATTGACATGGTGCAACTCACTATCTGACTTCCACGACCCGGTCGAGTAACATATTGGAAGATAGGTCATCAGATTTTCCAGCTTGTGGCTATATGTGACGACTGTCAAAGATGAAGTGACGATCATGCTTTCTGAAACATGTAGGTCTCGATTTGTAATAGATAATCACTTATCCTTGGCAAGAGTTGCTTAACCTCAGATCGACCTGTGTGGCTGTTAAATTTAAGCCATGAGCTTCTTTGGCAGAATGAAAATCTTTGAATATAATATTTCTATTCACTATTTCAATATCTTTTGAACGTGAACCTAGTTCTGAATATTAAAGACGTCCAAAACGTCAAACCATTTCATAGAATATTTTCTATTGTCCACTCCAATTTTATAAAGCTCGCTGTTCACTTCGAAACAAAGTCTAACAAATGCGATGCTCCGGAGACATAGATCTCGCTATTGCAAAGGATGTTTATATTGTAAAGATACCGTTGATTTCACGGGACGATGGCCACGGTGGAAACAATTCCAAAAAGGTCGTCGCTTGACATTTGATAGAATGCCCTTCGGAGCATGAATAAGCCTATGGGTTTAGACTTAGCCTGTCATGTCGCTTTATTATTTTTCCTACCGAATTTTACGAAAGCATTCTCTTGATTCTTTTCAATTTTCTATTGTTATTGGAGTTTTATTTTGTATTTTATGTTCGTGTTTTGTCGCAACAGTTTTCCATACTGCTTGGATTGAAGAATTGATAGCATCGTCTTGTAGTATTTGTAAGGAAATATTGAAAAGATTTTGTTGTGTATCTATCACATTGTGTGTTTACGCTGCTTTATGTTGTCGACACCTTTCAACCTTGTTTATTATTTTGTGTTCTGTACTAGGTAGTAACATTGTCAATATACATTCATAGCTTGTTAGGTGTGTCGCCCATTTTAATTAACATCGCAATTTCATCCCTAATACGCAGCCGCCTAATAGCAGCACTACCGCAATTAGCAATAAAATACTCCATACCAAGACTTAACTACGCTTTTACGACAAAAACTGGCAAATAGGTATGCGTAGAAAACGCACTTTTGCGCCTTCAGTCAACAGTATAGTGAAAACGAATCGCGTGATCCGGTCACTCGGAATCACTCACAATTAATACTCGTAAAACATTCAGCATTGTAACCTTTTTAATTCATTACGTCATAACCGTCACTGAATGGCGGTAAAAACGGTTTTGTTTACGTTCGTGATTTGAATCGGTCTTACGATATTGCATGGGGTTGCCTGCCCCGTGTCGTCCCGGGGTCATATATTCGGTGTAAGGACAGTATATTTTAGGAGAGATAAGATTATGTTTTGTATATGTTAAATTTAGAGTGATGCTCGGTTTCGGGTCAACAGTACGTACGTACCATGTGATCCTGATAATATAAAAGAGACCCAACATAAATATGAAAGCAGTGTAAAATATTATAATACTTTTTATGCCTCGGACACTGAGGTATATGAGCCATAAGTTCTAGCTTATGGTACTCATTCTTTTTCTAAGTGCTAAGGTGCAAAGGCGTCATAAGATACACTCGCAACGACGACGTTTAAATATAACGTTAGTATCAGAGTGCATCATAAAGAGCCATTGTGTCAAGAATTTCTAGTCGTAAAATGTTTCGCTTCTGGTCATACAACATCCAATATTAGGTTAGTTACGGTTTTGATAGATTTGATTCTAACGGAGCTTTATCATAACATGTGTTTTTTTTTCTTCTTTATTTTAGTCCAATGATAATGATGTATTAAGAATATCTGGCAAAACGAAGTACACATTCTAACTATAGATATTAGGTGTACCTACTAATTAAGACAAAAAAATGGTTAGTTTAATGGTTTTGAAAATAAAAGAAACATACAGTAAAAGACTGGCTACCTTTATTGTTGTTTCTTTTACATTACCGCCAAGCGACGGCAAAAACAAAATTGAAGGTGTTGGAAAACGCTAAGCTAAAGTGCACTTGGAGTAAAATAAACATTTATGTATCAAGAAAATTCCATCCTATTTAGACGAGTTTGGATTGCGGGAGGAGGCATTGTATGCCAGTTCAGCAAATAGTAGAAAATCCTTCGCCGTCTTTTCGCTTCTTTAGCTTATTGTCAGGGCCCGTCTTTGCTTAAAATCCAACAGGTCTATCGTCTGGCTGAATACAATGAATTGCTTTATTTACAATTTTGCGAAGTTCTGGTTTTATATTCGAATGGATATTGAATAGTTGTATTTAACAATCATTATCATAAATAATGACCGTTATTGAAATTGTAACAACTAAAATATAGTAACTAATAGCTAAACAACATTTGTTTGTCACTGAAAGTGGTTGTTAAAATATTTGTAGGTCTCATAGAAATACGGTCCATAACTTCACGCTAGAACTAACCAAATTCAAACTATTTCAACTCTTACACCTTTTATTTGTGGCGATTTTTTAGCTAGCCAACTAGTGGCAACCAGCCAAACATGAAAAAAGGTTTCTGCTTTCCTTCTACCGGAACACGTACAATAATGGGCTGTATTGAGTTGTGTTAAAGTGAATTTTGAATTGGTAGCTTGCAGAATTAAGTTTGCGAAGCTGGTATTGTTTGGTAAAATGATGGCAATAAATATAAAGGAAGGCCTTTAGAACTATCAAATAGCGTTCAAGCGCGCTTTTTAACTGAGTATGACGGGAGGGGTACGGTTGATTTTACCTTTGGCCGAACAAGAGCTGTGCTTACAATGCATTTTCCTTTGCTTGCTGTATTGTTTTGACATTCTTCGATATTGAAATTACAAGTTGTTCTCGTACTTGTACGAGAGCTTTTGTATACATGTCCGTTTAAATTGTGATGTTAAAATGCTATATGTGTGTTTTGTGCAGACAAATATTCATGATGATTGCGTAACTAAAAGCTAATTTTGGATAGACATTAACGCCACTATTCCATTCATACCTTACCTTTATGATTAATAAATCAATGCGGTGACACCACGGATTAACTGTTTTTATTGTACACTGAGTGAATTCACACCACACAATTACCTTTTGTGTCATATCGAAGACTTTTGTCTTTTAGATAAATAGGTTAGATTATAAGTTATTAGACGTAAGGATGTCACTACACTATTGGATCACTGTAATAATAGTTGTAATTTTTTTTAAATAAATTAATGAATAAATAAATAAAAATAAGACCTTAAGTGTGATCGTAATACTACTTTGTAATATACATCAAGTAGCTTTTATAACCCTATCAGCTGAAGTCCTACTTACCCCATAAAACAGCGTGCGTGAACTATACAGCTCGGGACTACACAGTGAAATCGTGATGCATTCACTCACGCAACATCCGCCGTGTGAATATTTTATGTGAAAAATTGCAAACGACGGCTGTAATGCTTTGAACATATGTATGTCAAAGGAATACATGTTTATTCTAATGTTGAGTAGAGGATATCTAAGGATGAAAAAAACACAAATACGCAGAGGCTGACCAAAGTCAGATTTTGTTGACAGAAAATAAGCTAAACAGTGAGAAATAAAAAGATATTTAAAGGTAAAATTGTATGTTATTTTTGACCCATATTGGATTGGATTTCACAGAGGTTGAGGCGCCTGCTTCTCATAAAAAGGTAGTGATTTGAATAAAGTACCTACTCGAAAATCGCGAGGAAACCTTGACAAATTATAGTTTTGAAATCGATTTATCGAAAATTATTAATGCTCGTGCTTTCCCTGCATGAAAAGAGGCCTCTGCCCTAACTGGCTGGTATTATTGATTTTACAAAGATAAAGGGCTAAGGTGGTATACCTATCTTTTAGGAACAGTCTTTCCAAAAAAAGTGTGGCGCTAAGCAATGTCCTATTTTTATCTGAAAACCAACAAGGAAGGTACCTTTACAACAATATATCTTATCCGCTAGATATAACGATCATCCACATAAGGCGAACTGCCGGCTCATAACATGAGGTATTAATAAAAGAGTTGGGCCGTCCCTTTGTGTACAAAACTCTTCATTAGAGAGATCACAGCGTTGTTGCGTGCGGTAGATGCTCCTTTTGTACGACGAATCGGACCTTTTTTTCCAACTTTCAGGGCTTGGTTTAAGTTGAAGGGTTTTGTTGATATTTAAGAAAAGTTTTTGGTTATTTTGTTCTCTTTTTGGAAATTGACAAAGTGCTTTTTATACCAGCCTTTAAACACAATTGTCTAAATTAGTCATGATGAGTTCAGTTTTAGATTAATGTAAAGCTTTTGATACTGTATTCATGATTATACGTTCCAAGCAAGAAGAACATTTTAATGATTACAAAAGATACATGATCGGTTTCGCAACTGTCTTCAACAAGGACCTAACCTGTAAAAGAAAATTATCACTTAAACTTATTACAGCACCATCATTACCTTAAGAGTCCCTCAAGGTAATATGTTTGATCCTATTTAGTTTGACGACGTTGAACCAATAATTTTACATATGATTATTATAGTTGTTTTGTTATTTCTAATAGCAGTAAGCTTACAACTTACGCACTATTTACGGTCGAGAAGGTTCGCCCTAAACACGTCTACGTATGATGTTTGTATTGTCTGGCTGATGGAAAAGTTTGGGCAAGGGGTCTGCGATTTTTGTATTACATACTGGATAAGACAAAGGTGCTTTTCATTGGTGATTTGTTCGCTTAGGCTTAATGGCTTGCATGCTCGAGAAACTTATAGTCTCGTCTATTAAGAAGGGGAAGAAGAACTGAATAATAAGGATAGTATTGTTGTATAATTTCTGTGTTTGTTTGGGAAATATGTAGGAAGTTAAGGCAGATACTTGGGGTGTTTTCTTTACTTTCGTTTGTTGTAAGCCATTTAAAGGAAAATCCTTTTTTTACTCCCAGTTAAAGTTTCATTTTTGGCCAATGTTTTCATTTAATTTTGTGTTAAATATCGATTTGTATATAATTGCGTACCTACTTGATCCTAGTAAAGAGCTTATTCAACTGAACCTTTTAACCCTTCCATTGCTGGTGGCAACATTTCTTCCTTACCTTTGACGTTTATAAAATGCGTACTGAAACGTTGGCCCCTTTGGCCTTATGCCACCATAAAGTGGAGTTTCCTCATGGTTTACGACAAGTCGCAGCTCCCGCGCGCCTTTTTTATTCACGACAGATTTAGTAGTCGACACGTGCGTGTGATTTACACGTGCTTTTTATAAGTATAATATATCGGTGTTTTATATTAAATAAAAACATGATTTATAAGGAAGCTGTTTTTGGAAGTGTTAACGTATGCGGATTTTAAGTGCGTGCAAAATTTACGGTTATGTTTATTGAATTTGCGGGAACTAATATTAATAAATTAAAACTGTCATTTTATTTTAGCTAACTCTTTCATAATTATCTAGTAAACATAAAACTTAAACGACTTTGTTGTTAAAGATTATGAAGTTCAGTCAAAGAACCTACTTAAGGTTCGTGTTTCAACAAGAAGAAAAATGACAAGTAGGTACAATGTTATTACTAAGTATTTTATCAAAAAAACATTTTACATTTTTTCCAGTAGGTACACATCTTACATAGGTCCGGAACTCCTAGTAAAAAAAACAACACGTTTTCACTATCAAATACTGAATATTCCTACAACAGAACTTGTTTAAAGTTACAGCAATTACAAACACCTTCATAAACAAAAAACAAAACAGAAAAATAATATGTCATTTTAAACTCGGAACACATTGCGTCACACACACAAAATAAACGCAACCCCCTGACGGATACGGCGAATAGAAACGTCGCGAAAAATATACTGCGTTACAGGAAACGAATACAAATACGAATAAAAATAAATATACAAGAGGAATTCCGGGAGTGTGCGGAAATGAGAAATACCATATTCCAGTTTGAACCCCAATTCGCGGCGGTAGGGTTGGCGTATGCTGTTGCAGCCAGTGTTACGCGGAGTAATGAAAATCGAGTATTGAATTATGTAATGACGGTGTGCCGTTGTTTTAATGTGAAAGTTCACTCAGTTTTTATACACAATTTTGTAGAGTATTGATGTGAAGCCCTTTTCTACTTTAATGTTTCTCGAATACATTGGTCAAAATTTAGATTGTCATGTAATTGTGGGTTCACTACCGCATCTCTTGATTAAGACTCCCTTAATACCAACAGTAGCTATAATTGGCTATCGTTGATTTTGTAAGCGATTAGTTACCTATATTAGCATTGCTTAGTTTGGATCAAGATGGCGTTGGGTGAAAGTTTTGAATTCATCATGCAAGTGAATACTAGGCGATCAGGCGTACAAAATCATAAAAATTCTTAACAATATGAAAATCCCATCAAAAACATTTCATGTAAAATGTTGCCAAGACGACCACTATGTGGTTTGCCCTGTGAAAAAGATATCAGATCTCATGTAGAGCCAAGCTGCCTAACTCTACCGACCCTAACTTCACAAATTCTACATAATTATCAGTAAAAATGTATGGCTTCACCGTTTCGCTACCATCGTGGAGGTGATGCGTATATCTAGTTTCTGAAGTAATAACGAAACAGCCAAGCCATACATTTATAGCCAGATAAGGACCACAATATCGACTAAACATTTTCATGTCACTAAATATTCCTCAATAGACTCGCGGTATGTAGCCGGTGAATATTTATCGGCTCAACGTGCATACATCAGCTGCCAAGTACACACCAAGCCATACATTTTAAACAGCCTTTATTCGGTAAGCTATACGCGAGCGATATTTTAACAATATTGTACTTGTTTATATCTACCTAGGTTTTCTTGGACATATTTTTTACTTTCCAAACTGATCAAATTGAAAATTATCAGTTGTTATAGGCGTTGGTTGTCTAGTGGTTGAATACGCTGCTGCTGAGTATAAATAAATAAATAAAATAAATAAATAAAATAAATAAATATTCCACAACTTTTTCACACAACGCCATCTAGTCCCAAGCTAAGCTTGTGTTATGGGTACTAAACAGCTGATAAACATACCTATATATTTCTAAATACATACATATTATAGATAAATTACACCCAGACACAGAACAAATGATCGTGCTCATCACACAAACATTTGTCCTGGGTGGGAATCGAACCCACGACCTCCGGCATAGCAGTCAGGGTCACTAACTACTAGACCAACAGGCCAGTCATACTGTACAGTATATAAGGTCCTGGTTAAGATTTCCAGTTACGCGTTATTGTGGTTTTCTATCACGAATTTCGCAGTAGCAGATCGGAGGTTCAATAACATCAATGGCGAAATGTAAGGTAGGTACACAGTTACACCTCTGCCCAATCGTTAGGAAATTACTGGTATGATGTTACGTCCATAGACATAATACAAAACATTGTATATATTTTAGTCACTGCTAACATGTATATATACGTCTACCTGTCTAAAACCAATCCAAATTCTTGGTTGTGAGTTTTTTTTTTAAATCTTTATTTTAAGGGACTTTTGAACTCAGTTCATGTCAGCCCCATCATAAACTTATCTTAAATTACAAACAAAAGGCAATAGAACTAAGCTAAAAAAAAAATCTTAAATATTAACTAGTGAGTAAATCAATTTAGCAACTCGGGACAAAGCTCGAGATAAAAAACTATAAATTATGCCTAAATCTAACCTATTTATACCTAACTTCCTAATAACTTGGTTTCTCTCAGATTCGTTCTTGACGCATTCCATCAAGAGATGTACATCTTCTCTTTTACCACAAACCTCGCAGGTTGTTAGATTTTCAAAATTATCTTTTTCCATCTGTAGAATCCACAACATTACTGACCACGAATATCTCCAGTAATTCTCTGTTCTATCCAACAAAACAAACATACAACTCCTGCTATATAACTATAAACCTCAACCCAAGATCCTAAGCGGTGTAGGCAGTGACTGCGGTGGTGTGGCCGCCTGTCAGATTGCGGCGTCGACTGCACCGGGATTAACTGGAGCGGTCGCGACTCTGTTCAGTGTAACTACGTGTCGCTCGGAAGGATCGGAACAAGAAACAGATGTGCGAAAGATGTTTTGGTTGTTTTCTAACAGAAACAATGGTATCGTGATTTATCTGTTTGTATTTTGTTCGATGTTTGGAACGGGTGCAAAGCATTTCATTTTTCAACAGGCTTCGCGCTAAACCACAAGTTCTAGACAAAGTCACATTTTCATTTGCTGCAGCTTCCACAATTTCATACATTTCGTATTCATCAAACTTCGTTATACTTAATTAATGAAAATCTGTTTTTGTGATACTTATTAGTAGTTAGTAGAATTATTTAATTTAATAAAAGTATAGGTATATAATAATAATAACATCACCTGTGTATTTTTCGAAGGCATTTCAGTAGCACAATGCTTCGCCAGTTATGTTAGTCTTTATTGCTAAGAAATTCCAGAAGGTAAAACGGTTATAATTGAACAGAAAACCGTGGCCTTCGCAGTAGCTTGTGATCGCTAGGAAGTTGCATCATAAAAAAGGAAGGTAGTTAAAGGTTTACGGTAAACAAATTTATTTGCAGAGAAAGTAACAAATAAACATGGTAGTGACTCACACAAAGAGACACCTTGGCGATCAGTGGAGACTGTTGTTGTAAGTGACAGTGTTGTGTATAAATACCACACATCACAAACACTGTTAATAATATGTATGCCAGTCAAAACCATATTTCCAACAGTAAGTAACAAGACATATAACAATCCCTTACAAAGTTCACGCTACGACACGCCCTACAAACCTCAAGCAAGCACAAACAATAGCAACACGATTTCCATTGTGATACGTAATCGGGACGTTTCTCTACGTTTTGTAGTAACCACGATTTAAACAATAGCATTTGAGCTTATTACGTGTTCGTAGCTTGTCTGTCTGTCATATCTAGCAAGTCAGGACAAAGGATGGAAGATGTTAGAGTTTCGGCTGGTTGGAAGTAGAGTGCATTTAATTCTGTGTTGTTTGTTAAGCTTGTAATGTCTAGATTCGTTGGTTTTCAAAAGGATTATGCTGCGGCGCGGTGTTTGCTGTAGGATTATTTTTTTGTTTTGTTGGCGTTCAATGTAAAGTAATTTTCGAATACTTTACCTTTGATGAAAACAAAAGCAGGTATTTTGAAAATATGCTATGGATTTGTTCAAAAACTTTGCTTGGCACGATCGAATGAAATTGCGAAAGTTAGCGAAAATATTTTTGACAGCCCTATTCAAACGACGCCGATAAAACGCGCGCATACGATGCAACGCACACGCGTTGTTATTTCTATGTAAATTTAAATAATGATATTTTTGTCGCGCGACTACGCGGCTGAGATTTATCGCGTCAAGTCTCGCGGGGCGGTGCGCGGAAAACGCGCCGACTACGAATGGTGTATTGAATAAGTATTGGATATAAATCACATCTGTTGCAACCCTAAGGTGGTGGAAATTGCTGATGGTGCTTTTGTAGTTTTCTTTGTGGGGAGTTTTATTATTTGCGGTATCTAAACATTAATTTTAGAAAAGTAGGGAAAGTAGTTTTTTTCAAGCAGTTTCGAGAAATCTCAAACGATACATACAAAATCAATAAGTGCCCCGAAGTATAAGTACGCTCTACAAAATGTAATTAAAGACAACTTTTGAATAAAACTGATAATAAAATTCCACTGAACAACCAATAACAATAAGTGGAAACATCTTTCAAAATATAATAAAATTCGTCAAAACTCAATATCAAATTACTCGGCCATTCGGGATTCCGACACGCGAATTCCACACGATTGGTAGCCTATAATAAGCAATTTGGCCATCAAAAATATTATTTCATTACTGCCAAGCCAAAACATTTCGCGGGCCGCTGCGCCATTTCGCACAGTATTAATAACTCGTTTAATGAGTTGCATAATTCATGGCGAGAGTAAATATTGAACTATCGGTATGGTGGCAGTAGGTACCTACGTTTTGTTAAAATAATAGGGTTTTGTTTGTCGTTTAGGCGTTTGTGTTATTATTGGTGTCGACGTGGTTTTTGACTGAGGTTCCTTGGTTATTTATTTAATAATTAAGCAAAACATTTTCGCAATGTCATTATTATTTAGGTATTGAGGTTGCAAGATTATTTATTTAATAATTCAGCAATACAATAAACCTCAAGTTAATACAATTAATAAACATAATAATAATGATTTTTGTGTACGCTGTCGCACTAATGGTCATACATTAACTAATTGCTCACAACCTCGTACATTAATAATTTGTTATAGATGTGGTTTAAAAGATGTCAAATTTACTAACTGCCCTAACTGTAGTAAGACTAACAACTCAAAAAAACTAAACAACGACTTGGGTAATAACAACTTTAACCAATCGTGCCTCGTAATGTTTTTATATTTCTATACCGATATTAATAATGTTATACAGAGAAAATATTTGTATTTTTGTATGTAAAGAATTAACTTGAAAACTGCTGTATCGATTTGGAAAATTCTTTCACCGTTGGGAAACTACAGTGTCCCCGGGTGGCATAGGTTTTTTATACATGTATTCTTACAGAAAAAGGAACTATGCAGGTGAAACCGCGTGACGTCCGCTAGTAATGAATATATACATAATATCTGACAAAAAATACATAAGGAAAGGTTAAATTATGAATTAAAATACATTTAAGTATGCTACTCCAAACAAAAAGTCATTCATGACATTATAACTAACATTATTTATGTGTAAAATTAGCAAAATAACCAAGAGAATCTCGCTTTATTCCATGTCATAGGTGAAACTTTTGAAACTGAGGAATGCCCAAGAGTGACACATTTTGATATTCGCATTGCTGAGCTAGCTAACATTATCAGTGAGTTCCTGTTTTTCATACAACATGAAAGTCAATAAAAATTATTAAGAGTCGATGATTTCATTAAAATATCGACGTACGTAGTTAGTACTTTTGCCTTTTTGACTACAGTTAAAAATTACAATATCCATGAATATTAATTTAAACTCTTGCTGAAAAAAAATATAATTTATATATCACTGAGTAAAATCTTTACTATCCGTATACACATTTACTATCCGTATACATTTACTATCAACAGATGCATTATGTCACAGACTACATAAAGCAATATTGTTGAAACCAACTGTGAAAACTGTTTTTTTACGCTGCAGTGATTAAAAAGGAAGGGAATGGTGCAATGACGCGATAAATACACGTTCGGACAATATTACTAGCGCAGTATGTAAACATTATAATAATATTATTGGGAACTGAATTGGTGAACAAATATCACTTATCAAAATGTTATTTTCTATCGATATTTTGTGATAGAATATAATATGGTTACCTACTAAAATAAAATGATTCTGATTGGAATGTTTGAAGTATGAATGTCAAATGTAACAGAAGACCAATAAAATTATGAATGGATTGTGTGAAATGATGCTACTAACTATTGAGGTGATGGAAAATTGGTATAGATATAAGTACCTATGAACGTAAAACTTGCTGTGTTGTTTACAAACAAATTGGAATTCTGAGCAGAAAGATCAATACATTGTTGGAGAACGGGTTAAGTGCCACTACACAAATAATAAGGTAGAGGTCAACTTATAGGATTTTCGCATTTCGGCAGTTAAGTCCTAAGCACATTAGTTCGGATTGTTTAGACTCTATTGCCACAAATTCAGGATCCTACTATACTACTACAACTAACCTGATCGAACCTCAACCTTTTTAACTAGACCAACAATCATATTAGTTCGGTTCGACATTTTGACAGATGAAAGTAAATAAAGTTGTACTTATTCATCAATCACCAGGTAGATTTCAAGGATTGCATGTCAAATTTAGGGGTTTTGAAAGCAAATTTGGCCGCCTAAAGTGGTTCATTTGTTCGGTAATGATATTAATTTATTTGAACGTCAGCCGTGAGCGTAGGCCGCGTTAATCTTGATAAACTAGCTAGATAATCGCAACAAATCGGGCTCAGAATTGTTGTACCAACGGTTTGTTTATTCCTGAAATTGTCACTATTTTTTTGTTTTGTTTTGGTTTTTCGTAGCGTTATTCAGGTGGTTTTGAAATGACTTTCAAAAGCAAAGAAAAACCTATTTTTTTTCTGTATATTAATGTTCGGGCATGAATTCACTGTCATCTTCTGCATAGCCTTTTTCGTCGTCGGCATTTGTTCTAGCCGTATGTACAGTTGAATACAAATGTGTTTTATGGTGCGACTGCCTATATAATAAAATAAATAAATATTCGACGACTTTTTCACACAACGCCATCTAGTCCCACGCTAAGTTAAGAGCTTGTGTTATGGGTACTAAACAGCTGATAAATATACTTATATATTTGTAAATACAATATTATAGATAAATTACATCCAGACACAGAACAATTGATCGCGCTCATCACAGAAACATTTGTCCGGGGTGGGAATCGAACCCACGACCTCCGGCATAGCAGTCAAAGTCACTGACTACTAGACCAACAGGCCAGTCAAAAGTCAAAATTCAGTATCTGGCTTCTATGACCCAGTGACTGGGTATCAGAACACCTTTTAGGTTAACAGGTTGTCAAAGATCTGCATATTATAACAGCCGAGACTAACCGCTCAACGTACAGACGCCAGCACATCAACCTACCCCAATGTGTCAAATTTCTTTGATTGATTTTCAACTTTATTCTAAACACGATAAGTTTCATGTTCAATTGGGAAAATTTGACAGTTTGGGGTAGGTAGATGTACTGGCGTCTGTACATTCCGAGGCACGGAAAAGTTTTTACATGTAGTGAATGATCACGCACATGGACCAACCACGGTAAGCGTTCGATAAACCTGCGATCATATAACCGACCCACAAAATGTTACTTGAAAGATATATAAATATTGAAAAAATCCAAACTATTTTTGGTAAATTGTTTGAAATTTAATAATCATTTTATTTCAAGTTTGCATTCATATGTGTTAGTAACAATATTTACAGTAAATCTAAAATAGTAATTGATTTAGTCTAAAGTTAAAAAAAAAAACATAGCACGCTTCTATTTTACTTTAACAACGGCATTCGGGTTTCGTCCCCAGCGGGCCGCTAGTGCAGTAATTGTTTCCAATAAACCACTGTAGTACACAGCGTTTAACAACACCAATGTGAGTTTAAAAGTGCAAAACACTAAAAAAATACGTAGAATAAAATTCGAATACATAATATATTCGTAAGAAGTTGGCAGATTCATCCCAAAGTTAATGTTTCGGTTTAGTTTTTCTCCATATATTTATTTTTGTTCACAATATACCTATGTATCTACGTGTTTTTTTCTTATTCATTTATTTATTTTTAACTTTAATGCACCTACAATGTTTACTTTGATCTCTCCATCACCTTAAGGTAGACTGGAACTAGAAAAAGGCTAAGGAAATAATTTTGCCTTCTAACTTTTTAAAAGTCGGTTCAAAATAAGCATTTCACAAAATGTTTTAAACAGATGTAGCTACCTATTTCTGGTCTCAAGTGTAATGAGACCTCTTTATTTCTACGTATAAAGCTTTCATCAGCGCGGTCCATACATGTTACATACATTCGGGGTAAACGGACTTTTTGACAAACGTCTACATTTTACTGCGCGAAATTTTACGACTATGCCGCTTGCAATGTAATTTAACTTTCTTTAGCTCTAATGGAGTGCATGGAAACGGATGTTTAGCGAGAGCTGACACTGATGCGAAGTGCATGTCGCATCTTGAATGCAAGCGTCCCAGGTACTTACTTAACTTTAACGTGTAAAATTGTCGATATTTTTCGTAGATAATATTTTCTATACAGTAGCTGTTTAATTTTATTTGAAGAAATAAATAAATATTCCACAACTTTTCACCCAACGCCATCTAGCCCCAAGCTAAGCTAAGAGCTTGTGTTATGGTTACTAAACAGCTGATAAACATACTTATATACTTCTAAATACATACATATTATAGATAAATTACACCCAGACACAGAACAAATGATCGTGCTCATCACACAAACATTTGTCCTGGGTGGGAATCGAACCCACGACCTTCGGCATAGCTGTCAGGGTCACTAACGACTAGACCAACAGGCCAGTCAATGTCAATGAAGCTTAGCGATTGCATTCTCTTCACTATTTATGGGTTCATTAATAAAATTGTAACCTCTAACATATTTATGACAATATTAAATATCAAGTCAGGCCAGCATTCAGCTTCCTCAAAATTTCAAATTTCTGTAATATTTTTTTAAACTTTTTACAACCAGAATAAGGTTCGAGTTTAATTGGGAAAATTTTACATATTGGTGAAGCTTTTTTTTTTAAATTTTAATTTGATTCATTCATAAATCAACACATAACATGTTTTCAAAAAATCTGCCAAACTGCTTAACAGCTTGTGATATGCTGGTGTCTTAGCAATAAAGAGTATTTATTTCTTTTCTATTTATATCTAGCAAACCGCAACTTACCTACATAAATTCGCACTAGTGCGAGTTTTTACCCGCAACACCTTTGTTCCTAAACCTAAATAATCGTCACACATTCCAAGTATCAAACAATCAAATAATTCGTAGTTCGAAGTTACCTAATCCAATGCATACAGTGTCGTCCCGCATTTGTCAACATTGTCGCGTGCTGCGGGCGACATCGGCGCACTAATGGGAATGCAAATGCGTTGTCTCTTTGTCGCGTGCGTGCGACCCACGCGACACTCACTGTTAGATGAATGCACTCCATAGACTGTGATTTGCGAGATTTCCTTCGGTCATGTGTATTGTTAAGAAACTGCTTAATCGGGGTAATTGATCATTGTGTCAACTTTCATCATTAGATCATAGATCATTGTGTCAGGTAAGTGGAAACGTGAGACGACGGCTCTAGAAAAAAATACTTAGACCTTACTGGTGAGGTTTTTCAGAA
Organism: Euplexia lucipara; assembly: GCA_921972225.1. Classification (NCBI taxonomy): domain Eukaryota; kingdom Metazoa; phylum Arthropoda; class Insecta; order Lepidoptera; family Noctuidae; genus Euplexia; species Euplexia lucipara. The sequence goes on from OV179150.1 coordinate 4,073,283, forward strand.
AGTTCAGGTGCGTAGGTACCCGCAATCGGCGTGTGTGTATGACAACATGTATATGAATGTAAACGATGTAAGAATCGTAGTAGATGGTGTTCTGTAGTTTGTGCCTACCTCCATGGGAAAAAGGAGTTGGTTTATGTATGTATGTATGGTCAACTTTTAAGAAATAAGAGAACATGGTATACCCCGTGGTTAAGCGACTGGCTGCTACGCTGCATCGATTGCGGGGTCGATTCCCGCACGGAGCACGCTCTAGTTCCGGGTCTAGCTGTTTGTGTATTTATTATTTTAAGCCATTCTAACACCCTATCTTAAACTTAATAACTGACAGTTTTTATGGTAACAAAGAGTTTTCTATTCTATTATATTCTGTTACACGTAAGAAAAATAATATTGAGTTTTTTCTTCAGGAATTTATTAGTAGAGTCGGGATTTGTGTAAGGTAGCAAAAGGCTTACTCCAGGGCATTTAAACATTATTAGCAAAATAGGTAGGGCATTATGGGTATAGTTTTGCCTGGTCTATTTGGCAATAATGGGCGAGATGTTTTTATTTCTTTATCTGTAAAAGGTACACCAACAGCTTCTGTATACAAAATATTTTAATACAATAACAGTTGTGGGCTTATACAGTCGTCAACAACGGGTGGACCAACATTCACGAATGTAGTGATAAGCTAGCTAGTTAGCGTTATGTTCTAAACGAAGAACAAAATAATCAGAATAATAAAAAAAAATACATAGGTATATTTATTTCCGTAAATATCTTTTTACAAACACTTTACACGTCATTGTTTAAGTAGTAGGTATATGAGATCGGTGTTTCAATATCTGGCTACTCAGAGAAGAAACACCGAAAGAAACTCAGAGGTCACAATCTCTTTTAAATTACAGACATTATCTTGGTCAAATCACGTAAGAACCATGCAGATTAGTATCAGAAATGGTCTTTTGAACCAAGAGACAACACCAAACTCCGGTTGCACTTCCATCCCAAACAAAATTTCCCCACATCAGCTTAATTAAATCTAATCCAACAGCGCCCTAAACCGCGTTGCACACCGCAAGCTACAATAAAAAGTGATTTTACCACACTCATACATAATCTGTTATCGTGAGCTCGGCAAATACCAGCTCTCACCGGCCAGTGCGCAAACATTGCAGCCGTAATGGGAAATGCAAATGCTGCGTTTATTGCCGACTGTTGTTTGTGTACAGCCGATAGTGTGCCACCGGCTTTAGGTTTGTTGTTCGCGGTATCTATCGCGTAGGTTCTTGCGCTGATAACGGCACGGAAAAATGAGCTTTGTGGTGGTTAGTGAAAGTTCCAAGTTCATGTGGCAAATTAAATCGTTGGTATTCGTGTGTGTCTTGTAATATTAAAATTCTGTCCATGTGTTTATGACTGAACTACCCCTAAACGACTGAACTGACTTTGATAATGTTTGATTAATAATATTTTTATCCTTAACAATATACGTAATCCAATCGATTACTAGAATAAAATAGTGACAGTTTGTTTTATGAATTATTGGCTGGTTCGATTCCCGGCTTGAAATCTGTAAATGCAATAATACTTATTTTTAAAAATAAAGTAATGTTTACTTTACGTAATCTCAAGAATAAAAAGTGGGAGCTCATATTTTTCGAACATGTATATCAGTAGGTGCCATAAACATCGAATTCATATCGTTCACATTCATACATTTAAAAAAAAACAACAACTTGTTAAATACGCCTGTCACCCCCACGGGCGGAAAAACACTGACGTGCAAAACTACAAGATACACATACAAATAATAATTCAAAAGGAAAACAAAAAACATTGCCGAATACCACGTTTTTAAAGCGTGTAGTACAATTTTTTCATTGGCATTAGTGACGGTAGATCGAACATAATTGAGTTGTGCGTGCGCCTGACAGGTATTGTTGTTGCTTGAAATATTGGCTTCAGCTCACTACGTCGGCGGCAGCCGAGCGGGATGGACGCTTTTGTAAAGGTTTTTGATTTTTGCTAGACAAGAGATAGGTTTAAGGATGGGTGGATTACTTGTGTTGACTTCAAGATTGAAAGGTAGCTAACAGAGCTTGTTTACGATATAGTAACAAGTTTTTAATTCACAGTAGCAGGTTTTCTATTTGGAAAGGGTTCCAAGATAAAGAACATTTTATTTTTTTGTAGTTTCTATACTAATATACTAATACTAATACTTATACTTATATACTTAATATAATTAAAATTATAATTATAATTAAAATTATAATTATAATTATAATTATAATTATAATATTATAAAGAGGTAAAATTTGTAAGTTTGTAAGTTTGTATGTAGGGGGTAATCTTCGGAATTAATGATCCAATTTTAAAAATTATTGTACTGGTGGAAAGCTACACTATTCCCGGTGGACATAGGCTACTTTTTATCCCCGTATTCCCACGGGAACGGAAATTACGCGGGTGAAACTGCGTGACGTCTGCTAGTTTACGATATAGTAACAAGTTTTTAATTCACAGTAGTAGGTTTTCTTTTTGGAAAGGGTTCCTGGCAGTTCAACCTATGACAAAGACAAGATAAAGAACATTTTATTTGTTTGTAGTTCCATTATGATTTATAGCCTCAAGCCAGGGCCCTCTGTGGCGTACAGAGCTCGGCTAAGATCGTCATCAATGTAGCGTAAGTAGTAATTAAATCATTAGTTGAGAACATGATTGACATATTTATAAGATGGTTTGACTTTATAGTGTGGTAAAGCAATTATGGTCTACGGCGTCGTAGCGCGTAGCGCTCGTAGCACCATCTAAGCTCTACGGGCATTGCCTACCGTTCTAAAAACCAACTTAAAATAAACTCAAACTCAAACTGTTTATTACATTCATGTGATATACATAGAAAAAAAAACAACATGATGGTAAGTCTTACTTTACCATCATTATCATCCATTTAGCCTTTTACTAAGAATGGTGGGGTTCCCTTCCACCTTAATTGGATGCTGTTAAATACCAGTATTTTGCATGAAGCGACTGCCGCACCGGTTAATCGAAAGTTAAGCCACGCTTGTGTTATGGGAACTAAACAACTGATAAACACACTTAAACATTTCTAAATACATACGTATTTTAGATAATAATATTATACCCAGACACAAAACGTATGATCCTGCTCAATACACAGATATTTGTGCTGCGTGAGAATCAAACCCACGACCTCAAGTCAGTAATCAGGTAGTCAGGGCCACTAACTACTAGACCTATAGGCCAGTAAAAAAAAACAAACTTTAGCATAGAAATACTAATAATACAATTCAGAAACAATAACCAAACATGCAGAGACAACCCGCCTGTCGAAACATTACCGTTCACAGTCGCAGCGCAGTAAGTCGTAAGTGCTCAAGTCGCGATGTTCATATTAAAATCCTTGCTGTAAACACAAGTATTATGAGACAGTCTCGGTGCCTTGAAGCTCATTTCTCTCGTGCCTTGTTACGTTTTAGGGTTTGGTTTGAGTGGGAAAAGATGGCGAGATTGAGGAAAAGGGGAAATTATTTACTACAGTTTTAAGGTAAGTAACTAGTTATTACGAGTATGTTCTTCTGTCTACTAGTCTTTTAGCGATAACCTATCTATGCTACACAACCCTTAGCGCTAACCTTTTCGATTTAATTACCTTATTTTGTAACCTTTTTACTTTTCTGTGATTATTAACCTGCGGAATATTTGAGGGAAAAAACAGGTAACAATTTTATTTTTGTATCTGACCTGCAGGTCTAGCCATATTACAAATTCCATTTCTATTCTATTTGTATTAAAGAAGGAAAATTGCGTAAATGGAATAAGCTGTTTGTCAACTATCAAGTGTATTTAATTTTCAGCCATATTACAAATTATAGGTACTCGTTAACACTTGACAGTTGAAAAACAGCTGATTCCATATACGCCATTTTCTTTCTATTGTCGCCTTATTTATTACGATAATAGAAATAGAATTTGTAATATGGCTAGGCCTGCTGCAACACTTTCAATGCTTAACATTTGTTAATGCTTAAGTTGTGCAAACATGACGGTAGCGATTTCGTGTAAATCTAAAGGGAAATTTCTTCTTCTTGTTACAATTAACACGGGACGACGACGCGCGTAAATGAATCCAATATCCCTCTTATGGTACCTACAAAGAAACAAAACTTGATCCCATTTTCAACATCAAAGCCCTATTTAATTACTCGAGGATTGGCTGTCAAATCAACAATGACAAGATCATATCGGTATGATGCTTTAAATAGACGCAAAAATTAAAGGCAGAATAAGAGATCAATTTTATTTATGTTGTGAACCTTTTGTATTTTATACTTTTTGCTGTGCCCTACAGGGTCCGTAATTGTACTCTAGCTTTAAGCCCATTGTAAGATCTCAACTCATTATGGAATGCAAATAAAGATATGAATATGAATATTTTTTTTCCAATTGAACATGAACCTTATTGTGTTTAGAATAAACTTGAAAACCTATCAAAGAAATTTGGCTCATTAGTAGGGCGTCTGTACCTTATTTACGCTACTAAATGATTTAATATTTTAAAAGCAATTAGGTTTAGTTTAAGTTAGATTTGTTCTCATGTTCACTGAGCGAGTTAGCAAGGGTTGCATAACACTTTTTGTATTTTAATATAAATTTAAATTATTTAATAATAAATATTGATTGGTTAAAGTTAATAATGAAATAATAATAAAAAAGTAATTGTATTTTAATGATTGTATTGTTTCACAAATTGAAATTGTATTTTATTGATTAATTTAATATTATTTCTTGTAACATAATTTAATGTTATTGTAATTAATTTTTGTGTTTGTCTACATATTATATCGCCGTAGATTTGATCCTGTAATGGTAGCTGTATGTATGTGTGTAATAAATAAAACAAAGTAAGTAAAAAAAAGTTTTTTTCTTAACTTGTACCACGCTGTTCTTGTAAGAAGATTTTAATTTGTCTCCAATCGACTCGAAACGTGGACGGCTATTGCAAATGCCTTATTAAACGTCTAGTGCGTCTAAAGCGCTCCACCAATTGCTCAGAAGCTGTTCTTATTCATATTTCAAAATGTCTACGAGAAAGGGCACTTCAAATTAGATCCTTCTAGATAGATTATTAATTAAGTGTTGAAGCTTAGAAAGTGCATTGCGCCTCGACACATTTTGCCAAGGTTGTCACGCTATTCTTATGATGTGTAGTAAACATTAAATGTCCAATCATCTTTTTGACGGGCCTGTTGGTCTAATAGTTAGTGACCCTGACTGCTATGCCGGCGGTCGTGGGTTCGATTCCCACCCAGGACAAATGTTTGTGTGATGAGCACGATCATGTAATAAGTGTCTGGGTGTAATTTATCTATAATATGTATGTATTTAGAAGTATATAAGTATGTTTATCAGCTGTTTAGGCGTTTTTCGTTTAACACAAGCTCTCAAGCTTAGCTTGGGACTGAATGGCGTTGAGTGAAAAGTTGTGGAATATTTATTTATTTATAAGTAGATGTATTTTTAAACCTAAGTGATGTTTTAAGACGCCAGATGAAGCTAAGCCGAAGGCTCATGGGCGGCGTAAACTCTAATACAAGCACAGGGGGTCGAGTCTGCTATTGCAATCGTGTTTCAATGACCGGTCAATGATAGTGATGGGCAATGATAATAATCCGGTTAATAGCATTTGGCTAATAATCGATTAAAACTCAGTTAATAGCCATTAATAGCCATTATGGATGATAACCCTGCTGTTAATGTTATTTTAGTGATTGAAAATTTTCCTTCATGGTTTTCAGGTTTAGACTTCATTCTAAACTTCATTTTCATCATCTTTCTTTGTCGTAAATAAATTTTGCATATCTATATACTTTACTTATAATAAATCTGTAGAAGTAAGAATTCGATACATTGAAAATATCAAAAAACTAAATGGCAGGGGGTGTTACTAGACCGTAACCGAACCCAAATATGTGATTAAAAAAAATTTTGTCTGTCTGGCTGTATGTTCACGTATCACGTAAAAACTACCGGTTCGATTACAATGAAACTTGGTACACTTACTTGGTAAAAAGTAACTTTTTATCCCGGAAAAGTATATACAATAAAAAAACAAACTTAATTTTGCGGTTCGATCCTTAGACCCGACTACTGTACCAACCGCAAATAATAAGTGTGTCGTAGGTTACGTCACCCGCAGTGGTGGTCTTAGCCGTGTGCAGCGCCCCTTGGTGAACTGGAGTTCACCAAGAGTCTAAGGATCGAACCGCAAAATTAAGTTTGTTTTTTTATTGTATATACTTTTCCGGGATAAAAAGTTACTTTTTACCAAGTAAGTGTACCAAGTTTCATTGTAATCGAACCGGTAGTTTTTGCGTGATACGTGAACATACAGCCAGACCGACAAAAATTTTTTTAATCACATATTTGGGTTCGGTTACGGTCTAGAAACACCCCCTGCCATTTAGTTTTTTGATATTTTAACATACTATAATATTTTATCTAAAGATACAATATATAAATAAATAAAATAAAAAGCCTTTTATTGCTTGCATAGGTAAAATTACAAAACAGACTTCTTAAGAAGATTAATTGATTGATGATTTTATAGATAACTTACTTTTACCTTATTTTGTAATAACATTAAATAATAACAAGAATTTAAATTGATATTGACATTTTTTGATTTAAATAATATCTTGAGAGATCTATATCATAGTTTTAAAATAACTAAAAATCTTCGTAGTGTCCATTGAATTTTATGACGAGCGATATTGTATCTTAAGATAAAATATTATAGTATCTCAGCCGTGTGCAGCGCCCTTAGTGAACTCCACTGCGGGTGACGTAATCTACGACAAACTTATTATTTTCGGTTGGTACAGTAATCGGGCCTAGGGATCGAACCGCAAAATTAAGTTTGTTTTTTATTGTATATACTTTTCCGGTATAAAAAATACCCAGTGTGGTGCCCAAGATATTAAAGAATAATTATAACAAGTTCTTTGCGTGATGCCAGAACATATAGACAGACAGACAGACAAAATTTTTAAATCACATTTTTGGGTTCGGTGTCGGTCAAGTAACACCCCCTGTCATTTATTTTTTTGATATTTTCAATGTGCAGAATTTTTACTTTTACAGATTTATTATAAGTAAGTATAGATAATTATGTTATATTTTTTTTATAATTATTATTTATTAATTTCGCTGTAGTGCAGTTCATGCATCTCTTTCAGGCACGAATAAATATTAGCGCCAGAAAGAAATAGCTCGAAAACGGGGGTTCGGAGACGCACATGTTACCTACTAACCGCTCGGGTATTTTCCATTGTTTTTAATTTACCTACATCGTCGTATTCACAGAAAAGACCTAATAAGAACTTACTTATTGTACCTACTTTACGGTTAAAATTTATTTGTATTTGTAGGTATAGGTACACACTTACATATTTAGCTCACTTTGTTAAATTACAAAGCGATTTGTCAATAGTAATTGTGGTTTTATAGTTTTGGGTCTCTAAATTAACAAAACTGAATTTCCCAAAACACTTTTTCATATACAAAAAGTGAAAATGAATAAAAAGAATTACAATACATTTAATTACACTACAGATTTTACACTAAACAAAAGAAAACCTTTTATTTTTTTAACAATACATTAATAGCAGGGTTATTAGCCATTGCGTGGCTATTAATGGATACTTATGGATTATAATCGCTAATAACTCAAAGCAGCCGGCTATTTACCCAACTCTAGTCAATGATCGATTTTTGACGTATAACGTCAATCTTATGACACATTTCCCATACAAAAACTGTCAAAGTTGTCAAATATTCGATCAATGACCGGTCATTGAGACACTATTTCAACAGCAGACTCGAGCCCCAGATAGTATGACGATCGTAGAAACAGATTTTGTCCACAGAAAATTTGACAGGGTCAGATTGTTTAACCCTACAGTGCATGACTTTTTTTTTCGGCTTCAAAAAAATATATTAGCTAGAAAATATGATACTATTTCTCGGAAAAATATTAAAAAAAATCGCAACTCAATGAAAACATTACTTATGTAAGCTTTTCCGTATGGCCCACATCTGTCACATCATGCAATACAATGTAAATCTTTACTATTTATTAGGAACACATAAATGAAATAAACTCATAATAATCAAACTTTATTCATGAAAATAATGTGTTTTATTATAATTAATTTAATCTTAGGTTATCGAATCTTACAATCAAAATATTTCTACTTATAAAAATAGAAACTATTCGGGAAAAAATTGGAAATTTTAGAGGAAAATATGATTATTTTGTGAAAACTAAACTCATAGAAGAAGCTCCATTTTTGTAACCAAAACAGGCTTTGAGCAATTCTTCTGAACACTATATTTAGTAGATTCCTCAGCATCGTGATCCAGCAAATCGTCGCCAAAAAGTAAAAAAGTAGGTACTGCAAAGGTGTTTCAAAACTAGTATATGGTTGTTCCAACTTGTCAACGCCAGTAAAGTGGCTGAAAGTCCATCTTCCTCCATATGTATTCTCTCTTCCTAGGTTTTGGCCTGGCAGGCCTGACAGGCTGTGGGGAAGGTGAAAAGAAGTGAAGAGAACGTACTGCTTGAGGTTGTGATGCTACTCGGCTAGATCGAGGATTTGCTTGCCTGGAAGTACTAGGTTGTGATGTAATGTTGACTGTGTTAGAAACACTGGTTGTTGACTGAGTCTCTAACATACCACTGCTTGACCTTGGACTTGGTATGCTCACGTTTTCACCGAAGAAGTCGTCCTGTAGTACTTCTGGGCATGTCTCCACTTCGTTTATAACTAAATCCTGGATTCTGATCAAGTCGTCATCGCTGTCCTCATCAGACAGTTCCAGGTCGTCTTCACTACCAGAGGGAATTTCCAGAAAGTGTTGAATATCATCAGAATTCATTCTTTTCCTTCGGCTCATTTGCAAGCAAAATAGACATTTTGTGGACTCTCATTGCATGGTGTGCCACATCAGTCACATAAAAAAATGTTGTATTTCTATGTGCTATTTATTTATGAAATTACAAAATAACAGGTGAGATAACAAATAGAAACACAAACTTACCTCCACTAATTATTTCTTATCCAAACTATTCAAAATTATCGGGTTTTTTGTTTTTTTAACACGCCACTTGTTAACAAATTTCGAGATACCGTTGGTTTTGAACAAAATGTAAATAGATGTTCATTCAATGACATCTAACCAATATTTTTGGTACTAAGTTCGGTTAACCAATCTTTCATAGTTACTTGATTTTTACTAGATGACGCCACTTAATTCGGGTGTTGAAATATAGAGGTTTCTTTGGTATGTGCCACATGTGTGCCACTATGCGCTGTAGGGTTAAAATTCTTTTTCGTTTTAAGCACGAATGAAGAAAAGAAATGTGTGTAGATTCCTCAGTCGACAAAAGTGTTCAATATCGAGCATTATTTCACGACTGGTGTTAAGGTTACGCTTTTTAAAGCGTACTGCACATCGCTTTATACGTGTAGCCTGTGGGTTGACTACAGTGAAAGGGCATACAGTGCCCTCCGAATCCAATACAACAACGCGTTCCGGGCGGTGTTGGGGCTGCCTCGTTTCTGTAGCGCATCAGGGATGTTCGCGGTGGCGCGCACTTACTGTTTCCACGCTACGATGCGTAAGCGGTGTGCATCCCTGGTGCGCCGGGAGGAGCCAGCCCCAATGCTATCCTGGCAATGATTGGCAATAGGCTGGACTGCCCTTATATCCGACATTGCTGTGGCAGGCATGTTGCTGTGCCAACAAGGGTTAGACATTTTTATTTGTAATTTTTCAATTTTTAATTATTGTATTTATTTATTTGCATGACTAATTAATGTATATTTAAGAATGAAATTGTAATTTAATCATGTGTAACGAGTGTCTTAATTGCCTGAATAAATGAATTTATTATTATTATTTCTTCTATAATCAGCAGAAATGTTTCTACCATTGGTCGCTTTGTCTATTCTTCTGTCGACATGGGTATATCGATCTTTCTATAACGGTGATCATGCTGCGCATGCAGGTAAGTCACTTACCACACGAAAACAAGACGACGCTGTAAGCCGAGTAGTCCGTATCTTACTTAAGCGCGCTAACTTATTTAATTAAGACCCTACAAGATAGTCCGACCAATAACCTTATAGGTAGACCAGCAAGCAGCACATACAAAAACAAAACATTCCTATAGATTATGAAATATTTTTTACTTTTCTAAGTATATGGAATACAGCTTAAACTTTAAACCAAAGAGTTTTAAAATACTATAGAGCGGGCATGTCAAGAAAATGTGAAAGAAACACTTTGATTCTATGTATCAGTAACGCCATCTAGAATAATTATATGAATATTGGAGCGGCAACGGAACGTACTAAAAAAAACTCATACACTTGGGTCCACTAGGACACAGGTTTTGTTCGTGATGTCCCGTCCTTAAGTATTCAATGTCTTTGGCTTTATACAAACTAAACTAAATCTTTTGAAATCCAATAAAAAAGTCTTCACTGTTTGGTGATAAAGTGGAATTTGGAATGTAACCTAACAAAAGACAGTTCATTGACAATTACAATATCGTCACCATGAGAATTATCAGAACTATATTAAAATCGATCTAAAATAAATAAATCAGTGACACATAAAATCTCATCCGGTACCCAGATAATCGAGCCATAATAATAATATATCAAACATTACCCGGTTATTATCCGGATGGACCGCCTCCCGGCATTACGCACAACGCCCGGGGCGTGTACAGGGTGTTTCATTACAAACGTATAATGATCAAGGTGCAGAGGATACACAATGGTTGCTTCAACAGTTTTAGTTCTATTTTTAGAAAAAGATAATCCTAATGTTTTCCTGTATCGAGGGGTGCGAAATAAATAGTTGTCGATTCTATATGTCGGAGACGGTCAATAGTATGGAGCGAAAACGAAACGCAGCACGTGTTTCGAGAGATGACAACACTGCACCGTCGCGATGACGGCTAACTTCGTGCGACGATGGTGCCTATAAAACGGAGGAACGCTACGACGACAGCTCTCTTATCATCCTGCCGTCTTGGAGACAACGTCACCTCCACTATACGAACTGTCATTCGTTTCGTTGTAAAGTGTTAAAATGTAACGGTTAAATTATCCTGAAGAAACATTTCTGCTTGTAACCGATAACGCTGTGATAATCATGTTCGACTATGTGTTAACTTATCAGACAGATGTGTTGCTGGGGAGTTTGTTCCGCCACTTCTTCTTCCCAGCAAAAACACTAGGAAGTGGCGAAGGGTGGGCTTTTTGGGGGACTGTCTTATGTAATTTCGACATTCAAAAAGTGCTGATCCTCAGCCTAAAGTGAATAAACGACTTTTGATTTTGAGTGAATTTGATTTTGATGAATATTCAACCCCAAACGTAAGCCATCTCCGACATCAGAAGTGGCATAAAGAACTTGCTTCCCACTTGACTGGCGTGTTTCACCGAGTCTTCAAGATGCAGCGGAAGAACAAGATGCAGTGAAACCCGAAGCTCGCTTGACCTACCCTCAAAAATAAAAACTACACCGGCGGTAGCGAAAGAAAAACTACATCGGGGTCCAGCAAGAAAGTTTGTGAGGTGCAAGATGCGAAGTGAACGAGCAGCGTGGTGCGGCACGGCACGGCGCGACACGGCACGGCGCGGCGGCGGCGCGGCACGGCGGTGACGCGGCCCGCGGCATGGTGGCGGTGGCGCGGCTTGGCAGCGCGTCTCGGGCGGCAGTGCGGCCTACAAATGCGCGCGAAATAGCTGGTACCCACTTGCAGACAACAATCCGGTGAGTCGTGTCATTTTTGTTTGAATTTGGAACCAACATATACATAGACCTAGTACCGAACGAATTATTTTCGAAGTTTTAAATAGTGCCAATAGTTTATTTTACATGCGGGTAGCGCGTACAATAAGATAATAAATCATTTCAAATAGGTGTGATGATCGTTCGCGAAATATTTTAAACAAGGTACTTATCACAATCAACCGTGACAAAATGTTCGTTAGTTATTACTATACAAAAATCGTCGATACCGCGGGTATGTTAAGAGAACTTAACGTCATGAATATTCTTTTAGCATCGCGTAGATAGGCTACTGGAAGTTAAATTAGCAGAGGGCTATTTTAGTGCGTTAAATTGACAATAATGCGATCGAAGTATTGTTTAGCGTTTTGCCTGGGGTTTGTTTACGTAGGCATATTTTGTTACTTCGTGATAACAATAGAAGTCGTGACAATTGAAACTCGGTAGGTAAATAAACGTTACCAACGTGACGCGTTTGGAAAATTGAGCGGTAAACAAGATTTAAGGGAATGCATTTCGTATTAATAGACGCATTAACCAAATAAGTTCCTTTGTTTGTTCCGGTTTATCGATACTGGTAGTCTACTAGTAGTACTATGAGGGCGGTTAAAGATATCTTAGCTTTATTTGGTACACTGACGTGTACATTGCGGATCTAAGACAATGTTTTGCGAGTTAACCCGTCATATTGAACGTGGATCCACTCGAGACAAAGCTTTTGGCATACGAGTGCTTAAGTGTTAATAAAAGGTTTTGTCATTCTAGTAACATTGATTTACACACGCTACTGGTTCACTTAGGGCCAACAAGCAGGTTCAACGTGTTTTGATAGTTCCTAAGTCGATGCTTACAGCAATCAAAACCGATGCCTAGTTGTTTTTAGCAAGACTCATTAATCGAAATTCAGTTAGCAATAAACTGTACTGTACAGTCATAACGAAACATACTAAACTAGGCTCCAAATATAAGGGATCTTTCATAACGTTTTTGCAAGTACGCACATGATAGGTTAAGGCGGATGCCTGAGGGCCAAATTTTAAGTAAAATAGAAAAGGTTGAATCGAGTGATAGTGGGGAATCTTAGGTCGGCTGGTCAGACCGTACCAGTAGCCCCTCGTAGCCGTAGTCCAGTAGAAGTCGGTATCTGCTTTAAGTAGTCCGTGGATACGCGGTATTGCGAGTGGCACTGGCGGAGGTCGGGGTCTTGTAGAGACCATAGAGTCCGTGGGACTCGGCATTGATGAGAATGCATAGTGACAAACTGGAGGTTTGTTGGGGCTTAGTGAAAAGCCACAGGCCACGGATAAGATTCCTGCTTAGCGATTTGTGACGTTCTTAGGATGTTTTAGAGGCTGCTAGCATGTGTATACTTGATAAAGTCGTTTATTAAATCAAATTGTACAATAAGAATTAGTGAGTTTCGATTTTTGAGGTAGAACTTTAGTTAAATGAAAAAATTAAGGTTGAATCGTGCAAATGCAAAACTTAATAGATTTCCGGTCGATTTAGTCTGATCTTGTTGATTTTGAGACCGTTCAAGGTCATAAGGGTGCTTATTTAGTAAGTTTCCGCGCAAACAATGGTCATTTAATTGTCTAGGTTGCGGTAGTTGACGAGTTAACTTGACTAACTGTAACTGTATTTCTAACGCACATGCTCAGAGTATAACTGACAAGACTTTAGTAAAGTAGTTGTGGAAATGAAATCTTTAAGCTTACGTGATGGATGAGACCGTACCAGAGGTTGTCGTGCAACCGTAGCTCTGTAGAAATCGGTGTGTAGTCCGAGAGTACGTGGTGGGCAGTCAACTCTGGCGGAGGTCGGGTTTCAGTGGAAACCATGAGTAAGATGGTAACTGGAGGTTACTAAGTTACTAGGAGGAGGGCTATGCGTAGCCAAACATCACGCGTAGTGCTTAAGTATTTTGGTTTATCTGGTCTGATTGTGTCTCTTCTGAGATAGTGCGGTGATTGCGTCAGTTGTGCTTTGAGTTTTCTAATATTTTTAAGGTGTAGTTGAACCTTTTGTAATGACTAATGTGGTGCGCAGTGCGCTGTGACCAACTTGATGAGGATGATGTAAAGTACCAATAAGATAATTACCTCGTTAATTAATGACTGGAATTCTTTTTATTCAACTTAAAACCGATGTTCCACCAGGGTTAGGAAAATGCCAGAAGCTAAAGTAATTATTGAATTGAATGACAACTGTGATTTACCGAAATGTGATACTGAAGGCGTTTCAGAACCTTCACCAGACATTGCTGCGGGTACTCTAGGTACCTAATTAATTCAATTATTGTTAATTTTGTGTGCGATGGTCACGGGGATGACTCTGTGATTGTATGTTATTGTCACAGGGATGACAATCTTTGTAAGATTATGTGATGGTCACAGGGATGACTGTCTGATTGATTAGTCACAGGGATGACTGAATCATTGAGTTCACATGGTCACAGGGTTGACATGTGTGTGTGTGTGTGTGCGTGTGCACATGTGTTGCGCTTCAGTCACAGGGTTGACTGACTGTTAATATGGTGTCACAGGGATGACTACCATAGAACGCTAGTAGTCACAGAGTTGACTTAGTGAGTGTCGCACTACACGGTCACAGGGATGATTTTTTTTACTGTTTACATGTGTTGTGCATAGAGAATTGGCAGCAATTGTCAGTCACTTATGTTTTGTTTCTGTAATTTCAATGGTGTTACAGAATTTTGGAGTTTTTTTATTGAGTCAGAGTTATTTAGGTCAGATCTGGCCGAGCGTGAATGATACTGTGTGGTATTTTCTTTTGCTTCAGATTAACACACGAGGTCGTGTGTAACGCAGGATGGCCGTGTCGGAGACGGTCAATAGTATGGAGCGAAAACGAAACGCAGCACGTGTTTCGAGAGATGACAACACTGCACCGTCGCGATGACGGCTAACTTCGTGCGACGATGGTGCCTATAAAACGGAGGAACGCTACGACGACAGCTCTCTTATCATCCTGCCGTCTTGGAGACAACGTCACCTCCACTATACGAACTGTCATTCGTTTCGTTGTAAAGTGTTAAAATGTAACGGTTAAATTATCCTGAAGAAACATTTCTGCTTGTAACCGATAACGCTGTGATAATCATGTTCGACTATGTGTTAACTTATCAGACAGATGTGTTGCTGGGGAGTTTGTTCCGCCACTTCTTCTTCCCAGCAAAAACACTAGGAAGTGGCGAAGGGTGGGCTTTTTGGGGGACTGTCTTATGTAATTTCGACATTCAAAAAGTGCTGATCCTCAGCCTAAAGTGAATAAACGACTTTTGATTTTGAGTGAATTTGATTTTGATGAATATTCAACCCCAAACGTAAGCCATCTCCGACATATATAATATAACTAACTACATACGAGTAAATAGAGGTAAGGTGACACAGTTCAATAAAACGGTGTTCTGTCTCCCAATAAGTTAATATTTCAGATACGAGTAGTAGTTAATTCACATAAATCTTTTATTTATTTATTTTTATTTCATGGATTATATAGGTACACAAAACGGTCGTGTTTTGTGATAAATGATCAAAAAAATGAGTATTGCGAGTCATTTAACAGTGTTTACCACAATACTTGCAACAAAAAGCAACCTACGCTTTTGAAAATTTCTTAGATGTTTATTTTCTCATCAAGGTGTTTTGGCCTTAATTTTATAAAGTGTTTTTTTTCTCTTTGTCTAGTTTTGTTTGTCTCAACATTCAAGCACAATGTACTTTTGCTCACGTTTTATGTTCTTTGCTGTAAACTTAATTGCTTTAAATTGGCTTATAGGCGATTCATCTGTTTAGGTAGTTTTAGCTGCTTGTAAGTTTCCATAAATTTAATATATGAATAATCCTCAATAAACTGCAATGACATACAATTAAGAGATAACCGCAAACATGAAGATAAGCAAAAATAGTTAAGTAGACGACGAAAAACTAAAAGCGCCTTAATGTAACCTAAATGAAAATATAGTCAACTTTATGCGACGCGTCTATTAAAACATGCCCCAGCTTGTCACATATTTTCCTATTCTAGAGAGTTCATTTTAAATTGGTTGGTTAAAAAGATTTTGCTGTCCTCTGCAAGGCACCTATGTCTCCTCCATATCTTTTCACACTGGTCAGTATTAATAAAATAAAAAGAGTAGTTCTACAGTCTGTGTCCATGTTCGTCGAAGCGAGAGACACTTGTCTCTGGAAGGGAGACGTGCATTAAAACCTTATTTCTTGTTCTGTACAGTCATTAGAGCGTTATGCTCGACGTCTAGATTGTGGATGAAGATCGTAACAAGAAATGGCAAAATTATTAGGC
Source organism: Euplexia lucipara (assembly GCA_921972225.1). NCBI lineage: Eukaryota > Metazoa > Arthropoda > Insecta > Lepidoptera > Noctuidae > Euplexia > Euplexia lucipara. The sequence continues at coordinate 4,089,489 of OV179150.1, forward strand.
TCGGGAACACGTTTTGACAAAAATTAATAAGTATCTTTATTAACACGAAACAAAAAACAAAATGCACTTACCAAACCCTAAATTACATTAACTCACTATAAGAGATATATAGTGACATTATAAGGGAATAATTTGTAATGTGGCTGCAGATAACACCCACTCAATAATATTTTAGCCTGGCAACTCAAGAAGCTACCAGGCTAAAATAAAAAGCTTTCTTTGTCTTGCATGCTTTAAGGACCGCACCAAATATAGTGACGTTATTTCTTTTAGAAAACGCTTAAAATAAGCAAACTAAATACTTCACTGCTCATTAATTTTTGTCAAAAGAAGTTTGATAAACGAGTCACCTTCTTACATCGAATGCACAGTTCAGGATGGTCAAATAAAATGGTGCTATTTTTATCTTATCTGTTTTCATCTTTCAACAGTCAACTTGAACTTCCTTTCCCATCCAGCCGTATCTATCCTTCTACATCCGTGGTGCACGCAACATTAAGAAGAATACGTATAATGTGGCTGTCGCGCTAACATTACATCCGTCTTCTTTGCTACATTACCTCTATGGTTAACCAACTGTCAGATTTGATGAAATAGGTTCGAAGTGGTTGGGTTCGTGTCAACATGAGAATATTTAAATTAGGAATCTTTATTGGGAATGCTTTTGTTTTGTGATGTTTGAGTTGAGTTTATTGTTCAACGTTGTGTAGGGATTTTGTTTGCGTTTCATTTTGTGGTGAGGCAAAAGTTCAATATAAATGACATATTAAAAACTTATGAGTCTTTACTTTGATGAGAGAAGAATTTACTGGCCCTCGATCAAAGGTATAGCGAAGCTTTGAACTTTTATTTTTATATTTTTTAAAAAGTTAATGGTTTTGTTAGATGAAAAAAAAAACAATAGATAAATAGATATGCATACAGCGATTGCCATTGAGGGACTTTTACTAACTATGGAAATGCCATTAAAATACTTCTTTCTTTTTTTTTTCTCAATGATTTGAATGAACTTATGTTCATCCAAATTTTCCTTAGGATGGTACTTAAGAAATATTTTTATGTAGGTAACCTAAGAAAAAATTAAGTTCATATAAATCCTACTTTACCAGAGAGAGATGTCCTTAATAAAACAAAAAAAAACAAACAGTAAAAAAAATATAAATCCCCAAAAAGCCGAAGAATTTCCGGCTGTCCCAACAAAATTTAAGAGAAAATCTCCATCATTTGAGCGTAGTCAAGACAAAGTGACGATTATATCCAGTTACCAGCGCTCATTTTGCTAATTCAGGCCCATACATTTCGGCAAACAAAGTTAATCTCTTCATCCTATTACCGGGAACTTGTCGACCTAGTTTTGTTAACAGCATTCAGCAGATGAAAAACGGTAGTTGAAGTCTTCATAAAAATACACGTTTTCGTTTGTATTTGCTGTAACTAATTAGTTGAAGATTCACACTTTATCGAGAAAGTTACTGTGTTTGTTTCTTTGTCAGCTATTCACGATCAGTTTTCAAATGCACTGCCATCTTTGATGACATGATAGACCGTGTCAAATTCCCACTCCATTTGAATATTAAAAAAAAAATTAAAAAAATTGTCAGGTGACAATTTGACATTTGTAAAGCCTTAAGCTAAAACCAATAAGTTGCCGAGGCGGTTAGTTGCGTACATTTTCGAATTGACGCCGACGTAAGTAAGTTCCAGATAGAGTGCATTAGTAGTGCTTACACAATAATTGTGGTCAAATAACATATCTCAATTTGACCATCAAAAGGTACCTTTAAATATCATACTTACAACTTAGTAAACTAATATTTTTTTCTAAGATCTTTTAAAATGGATACGTAATAAACTGACATATCCTAGATATTAAGGCTATCCTCACGATTATCATAATAATATACAAAATCCCGACATCAACCGTCAGACAGCAGGCTAATATATGCTAAAGGTTACCCACATTTCCATAAATGGAGTTCTTACAAAAAACCGTCGGGTTAGCTCACCAGATACCACACACCAGTCTGTTGGGTGAATCCTTTATTTACTATGAAAAAAAAGAACTTTATTGTTATCTAATATCTATGATGTTTATTTCTGTAAATACGAGTAAAACGAATTATAAACGTTGTTCTTTATAAACGTACTTTTATCTCTCTTGACTGTGTATTTATTTTGTTTAAGTATGTATGTATCTGTGTATTTATTTTGTTTAAGTATGTATGTATCTGTGTATTTATTTTGTTTGAGTATGTAAGTATGTATCTGTGTATTTTTTTTTTAGTGTCACTTATTTGTCCTTAATTTTTACTCAGTTACACCTACCTTGTTCCATCTCTGCACCACCTTAAGGTAGACTGGTAGAAAATGCCTAAGGCATTAAGTCCGCCTTTGTACAGTTTTTTTTTACTTGTGCATAAAGTTTTAATAAATAAATAAATAAAACGAATTAAAGTAAACTAAATATTTTCACTTAAACTAACTACAAATAAAAGAGTAATAAAAAAACCCCAGAAAATAAAATCGGAACACTTAGGCATCGAAGTACTCTTCCCCATCGCTGTTATCTGGAAGCGTGCCGAGAAGACTGGCAGCAATGCCACGTTGGATAGCAATACTAATTCTTTGGCCAAAGAATAAGCCAGCCCTCTATAATATCTTTGTTCTGTATACAGGGTGTAACGGAAAGGGTATATACATCCGAAGGGCATAGATTCTCTTGGTGATAAGAAACGACATGGCAACGTTTTTATACATATACATACATAATTGTAAAGTTGAGCCCGCCCGCGCCGTCGCGCCTTCGTCGGTTAGGCAGAGCCCGATAGGTCTGTACTAGGCGCGCAGAACCCGAGATAGATATACTTGAACCTTGCCGGACAGGATTATGACCCTCATAGTGCGGTGACACGTTTGTTATGATTTTGCATTTAATAAACTGTCGATATTAAATAATACCGTGAAGTTTCAAAGTTATTAGTTGGGAGCTGAAATTTTGAGGAAAGACTCGTTATTAAATACTCTATTCACCCTTTTTGTATGTATATACCCTTTCCGTTACACCCTGTATAAAAAAAGTGTTCTAATGTGTGATTGGTTCCCAGTTAGTGGTCTAAGGAAGCCTTTCTAGCGTTTTAAACAGAGTAGAAGAGACATTGAGAGGCGTTACAAAAATGAATGAAAGGCGACTAACGAAAGGTATTTATAAGGAAGCGGACATACATATACCTTATGGGTAAGGTTCTTTAGAAAGTTCAGGTGCGTAGCACTCGCAACCGGCGTGTGTATGTGACAACATGTATGAATGTAAACGAAGAAAAAGAAGTATGTATGTAGAAGAGACTAAGAGACAACGCCCATCCGGATACCATGAGTTCAGCAGTGCGATTCTGATTAAATCCCCGCGTGAAAATGTAGGCATAGTGAGGGCGAATTGAGCTGTCATTCCATACTAATGCTAGGCATTGACAGTTCATTTCATTCAAGTTTTCACAAGGTGACTTACTGAATCGACCGGCAGGATTTAATTCCGGACCCCCAGCGTGATTCTTTGTCGGTTTGTCCTAATTTAAAGTATTTTTTTGTTTCGACTATAGTTTTGCTTAATAAAAACTGTAAAAAAACATGATGAACTCATGACTTCTATTTAACTCAACGAGTTTTTTTTTCTTCAAAAGTAAATAAACCACTTCTATAAGTAATTTAAAATTTTATCAGGTTAGATAGAAATCAGGATTTTGTCGAGTTTAAAGCAAAAAGAACATCAGGAAAAACTAGAAGAAACCGACGAAATTTTAACGCTGGTGGTTAAACCTCAAGCACCTCGAGCCGCCCCGAACTGTCAAATTTTCCCAATTGAACATGAAACTTATTCTGATAGTTATAAAGTTGAAAAACTATCAAAGAAATATGACACAAAGGGGTTGCTTGATATGTTGGCCTCTGTACCTACTGAACTCATAGTTTCCACTCTGTGAACCTACTCAACGCTTTCAACCCCTAAGCTTTCAGTTCCTTCACGAACCTCTATGCAAAACTTCCCCAGCTAATTTGATGTCAGAAAACTTTGAACTCAAAATAATACGTGTCACATTACTTTCAAAGTTGTATTACTGTTTCTTGTCTGCTTACTCCGTAATCCCCCTCGAGAGACTCCCCATGACATTAATGTCGTGTTATGCTGTAATTAATATCGTGGAGACACTATTTTATATCATTACACATGCGACAGTTACAAGTCGTATATTTTCTTTGAATTACAAGTTCAACGAAGTTTGTGGTACAGCTGGTTGGAAAAGTGGTAAGCTTTATTCACGCTTTAGCGCTTTAGCGCTTTAGCGCTTTAGCGCTGTTCACGGCGTACTGTCAGTCGTTCTATACATGCAGTCTGTGGGTCAACTATACGCAGAGGGCATACAACGCTCTGCGCGTCCAATACAACAATGCGTTCAGAGTGTTGATGGGGCTGCCGCGCTACTGCAGTGCTTCCGGCATGTTCGCAGAAGCGGGCATAGATGGTTTTCACGCCATCATGCGAAAGCGATGCGCCTCCATCATGCGCAGGGTACGCGTCAGCCCCAACAGCATCCTGAGCACTATAGCGGACAGGTGGGACAGTCCCATACTGGGCCATTGGGTACGCCTACATGCCACTGTGGCGTTTAATAAATCCTAATTTTTATTTATGTCTATGAATTTCAATTTGTAATGTATATATTTTATGATTGTATGTTGTGCCTACTAACATAGTTTATAAGTTGCAATTGTTACTAACCATAATGGATATTTATATTTTATTATTGTTTTTTTTTTTTTTGTGCCTACTAACATAGTTTATAAGTTCCAATTGTTACTAACCATAATGGATCATTGCTGTCTAAATTAAATAAATTATTATTATTATTATTATTATTATTTATTGGTGGGAAAGGATTAGTTCTATTTTTGGCTTGATAATTCGGACAAAAGACTGGCTAAAATTAGTAAGAAGGAAGCCATTGTATGTAGAATGTATTAAGTATGATATACTTTTTGCCCATGACAAGCGAAATTACCTCGTCATATACAGAGACAATTTGGGTAGGTATTGATCATCACAATTGTTCAGGACGTATAATTTGCAATGTCTGAGTTTTTCTCAAGATTTTTTATTACACCTATATGAGTGTTCAAGCTAGATTTCCTTTGAATACCTAGAATTAAATAATCATTTAGTTCTACTCATATCACTTTTGAAGTCGACATTACTTGTCACAGTACGTGTTAGTACCAAAATTAAGGTACTACCAACAATAAAATCCGCCATAAATCGTGAGAATTAGTGACTTATGTCTGTTTGTTAGTTAGTTTACGAGTATCGAATCCACGACAGGAACAGTGGGCCTTAGGCTAGACACCTAATTTAGATCGCTAGTAGAATAGTTCCATGTTAATTGTAATTAATATTTGCATTGCGGATTGGTCAATGTTTGATGTTATCTATAATACTGGTTACTTAATTACGAAATTGTGCTACTATTTTAGAGTTACAGGCTTGATTGAGGTATGTGTAATGTAAAAAAGTGCTGAACATCCACTGTGTAGTGGATGTGCAAACGAACACAAGGTTAGTCAGAGGTGTACCTGGCAGTACACCCACATTTGGTCAGTTATGTTTATGTCCCATATAATAGGGGATGAGCCTAATGCCATCGATCGGGCGCAAATCCAAAAAAACAAGTGAAGTGAAATACAAAAACAAAATCAAAAGGTAAGTAAATTTTGGGTTAAAGTAACGAAGTAGTTCGTAGAAAGACAAACTGAGTTGAGGAACTAATAAATTTGGTCTAACTACGGCCTTACTCTACGAACTTCACTGAACTGAGACTAATACCACAGTCTAAAAACATACAGTCGTCCGACGAAGCTGTCTAGACAGGGCAATCGTGCGGGGTGTGAGGGGCGAGACGCGGGAAAGCCGCTCCCGCACTGCGAACAAACCGATGTTCGTAGTGCGGGAGGTTTTATTACGCGTGTAGAAGTTGTCGGCATTTTTCCAGAGATCAAAGGCGTCGTCCTACTGTATTAATGTTTATACTGTGCTAATACCCAGTAGGAACAAGAATTAACTGGAGACACCGAATAAATACGAGGCACTTTACTTACAATAAAAATAACATTCTACCTTAAAGTTATGTTCAAGTCCCAAGTATAAGGGGGCGAGCCTATTGCCATCAAGCGGATAACCTCTGTTATGGCTGGGTGAAGGCAGCACGGCCGGTCTGGTGGTAGGTTAAGGCATTGTTATTTATTCCAGAAATAGTGATGTGGTAAACGTTATGGACTACAAGGTATTGTAAACATTAAATTGTTTGATATACTTTTACCTATGGATGAGACTAATATCTAGTAATATAACGAAAACTAATAATTATAATGTTTAAGACTTTTATATAAATATAATTTACGTGCTGAATATAAAATAACGTGCCTCTCTGAAGGTTCTACCAATTCCTATGCAACTAAAATTGCAGTAAATAGTGCACATTTTTCGCAAAACGTATAGCTGGGAGGTATTTCAAAGCATGGTAAGAAGGCCTAGCGTTGAAAGGCGTCCCACAAGGAGGACCTATGACGTGGTGAGAGCCGCAGAAGTTTACTGGATACAAGAAGAACAAAACCGATCAAAGTGACAACGTTTGAAGAAGACATCTGTTCATCAGTCAACGTCTGCCGGCTGCCATGATGATATTACACATTTTAGTAGGCCCTTCGTCTACATTGTAAGAACATTCTTTGGCAAGGCTGAGGTGCTGTTGATTTTGCGAAACTTTCGAGGGACTAAAAGGTAACAAGTTCGCGGAAAGACAAACTGTGAAAGTTAAGAAACTAATCGAACTTTTGACATTAACTTCGGACTTGATCGGGCCGACCCTAGACCCGAGCAAGAAGATGTAACTAGAGCGACAAAATCTGTAGACAATTTTATTTACAAAATATAATTTGTAATTTTGTAACTTCGTTTCGCCTTAGAATCAATTTATGTTGTGTTACCTTCTCAGTTTTAGCTTAAGACTTGCCAAATGTCAAATTGTCACCTGTCATAATTATGTCATTCAAGATGGCGCTGCATCCGAAAAATGTAAAAACTAAACAGATTAAATAAAATGCGAGTAAATGTAATCGAAAAACTTTGGTAACGCCATCTAGAATAATATATCAATATTGGAGCGACAGCGAAGTGTAAAAAAAAACTCATAGACTTATGTCCACAAGGACACAAGGTTTGGATGAAAATTTTGTCCGTGTTGTCCCGTCTATAGTAAACTAAGTATTTAATGTCTTTGATAAAAACGGTTTTTCTTCAAATTTTCTTTTTCTTGAATGTTTAACTGTTTAATAGACAAAAGATAAGAATAAAGAGATAGATCATATTATGGAAACAGTTCCAGAATATGATCTATTTCCTTGCCAAACTTAAGCCCGTTTCGTCGTAAAAATCCGACCAACAAACAATCAAACAGAGTTACTTACTTTCACATGAATAACATTAGTAAATATGGATTCGGTACCCAATAAACAAAAGTAGTAACATAAAGCTGTCAACGAAAAAATCCATTAGATAATTATACATTTCCAACAAATATTCCAACAACGACATTATTCTGAGTCGCAATGGTGCGTTAAAAAATCTTAATTAAAATTCCCATCAACCGTAGGGGCGTAACGTCCAAATGCGACTGTACACTGTCCTCTTATTGTGGTACTCTTTCGTAGATTAATAACGACGGACACAAAGATGGAGACGTTAAAACCTTTCAGTAACAAAAGTACAACCGAAGATAAAATGAATAAGTATTGCGGGCTACGAGAATGGCGTTTTAGGTAATTTATTATAGGTTTATTAACTAAATCGAAGACTAGGTGGAAATTACTGTTAAGGAAGCAAAAGGAGTATATCATGCATGATTGAAACAGGTTGTGTTCTATTATAGTTTATATTCTATGGAAAAATAGCATGACTTTATGTTATGATAAAATAAATTTTGTCTAGCCTAAGACTATAGACACTAGCTGGTTATAGTTTGTGCCAGTGGCAAGAGCTAAAATTTACGCTTGGCGGTAGTTCAATTGACAAAGGTTTCATATTTGACTACTTTTTTATCATTATTTGTTGTGCCATTACGTACTATTTACAATACCACAACAAAGATCTAAAAATTTCTAAACAAACCAGAAAAATAACATTAATTAAACTAATGACTTAATCAAGAAAAGCAAACGCCTTTTTCTCTAACTTCATGGCCGCATACTAAAGGCGCGCAGTAATTTAAAAATGCTCGAAATTTTTCAAAAGGAGTATAAGAAGTGGGCTCCCCTCTCGTCGCGCTAGAGGGGGGAGGAGACAACGCACCTGGGAAAGTTTTCTTCATCCCATGAATATAAAGAGGATCTGGTTAAAGATCTTTAAGTTTATGCAATGTCTTATCGCGATTGGTATACGGAATACGGCTGTCGCAAGCGAATTCCCCAGTTACGTTCTGTTAAAGGCGTGTTTTGTTAAAGAACTTATGTTTTTGGTTGAAGAAGAAATTGTAGGAAGGGTGAAATGAATGGTTGGACCGAAAACAGTTGCACAAAACAATGAATTGCGTAGCGGTAATGTACTATTTTTACTCTAAGCACTTTTGCGTGTGACCAGATGCATGAATGTAAACGAAGCAAGGGATCATTCTGTATATGATGATAAAGATTGTAGCAGATGGCGTAGTAACAGTGGCTGTACCTTCATAGAAAAAAAGAGTGATTATACGTGTGTATTTTGTGCCTCTATGGAAAACAAAAACGGTTAAATCTGCCTGCAATCGAATCCAAAGCAATTTTGTATCGTTCGTTTGTCGTTAGTTTAATTAAAGTTATCAGTATCGTTTTAACAATCTTAGTACATTCGGGCATCAAATTGTCACCAAATTCCAAAAGCTAACAAAATCGATCTCCAATCCCAACCTATTTAGCGACTCATTTCTAAATTCCCATTTATATAAGAAGAACGATTTTTTTCGTCCATTTACCAATAATAAGCATTTGGCATCAATCAACGGCCTCAAAGGACAGATCGGTAGGTCCCCAAAGATGTTGGACTTAAATAAATTAAAAATTTTCGCGATTCGCGTTCGAGCCACGAGTCATCGAATCCGCCGTTGGCTGATTACATTATGTAAATTGCTGCCTACCCTCGCTTCCTCGTCATTTATACTACCCAGATGTTGGGAAAACGGATGTGGTTCTGATTTTGGCCACACAATTTATATTGTTGGCCATGTAGTGTAAGGATGTTATGTAACTAGGTGGGTAGAATGGTAGTTAGTGTCAAACTGTGAATATAATTTATTGAATTGGTGATGACAACGAACTTTAACAAATCCAAATTCAAAAAGTTGTCAAAATCTAGGAAATTTAGACGTATTTATGACAGATTGAAACTGAGTCTAGAATGCGGCCGTTCTCGAAAATAGGGATTCTTTTACAAGACAGTCATATTGTATTAGCCATGGTCACTAATGGCCAGGGCATAATCATGATTACCAATGGCAGTCATCTGATTTTCAAGAAATACATGTGAGCAGAAACCAGGCAGGGAAGGACAAAACACTGACCTTATTGTTGCAATTACCTACTACAAAGCAAAAAAGAGTAGGCATACAAGGAATGTAGCAGGTTAGGTTATTTAGTTCCTGGCATCCTCCGTGAGAAAAAGGTGCGAGTTTATGAATGTTGACCATGTTGAACTTTACATGTATATTTTTCTTTGCAGTTTAAATCATTAATCGGCACTTCCATTTTCATTACATCACCACCAATGTTTCCTGCACTGATATCTGTGTAAAGACATTTCGACGCCCCCGTACCAGAGCCATCGCAAGATTACCGTAAAGAAGTGTGTTTCTATTTAAATTCCTACTTTTAAAATGCAATCGTACTCAGCTGAGGTTGACAGGCGATAACCTTCGCTACGCTTAACGGATCGATTCTGTTTTATAGCTGTCTCTTCAGTCTGGCAATGATATACCGTTTCATGCAATATAATTTTATTTATTTATTTATTTATTTATTTATTTATTTATTTTAAAGAAAGCTTACAGACCAATAACAATATAAATAATTTTAAGGTAGGTGACAAAAGGAAAGAATGGAAGAAATTCAGATTTTTAGAAGTGGACTTATTTGGTGAGTTGTCTCGGAAAGTCTTAAGACGTAACGATTTGATGTGGCTGTACTGATCCAGAATATAATTTACAAAAATTATATTGCGGGACTAAGACTAAATTGGACCAAACACTTACAAATTTTAAGTTCACCTCTTTAATGGCAAGAAGACACCCCACAATTTGGCCAATATCACATAGGTGATAAGTGAATTTTCTTTTAGGACGGCAAATATAGAGAAAATAACAAGTAGACCAAATAATAATTATGTAGAATTCTTCACGAGCAAAAGAAAACCTTTTTTCTGCACAGATATTTAATAAAAAAATGTGTGTGCACCCCAATGTGTGTGCACTTATGTACATAAGTGCACACACATTGGGGTAACTTGATGTGCTGGCGTCTGTACAAGCACACTTAGAAGTAATACTTTTTCGGCGTTATAATAGCAAAAAAAACTTAAATGTTGACTATAGCTAACTTCAGACCGTCAGTTTTTCGTGACGGTGTGCGCGCGCTTCGCAAAAAAATATTCTTATCATTTTTCCCTAACGCGCCAAAAGAAGTTTAACTTTAAAAGTGTGTAGTTTTCGAACAGCAATTACTTAAATATCAACCATTAAATTCACCTTAAAAAGCAAGTGGAATGAAGGGACACTGTAATGTTGTAAGTAGTCGCGAAAGGTACGGAATTAGAATAATCTAACCAAGGGTTATCTAGCCACGTTTCGGTATAAACTTTATTAATTTATACAGTTGTCTAATTTAATTTTCCACATTACACATCGTATACAATGCGCGGGCGTAAGTTACAAAAGTTGGCTCCACGCCAGCGCTAAGGAGGTTTCCAAATGGAAGTTTTAAACGTACGATTACTGTGTCCACACACTTGGACTTTCATTAGATAGAAGATGTGCTTCGGATTTGAAATTGTTATTGATAGTTATATCATATTGTGGAAATTACAGCTAAACACACACACTTTTCGTAAGTAGGTATTGAGAAAAAAATGGTTAATGATACTTATATCTGTAAATTGGTTCTTACAAACACTTTTACACGTCGGTTCTTGTTAAGTGAGGTCGGTGTTTCACAATCTGACTAATTTACTATGAGAAGAAACATCTAAATAAACTTAGAAGTCGCAGTCTCTTTAGCCCAAACATTAACTTGGTCCAGATCATGTGAGCACCATGCAGATTAGTGTCTCGACGAAGAATGACAAAGAAACAAAATTTGAGTAGGCAACATAAACAAAATCCACATAGTCCTTACATTCACAATAATATAATACTACTGCCTGCGTAGCATGAACACATTGAACACCGAAGAAACGGCCTTTGTCTACAGACGAATCGGCAAAGTGACAGATTATATAGACAGGAACCTCAATCTGTCAAATTTCTTTCAATACACCTGCCTGCGTAGCATGAACAATTAATTTCTTTTCTTCCGAGACACGACAACGACCGTTTCTTCGGTGTTCATGCTACGCAGGCAGGTCTCTACGTTCCATAGTTTCTAGAATTAATAATCGATGTCTTCTTAATTACAACATCTGAATCTCGTGCTTTCATTTATACATAATGAAAATATGTCTACATAATAAATGGATCAAAACTGAACAAAGTTGTTATATCCAACGCTTTCCAATAAGGGCTTATCCTGATTTTTTATTTAACATTCATTCCGTTGAATATACTCGTGTTCCAAAGTATAAATATAACCATTCTCATAACCCGAAGTTCTAATCCAAAAGTCTCAAGAAATCAACATTCATTTTCCATCTCAAGTTGGAGAAATTTGTTAAAAAAGTGCCGGGAACAGGGAAATAAGTCGGGGCGGCTTGCCCGGGGCGCATATTAACGAACTCGTGTACGAGATGAGGTAGGGTTACCAGAATGCTGGAGCGGCTGGAAATGTCCGGGATCGATATGATTTTATGTCTGGAAGAGGTAAATTGGTGCAATGTTTCAGCTTTGCTGGGCTACTTCACTTACTTTTCCAGAAACAATCCTTTCTAATGGAATTAAAAAAAATAATAAGCTGGTAGGTATGAAAAGTTTCAAGTAATTAAAGATGGGATATTATTAGAAATGGAGTGTTATAGTCAATAGTGGTTTATTAAAGTAGTAATACTTATTAGATATTATAGTAGTAGTTGTATTTTATAGTATAATTATCACTTGCTTCAAAAAAACGGTGAAAGAAAACAACGCGAGGAATCGTCATGCCTAAAAGATACTTCTTGATGGCCAAAGCCAAGCCAGAGGCCCTTGTACGGCATAAAGACTCTGACACCAGGTTAGCCACTAACACTAACAACTAAGTTTTGATCGATTTCTAAGAATAGAATAAACAGTAGTTTAACAATCTGTCTCAAGGACCCAAAGTAACTCAATTAAAATCACGTACAACATCTAGAGTAACTTCTGGCATCTACTTCCGAAAACAACTTGAACTGCATCTAGATGTCCTAGGAACCCCAGCACGTCTGGCGTCAGCGCGGATTGGTTGCCACTCATGAATGTTAATTCCGTCGGCGCCACGCAACGCGACTTAATCCCAGACGATGTAGGGTTTGTCGTTAAGCGATCGAGATAGTGATGGAAATGGTGCTTTTTGTCGGAGGATTTGGAGTCTCAATTTACGTCTTAGATTCGACTTTTTTGTGATTCGCGTGAGAGATAAAATATTTTTTCTGAGAAATTCGAACTGGGTATTTTGAGTGAGATGACGTAGGTCTGAGAGATGATGATTGGTTGGAAAATCATCCTTTTAATCAACTGCGTTTTTGATAGTTATTGTGTAATTACAGTAACCAATTGAAAAATGAAAAACATTAACACGGTTACCTACTTCTTCAAATGTGAGATTTGTTCTATTGATGATGACAGTCTTTTAAGCCTGTGAAAGAATATTAGAATATTAGATATTCAGACATAATCCCCATAACTTTTGTTGGTCTAGAAGGCACTAGTGCTACTTCTGAGTATCAGATTCGATTTCTGACTCGAGCAAAGTGAATGTGTGGTTGGATGAAGTTTCATAGCAACACACCTACTAGATTGCTGGCAATTGACTCACCTCTTATTACATGAGATTAAGCTAGAAAAATAGCGAAAAGTTGGTGTAGTAATAAGTTTACCTCTGCCTAACTCTTCAGGTAATATTAGCATGATGCTATATAATTAAAATCCTTATTCTTATCTAACTTGTGTACTAAAACTAATTACCAAAAACAATCCACCACCTCCAAAAGGAGCCAAACAGAAACAAAATAGCAGCGATCTTGGAGAAAAACCCATAAATTATTTCACGCGAGATACAGTTGGACTGTCAAAAGCTCGAGATAAAAAATAGTATCTGCAGACTGTCCGACGGTTCCCGACATATCAATCATCTGCCGAGATTGGATCACGTCTGCCCCCTACCAGGGGTTCAATCCTCATATGGAAATTGGTTCGTGAATATAAGCGTGAAAAGATTGTGTTTTCTCAGATAGCTCGAAGGATTGAGATTGCTGTGGTGTGAGGACGCGTTAAGTCGATCGATTCTGGTGTGTTTTCAATGAGTTATTGCTGTGATGAGTTTCCTCAATTTATGTTTTGTTCCAGTAGTAGCCCACCCTTAAAAGTCAATTGTTTCAGCAAACTTTCTGGACTTCTTCTTAAACACTTTAGTCACGCTAAAAGTGACACCTCATTGCTGAGGAGTTTTTGCTGCTACTTCTTCGCAGCAAAACTACTAGCAAGTGGTAACGGGCCTGTCGTTTTGGAATACTGTCTTATTTAAATTTTGACGTTCAAAAAAAGTTTCAGCCGATTCAGCCAGTCAGCCTAATTTGATTCACACTTATACTTCTTTCTCTTATGTAATAATAGTAGCACGTGTTGAAATTTAAAGTTGAGCAACGCTTCCTTAGGTCGATTCGTGGATAGACCATTCATTATAATATATCGAAACAATTCCGTAATTTGGATACTACATCAAGTCGGTGGTCCTGGCTGTTATTTGTAAAACTTTGAAAGTCGTTACGAGCAGTCAAAGGCTCGAATAACTGAAAACAATCATGTTACCCAGTAACTGTATGATAGCTAGTTACTCCATGTAATTACAGGTCTTTAGCTGCATTAATTTAGACTAGAATCCAACCCCAACATTGTTACAAAAGGCCCGTCAGATGGTAAAACTATACATAACAAATAACAATGTGGGAATGTCAATAAAGTTATTTTCAATTAAATGGAACGAAACTCTGTAATGTGAGTGCAGCTAAAACAATTCTGTATTTGTTTTATTTCAAACATAGCGGGTAAACTAGAACCAATAAAATAAAATCGCTTTAGAGAACAAAGCAATCATATATCAACACTACAGTTATAAAAATTAATAAGACTGTCGAAACTATAAAATATTTTCCGCACACGTCGCGTATTACCGTTCAAATTCAATATAAAAACAAATCCCATGAAATCGGCGAACTAATGGTGCTGTCCAAACTGACCAGGTGTTTTGCGCATCAACCGGGCAATACATCGGAACAAATGGACGAACGTGACGCGAATTCTCGAGTTGACCTAAATACGTGCAATGAGATGAACCGATGTTTTATTTTACGAGTAAACAATGCCATGGGGCGAGTTTATGGCTGTTTGACTAGGAACTAGGAACCGTCCCTCACTTTCACTTAAACCGTTTGTCTTGAAAGGTAGCCAAACAATTTATTTTCTTTACCGTCTCACGAGTCACGACAAAACAAAAGTTTTTTACAATATATTTCTTGTTTTGGGCATTTTCTATAAACTCCAAGCAAATCTATAGTTCTGACGTCATATTCATATTCATATCTTTATTTGCATTCCTTAGTGTGTTGAGATCTTACAATGAGAAACGTCAAACATCAAACGTCACATTCAGATATGACAATATGGAGCATTTCTTGATGATAATTAGAGTTTGAGACTGTTTTCCCGTTCATATTTCACGCTCGTTTCGTGTATTTGACAGAATGATGTCAGTTTGAGACACGTGATCAGAGTCACGGATGCCGAAAAAAAGAGACATATTTCATAAAGATCTTAATTACACCATGCCTTATCGATCAACAACAATAGACCGAACAGAGTTGGTGCCGGTATATCCGAGTATTCGCTGCAATTTCGCAAAGATCCGGAAAAGCGGGACGGTTTCGGAACAGGAATACGAAATGCGGATATTGCGGGGGCGACCAACGAAGCGTGTACCTTCTTATTTGGACCCACGGCTATTAGATACGAACGGTGATTCGGTAATTTCGGCCGTTTATCCGATGTGTGGATGTTTTGGGCTGTGATTTTGTTTATTGCTTTCGAGAGATTACCAGATCGAAGGATAATCAAATAATAACCAGTCTGACAATTTCAGTAGCCCTATAGTACATTTTTAAAGTTTTTAAGGGATACAATAAAGAGTATTCTATTCTATTATCAATCTTTGCTTGACAAAACAATTCAATAAAATAAACGTAACTTGGACATTACACTGGAATTTGCATTGAATTTTTCTTCTTACTCCTTTACTCATGACTGAGAATCATGTACTCTTAAGGTCATAGCTTTGTTCACTGGCACTCTCAATGCTAGACGGTTTTCGGACAACCGGACCGCCTGGAGATTTCCTTTGCATAACATCAAATTAATAGAATAAATCAACCATTACACAATCATATTTATAGACCAATTAAACCAATACAGTTTATCATAATAACTCAGAAAGGGTTCACCATTTTTATGGACCCGAAAATATCTCCCCACGTCATTAAGCACTGGTACACGCTACCAATTAGTTATTTTCGTTCAATAGTGACAGAAACCTAAAGGGTGAATAACACAGATGTGCGTAATAATTAATATTTTGTAATTTGTAATGTAAAATAAAATATTGATGTCAAAATAGATAAATGAACTTGATCACACGTACGTGGTGTACGTTACGTTGGGGAAGATATTAAATACCTTTCAATTTGAGTATATGCAAAAAATAAAATACAAATATGTAGTTTAATACTGATCAAGTATCTTTTCTCTTTGCAGAGGATGAAACAGAAAACACATAAATCAATCTTTCGAATAATAATGTTAGTTAATAAAAATTGGTTTGGAAGGTGATGAAATAATGTACTGAGATAAATTCAGCGTAATTAGTAATCAAAAATGACAACATAAAGTTAGTATTTGACTAAGACTATCAAAAATGTACGAAATGTCTTTTTAAGATTCGATTTAAAAATACCATTTTTGAACAAGATAATAAAGTCGTCCGAATAATTAAGGCGTTATTCGCATCTGAAGCTATTATTATCATCTTTTTTATTGTCTTTTTTAACAAAGCTTATTAGCAATGTGGGTTACCCATTACTAGTAGTCTTGTAAAACTAATCTAAATATTCTTCTATCCAGAGCGGTTATACCTACAGTTGTAAACAAAACGATCTACTTTCTTTAGTACTCTTCGTTGGTTTACAGTCAAATTCCTTTAACTGTCACACTTGAGTTGAATATGTGCTAAAATATTTTATACCTGTACTAGAGAAGGAGATCTTTCTTGCCTGTGAATTGTCTTAAAACTTTTTACGATGAACCATAAACTGTTTGAGTACTTACTCCTTAGCCCCTAAATTCTTAGACATAAGGCCCACTAATTTAGTTCATACCTTACTATATATGTACTATGACCGTAAGATGAGACGTGATGATTGCACAATCATCATCATTTAACATACATACATACATAAACTCACGCCTTTTTCCCATGGGGGTAGGCAGAAACTACAGAGCGCCCTACGCTACGATTCTTACATACTTCTTTTGCTTCGTTTACATTCATACACACACGCCGGTTGCGAGTACTACGCACCTGACCTTTCTGAAGAACCTCACCAATAAGGTCTATGTATGTCCTTCTAGGGCGTCCCCTCCCGGCGTTCCCACTTACATCTGCCTTGTAAATACCTTTCGTTACTACGTGGTATTTAAATAATTTACTTTTTATATTCCAACTTTTGTGCAGGTATACACATGTTTTATCATAATTATTAGGTACGTCACACTTTCTTCGTATTTTAAGTACCTACTCGTTTTTTTTTTTTTTCTTGTAGTATGTAATTTTTGTACGCTACAGAATTACAGGAGACTACTGAAAACCAGCACTGTGATAGCCTCCTCTAAGTATTGTCACATCAACTGGTGCTGTACATCTCATATATGACGGATTCCCATGGCTCTCGGCTTGACAAACACGTTTTTTTATGATTTATGTTAACTGAAATACCTATAACAATCTAGTTAACCATATTAGTTATTGGTACAAACACAAATTAATGTAATAAAATAGTTCAAATGCAAACATTCAACTAAAATTAGCTTTTATACACTGTGACTGCAGCGAATTTGAATTATAAATATTTGCTTGTTTCACGAGTACGACGTTTCAATAATTGCTTTTGCTTGAACAGTCATTTAGTTCATTGCTATTTCTTGGTAGGAAATCTCTACTCAACGAGGAAAAAGGAATGACACGATTATTGGAGCAAAGGAACAAATTGCAGAACTCAATTTATTTGTATATAAGTAACAACTGAAAACTACCTTTGCTGTGTGTGTTCTTAATTCTCATTATTTGGAAAATACAGTCGAACAGAATTCTGAATACCAAATATTTTATCAGCTATAACAAAATGAGAATCAACCTGAAATCAAGGAAAAATTTGTAAGCCCATATCTTCAGTCAAATTACCCGTCATTTCTTACCAAAAATTTTATCACACAAAAGAAATATCACGCGTGTGTCATCCAACACGTGATGCAAATCATAACGTTAGGAATTTCCCTTAAAAATAACCAAAATTGTCGCCATATTTGACACGTCTAAAGGAATATCGTGGTTTGAATCGGAATGAGCTGAAGTTTTTGGAGACTCAAGATTTATGCGGTTTGAAGGCTTATGCATGTATGACACCGAGGATTTGGATGAGACTGAAGAAAGAATATTACTTCTGATAAGTTGGGAGTTTTAAGATTATGATGATGAACGATATGATAAATATACTGAATAGAAATCGCAGCTTGATACTAAAATATGATGTAGGAAATTGTAGGAGACTTAAGAAAAAAGTACTGGTACATGTACAATATTTTGTTGAGAAAGAACAATATGAAGCATGGGAGCCAAAAGATATATAAAATGTACGTGTATATAATATACTTAGTGTTGAACATGAGAAACATGAAGGTTGAAACGAACCAACAGGCAACTACAATACTATTTTGTTATAATTAATATGTGGTGATTTGTTATAATAAAAATGCCTAACAAGGGAGAATAACCCCATTTAGAACCTAAATAATAGAGAGGCCAGTATTGTTGTTCAATTTATTAGTTCAAATAGCCCTAACTAAACTATTAATTGACCAAGGTTAAAAACACTGTTAATCAGTACCACGATAGCACACTTGGCATGTTTCTAGAACATTTACAAAACTTACAAGACCATAATGGCTATGATATAATAATATATTTTCTGCCTAATTATGACCTTGAAGGGTACAACATGGATGAAAAATTTAGATAAAAATATCTGGAGTTCGTGCGGCAAGTAATAAATGTTGGCTTCTACAATATTACACGGTGTATATTTTACTAATTGTAACAATTAATTTGAGATCGTTGTAAAAAATGCTACATAATAAATCCAGAAATGAAGCATTTGTAAGTTTCATGGTGTACTGAAAAGAATACTTCATAATTTTACAGATTATTCTATTCTAAATATTTAAAACTTCATGCACAAGTCAAAAAACACAAGGCTTTAGATATTTCGTAGTAGTCGATGCAGTGATAGTACAATGCAACTGCGGCTTGAAAATTAGATGACTCCAAACATTTCAAAATATGAGATGAAACAATAAGATAAAACAAACTGAAATTACTAATGACTAGTCTTCTACCAGTAAATTAATCAGAAGTGTAAAAAGTAATGAGAAACATGGTAAACCACCATGGTGGTGGTTTAAAATATATTGAATAAACAGAGTTAAGTAAAAATCAAACCAGTTTGGAAAACATATTGGATGCCCGTGAATAATAATGAAAAAGAAAGAAAGAAAGAAAATACATTGTTTGGTAACAGCTGGACACACGAACAGTAAATACACAATAAAACCAAAAGGAGACTCAAAAATAGCTTGTAATACGAGATTCCCTATCAACAGCTGATATACAGTAAAAATATGGAATCAGATATATAAAAAGCAACATACAATAAAACTTGGCAAAATAGTAAAATACAAAACGTTTAAATTTGCCAACTTTTGGGCACCATTTATTACGCAGAGTTCAGCAAAGCACGAGATTTATAAGTCAATCTATTTTGTGAAATATTTTATCGTTTGCTACATTTCAGTTCGTATCCGATTCGCTTTTCCAAAATTTACATTTTGCGTGACCAAAATCTATCGATGCTCCGCGATGGTTCGCTAGTTCAATTTTAAACTTAACCCGATTCGAGATAGTTTGATGACGTATATTACGTGGAATATTCAAATGTGTGGTCTACTTCAGTAGTTTAGAATCGTTCCAATATCTACAAATTGTCGTAAATAATAATATTCTGAGAAATATTTACCCACATGGATGCTTTAGTTAACATACAATTTGAATAAGTTATTATTGGACTTCTAACTATTAACTTCTGCTTCTAGTTTTCCTAGTTTATCCTCTGTGGCAGTTTCATTATTTAATAAGTTTCACTATCATTGTAATTTTGACTACACATCTTGAGATTTTGAGTTTCTGGTAACATTGTCTGGACTTAAACTTATCAATACTCCAGGTTTGTCGTACAACTACAATCAGAAATCTTTCTTCTTACAAATAATCTTTAAAACCCAATTTCGTATGAAGTTAATCATGACGCCCTACATTCTGTCTTGTTATTGAAGGACCAATTTCATTCCAATCACCGTTGTAACCCGATTACGTGTCATAATGAAGCCACTCTCCCAAAAATAGTACTTACATACAAGTAATAAAATTCCATCATAAAACCTCAACGATATTGAAGAGGGCATAAATCCTGGTAACACGTCTCGTCGTGCAATAAATTTACATTTTAAAACTGATCACGGGGACATTACACCACTTTAATATTAGCGGGCGGCTACGGGGAGCGCTATATAAGTTATGGTGTGATTATCGACATCAATGAGTTATGGCACGCCGGTAGTTAGACGGGAAACTTTATTGTGTTTGATTTAAAACCACCCTTTGTTTGCGGATTTTTAGTTTCCTAAAGTTTTTATGGTAATTGAGATGTTCTGCGGCAATTTGGAGTTAATGGCGTGCTCCTTGGGGAAATAGAAAGGAAAAATGCGATTTATGAACTTGGGAGTTCATGTTTTTATGAGATTATTTTTTGCATTAACTTGGGATTACGTTCAGTGTGAGTAAAGTTTTTTGTTCGTTTAGTAAAGTTAAGCTTACAACACTGACTTTCACAGCCTCTATTGATTAATCAAGTCTGATTTAAAAGTTTTGTTGTTATCAAGATCAAGATAAATGTTTGTGTGATGAGCTCGATCATTTGTTTTGTATTTGAGTGTAAATTATCTGTACACAAAAAAATATAATAAAAAAATAGTTAGATAATTTAGAATTACATAAGTATGTTTATCAGTTGTTGCTTAACCATAACACAAGCTCTGCTTAGCCTTGGACTACATGGCGTTGTGTGAAAGTTGTGGAATTTATTTATTATTATAACAACCAGATTAGAGTACGCATAACGAGAATAGTGGTAATCTATACTAATATTATAAAGAGGACATATTTGATTGTTTGTTTGCATTGAATAGGCTCGGAAACTACTGGATCGATTTGGAAAATTCTTTCACTGTTGGAAAGCTACACTATCCCCGGGTGACATAGGCTACTTTTTTTTTTCCTTGTATTCCCACAGGAACGGGAACAACGTGGGTGAAACCGCGGGACGTCTGCTAATCACCTATATCAATACTCCGGATGTTAGTTGCTATATTTACAACTTTAAGCTTATTACATGAGGGTCGAATCTAGTTACTAATAATGATAGCTGCTAATAATTATAATTATTAACTATTCATATTAAATTTTTTCTTCTACCAGCTACTGTATTTTACGTTTCCCGTTTGCTCAAATCATTTGAGATTTAACAAGATCCTTAAAGCGTAACTGTAGTCTTAAAAATTGATCAATTTAAGAGCACCATTCTACATACAGTTAGGTAAGTTTAAAGGCGAGACGACGACGCAACGACATCGTCTAGGGATCGCGCCGACATCGCACAACAAAACATATTATGCGGCTCCTTCCCCGAGGATGTCTGAAGGAACTTTGAACGAATATTTTCTTTATTGTTTAGATTTACTTTTTAGAATATGTCGAATTCTCTATGGAAAGTGTGTTCTTTATGTGATAAGGAAAACGATACGTATTGTCAAGTCTTTGTTATGTATTGGTCCTATACGCAATGGAAAATTTAAGTGACTTCTAAAAAGGAGGAGGTTATGTTGTATTAATATTTTTTTATTTAGGTATGTTAACCGATTTCTTCATCAATATTAACCAATTTAAATTGTTTGAAAGGGTATATTTTCGAGGTGGTACCCATTTAGTTTGCATTAGTATTGAACCTTAGACTCCGAGGATATACCAAGGAACTCGTTCAAGTCTAATGGAAAATAAAAATTATGAAGTCGGTGACAAAAAAATATCAAACAGAACAATATATGTATATGTATTTATTCTAAATGATTATTTATTTGACTTTCAACTTTTTGTTACATTCTTGCGCCTACCATGTGCTGTCTCTGAATCAACTTAAGGCAGACCGGTTTATACAGTTTTTTCACTAGTGCGTAAAATTCTGAAAATAAGTAAATAAATAAACAACCAAAGCCGCAGACTTCTAAAACTATGCTTGTTTTGCACCTTTTAGGGCGAGACTCCGCCAAAGCGGAGACGAGAAGAGATGTATTTTACAACAGCTTGCGTCATTTTGACCGCTCAGTGCTTAACTTCAGCACAATACAATATCCTATTGGTTAATTACAAGACATCTCTTCTCGTCTCCGCTTTGGTGGAGTCTCACTCTTAGTGTCTTTTGACGTCGGTTGTATTTTGTACAAAATGGCTTTTTTACAGTTACGAAAGCGAAATGGCAGACGCGTCCTGTACAGCTGTTCAGACCATCTGGCTGTGTTGGAAACTGAGCCAAAAATGAACTTTGATATGAAATTATTAAAATTTAAGAAAACTTTCACAAAAAAAAACTAAAGTGAACGGGTGATAACTGTGAGACTTTTTGTAAAAGTAGCCAGATAATTGCAATAGGTAATTGATAAATAATTTCAGTAACGAAAATTATTTTGTTCTCATACGCTCCTTTTTCGTAAAGATTAGGTTATGAAAACTTATGAATAAAATCTGTCGACGACTATTCATTTCTACTTAATTTTTCAAATTACATAAGATAACACGACGCCCAGTGATAGCTGAAGGATGAGCTGTAAAGGTATTCATAAAGACCATTTGTATTTCGCTAGCTACGAGTATATTTAAGTAATGCGGCAAGCTTGTTACTATCAGTGGACAGAAATGCATATCCAGGGGTCCCTGCTGTTCCTTAGAAATCCTAAATGGAAAAACCTGATAACTCTTGTCAGACTCGAGAATTGAAACCCAATACCAACAGTAACGAGCGATTAACTGATGTAACAAAAAGAACATTTAAAAACAAAGTTGAATCTTATCTTTTGTCTAACTTTAGTGAAAACCTCAGCAATTTCTCAAATCTGTAATTTAAAATTTAAATCTAGTAGTTTAGCATGTTTGTAGTATTCTGCAGTAATTTGGTTGTGGTCAGATTATTTTTGTAATTTTATTTTGTAAATGGAAAAGTGAACGTACATACGTTAATATTGAGTGTATCGTGGGAGTTACGTCTGCCAACAAACTGCTCTGTAGTTTGGCAGAAGTAAACTGTTATGTATTTGCCTTAAGTTACAAATAAACACTTATTCATTTTTATTTTTTTTTAGATTTACTAGGTGGAATTATTTAAGTTATCCGACAAATTCAATGATCCCATAATCCTCATTTAAAATACTAATATAAAAAAAACGCGAACAGTAAAAGAGAATTTAATATCGCGAGGAATTTCATAAGTTTCGTCTGCCTTTATTGTCTGGCATAATAAATTAATGTTTGCAGGCCGCATTATCGTATATTGTTTGGTGATAAACTGTTTTGATGAATTAGTTACTAATTAATCGTGCAATGGACCTAATTTTATGCCTTTCAAAATAATGTTTGGATTTTGTTTATCGATATAATTATGTTGCTATGGCAGAGTAGAAAAACCTACGTCTAAAGTTGTTCGTTGGTGAAATGTTCAGATGCTAGCACATCAAGTTACCCCATGTGCCAAATTTCTTTGATCGCTTTTCAACATTATGTCAAACAGCATAAGGTTTATATTCAATTGGGAAAATTTTACACATTGGGGTAACTTGATGTGCTGGCGTCTTGTACTTAAATAAATACTAAATACTTACCTACCACTTGTATAAAAGATCATCATTTAATAATGCTCAATCGATTTGGCTGTTTATTGTAGTGCTCGTAATATAATTTTGTTATGTTTTTGAGGAATAAAAGTTTTCTTTTGGAAAATAAACCTAAGGATGGAAAGTTTGTGTAAAAATCTTATAAAAAAGTTTGAAACGAAAACGTTCAAAGCCTGAGCAGGTCAATAGCAGCTATAGATTTATTAATTTGGTCTTACCTTACTGACATCATGATTAACAGGTTCATATTTATTTATAAAGGCTTACCAACTAAGATATGTCATATGGTCAAATAGTGGTCGAAATGTCGAAAATAGTACGACATGGAAAGTGACTTCTTGACTTCTTCTTCTTTCTAGAATTGACCTTTAAACGTATTATTTCTTATTTGCCGAAAAATATAATGCTACTGTTAAACCTATTGTTTGTGCTAGTATGTAAACCGATTGATATGTTTATAATAATAATAATTTATTTATTACACTTCAAAAACTCAAGCATCAGTGTGGCTCTGGCTCTTGTACTAGGAGTTCCTGTATCACAAGAGCCAGAATGTTTGTAACTTTGTTTTTGACAATAATACATTAAGAAAAACCGTTTTATCTTTCGACACTCTGTCTTCACTCTTTATTATTTAAATAAAGTGATTATTATTGGAGATAAAAAAATAAGCCTTCTGGGAGCTGGGTGCGATAACCGATATCCATGTGGGCAAAGCCGCGGGCATCAGCTAGTTATTTAAAAAGTGATTACGATTGTCAAGCGCCCATAAAGTAGATATCATCGCTAGTACTCGTCGCTCAGTGATCAAATCCACTCTTTTCTCCCTTCAAACTTGAAGTATACAAAATTTCATATTCCTCCGTGCGAGCAATGTTCTTAAAGAGGATCTAAATCTTAAGTTGATATATTAAATGCTTAGCGTATTAATATTATGGCACAGTAAAAGTGTTTGTTTGTAATATTTAATATTCGATCAATATAATTGCTATTATTGCAGCTCATAAAGTTAACAAGCTGACGGCTAGCTTGTTGGTTTTAAATTTTACTTCCTGCATCAAACAGTCAGATAAAAAACTGAAATCGTACGTACGTTTGAATCTTTTGCGAGAACACAAGGGCTTACAAACCAAATAAATAATGAGTAGTGAAAAGCAAACGTCCAGTGTGATCGAAATGTTACGATAATAAACGTTTTTTTCAACGGTTCCGTACACCAAATGTCTGCGATCTTTCTCTGTGCTCATTGTATCGATTTTACATCCGGCTCCGAACTAAAATGGGCAGCCCCTACTATTGAAACTCGATGGTTTTGCGATGATAACTCGTTGTGTTTAATCATTTGTATTGTTATCAATGTTGACACAATTTTTTTCAACGCTTAACATTGCTTGGTTGAAATTGGATTAAAAATAACACCAGAACTGAACTTTAACTTAATTACCTATTATTTATAAAGCCCATATGGGTATGTTCTTACGTTATAAGGTTGTCACAGTGCTAGGCAAAAGGGATATTGTCATTTTTTATTTTATGATGTATTTTAGCTTCTCCGGAAAATTTTACAGGGTTCGAATCGTCACGGTATAGATGTCCACGTGGATACTTGTTCTATCTGGGTGTACTCATCGTGCAAGGTTTAATATTCTGATCCTTTTATTGTTACATACCTACACTTATCTTCCAATATCGATCATTTGTTCTGTGTCTGGGTGTAATTTATCTATAATATGTATGTATTTAGAAATATAGAAGTATGTTTATCAGCTGTTTAGTACCTATACCACAAGTTCTCAAGCTTAACTTGGGACTAAATGGCGTTGTGTGAAAAGTTGTGGAATATTTATTTTAATTATTTATTTATTTAATATTAAAATACTTGTTTCATGGTGTTTGTCAGTGTCACCAAACTTCACCAAGACGGCTTGACCGATTCTTACGAAACTTTGTGTGTATAATCAGTAGGGCTGAGAATGGGACATAAATTAATGAAAACTAAATTAAATGATAAAATTAACACTTATGCGGAACAAAGTTTGCCGGGCAGCTAGTAATGTATAAACATACATAACAACCTCAAACGAACACTTCGTTAAAATTGAGCGCAATGCAGCTCAAGGAAATGTGTAAAACTCAACTTTAAATGGAGAAGAAGTCCAGTAAGCTAAAACCAAAGATTTTCAAATACTAACCGACCGCTAGTTACAATAAAATTTCAATAGTAGTGCCATCAAATTGACCAAACATTCAATGTCCGGTACCCGGTGTGCAGTGTGCAGGTAGCGACGAATTGCTACATTTACACCGACAGACTACGTGCGTTTTGTTTTGTCAGACTCTCAACGATTTCACTGCGGTTTTCGTCGAAAGAAGTGGCGCAGAATGGGTGTGCCGTATTCATGGATAAACACCGTGAATTTTTTGTGTGTATGCTCTGTGGCTTTTTGAAATATTGTTGTCGTTGTTAAATTAAAAGAGGTGTGAAGTTGATGATACTTATGCTAGGTGCAGTACCTGTGGTGCTATTTAGTAGAAATAACTCCGCAGAAATGTCGGTCAAGTATTGGCGAGGCGAGCTGATATTATTATCACATGCTTACGCTTCACGAGATTAATTTTACAGAAAGTCGAGAAGGTTTTACTACACCAGCTTCATAAATTTACATAATATGGTATTTTTGTACGTGAATCAAATTTTTTGGACATTTTAGAGTTTGTGTTATAGTAAAAGTTGTTAACGATCATGAGCTTTTTCACCCGCTAAGAATTCTTCTCCATACGAAACTGCCTTTTGGAGAAACCTTTTTTACATTTAATTTAACTTTAGTTTGACGTTCAAAGTGCCATATGTGGTCTTATTAAAATAAATGGAATGATGAAAGAATCAAACTCATAACCTAGTAAGCTCAGCAGTATAGCTAGCTAGTGACCGCCAGACTAATAAGGCAGGCATAAAATAACTATAACAAAACAAAAACCTTGATTAACTAATTACAATAGTCAATCACATGTCAAACTATTTGTGATTGTAGCAGGAGATAGTGTTACGAATTTATCAGTGAAACAGAGATACACAGCTCTGTGAGTGCCATGCCAGCTCCACAATGCGATAAAGTTATTCGATACGATTGTTTGGGCTATTGACATTTAAATGCATTTCATAATATGTTTGTTATTTGTCAATACGGGTTGGATTTTGTCCGTTTACTCTGATGGATTTACAGTGTGTTTGGGGTAGGATCTCCTCACTATGCGGCACTTAGTTGATCGGTCTAATGTTATCGATGTTGGCAATTTTACTAGCTTCAGGTTTGTTACAATATTTGACAACTTGGTTAGTCTAGGTCTAGTAAGTTTTCTCGCAGAAGGAGGCTGCGGAAAGGGAGAGGGAGATTACTTCCACTCACCCGGCCCGCAGCAGACGCACCGGGCGCAGGCGGAGGGCGGACAACTCCCTCTTCCATCCCCCCTGAATGGGTCTAGGGCGACGGACGCGGGGATGTCCGCCGCCTCCACGTACATGGACCCGAGGTGGCAGCGCGTCGTGTTCACGCGCGCCCCTCTTAGACGTCGCGAGGGGAGTCTAACTCCTCACTCCTCTCGCTGACTTTGCGAGGCCCGCGGGGCCGGCAACAGTCGGGGCTCGCGGAAGTATCTTCTGTTCCCGTGACCCCCGGCGCAGGTGTGAGAAGGAACACGGGGTGGTTTTTAGTCAGTAAGAGTCTGACAGACCCCTCCGCCTCCCCGGGCGGGGGACATCCATGAGGATTTTCCAACCCTCAAAAAAAAAAAAATAGGTCTAGTAAGTTTAGTGCTAATTGCATAACGTGAATCTCGTATCGTCTATTGAAGTGCCCATTCCACAAGCTAAGCAGAGCTTGCGTTACGGGTACTAAACAACTGATAAGCATACACAAATAAAGTTTCTAAATACAAACATATTATAGAAACATCACACAAACATTTGTCCTGGGTGGGCATCGAACTCACGAACTCCGGTTTAGCAGTCAGACCACTAACTACTAGACCAACAGGCCAGTCAAGAAAATGGTTGGTTAATCAACGTTTACAGGGAGAACATATTATGTATATCAAGCTTGACTTCTTTTACGCACTTGTTTTAAAATCAAATAGGTAGGTAGGCTTTTATACTGTTATTGTCATGTAAATAAAAACCCTGGGGAAAAGATTTTTAAAAATATAAATCACTAAGATTTTTAAAGATGTTTGATGGTTTTTTCAGTTGTGTTTTTACTTATTCTTTATCCCTTTAAGTCACGCAATTAGCTTAACTCAAAAACTCACTAATAATTTTTCCCTATAAGTCACACTCACAGCTCAAATCACAAACTCTTGGTCGAGAACGAGTAACCATCTCCTGCTGAGAAATACATTTGAATGAAAAGAGCGTTGAGATATATTTAGCACTAATCGATTGTCCTCGGTGGAACCTCCGCGCCGAGCCGAATGGAAAGTATACATATATCATAACCAGCATCAGGCACTAGTCGTCTAGAGTTTTTGCTTAGTGCATCTATTCGGCTTAGCCGCTAAGCACACTATAAAAAATTTGGTTGGTTTATTTACTGATTTTTAAACTACTTTGTCTTTTACTGAAACTTTTACCAGGTCGTCAGTTCACCTAGTCTATTCTATATTGTACCTTATACCTAGACCGCACTCTTAGCCAACTACATGCTTATAAATAGGTAACCAAATGCCTGTATATATATTTTTAGGAAAACAATAATTTTCTGATGTCTATTTCAGGAATAAGTAGGTCAGAACCAATTCTTTGTAATAAACAAAATTTACTCAATAATGATTCTTTAAGTCAAGAAAGCCTACATAATATTTGATACCAATTTTAAATTTACTAACCGGTATTTTTTTGTTTCTCACTTATGTGTTAAAACGAATAAAATATTCAATCTAGCCTATTCTAATTTTATAACTTAGCTATTCTAATTTTAGGGTCATGGGGACTTTTGAACTCACCCTGGTTAATAAACGAACAGGACACCTTCAAAAATGTATGGAAAGTTACAGTGGTTATAATTAATAAGGGTATTAATGTACAAATGATTCTCTTACCGTGGAACTTCTTTAGCTGGACTGGACTGTGTCTCCTGATGGTTATACGACGCCATTGCTTCACTTATCAGTTTTTGCACTCATTATAACAAAATAAATTAACGAACAAATTGTCACAGTTACTGCACCGACACTCTAGGAATAGTTATTAGGAACATCTGTGGAAGATAAGGCGTAAGTTATCATCGGGATCTTTTGTTTTGGGGCGAGCAGAATATCAGGTATCGATAGTCTCATCTAATATTTCTAAATTGATCTTGTCTTCACTTATTTTTGGAGTATTACCTACTTACACAAAGACAGTCGAAGTCTGTCAGATATAAAGTAAAGGCGTCTTAAATTATTCGCATTGACGTTTTTTTCATAAAGGTCTTTCTCATTTCGGCAAAGATCAATTTGCAACCAGGCGTAGGTAAAGCAAAGTAAGTTTTGACAGTAAGGTAGATTGGACGCAGCGATATGTGTCGCCAGTTTGATTTCAGCACAGACCGAATCTTTGTTTGGCCTAATATAGGCCGAACTACACACATCAAAAGTGTCTAGGGATCAACATATATTTTTGCAATAACTTTTCTCCTGATTGATATTAATAAAAATTTTCTTTAAGGATTCATCAAATAAAGTGTTTTCGTCTGTCACAGTAACGATAAACCAAGTCACCTTTGCATTAATAAAGAAATTTGCCATTTTCCTAATAAAGGGATTTTTGACATTTGAACCACTAACATTAAAGTTCGAAAAAAAGACTGAAATAACAGTTTTCTTTAAAATTTTATTGGGTAACTTAAACAATTAATAATCCGTGTTTCTACCGCGAACACTAACAACACAAGAACATCGGTTTGGCATACTCAAAATGAGTTCATCCAAATCACGCTGTGGAATGGCCGCCCATGTTCGTTGCAACAACAAAAAAAGGTCTTCTTGCGACTGGATACCCTCCATATTCGGCAGAGCTCTTCTCTGTAGCATATCCTATGCATGCTCAATCGGGTACAAGTCTGGCGACTGAGCAGGCCAGGGCAGGACATTGATGTTAGCTGCGGCGAGAGTCTGTCTTACAACTCGTGAGGCTTCATCACTCTTCAGGGAACTTAATTAGCGACCAAACAGTCAGAAACCGCTTGCATGAAGTGAACCTTCATTCCCGAAGACCGCTACGGGTACCACCTATAGCAATGCACATTCGTAGGATTCGATATCAATGGGCTCTTGAACACAGAAATTGGGCAGAAGAACAATGGCGTTTCGTGTGCTTTTCTGATGAGTCTCGTTTTGGTATGAGACCGGATACAAG
The DNA here is from genome assembly GCA_921972225.1 of Euplexia lucipara. Lineage (NCBI taxonomy): Eukaryota > Metazoa > Arthropoda > Insecta > Lepidoptera > Noctuidae > Euplexia > Euplexia lucipara. Next base: position 4,119,708 of record OV179150.1, read on the forward strand.
ACATATACGACACTGGAGAACCCCTGGACGCCAACAGCGATTAAAATCCTGCCAGGAAGTCCATCCTTATAGTGGTGGAACCATCATGGTATGGGCGGGTATTTGGATCGGCGGAAGAACTGAGTTGATTTGGATCAGAGGCAACCTCAACGCTCAAATTTATACTGAGACGATTGTATCAGACGTCATCGTTCCTCTACAAGTGCAAATCGGTCCCTTATTTCAGTTAATGCATGATAATGCACGACCGCACACAGCAAGAGTTGTAAGACAGACTCTCGCCGCAGCTAACATCAATGTCCTGCCCTGGCCTGCTCAGTCGCCAGACTTGAACCCGATTGAGCATGCATGGGATATGCTACAGAGAAGAGCTCTGCCGAATATGGAGGGTATCCAGTCGCAAGAAGACCTTTTTTTGTTGTTGCAACGAACATGGGCGGCCATTCCACAGCGTGATTTGGATGAACTCATTTTGAGTATGCCAAACCGATGTTCTTGTGTTGTTAGTGTTCGCGGTAGAAACACGGATTATTAATTGTTTAAGTTACCCAATAAAATTTTTAAAGAAAACTGTTATTTCAGTCTTTTTTTCGAACTTTAATGTTAGTGGTTCAAATGTCAAAAATCCCTTTATTAGGAGAATGGCAAATTTCTTTATTAATGCAAAGGTGACTTGGTTTATCGTTACTGTGACAAACGAAAACACTTTATTTGATGAATCCTTAAAGAAAATTTTAATTAATATCAATCAGGAGAAAAGTTATTGCAAAAATATATGTTGATCCCTAGACACTTTTGATGTGTGTAGTTGTAAATGCACCCAACGAAACAGTTAAAGATGCTAGTATGGGATAACGCTGATTTTATTTAAAAGAAAAGAAAAATGGCATGAAATTAGATATTCAAACCAAACAAAAGGAGTTTAACTACAAGACCAAGAGATAATATAAATCAATTTCTATGTAATTGAAACAACCCAGCTGCCTTGCCAAGTTGTTATCTAAGTAGTCACTGTGGCTCCTGGAAGTCATTTTCTAACTAGTTAGGAACAACCCATTGGCTTATGGCTTGTCCCAAGAAACTTTACAATGGCTTACTTTGATAACTTTCACTGTCAGGAAACTCTCACGGAAATGCTGGAATAAATTATTAAAGACTATTAGAAGCCAGAAAAGATTAATTTGTTATACGTATCTACAAACGAAGGAAACTGTTGAAACTTCTTATCAAAGTACTGGACATTTTGTAAGTTATTTTACTTTTAAATATTTTACGCACTGTCACAATTTTTCTGTTTTATACAAAGACATTCAGTACCTATAGACACAAACAAAATGTTCGTCCAAAACTTGTGTCCTGCTGGACACAAGTCTATGAGGTTTTCTTAGTACGCTCCGCTGCCGCTCCAATATTCATATATTATTCTAGATGGCGTTACTGACAGAGACATTGGATCAAAGTTTTTCTATGACATTTCCTCGCATGTCCGTTCTATAGTATTTAAAATCTCTTTGGTTTTATACTATACTGTTTTTTCTCCTCCAACACACATTTTTTTACTGTACTCGTACATTTTCTTGCTTGGTTGGTCTCCTCTAACTCTCCTACAGAAATAATATTGACCACGCCAGGACAGAAATGTGTTTTCTGTTAGTGAGAAGAAATCTAGATACTAAAGCAAATTATTACCTGACTGCCTCGTTAGTCTAGCAGTCGTAGGCACTACTGCTACGCTACTGATTGTGATGATTTATTGCAAATTTGACCGTGTAAGATTTAGGTTCGTGACGGTAGTATTATTAATTGTTTTTCTTTTTGAATTTTGTTTTGCGTTGTATATTAATTTAGGTAATATTTTTCATGGCGTAAGGTAGAGTGTAGCCGTTCTCAAAAATTTACCTACAACAACATGAACCTTTGTGAGAATTCTACCTAAATCAGTGCATGGTTACCTACTGGAAAAATAGATGTTTATTTGACATTAACAATAGAAGAAAGACTTTTACACGTGCTAATTAAGTCAAACAAATCTGATGCTAGCTACCAACCTAGGCTGCTGTATTTGGAAGCTGATGAACTCCTAACGCACCTATTTTGCTGTACCCGACTGGGTTAATATGATCTAATTAAAAGTTCCAAATATCTAAATGTAAAATGTACTAATATTATTAATAGCGAAGATCGCACTGTCTTGTGTAATTTTGACGTTCAAAAAATGCTGATCCTTAGCATAAGTTCAATAAATTACTTTTGATTTTAAATGACTAATTTGACTATTGAGCATTTAATACTTAATATTATAGGGCATTTAACATACTCGCCGAAGTGTAGTATAAGTACACCCCAGTCTTACCCTTCAGGGAAATCTGGCCTGATGTTATGGTAGAAAATTATAACAAGGCCATATTTACGACTCCTTACCTACTCAAAATTTAATGACATCAATATTCCATCACATTTAAACTCCGTATTAAGTCATAAAATGAATATTGTTAATAAAGACGGGCTCTCACACCCAGAAGTTAGCTAGCAACAATTTGACGGGCGATAAAACCATTGAAAGTCGTTAAACGTTAAAACGTGCTATCGACTGCGAATTTATTTGACAAGTTATGGCGAATATAGACCTTGGATTGAGCAATCCAATTCAAAAATTTTATCCGCAATTTGCTTCGGGAACGGTAAATACTTTTAAGGTTTGCGTTTTGTTCTGATCAACTTGTTGTTTATATTGAGGATTGATAGCAATGGCTTCATCAAAGTTAGTAAGTAATTAATTGCTTTTACTACTGGATTCGTCTTTAATGAAGGATTACATAGCTTTGCTTGCGTTAATGAAGATTCTGTCAATCTCTCTACAGAACAATATTTTCTAGATGAAAGTTCCCAAATGATTTTTCTGTACCACTGAAAGCCTGATTAAAAATCTCATGACGATAGGTTCAATGGCGTAACTGACATACAAACCAACTAATAGAAAAAAAAAAACAAACAAACTCGAACCACGCTTCAAAGACTAAACTTCGAAAATCTTATTATTTTGGTGTTTACCTACATTAAACGTTACTAATTGTCACCTTGTGGCCGTAATACGTACGAGTATGTTCTGGATTCTTTACTTTTCGTCCGTATAAACTTTAACTACGCCAAATCAGACACTCTTCCGTGTGCAAAATAATCTCAATGAAAAGTTATATAAAGTTTTCAGTCCACGTATCAATACACAGAAAGATTCTATATAACTTACCTATCTACTTAATGTTATAGAAATTGGGGATGAGGTACTACATTTCCTCGTAACTTTGGTAGGTAAGTCTTTTAACAAATTAACGTGTAATGTTTCTTTCCCATCTTCACAAGCTTTCACATCATCCTCTTCAAAAGTGTACCGTCAACATTTTGAAAAACTTCAACAAGATTTTTGATAGACAATGCACAATCCCCGCTTTGCTGAACTCTTAATATAGTCTCAAAGGGACTAAATGAACGTTGTTTCGTGAAGACGTTAAAAATTTATAGCCTCGCTTCGCTTTGTGCTTTTATTGTCGAGCGTCACTGTGTTGCTCGATGTAATAATTAAAGTATGTCTTGCAATACTGAATGAATTAAAAACTCCTTTGAGTATTAAGCGCTAGGAGATTGTGAGGAGATTTTGTTTTGTGACGAAAAATTATTAGGATGGCCGCTTGGAAGGACGTTGGAACCTTAAGTTCAGTGTTTATCTGCGTATATAACTTTGACAAAAGTTAGAGCTTGTTAAATGGATTGTTTTTACTGTACTGCCGTGGAAGGGTTAGGTTTTCCACTCGTATCTTGTTTGTAAACGTGTCTTCCAAACAACTGTATGGCTTTCAAAATTTAATAGTTCTCCAATTCAACGTTTTTGAGATCAATGTTTCCTAATCCAATTTATGTATCATGTTCCATTTCATTCACATGTAGAACCAAAACAAAGTGCTTGTAAATTTGGAACGGCGACGAACTGAAAGTAACTAAGTTCGTATTTGCAGTTTTTAAAACAAAACTCACTGTTGACAAAACACCCAGAGCTCCACTCCCAAACTTCACACTGGCAAAACAGAATAAACACGCAAATACCGGACGGGGTATTAAGGAGACAAATCTGTAGTGACCGACTCGTTAGCTCGGGTCACTTGCCCCACGCCCGGATTGCCCCGTGAATCCTAATGAAGCCTGCTTATCATTCGCAATGACAGCAAACTTTGTCTTCGGCAGCGGGCGAACTTTAATTAATTTACGAATTAAATCCTGTTCCTATCAAATTTTCAGTTCCATCTGAAGGTGGGCTGGGACTTATCGCGGCTTCTTGTTTAGTTTTGGTTAAGTTGGTAGTACTTGGTTGGTTTAAGTTTTTTTTATTTTGCTTTGGAAGTTTATTTTGTCGATAATTAAGGCGTCCATGCGGAAGACTAATAGAGTTAAGGTTTTAAATAGAATTTATAAATGTGTATTTACAGGAAATGCTGTAGTTTCTACTATGTTGAGAACTTAAAAATTGCTAAACAAACTTTTTAATTTATACTGAAAATTCCTAATAATAATTTGCCTTTATTATTAGTACTTGTCTTGGGTGGGAATCGAACCCACGACCTCCGGCATATCAGTCAGGGCCACTAACCAAGCTCCGGGTTTGGCTGTTTGTGTATAGACGTCTTTTAATTCGAACAAACGTTTATTTTCTTTATTGGTGATTTATATAAAGTAATAATATTATTAAAATATTATTAAAAAAAATATTATTATTATTATTATTAATAATAAACGAAAAACGTTGCATGTACGTGTAATGTAAATAGTATTTGATACTATAAGTTTGGTATAAATGTTTACAAAACTTTACACATAAGGAGAGTAAGTATGTCATCAATTTAAAATTAATACTAATTGAAAAAAGTTATTGTAGGCTTAATTTCGAATGGAAACCATTGCATGTGCGACCAGCCTAAGATATAAAAGTAGTATATATAGTAGTAATAAAATATGACTTGCAGATGTTTCTTATTAGGAGAGTAATTTTATGTGAAAAGAAAGAATTAGATGTGTAATTTTTATTACCTTTAAAAGTTATAGTTTTCACAATACTTAAATCTTATCATGATAGTAAAAGACAATGTAATAGTTAACTTAAAAGCTGCACACAGTTTCAAACGTTGGTAATATCTTATGATAACTTAGTTTAGCAGTGCCTCGGGGAGAGAAGTAAGCACTGTGTTAATACTCCATGTAATATCGTTGGAGATTGTTTAGTGCCTTCCTGTAGTGTCTAGGTATTCGTTATGAACGATAATGGTTCCTGCAACTACCGTTTTCAAGACTACTGGCCAATTCTACGGAAATTTCCGAGTCTGGCAGCAAGAAGTACTTTTAAAGATTTTATTTATTTAAACATATTTCATAAAAAGTGGCTATCTAACTGGCCTGACAGTTTTAGTCTGATTTAAAATCTACTTTGAGCAAAATCTTAAGTCTTTATGAGACGAGGCCTTTACTTTGTAGTGGGTAGTTAATAAACTAGAATCTTTATATATCTAAAGTCCTCCTAAACGGCAGGAACGATTTTCATGTTTTTTTTTGTGTATGTTCAAGTGGATTCGAGAATGGTTTAAATTCATGATTGGACCCGGTAGGTGGCGCTACAATTTTGCGAGCCTATTTCCAGGCAGTATATACTTGGCTCAATCCTATCATTGCAAATAAAAAAATGTTTTAGTAGTAGATTGAAGTTGATAGTGGTACTAAACTAATAAATATTTGTTTTTATTTTGTTAAAGAGATAAAGTATAACTAGTTCGTGTTGTCAATGTTCGTATAATAAAGGTTTAAAAAAATATTGAAGTAATTTTTTTTGGCCGATTTTTGAGAAATATATTTCTTTAACCATAAATTCCGCTGGTGACTTTTAACAACTTTTCCATCCAACGACTATGAATGAGCAACAAACATGCGTCAATACGAACATCAAACTATAATCCGATACGATACAATATAACCCAAAAATAGCCGAGTATCCCAAAACAACGCAACACGCATCATACGATTCGGTTCTCTCCGAAGGGCAATAAGCTTAGTAGGTACAGTCGGTAACATTATTAAATAAGCCCAAGCGATAGGAACCTGGCTTTATGATTATTACACTTTATAAAACAACAACCCCGCTTTTATGGATTATAAATTTCATTAGCGTATGTTGTCCGACGATCGCGTTTATTACTTTTGTTACACACTGTACCTATGTTCGCGTAAATGTTTCTGTGTTTGGGGTGTCTGGTTGTAAAAAATTTGTATAGGTTTTATTTTTGTTACCTCTTTAGGTTTTTTAAGACTTTGTACGCCACGCCGGTCACCGGTGAGCCGCGTACAATTGAATTTCTATTGTGTCTGGTAGTCTGACAGTCAAAGTGCTCAGGTGTATCTTTTGATAAGTGTTAATAATGAGAATAATACTACCAGTGTTCTATTGATTAACTGCACGGCAAACATCTTTTTTAATATAGAAATGGCACTGCCATGCTTACTCAGTGCGTGTTGATGATTTAAAACTCATATTAATCCTAAACCTATATTTGATAACGATGTTTCTTTCACAGCCGTCAGTCATATATCTGTAATAAACTTAGAATGTACAGACGCCAGTACATGAAGTTACCCCAATGTGTCAATTTTTCTTTCTTTCTTTCCTTAATCTGTTTGACATAAAGTTGAAAAACGATCAAAGAAATTTGACACATTGTGGTAACTTGATGTGCTGGCCTCTGTACATAATTGTAAATAGGGCGAATTGTTGAATTGAAAATAGGGCGTTTCTACTTGCCGGATTCACATTTTTTATTTAATTTCATGCTTAAAAAGTGAAGCTTTAAGTGAACTGACATAATTTCAAAAGAAGAACAACTTCAATATGATTTTCCAAAACAAACAATGTAAGTTATCAAAACTTTCTACTCTATCTATTTTGCATCGATTAATTTTGTTGGCCATGCTCATTGTTCGCCGTTCAACACCACAGTATGTCACGACATTAAGTACCTAATGCACACTGGGTGGTTTACGACACTATTTACATAGTAAACCAGTTGCTACATTAATTAATCAGTTCAGATGTTCTCTTTGTTTCAAATTATGCCGGAAAACGAACTAGATTGTATTGGTACGGGGCGTTTTTGTTGGTTCGAATAAATCATGATGGGAAACGCGTAAAGAAGACGGATTTACGTCCGTTTGTTTTATTGGAAATGCAATAAAAAGTAGCACTAACTTTAAGTCGATGCACCTTTTCCTTTAAATTTATTTTATCGGTAATTGTTTTTATTTTTAAAGTGGCCCATAAAAATGTTGTCTTCATTAGGCGTCTGTGTGAGACGTGCTTTTTTTTCTTATTTAATTAATATGAAGGTTGTGTTAGAAGCTTTTTTGGAATAAAAAATATACGTGTCGAAGACTTTACTACTGACATGAAACTATATGCTAAGCTAGTTCATGGTCTATCCGTAAGCTAAATTTCAATCATAATCATCCATTCAGCACTTAAGGGGTGAAAGTATAACAAACAAACAAACTCACATTTACATTTATTAGTACGAAATTTAACCATTTTAGCCTTCTTTTCTTCTTCTCAACTCATGATTACATTGATATGGAGCTATCAATAACCAAGATTCCATAAGACGCATTTTTTTTACACAGTTAGCCCTCTGCACTTCTTTTGCTTAACTTTGCCTTCTTTATAAAAGGGGATACAAAGTTTTTCATGTAACATACGATCATTACATTCAATCAAAGATTCAAAACCCCACTGCGTTAAAATTCGTCAATTTTTAGTAATTCCCAAGTCTTTCCTGATGTTTTGTGAGCTTAACAAAAGTAAGTTAGTTACTTCTTTCATTTACAATTTAAGTTAATGAAAGAAGTGACTAATTTACTTTTGTAGGAAAAGTCTCAATGGGTTTAATAGGAATGGTGACTGTTTCATGGTTTTACAGTTTTGAGTAAAAATAAGACCTGAATAAATCGTAAAAATTAGACGAACCTGACGAAAAATTTCAACGCTGGGTGGTCCAAAATCATGTACCTACAGGACTTATCAGTATGTGCAACGATGTCCTTTCTACCGGATAGAAGTTACAATTCTACTGCAGAGTAAAATATCTTCATAAATTGAAGGCACGAATATTTATCACCGCAGTTGCACAAGACGGGTTGAATATTTCAGGATTATTTAATTCAAATAATATTTTCCCTCTAACTAGCCTTCCCGGCTGCGTGGATTAAAAACTATCCTCATTTTAACCGGATAAGAATCCCGGAACTTTCTAACAAGTGCAAAAAATATAATCTTTTCAAATCTGCATTAAGTAGATACCTACTACCCTTGACGGTAGAGTTGCAACATTAGGTACATATTTCATCCACTACATTCCAATTTAGGCTGTACTGTATTATACGTCTGTATGTTCGCGTGTAAACCCTAATATCTGGAACTATAAACCGTTTTAATGCCTTCAAGAAATTGCTTTTTTTATTAGCTCGCAGTGAAATATGGCCAGTCAAGAACGGTTGTAAGTGTGAAAAAATAAAATTATAACCATATACTAATGTATCCAAGAGCGTGAAATAGTATTAAAAGTCTTTTCTTTGTTTTGTAAAGATAAGGCGGATTTAAATGAATTTGTGACTTATATTCGTTCCTCATTTGGATTAAGAAAGAAAGAAAGAAATATTGTAAACAATGCTTTGTCGTGCATATGACGTAGAAAACATAATTATTATTTTTTTCTGGTGCTTTGATAAAACAATAAACAAACAAGAGTGCGAAAGTTATAAATACGTTTTTTATTCCTTTCTGCATACGTGTTTTATATGTGCCACCAAGTCTTTGAAACGGTGGTGGTTGAAAATAGCTGCGTAAATATTAAATCATATCTTTGCGCGTTTATTGTGCTAAATTAATGTATTTTTAACAGCATCGTTGTCATTACCATGAGGTTCTAGGTTCAATTCCCGGGTCTTACAAAGTGTTCTTGGTTTTTTTGCCATCTGAAATTTCTCAATAACAGCCCGGAGTATTGATTTGTGCCCATTAGATGGTAATAAGTTCTCCTGCTATTACATGGGACTTAAAAATAACAACCAAAATGTGGGTGTACCTAAAGTACACCTCTGGCTAAACTTTCTGGGAATACTGGAGTGATGTATTGTTAAGTATTGTATTTTTATTAAATTTTTAAGTAGCTGTGCCACGGTTTCAAGTAGCAGTGAGCACCATGTATCTATCAATGTAATAACTTATTTAGTTATACTTTGTGCTCTATCTTAATACAGTTGATTCTACTGTAGACGCATCGTCTTCACATCATGTGTAATATTTATTATGTCTGATTAATGTATATGTAACAATCTATAAGTATCTATAAGTAGGTTGGTACTCTAGTAAGTATAGTCTAGACCTGCCCATTGACCATTCTTAAACGAAAGTTTTATCTTTTGAAAATGGCCACAAGAGTCAGCTTTATATTAAAAATTAACTTACGTTGGACGTTTAAAAATGTCTTAATGTTTTAACTGAAATAAACGACTAGATTCAACTACTTTTAAGGGTTCTAATAAAACAAACGAGTTTAAGAGAAAACCAGTATTGATAGTGCACTCAAGTTCTCAATACACATTTATCGAAGTAGTCTTATTAATCTTTCCCGTATCGTCGATGTGCAGCTTGCAGTACAATTCATTTCTAATGGATATTATCTAGCAGGTGGCTTTACAGCTGCTTCATCAAGGAACACTTGCAAATTGCAGTGCATGTTATGTTTAACGATGTACCTGTTATTAAAAATGTGTGAACCAGGAATTTATTAACATTTTTGTAGTAGTAGGATTTGTTAGCCGACGGCAAAAAGAGGTTTTTGGAACAAGAAACATACTACTTTGTTTTCTTTAATTTTTATTTTCAGACAACGTACAGTCCAGTTCGTTAATAAAAACGTACTTCTACTGTTAGTAAGTACAAACTTGGCATTTACGCCTCGTCTGTCCCTACTTATACAAAATGCAGAAAAAAAGAAACAAAATTGTTTTCCGCCACTGTTTTTAAGATGTGTGTTGTCCGAATACTAGTCTACCCCGAATTCTAGTTTTCTGTGATGCAGTTCCTTCTAACCAAAGCTTAAAAATGATACTGTAGTCAGATACTTATAAGATAGTGAAAAACCGACCTCTCTTTTTAATTAAAACATGACATGAACAAGTGTTTATATAAACCTATTTGCAGAAAAAATATAATTTAATGGTACGCCGCTCCCAAATAGATTTGGATAGTAATTATGACGGGGATTTTTTAGCTGTTGATCTGATGAGCATTTAGGGTTAACTTGGCTGAATAGATATTTTAATAAACCGAGGGGTTTTGATGGCAAAAGAGTGCTATGCCAGAACTAACTCACAAAGGGATCATTCATTTAGATATGTTTATAAATATCTCCGAAAGAGTCAATACCACTAATATTAAATATGAAAATTTGTGAGAATTTATTCATAAAATCTGTTATTATATCTTATTAAACATATACTTTAAAATGAAGCCTATAATATTATAAATATGCATTGTGCATAAGCAGCATAAGGACAGACCGTACAATACGATCATATTATTATCGTAAATGTCAATTGAAAAGAGCAATTAGGTACTTATTGCAAGTGCTCATAAAATTATGCGGTACCTAACATTTTACTATAATTAAAGTGTGCTAATAAACGTGTTGAGTTGCACCGTTCAAGGCTAGGTTAGAAAACAATTTAAAGTTCATGTTTTTGTCACAAATACTTAGCTTCGTTTCGAGGGCAAATAAAATTGTTAATTGTTAACATGAAAAAGTGATTCACGAATCAGATTCATGTGATATTTGCATTTGCAAAATTTCTCTGCTTATGTATCATTAGAAATTAAACCTTACCTATATCTCAGTGTTTCTTAAGTAGGTATAAGCTATATTACAGTAAAGTTCATCAAAATTTGTAGTTTCTGCCTACCCCCATGGGAAAAAGGCGTGAGTTTATGTATGTATTTATGTATGTTCATCAAAATCTGTTCCTCAGTTTTTGTCGTCACAAATCCGTAAAATTTTATGAAAGAAAATGGTTATTATTATAGGATTACGTTATTAAATACTTAACTCACAGTCTTTATCGAAAATTAACTATCATAACATGTACATGAGAGACTAAGAAAAGATAAACGATATCAAGATGTCATGTCTGTGTGATTATATCCTGAAAAGACCATCTCAGACATTGATTTGCGTGGTCTTAATACGATCGTTCTGTCCAAAATAATAGCTGAAGATCAAAATAAACTGTGATCTTCGAGTTTTTTTCGGTGTTTCTTTCCGGAATAGTCAGTTAAACACCGATCACATCTTATTTTAAAGATATTTATTTTTTTGTTTTTATTAACAGTAATAAACATCACTTACCTATTTACTAACAGAGAAAGCCCCGAAAACCGTTTTTCATTTGACATTATACTAGTTTTATCGTCTCAACGGTATCCTTCAGCACTTACAATTATTGTTCCCTTCAAATAAAAATAAGGGATTACTCTGCGTAAAACGAAACGCAGTGTTTGAACGTTATGAGGGAATTCATTCGAATGATTGATCCGTGTTCCGTTTTACATGTTTGTTTTATTTAGTGTTGAAAAGCGTTTTAGTTTGATTAATCAGAAGCGAAAAGGTATGTTGAGCTTCGTAGATTTATTTATCTTAATACAAGCTTATTTGGATCATTCCTCAAAGGCTGAGTCATATAAAACACGTCTAATATTAAATATTGCAACACCTATTTATACTGAGCTTAAGTCCTATTGGCATTATAATCTATGTCTTCTGTTTATTTAATAGTTTTAAGGTGAAAATAAAAAACATTTTTCTCTCTTCTTTTTTCGAACCTAGGAGCTATAAATAAAAATAAAAAAGATACCGGGCTGGTATCCGCAACTCAACGTCAAAGCGCGTATTTTGCGTATGGGCTATAATCTACCATGCGGGCCCAGAGCGAATTGGTAGATGTCTTTCTTTCGGGGTCACATCTCTTCGAATATTTGGTTCTAGGACATGCCGGTTTCCTCAAGACCTATATATAAAACAATAATCAAAGTATGCATTTGAGCCATATAAAAAAAAGGAAAAGATTCCTACCAAATACTTAACAGAAACGTAAAACTTTGGTTGGTCAACGAATTGAAGCTTATATGAGTCTACAGGGTCGTCTTCAGATTAATAAAATAATTAAAACTTAATTAGAAGTAAACGTATAAGAGTGTCAAAATAATACGTAAGTACTATAAAACAATAATTGTAATATCTTGAAAAAAAAAGACCATTTATTTACTAGACTTTACGTAACTATGCCGTATGAAGAACCAGGGAAACCAAATGTGTAGAAGGATTTAATGCCATATAATGTTAATGTTAAATAACATTAGTCAAATGGTAAATCATTACAAGCAAGTGATTAAAAAATACTGCCAACTTTTCAGTTAGTTTAGTACCAATCATAGAAGATTCATGGTTGCAGATCCATTTTAATGTATATTATGACTTGGTTAGTATTATTAGCATAATAAGTGTAGCCTAACATACTATCATAATCAAACTATAAGATATACTCTGTTTCTTTACGAGAGAGCAGAAAGAAAAAATAAGTTTACGCACACAAAATCCACGTGGTATCTAAGATTTTGAACCAAAAACATATCGGACAAATTACGTCTTAAATTAGTAAAAAGAAAATCATTTTTGGAAAACAGCAAACCCGAAACACTAAGTCTATTACCTTTATTACCTACAAAATACACTGTAAATCAAATATAGCAGGATTTATTGCGAAGATAATGAAGACCATTACATTTGATTCATAGACTAGTATTCAATACAGAATCCTGCAGTAACAGTTGTCGGGAAGTCATTGGCATAAATCTTACTCAAAGATTTCATTAATGCATCATATTAATGTGTTTCTGAGAGCTTTACAGAAGACATTCCTCAACGGTTATGAGAACCTAGTAACTTGTCACAGCTAGAGGACGTTTAGGTTCGATTCACACGCTCTTAGATAAAGTGCACTCAAAATGAGCAATGGGTGGTTCACTTGATAGGTCGTTTATGTAACTACTTTGTCAATAAATCTTCCTCACGTTATAAATTTTATTGGAATGCGATGTTCGAGAATAGAGCATATTGAACTGTGTGGGATGAATGACACGCATGGTTGTAGATAAGCATTGCTGCTACATGTGGGTAGTATCGATACTGAATGATATTCTGCTTACCCCTCAAGTCAAATTTTTTAAAGTATAGTTTTATATCAACTTTAAACCAATTACATTTCTATGAAATAGGTAAATATTTAAGTCTTTAATTTGAATATCCGTAATATTTTGTGAAAATATTTTATTTATAAAATCGTTTACAAACCTTTCAGAAAACATTTAACAAACTCACTATGATTAAAATAATCCCTGACACTACACAGCACACGAAATAAACACGACAACAGCGGTCCGGAAGCAACGCAGTACGTGCGTCACCGTCGACGGTCGACGCGCTACTGAAGTTCAGTTTCATACCGTATTATCTACTGCATCTCGCTACGATACCTCCTAGCTATGATGGGCGCCTAGTACCACGCGAGCGTTTTTCGTTGAAAAACCCGTTTTTCCGGGAAAATTAGTTTAGAAAAATAATTTTAATAACCTTCCTAGGATATTTTAATAGCATTATAATTATGTTATGATAGCTATGTTGGTGTTACCCAACGTGATTAAAATGAAAAGTATCGAAATGTGATTAATTAAAGCAATCGTTTTTAGTAATTGACAGGCATAATAAAATCACTCGTAAATCTTTTCCTTCTTCGGAAACAAGGTTATTTTGACACTCACCTTAATTAACATTTTTGTAACAAAATAAGATTGACATCTACCTCTCAATCAAAACATTTATAAGTAAGCAGAAATACTAACTTCTGAAGTTCTGAACCCAATAAAACGTCAATATTAAAGTACAGTTCCGAAATCGATTACTTATTTATCCACCACTTATTTATAAGGAACTATCCCAGCATTCCGAGCCAATTCTGAAACTTTTATTACGGGACCTTGTTTCCGGACGTCCATTACGTTCAACTTGGAATGTTTTTCTTTGCGTACTAAAATCAAAGTTTTGTTAAGTGCTACACGTTTGCTCAGCATCTGTCCTCGAGGACTTAGAAATTGCCAAACTTACAAAATCAGTTGACGTTACTTTTTGTATTGAATATTTGGTTAGGAAGGAAAAGTTTTAGTTTTATTGTGAGATACTTAAAACTTTGTAGGCTTAGGACGAATTTTTGGGTTACAGACACTATGAATATATTTTTGTCGATAGAAAAGAAATGAAGTATAAAAATCTTAAAAATATTTTGGTCTGTTTGGATTGTTACGTATACTGCTTGATGAATTCTGCTGATTTTTTTTTTTACATTGAATTGAACTACAATTTGCCGGAGTTATTAATGGTGTACCATTTATTATAAACTGTGCCCAAAAAAGCCTGTAGTTGTGTATAATTACCTAATACTTTGAACATAAGTTAATCTAGCTAGTAATTTTCGCTATAAGAAAAATCTTGACTAATTGTCATATTCTGCCTGCAGATTTATCAAAATTTTCGGTAATTAAAAATATTTAAAATCTGCCATTAGTCAAAAACCAAATTATTATAAGGTCTTGTTGTTGATTATCGCTTCGTGACCGCTTAGACTACGCTTACCTACGGATACAACGAATTTCGTTGCAATTTTCATCATTCGTTATAGCATTTACTTCAAAAGGGTTTATATGTATATTATGTGTATAACATATTATGTAACTTAAATACAGCACAGGGGCAGATAGCCAGTATATAATAAAGCCTTAATTGAGAGACCTAGATACCATTTCGACCTTTTTGGTCCTTTGGGTCGGACTGTTATAATCAAATGGCTTCTTTAGGAAATACCGTAGGGAAATGTGTTATAGCAAAAGTAAGTAATTAAATTTGGATGAATAGGCATTATAAGATGATAATTATATATTAATACTGCTTTGCTCTGATTTGCATGATATTAAAAATCATCGTTTTACGATAAACCACATAATTTGACAAGATATTATACCTAATTAATGAAATCCCCAATGGAATTCAACAATAAAGTAAATATCTCTACCATTCTGAACAAAAACAATTCGAAAAAAAGTAAATTAAGTGTGCTAAAGCTGGATAGTTAAGCAGATTGTCTTAACAAAAGACAACCGAACAAAATAAATCCAACGTAATCGGACCAGAAAGAAATCTAAAACCCCAAAATCATGGCTTCAACAACTCACTCTAATAGTCTTAAGAAAAAAATCTAATTGCACAGTTTAAACGAAGATTTTGCCGAGTAATTAGGAGCACGGAGGTAGCCCATGGAATTCGGACAAACAATCTCCCTTATAATTAAAGAGGCCTTAGGGGGAAGAGCCTCATTTGCAATCCTTTATACTCCTTTCCTATGTAAAAACGTTCTTTAGATGTGCCGTAAGTTAATTGAATAGGGTTAAATATTGATTTGAATTTCTAATGTTTCAACGCTTCTGGGTGTTGAAGAAAAATATTGGGGACGTTGTGTTTGAGAATGAGAAGAGATAAGAAATAATTGGGGCGTTTTAACGTTTATAGATAATAATTAGTTTATTATCATTATAAACTTCTGGGAAGACGGCACGATGTAAAGTTATGGAAAATGGACTTAATGTTCATTCATAATAAATAATTAACGATACAGCTGTGATTATTTAATAATAATACTGAGCTGCTAATTGACGCATTGTCTTTAAAACTGTTCGTTTAAAAACTCTTCAGTGACTCTTCGTAAAAATTAAAGATTTCATTTGCGTTTATATATTTTTTTGCCAAGCGAAGCGCAAGGGCACTACCTACCTTTTCTCGAAGTGTTTCGTCGTTTTTTTGAATCCTCATAGAGTTGATTTCCGATATACCAGAGAATTCATATTCTCGAAATAGGATGTCATTAATAGACTAATTAAACATTCAAAGTCTCAATTGAATAGCTCTATACTTTAGATTTTATTGATATCTAAAATAAACCGATTTCATCACTGACTCACTGACACACTGGCACACTGATGATCATCAAAATGTTTGGGTACTTCCTGAAGTGCTAGAAAGTTAAAATTTGGTAAGTAATCTTTACACTGATATGTAGATTCAGAAGCTTGACTTATGTGGTCGTCTTGGCAACATTTTACATGAAATGTTTTGGTGGGATTGCTTTATCTATTTACTTGAGACATTGGCAATTTTGGCACAATGGTCGCCATCGCTTTTGTTTGCCATTTTAAGAAATATAATATATTTTATTAGAAGTACACAATAGATGCGAAAACACCTAACTATTACAGTATCAGTATTCGACGCAACGGCCAAACCAAACTAATTTGACGACAGTATACAAGTACAACAAAGTTTGTATTAGTATTCCATTTGTGGCCCCAAGAAGTTGGCAGGTAACTGACGTCACAAAGCTGCTGGTCCGTGTATCGCCAGCCTAATTGGCTTTAACAATAACCCGTGAAAATACAGTACAAAGTGTTTTGTTTAAACGTGAGCGGTCTTTTGTGGTCAAATAGTGATGTGAAACGAAGATTTGGTCCATATATGGCCCTCGGACATAAGGACCAAATTATTTTATTGTGTGACTGTCATCTGTTTGTTAAACGTCTGATTGTTTTAGTCGATTGCTGAGACTATTAAAATTAATATTGAACGATAGATCGGACTGTCAAACTTAAATGGAACAAAGTCAGTAATATAGTATTAACAGTTTCAACACTCATTTTGAAAACTACATTGCTGTTGAACTTTGTGTAAGCTCTTAGAATCATACATACACACATGTACTTACAGTCAGATTTCAGATTTTTATTTCAGCCCAACGTCGCGATTCGTCACGATAATTTATTTTTGAAAAAAGAACTTTTGACATTACATTCATGCGATTAAAACCTCCTGTCGCCTATAAAGCGTTCAACTTTAATCTATTCGTCTTTATTCATTACACAAACCGAACATAAATCTTGCATTCCCACGAGTTAAACTGTATCAAATTACTGAGGAAGGGAGCATCCTAGTCAAAGTATGTTCACCCCTCATATTAAAAACCAAGTTACCTTTGCTGCTACTGCCTTTTATCATCAGGCTAATTTGAAG
Source organism: Euplexia lucipara (assembly GCA_921972225.1). NCBI lineage: Eukaryota > Metazoa > Arthropoda > Insecta > Lepidoptera > Noctuidae > Euplexia > Euplexia lucipara. Next base: position 4,137,011 of record OV179150.1, read on the forward strand.
CTTATGCTCAAGGTTCCAAGGTATTTGATGTTTTTTATGAGGTGGTAAACATAACGTGGAGTTATAAAAATCAGTTTCAAGAGTGTTTGAAATGACGTGCTGTTGCATTGCGAGGGAGGTCACGTTTCGCCCCCTAGGGTCAGAATTAAACGGGTCAGTGGTCAGGTAAATATAATGGAGTAAACAAATTCAACTCGCTTTGATGCACCATTGATATTTATATTATTTTTTAGGGGAATGTTTAAGTTAGGGGATTTAAACATTTTATTTGATTTGGGGCGATTGACAACTTCGTGTTTGGTTGAAGGATTTTTTCGTGTTTTTTTTTAAGTGATATTTATTTATGTAAGCAGATCTTCCCAGATACTGGTACCTGTATTTTTGAAGAAACGTCGAAAGAAACTCAAGGGTAATGGTATCCTTAAAAAATCAGACAAGAGATTATATTAAATTTACTATGCGAGTCTAACGATGCAGGCCAAAGTCTGGAAAAGCCTTCTGATGATAGAATCAATTCAGCTTTGAGTTGACCTGTCCCGATAGACGGCATGCATGCTTCAGTCATCATCCTGTAGCTCAAACCTATTTCAGGGAGCTCGAAGTTTTGTTACCTACTGTTCGTTTTTTATTCATATACCTTATTAATTGTGCTTTAAAAGTTAGGTACAGACGCCAGCACATCAAGTTACTCCAATGTGTCAAAATTTCCCAATTGAATATGAACCTTATTCTGTTTGACATAAAGTTAAAAAACGATCAAAGAAATTTGACACATTGGGGTAACTTGATGTGCTGGCGTCTGTACCATGACAGAGACGATACACTACTTAGCCTTAGTTGTCCATACGTCTATCAGCGAACGGTTTCTTATGCACCGTAATGTTGTAATTAAGGTCTATCAGACCTATTGTATGTATGCTTATTACAATAACTAATGATTCAGTCGTTAAGTCTTTTATAATCTTAATGACTACCTGGGTACATAATTATGTGTTTAGATTATAAATTAAATAAACAAAAATTAAACGAAATAGACTTCGATAAGTTGTATTTTCTAGTCTTATACGATAGTACAAAATTCCACTTGAATAAGTCCAAATTTAACAGACGCCAGCTCATCAAGCTATCCCAAACTCTTAAATTTCTCCAATTAAACATGAACCTTATTCTTTTGTATTGAAGTTGAAAGCTATTAAAGAAATTTGACAGATGTGCTAGCCTCTGCAAGGTTGGTTTTTTAATCCGTTATAGCACAGTATACATATTAAAACAGTAGGACGACGCCTTTGATATCTGGAAAAATGCCGACAACTTCTACACGCGTTAGACTTGAATAATATCTCCCGCACTACGAACATCGTTTTGTTCGCAGTGCGGGAGCGTCGAACGTCTTCGTCGGACGACTATGTTTTTAGACTGTGGTTATAGTCTCATTAAGGTACAACCGAGTTAGATGTCACTTCCTACATAGAAAATAATGTTTTAAGGCCCATTTAGTGGTAATATGAGCTAAGTACAAACTTCCCGAAAAGTAAACCTTGTCTTATTCAAAGACCTAATATTCTTCGAAGCATAGTAACAAGTCGGTAGTTCGGTTACGCACCGCAATATCCGACTACCCGCAAAACAATGCGGTACAACAGCTTGCGCGAAATTACGAACTGAATTGCTTTACTACGAAGACGATTCCCATTCATTCATTAATTGCTTTTTTCTTTTGGATATTAGGGATATACCAGTGCTTGAATGCAATCCCATCTGATGGTAAGCAGTGATGCAATCAATATTGCTAAAACGCACTAGCTTATTAAGAGCCCATTCACTGTAGCCTTAAATACACCTAAATTATAATCGGCGGGAAGACCACAGCAAGCAAGAAGTTCCAGTCCTTCGATGTAGGTCCTTCGATGAAAACTGAAAATGATTCTGGTTCCACAAACGACGTGCGTGCAACAGTTCGCGCTCTGTAGTTTCTGCCTATCCCCCATGGGAAAAGACGTGAGTAAAGAAAACCCTAAGAAGCATAAAATACGGCAAACATCTGATGAAAAGCCATCTTTATTTAATATATTTTAACAACTCACCACCAGGATCTTCTTAGCCATGGAGCAAAACCCTTACCTGTAACAAGTAAATGCGTTATTAGTAAAAATAGAGACTATGCTTTCTGATAAATACATTGAAATTAGACATGGGTGGAAGGGACTTCGAACAACCACTGGACACCATGAGTGTTCTACATAATTTTGGACGCCCCAGAGTTGAAAGTTCGATTTCTCGTCAGATTTCTCTTATTTCCAAGTTTTCAAAATCAAAATCAAAATCAAAAGTCATTTATTCATATTAGGCTGAGGATCAGCACTTTTTGAACGTCGAAATTACATAAGACAGTCCCCCAAAAAGCCCACCCTTCGCCACTTCCTAGTGTTTTTAACCGACGTTTTACTTTAAACCGTAAAAAAATCGTGATTTCTATCAAAATCAAAACCAATATGATTTTACATGAAATAACTGATTAGTTAACAAACAAAGACAAGCAAAAAGAATTTCAGAAAAAACATTGTAAAAATGATGAAAAAAGTGATAAAAACTTAAATGTCTGGGTCATCAGTATATGCAACTATGTCCCTTTTATATTCTGTGTATATTATAACTGTTGGGACTAGTGGCTAAGTCTTAAGTCTTTTTCGTGTTTAGTTCTTAGTTTTTTATTATTATTTATTACTTTGTTTTGTGCACTTGTGGCATGTGCCAAATAAATATGTTTTCTTTCTTTCTTTCTTTAAGTTATGGCAGCCACATCTTCAAAGTTTGCTGTGGTTGGTCCGTAGAAGATGGGTAACCACCAGCGATCACATTAACGAAAAGAGAGAAGGAAATATGCGTTTATTGGCATAACAGCAAACCTTTAAAATTCACAAAAGACAAAGGTTGTTGTTTGTTGATTCTTGTGGCAAAATAAATAAATATTCCACAACTTTCACACAACGCCGTCTAGTCCCAAACTAAGCAGAGCTTGTGCTATGAGTACTAGACTACTGAGAAAAGTACTTTATTGTCGGGGTACAAATATACATACTTATACCGGGTTATTTGTAAAACACCAACAACCTCGCAGGAGTAGATTACTAACATCATAAACAACAACATTTGTTCTACGACTTTTTCGAAAACAGACAAAAAAAAATCAACTCTTATCTTCCTTATAAAATTTATTTAGCCTAATGTACGTTACTGAAATGTAAAGTGATGGCCTGAAACACAGGTTTGAATAAACCTAGTTCAGGGGGGTCGCTAATTTAACGTATAACCTGATCCCTTTACTTCCACTTGTAGTAGAAATATTTTAGCTTTACTTTATAATTAGAACTAAGTATAAATTGTGTAGGATAAATTATATACTATTGTTTGGCTAAATGTAAACTTTTTGTAAACAATGATTTTCTTGAATAAAATATTATTATTATTATCCGAACAGCTGATCGAGTTTTGTATGGATAGTTGTTTTTTTTTGTAAATAACCCTGTATAATCCGGGCAAGTACCAATGTGACGTTTGCAATTCATATGTACTTTCTAAGTTTATCTTAGACATCATTGACATCGGTGAAGGAAAAACATCGTGAGGAAACCTGGACTTATAGTTGATATAAGTTTAAAATCGCCAATCCGTCTTGAGCAAGCGTGGTGATCCACGCTCGAGCCTTTTCTGTATGAGAAGAGGCCTTTGCCCTGCAGTGGGATAGTAATTACAGGCTGGTATTATTTATTTTTATATATTTATTTCAAATCTATATATATAAAAGAGAGTCGTGTTAGTTCCACCACTTATAACTCAAGAACGGCTGGATCAATTTGAATGATTTTGGTCTTTTTGGATTTCTCTTTGTCCGGAATAGCATAATAATTAATAAAAAACGTGAAAAGTCCTCGAAAAAATAAACATCAAGAATATTCGTTGTCTCAAACATTTTTCAAACACAGCGCCATCTTGGATGACATGACAGGAGTCAAACTTCCCAGGTTTGGATCTATTTGTTGTCATCTAAACGTATGTATATCTAATGTATAAAAAAATTGATAAGAGCAATAAATTGACTCTAGGGCACAACGAAGTTTGCCGGGGCAGCTAGTAAAATAATAAAAGGATGACTCGCAAAGCGCATGGGATTTACAAGAGTCTCGCATCACATTCATTATAAGGAACACCAACATTAATTAGTCATGTTACCTAGCTGGCACACTGCAAATTCTTGAGGTGCGGGGAGTTCACTGACAAAGAGGTTGCGCTATAACTTTTATATTTCTAAACACATACATGTTATAGATAAATTACACCCAGAAACAGAACAAATGATCGAGCTCATCACTCAAGATGTCTGGTGTCTGGTACCATTGCTGCAAGGTTTCGGTTGGGCTTGCAGCAATGATGTCACAACTTACATCTGTTTTGCCTTCGTATGTTACAGTTACCGGCACATACGTTGGCAAGGGGTTTTGAAGTGGGGGAAGTTTGGGCACGCACAATTTCATAAATTTTTATATGCGATAACTTCCCCACTACGAAAATCTCTTGCCAAGTTACGTGCCGGTAACTGTACTAACGTAGTTTGTAAGTGTATTGTTAAAAAAAAACAAAAATCAAAATTAAAAGTCATTATTCAAATTAGGCTGAGGATCAACATGTTTTGAACGTCAAAAATTATATAAGACAGTCCGCCAAAACGCCCGCCCTTCGCCACTTTTTAGTGTTTTTGCTGGGAAGAAGAAGTGGCGGAACAAACTCCCCAACAACACGTCTGTCTGATATGTTAGAAGAACAGTTTAAACAGCATTGGTAGGTAATTAATAAACATACTCATTTAAATTAAATTAAATAATTTGCTACATGATAGCTAGCACACACCAATATACAAGACAGTAGTTATAAGAATAGTTAATTTGTTACTAACACTGTGAGTCTTGTTACTTGTTTTAAATAAATAATTATTATTATAATAATAGCACTCAGGGTCAATTACATGGGACTTGTACAAAACTTGAGCAATGTAAGTATTCCACAACTTTTCACACAACGCCATTTAGTCCCAAGTTAAGCTTGAGAGCTTTTATTATGGGTACTAAATAGCTGATAAACATACTTATATGTATAATTCTAAATACATACACAATATAGATAAATTACACCCAGACACAGAATAATTGACCATGCTCATCACACAAACATTTGTCCTGGGTGGGAATCGAACCCACAACCTCCGGCATAGCAGTCAGGGTCACTATAACTACTAGACCTCTGCCTAAACTTTGGGGGCATAAAGGCGTGATGATTATGTTACGTTAAACGCTCAACTGGATCTATGAAAGCTGATTAATTCTTTATGTTCGGCGTTCATTTTAATATTTATTTGATACGTTGGTAATTATTTAACATAGCGATTTTAATGTTCCCTTTGGAACATCATCCGTTTGATTTATTATCAAAGTGGAATGTTAATTAATAAAACATCAAGGTTTTGATTGACTGATGTAAATTAAAAATAAATGGAGCGTATAACAACTTTTGAGTGATATTATACCCTGATTAAATGTTGCTATTCAGGTTAATTTGTATCATAGTATGTTTCGATTGAAATCAAAATAGATTAATTATAGGCCTTCTATAATAATGTATGTTTGACTCAAATAATATCTAAATCCTACTAATATAGAAATGTCAAAGTTTATGAGGATGGATTTATGTGAGTGTGTGTGGTTCAATAATCATTTACTCATTAAAATATAAGCTTACAGTTAAAACCAAATCGCTTATATCTATACTAATAATACATTAAGATACATAGATTACACTATACTGTTACTTAAAAAGCTAATTAAACTAATACAATAAAATAGAAAAACCAAAACGAAGTGACATAAAGTAACAAAAACTAAACAAACTTAAAAACTAGTTATTTCTTTTCGTTTAGATAAATATATAGGTACATGTTTTGCAATTGTGTTTTGAGTGTCAAAAAATAAATCTGCTTTAGGAATATATTTAAAAAAGTTAATAACTAACTTAATTGCTCTAGCAGTGGGGGTATTGTCAGTTTGGGGGGTTTAATTAAACCTAATTGTTATGTAGCTTAATCATCAGTATAACAATGATCTGTCAACTACGAAATACCAAAATACGGTGTCATATATTTTGAAAATATTAACCACACTTTCAAGTGTAAACGCTAAGAAATGTAAAACATAGGTATTTCTAACTTTTTCATTTCATTTCATTGCTATGCCGAGTCAAAATTAGTATTACTGTGAGTTTCTTTTAAAATTGTAACACAGCATTGCAACATACGCAATAGACGCACACGCATACGCATTTGCTGCATTACAACATTATTGTTGCGTTATTATTGTTTTGTTGTTGTTTGTAACTTGTAGCTAACACGTGACAATCATTCTGGAATGTAATGTTTTACAAAGTGTATAAACCTTAGTGCTATTTATTGAGCATTTCATTGTATAGATTCTTTGTATACCTAGTTCTTCAAACAAATCAGACAGATGTGTTGCTGGGGTGTTTGTTTCGCCACTTCTTCTTCCCAGCAAAAACACTAGGAAGTGGCGAAGGGTGGGTCGTTTTTGGGGGACTGTCTTTATGTATTTTTATTGACGTTCAAAAAGTGCTAATTCTCAGCCTACTTTGAATAAAGACTTTTGATTTTGATTTTGTGTTGTGTATTGTTATAAATTTTGACAATCATCAAAACAGTGAAATCTAAGTGAGCACGAGGCACAATTCCACAGTGAAGGTCAATGACGTTCCACTACCCTTAAACCCGTCTTAACTAAGACTACGCCCAGCTTTACACTGACAGAGACCGCAAAAAATGACAGAAAAAAAACATTAAAAAAAACGACAATCTCGCTGAAATCTAAAATAAGCTCACTCTATTCAAGGGCGGGCATTTTGAAATTAGAACGCCAGGCTATTTGCACTTGAGGCGAGGACAAAAGCCGGCCGAGCGCGTGCGTGCCTTATTGAGGCGCCTCGGGCGACTATTCAGCCATGCGCGGATAAATGCTATGCAAACTGCTGGATAAATACCACCGCGAGGCGCTCGCAAGGGTTATTTTTTGTAAAGTTGATATTTCGAAGAAAAAAATCCAATTCGGGTCAAGTTAGTTTGTTTCTGCGGAATCTTTATGGACTTCACGAAACGTTGTTGACGTCTGCCATTGAGCATCATCGTAGTACGCCAAGCAAGGAGGAAGTTGTGACAATCAAACTGATGGCACGGTTGGCGCAGCGGCTGAACGGCTAATGCCTCGTATATCTTGAGTTTGATTCCCATAAAGAACAAACAGTTGTATGGCCTACACTACAAAAAAAATAAGTACTTTAGCGGGTTCTTCCGAAACCAGTAACTTAATTGCGTAACACACTTTCTATGAGAATATTCATAGGATTCTGAAGACAATATCTTCAATCCATTGCTTCGTACTTTCAAAACTTAGTGTAAGTTGTTAAATTAGCAAAATGAACGGTACCTACTGTTCCGTAGCTTTTAAACCGTACGTACTTAATCAATATTATGTTAACAAACAAATAAAAAGTTTTGGGTGTTCGTCAAATAATAGTGCTAATTCTAGGGTTTTATACTCTTAAGTAGGTAACTTCTGCTTATTCTTCTTCTTTTGTGTGTGATTAGATTAAACTAACCTGTTGTCAGAGTTTTAACCTCTGAATTGGCATCATATGCCATCAAGAAATAACCCACAAAGCTTTCTTTCACACTTTTTTGACGCAAGAGATACACATACAGTATACACACATGAATTGGGAGGAGCCTTAGGTTCGAACTCGAGACCTATGACTGAAATCCGCCGGATAAACCACTAGGCTGACTGTTTTATTGTATTCGTAAACTTAACCATTCATTTTTAAAGGACTAAGTTAAGCATGATTCGACTAGACTCTTTGTTTATAAATCAGGTAGATTCATAAGATCTTAAACCATTCAGACCAATAACGGACGACAAGTTTAAAGAAGACATTTACAAGAAGATTAACTATGATAATAGAACACCATCTAAGAACGACAATTACTCAAGCCGAGGCAGAAGATTAACGGAAAGGAAACGCCGAGATATCCTTACTTCCACAGTTCACATCCAATTGACCTCCACAATCCTTATTGCGTTAACTTTAACAGGAATGAAGTTATAGTTTCCTCTTAAATTTTGTTCGTTATTCTTTGTCTTTTATTTCTTCAACTCGTTTGTGCGGTTATTCAAAGATAGTTTAAGAAAAGGAGTTTTTAGTTTAGAAGGTATAGCCATATTACAAATTCTATTTCTCTTAAATTGCGACAATAGAAAGAAAATGGCGTATATGGAATCATCTATTTGTCACTGTCAAGTGTTAACGAGTAGAATTTGTAATATGGCTGAAAATGAAATACACTTGACAGTTGACAAACAGCTGATTCCATATACGCCATTTTCTTTCTATTGTCGCCTTATCGATTACGATGATAGAAATAGAATTTGTGACTAGTCGTTATATATTCGAGACCCCTATATTCTATTTATAGTAACTTCATAATATTAATGGAGTTATTAGGAATGTAAGCTACCTGTTAGTAGGGTTACCAGATGATATATGGCAAAAAAGTAAATATTGGTTATGCTGTTTGTCTGTATACGAATATTTTAAAGGGGTAAAGTTTGTGAGTTTGTGGCGATGTAGGGGGTAATCTCTGGATTACTGAACCGATTTTGAAAATTCTTTTACCAATAGAAAGACACATTATTACGGAATAAGAGGGGGTGGCGGGGATGTTAAAGTATGAAATGCACGCTGACAAAGCCGCAAGCAAAGTGCTAGTTTACAATAAAGATAATAAAATAATTGAATAAATTATGGCAATGTCATTATTACGATGTGGATAGATTTATGGACGCAGCTTCGGGTAGGAACAAAGCGCTGACACTAATATAATGTATAAATATCTGAAATTCTATTGAAAAATCAGTGATTTCACCTGATCGATGAAAATACGGACTTGCAGTGCTACTCTGAAAAGTTTATTTGGCGAAATCACTTCTGAATCTGCAGTGAAATCATGTAAACTTAAAATATCGTATTCTTTAATAGAGTGATTTCGACACTGGCACCACCAAAGCAAGTGACAAGTGAGTGAGTGTTTGGCAAGTGATGACCAAAGTGCGAGGAACTAAAACGGGTGAGTATTTTGAGGTTGACATGTGAATACCGAAACTTGTACAGGCGACATGAGAAGCGTAGTGAGTATGACTTTCAAGATGATTTGCGAAATGACTTTCGAAGTGATTTACCATTTACAGAATAGCACAGCTGGTATCCCGATCTGTTAGGTTACAAATTATACTAAATGGACCATCTTTCTTGGAGTAAAAGATACAATGTAAAACTAATACCTACCTAGACACGAAGCTTTCACCAAATGTAAACGCCCCTAATACAACAGGCATATTTCCCCCATTATTCACTAACGACAGATCTTATTTGGACTTGTATATTTTCTCCTCTCAGTCCAAGAGAAACATGACGCGTCGATCATTTAGCGCGAGCTTAAATAGCTCAAAGGAACAACGCACATTGCCTCTTTACTTTACATGCAAACACTACACTTGAATTCTAACCTTATAGCCAAGCCAACAGAGCAGGAAATAAGTACACAGTCACTCTTTACTTTACAAGCAAACACGACACTTAAATTTCAACCTTATGTTTGAGTATACAAAGCAGATAATGTGTATGTTGGTGTGCTAACGTGTTGAAAGGATCATTATTCCAGACTTGATGCTGAGTCGTGATTGATCTGTCCCCGCAAATGGATGAACTCGAGTCTTTGCGAGTGCGGTCGTGAAATGATACAATGACACAAACAAGTGTCGGAGCAATATGTAGCGTGCGTGCCTCATTTTTATAACTCTTTTTATGATTTAGCGAAGAGATTGATGGCAGTTTGATCTGACTAAATGAAGTCGCTCTGTCGGTGGTGATTTAACGTTTATAGTGTGGGCAATAAAATGTGGAACATTCAAATAAGTCTGTTGAGTAACAGTTTAGTTAAGTCAGAAGGAATTACACTTTTCCTTTTTGTGTCATAATGAGCTATTTAACTATTACACTGGATTTCTTAAAGGAATAGGCAGAGAGGACAATAGTACCTTGACTCATATTTTGCATGTTATAGTTTAATCTCATAAAATAGGAGACGAAACAATTGCCATCGATTGGGCACATATCCAGACTCGAGGCGGCTATGAAAAAATAACGGATTACAAATTACAGGAAGAATACTTCTAAAGTATCATTATTCCTAACCTATAAATCGAACTCAGGACCTCATATCTAAGTATAGTTTCCAACTACTCATCTAGATAGTATAATGACCTTGTGAGATAAAAATAGTTTAGGCTTGAATGTGTAGGGTTTGGTGACAAATCAGAATTATCATTCTTGTGCCTTTAACCCAATTCATTATGAGCAGAAGCAGCATGTCTTCTTATGCTATCCTGCTATAATCAAGCATCTTTTATACAATCCAGCCCTTGCATCATTGATTTTCCTCTACTCATTCATGACTATAACCCTCCATATTTATACTGAAAGTTTTCCTCACAACATGCTGAAAAAATCAATATTGATTGTAACACATTCAAGACAAGTCTCATTCCTAAATAAAACAATTAACAATTCGACATAAAAAAACCCCTTTATCAACTATTTTCTGATAAAAAACCGTTACACTTTATTACTTTCTGTATGCAGGTTTTTTTACACGTTGAACTGCGGTCATGGCTAGGACAACAATATTAACTAACGGATAGCGTCTGGCAGCCAATTTTATACGAAAACTAACCAATGAAACGCGGTACAGCTTTGCAAAACGACGGCCTTCCATTTCTTATCAGAAGTCAGGAGACGCTTGGATATGAAAAGTCGTAAGCCATTTCCATATCTTTTATTAATTTGGCAAAAGATTAAAATAACGATGCCCCCTAAAATAGAATCCCGATACTTTTTTACGAAAGAACATAATACCGCAAGTTAAAAGGATAAACCGGTAAATCAGTAAACAGTTTTTTTTTATCTCCAAACACCTTTTATGCTCGGAGCGCTGTCATTAAAATAATACGCAGCCACATTAAGCGCCGGAGCGATTTCCCTAAAAGTCGCTGCGATTAATCGCTCGTGCAAAAACTTTCGAATACGGCGATCATGAATCATTGTCGCGAATTTATGTCCACGGGTGCTTCGTCCCGGGTTTCTGGTTTTTGCCCGGGGCGGACCGATAATCCGCGAGTCTGTTACAAATGCTGCCGGGTTTGCGACACACAGTGGGATGACGCGATAACGTGCTATGGATTTATGGTCGTATGGTGTGCTCCAGCCTTATTATGCCGAAGGACAAGACAAAGGAATTAGATGTCAAAGCATCTTTGTGATGTTTTTCTAAGCACTCTCAGAGGCTTGTAAAAAGAACTCTCTGACAAAGTATGATTCAATGTATTTTCAGATGAGGATGGCGTATTATTAGTAACAATGTATACTCTTTTGTTTTGAAACATTGCATAGATAAATATTCCACAACTTTTCACACAACGCCATTTAGTCCCAAGTTAAGCTTGAGAGCTTGTGTTATGGGTACTAAATAGCTGATAAACATACTTATTATATTTCTAAATACATACATATTATAGATAAATTACACCCAGACACAGAACAAATGATCTATGTATGTTCTCATAGACTCGTTTACCGCACAGTTTCACCTTGTTCCTAAAGGTCATCCCTTTCCAAAGAGATTGGTTACCGAATACAATAATATTTTTTCACTATACATAATAGTGGTAATTCCAGAGATAAACGCGTTTAAACAAAAAAAGACGTACAAACTCTTCATCTTTTTGAAATAAGTGCAGAAGTAGTAAAACATTTTTTTTTTAATAAATATGGAAAAACATCTTTATTGGCTGCAAAGTTATGTGATATTATACCGTCTTAAAATAATAAAGCTACAAAAAAATCCTCTAAATCAAACAATTTAAGTCAACGTTCACGTTTATTTACGACCACCTTAACATCTTTAACACTAATAGAAGTAGCAAAGAACAATAACATCATACAATCTAAGTGCTCCAAAATTGCAAGATTATAAATTTACCGTCAATTAAGTCGGTATAAACGCAATGAGTACAAAAAGCAATCGTGTTAATCGAACATAGGACCGTTTGTTACGATCCCGCGACCGGCAAATGGACAAATCAGATTATTTCACCCACTATGAGTCTGTAGATAACAGCGTGTTACGGCACAAGTGAAAGGAAAATCGAGAAAAATATCTACAGCTAAATAATTCTTGAGTTTTTGTCGAAACAACCCAATGTTAAAATTATTGGGAAATTTCTCGTTTGAAGCCGAGTCTGTGCTCGGTTGATGACAATTGGGTAGGAAGCCTATTGCCTATATACACGACAACAAAATTGATTACAATAGGTGCACATGAAGTTTACATTACACATACACGTAAGATTTTTTTATTACGATTCAAAATTGTGAATTAAAATCCTATACAAGGCAATTAGGCATCCAATCAGACCACTTACATAAAACACTGCTAAAAATAACAAAAAAGATAAATTACTGGCCATTATCAAGCTTAGTTAGATAGATATTAGAAAACACTGCTTTTCTCCGCATCACCTGAAGGTTGGCTGGTAGAAAATGCCTATGGCATTAAGTCCACCTCTGAACATTAGTGTGCTTGAAGTATTAAATAAATAAATAATAATTAAACAGCCTGCTAGGTAAAAAAGAAGGAAGAAAGAAGGTTAAGAAGAATCTTTGCTGAATGTGAAGATGAACTGGAATGGATTTTGGCGCATAAATGGACTATAACAGGACAGGACTGTCTTAAACTATCATGATTATCTGCCTATGTCGGAGTCGGCTTCCAGTTTAACCATATATAGTCTGACCTCCACAACCTACTTAGGAACTTAGTAACACGATACCCCTTGGTAAAACTGCTTGTCAGACTTTCGGCTTCTGGCTACCCGTAAAAACTATCCGTAACAACTGTCAAAGATCTACAATTGATTTGAAATTAACATTCTAAACAGGCTAAGACTATGATGTTTTAAAAACGTCCTAAAATATGCAAAAATTATTTTGCTGTCTTACAAGTTATGTAAGGTCAAATATCACGACAAAGATGCTTCTGTCTCGCCGCCCCAACTCGTCGTTTGCCCCACAAATCTCCACGAGGCTATAAATTAAGAGATTCCTGCTAAGTTCCCATCAGTTTGCGCACCCCGTGGCGTTACTCACTGACCTCCGGGCGAAGACATCGAACCACTTGAGTGGAAATTATCTTACGTAGATTATCCTTACGGTGACATTTCGCCTCCATTTCCGATGCATAACTAGATTGCCATTTTTCTTCTATAATGTGAGCTTTTAGGAAAAGAAAGAGAACATTCTTGTGGTGGTGTTTTCCATGTTTAGGGGAATATAATTTATTGACGTTTTCTGTAACTTTTCGTCCTTTGGAACTTTGGGCTACTAACATTTATAGACGTTTAGATACTTTACTACCCGTAAGTTCGACCACGAGGATATATTTTTTATTTTTGCGCTGTACCCAATTTATTCTTTAGTAAACCTAAGTTACTCCTTGTTATATCAGCTCTCTCTCTCTGTCAGTGGGAGTTCCGTCAAAATCAGTCCATGTGTTTCGGTGATTAGCACCAACTAAAAACAGACAGATACTTACAAAACGTATTCGGTATGACTGCAGTATGACTTTTGTTTACAATAAAAAGGTTAATATTTATATCAGCTAAAAATAAATAAAATGGAAAGGACACTTCAATTTTATATTTGTAGACATAGATATAAACCTCCGATATAAAAATCGATTCTTTCAAACACCTGTAGTGCTACTCTGTAAAAATCACCCCGTGAAATGTGGGTGAAGTGAAGGTGAGTTGAGCTGTCATTCTATACTATTGCCAAACATTTAGAAATTACTTCGCTTATGGTCACTTTTACTGAGTCGACCGGCTGACTGCAAAGAAATAAATTCGAAGTGAAGGCCAAGGTCAACGTGTACTAAAGACGCATTAACCATTATCGCCTCACAACAAAACATCAGCAAATTTCTTCCAGCTCAATGCCAACCATTCGAATTCAAGACCTGCCTGCCTGTCTAGAAATCAACACAGAGCCATGATAAAGCAATCAATTTTACGGTCAGTCCTGTCAACGTGTACCAGGGAAGCATAAAACGTATATCTCATCACAATAGGATGTCTTCATTGTCTGAAGGTACTGGCGGCTCGACGCGTTGCCAGCAGACGTGGTGGTGTAAGTTAGAGGAGGTAACGAGAGGTCCTTGTTTTTCTTAACTCTTGATAGTCAATATCGATATTTCTCTATGGGCGGCAGAAAGTCTGATACTAAGTTAGACACTAACTACACAAAAACAGATTGTGAAGTGGATTTCTTGCTTTTAGAATATAAAATACACAAAAAAATAGAATACTCTTTAATGTACACTTTGAATATACTAGAATAAAATTTGTTTTATTGTAAAACATAGTATATAGCAAATAATATGAGTAAGATCTTAAATGTTTTAATTTATTTATGGCGTACAAAATAATATTATGTTTGATTTAAAATTAACCATTTGAGTCTGTGTACAATAAACTTAAAAAATTAAAATCTTACAAATTATATTTTTGAGACTATATAGGGTGTTACAAGACTGTTAGAGTGTTTTGCTTTTGATTCTCATCCTTAGATTAGATAGAATGTTTATAAGAATGACAATATTTCAGATTAAAGAAATTGTTTGGAAACCTAATTACGTTATCATTTTGAGTCGGCAGCTCTCGCAACTTGGACCACACCCCGGTGCGTTGTCGGGGTCTAAATTGCAAATTTAATACAGCTATTTGCATCTGAAAAGACCTATGCAAAGTAGTTTTTGTGTACAGTGATTTGTACCGTTTATCTCAAACTCTTTATCTAAATTAGATGTGTGTTGCGAGCGCAACATTCGCTTTTTAGTGCTTTCTTTTGTTTATATAATGGCAAGCGCCCGATTTTACGAGTATTCAACAATTTGAAATTAGCTGTATCGTTCAGTTTCGTATGGTATTTTAGACTGTACACTTGTTTTGAATTTACATTTAAATTGCGTTTTGTTTATAATGGTTTCATGGCATTTTATTTGTCTTGCTGGGACTAAAAGGAAAACGATAAATATCTTAATATATTCAAATGCACAATATACTTGTTGCGACATTGCTTTTGCATGCGATTTTTGATGGGTTTGAAAATTGATTAACAATTTGGGGTCTATTCTGTCCAAAGGGTAGTTCTCATTAGCGCTCCGATCCTTGCTTGCTTTGTTTTAATGGAGACTATGGAACGTAGGTAATGATGTATGAGGCTGACTTGTCTTGTTGCTGCCTCGTCACTGTGAAATTGATTAGTTTTTTGTGGACTTATCACCAAGTAATCCGTTGAAAAACCCTGCATTTTTGTTGATGTTGATCACCATTTTTTACAAATACGAGAAACCGGGCAAATGCATCACAGAGTAAACAATTGAAAAGTTAGAAATATTGTGTCAAAGTTACCATGCTACTTCCTCCTAATTTTATAAATGTGTAGGTAAGGATGGATGTATGTTAAGGAAATTTTATTTTCTTTACTGTCGGAAGGCTTACAGACTAGCAACACAATAAAATAACAATAAATATATTCAAAATGCTAATTACTAACTTCCACAGTGAAATAACAAAATATTACTGGTGTTAGTGTTACTGTTATTTACTCTTTCACGCTAAAACTTCTGAACAGGATTATTTGTAAAACACCAACAACTTCACAGGAGTAGATTACGAACATCATAAACAACAACATTTGTTTTACGACTTTTTCGTAAACCGACAAACAAAAATCAACTCTCCATACATATATCCGAACAGTTGATCGAGTTTTGTATGGAGAGTTGATTTTTTTTGTCTGTTTTTTATTAAGTCGTAGAACAAATGTTGTTGTGTATGATGTTAGTAATCTACTCCTGCGAGGTTGTTGGTTTTTTACAAATGACCCTGTATATCAGAATAACATTTAGGCTAAAAATTAATGACGTATTCTGTAAAATGGAAAAAAAATATCAAAGAAAATCGAATAAGTGTTAAGTTTTCAATAGATACGGACAAGAAGCCAGAGTCTGCAATGACAAACAAATATTATTTATCTCTAAGTCAGTCAGTCATTGAAAAACTATTTGTAAAGTTTATGTTCATTATTATTAAATATAAGAGGCCTGTTTTATGGTCATTAAATTCATATTTGGGCACAAATAAACTAGGGGTCACAAACCTTAGTTACAATAGAGGTATTATAAAACGCATCCACACAGAACCGGATGTCCCTGCATTAAAATAATAAACTCTTCACAACTGATTAAACAACTTAATGAGTTCATTTAATGTAAAAGGGAAGCTTGACTGATTTGTAGCATGCTCTTTTAGGGTACCGTACACAAAGGGTACCAACGGACCATCTTACTGCGCGTCTGCTGTCCATCCGACAGTCCATAACAGGTACAAAGAGAAAATTATTACAGAGTGTATTTCTATTGCAGGTAAGTATGACACAAATGACAAAAAGAAAAGTTCTCAGCGGCTGCTGAGTACTTTATTAATACACTCTGTAATAATTTCGGCTCGAAAGTATAACTAAGGTTGCTAAACCTTGTTGGTAGTTATACTTTCGAGCCGTTTGGGGTTGAAACTCTTGGGCCGTGGGGTTCGAGTACTCGTTTTCTTTACAAAGACATCTGCAAACGTTTAGTTGACGCTTCCCGTGACCCAAGGGCTGGCCTCTACTTTGGCCAGAGGCTAAGCATTGCCATTCAACGTGGCAATGCCGCCAGTCTTTTGGGCACTTTAGCAGCTGGCAGCGATGCAAAAGAATTTGTTGACGCTTTGTAGTTATTTATTGTTAGTTTTAGTTATTTATTTATTTTAAGTTTTTGTTACGACCAATGAGATTGACAAAAATTACAAAAATCAAATTGGTGTTTTTTACTCGACATGGTATAGGACTCTTTTTGTGTGATTTCAACCGCAATTATTGGTTTTTACTAAAGTCAGAAAGGTGGTAAGACAGAATACCTTTCTGACGGTTAATAATATTAACTTGACTTTGACGCGTAAAGACACTCATCTGTCAATAGAATTGATATTTAAAATGTTTATTACTTTGCACTGTATTACTTATACTTTGCTTTAAAAATAAAGCAACTACGTAGTTAAAAGTAAATAATGAAATAGGTTTAATATTCTAAAACAAAAACAAACAGGTTCATAAATTTTGTTGGAGGCGTAATTTTACTTTGAGAGTACCTACTTTGATTCAAACTCAGTAAGTGCAAGAAGAGCTAACGAATTTCAAAGTATTTTTTCTGGCTTTGTACACTCTGGTAAGATACTGAAGCATGTTCACGTGGCCCAATTATTATGCTCACATATGTATAACATCTTGAACTTCAAGAAACATCCGTAAAACGAACTCTACGAGCCTGCTGAGAGCGGAACGCGTCATTTTTCGGCGCGCTGATCCGAATCGGTTCCACGCGACGCTTCGACGCCCCTTGGCGCTACTTTACTTGAACTTTACTGCACGAATACTATACTTAGGTACACAGGGATGGGTCGGGAGTTTTTGGGGCCCTAGCCTAATACTTCTTGGTGGCCTGCTTAATTAATCATTGGCATGTTCGATTATAACGGAATAGGATGTTGTTGCTAAATGCGGAACAGGGCCCATGATTGATTGGTATCAATTAAATAATATTTATAATATTTATTCAGAAAACAAAAGGTATATAATTTAGTACAATTTTGCTAAAATCTAAAATACATTTCTAAGATTAATTGTTTTTTTATACTTAATAAATGCAGTAAATATAAAAAATTACAGGGTCAACCAAAACACTAAAAAGAAGCGACTGAGAAAATATAACACATAACATAGCGCACTACCTTTACTTAACTTATAAGATCTTTAATGTAATTATCTACCTAATCCACACATAAATTGTTTTATTTATAACTGAAGCTGAATCCGTTATTTGAAGTTTTACAACATGATCGGAAATAAAAATATTTTTATTGTTAGAATCAAAACAAGGTATCCACAAGGTTATATTCGATACAATAGGTACACATTTCACAATTGCACACGTTTTCATTGGTCTTAGGGTTAATCAGTTTTTATGTGATCACAATATTATTATTAATTGAAAACAATATAATGGGGGCTTGCGCACTTGCGGCCCTTTATTCCTTGGGGCCTTAGGCTGCAGCCTGAGATCCGCCCCTGTAGGTACCTACAATTATATCGACATTAGACTTCATGGGAGATGGGTTTCTTATGTATTTAATATGGGCATATAGGGGTGACTAATGTCAGTATGGATTATGAATGCGCACGTTCGTCATTAGTATGGGAGATACATGATTAGTGTCGTTCACACAACACACAGTTAATATTCAAATCTAATCTTAAGTTGCTTGCTTGCATTGGCTGAGTGGCTGTCTTCAGTAGGTTGGTTTGAAGTTAATTTCCCATCAGGAAATAGCTCATAGGTTGGTGTAAAATGTATCCAAAGTTGATTGTGATAACCACAGTGATTGTCGACCATTCCATGAAAGTAATCATGACAATGTCTGTTTAGTTTACAATTTTATTGCAACCCAGTAATGTTTTGTTTACTTTTTGGTGTTTATTAAGACAACCGTTGCCTTTGGAAATTTCTTGTGTAACATCATTTAAATCTACATCCAGCACTAGCCAGGTCAGCAATTTCCAGTAGTATTAATCATCAGGTAGCGAAGGGTCAATTTTCTTAATGGGGAAGCCAAAAAAAAAAACTTAGTATTCGTGTCACCATTTGTTGTCTCTTTTGAAGTCATCGGCCTGGCTACCACCGTGTATGCACCTACCTTTGGTGTAAATGCCTTGTATTTGGCAATACTCGAGTCTGCATGCCATTAGTCGATAAAGTGGTGGAGTTCTCTTCCAAACATGATAACAAACCTCCAAAGGGAAGCTATTGGGATAGGAATCGAGTTGTCACTTCGCTACTGGTAGTCATTATTAATGTTTAGTCTCCACAGCCAGTCACTTAAGCACCGCACCAATTGAACCGTCAAAAAAGCTTGAATAAAGTTACGCCTAAATAATCCTTAGTAATTTTCCCTTTCTTTCTTCCCTTCACAAACGCACTGACACACATCCATTTATACCCATGTTTATACAGGGTGTTTGGCAGAACGTTGAACATACGAAAATGGTGGATAGATGGGGTCACTCTAGGGATGTTTTGCTAAAATTGGAACTCCTCAATCACTTTTTGTTTTTTTTTTTAAATGCAAGTTGTAATTAAGATTAAGTATTTTTTACATCTTTCTGTAAGTTTGAGGACTCATAACTTTTTTCTAGCTAACATCTGTATAAAGCAATAATTTTATAAGAATCTGCCAACATTAAAGATTTAAAAAAAATTCCAGTTTTACTCATTTTATTAAAAAATACACTTTAAAGTTAAGTTTTTTTTTTAAATATTCAGGGGGCCAGGGCCAAATAAATTAGGGCTGAGTAAGTAGCAGATGACCCCACCTATCCACCATTTTTGTATGTTCAACGTTCTGCCAAACACCCTGTATAAAAAAGGAAACGTAGTATGTTTGTTTAGGCTGTCATAGAAGGTGCCTTTGAAAGATAAAAGCTGTTAGGAATCTTCTTTGAAGGTAACAAGATCACGTGGTGTACATTTGGAAATATCTTTATGGCGCTTTGAACTACTAACTACTCATAGTACTTAGTGTTAGTTTCAATCGTGCTACTGTTTGTAGTTTTTTATCATGATAAGTAGAGGTAATGAATCGTGTCAATGTCAGACATATGTTAGTAACGTTGTAGACTTGTTAGAGGAGTAAGTATGGAGTTTCTTGCCCATTCTTCTCTCAAGAATATTCCGTTTACTTCAACATTATTCAAACGCAGCGCCATCTTGAATGACATGACAAATTTCTTCCCAGTTCTTTAATAGGAGAAAATTTGACATTTGACAAAGTATGAACCTAAAACTAAGAAGGTAACACAACATTATATTTAATAAATAAATAAATAAATATTCCACGACTTTTTCACACAACGCCATCTAGTCCCAAGCTAAGCTAAGAGCTTGTGTTATGGGTACTAAACAGCTGATAAACATACTTATATATTTCTAAATACATACATATTATAGATAAATTACACCCAGACACAGAACAAATGATCGTGCTCATCACACAAACATTTGCCCTGGGTGGGAATCGAACCCACGACCTCCGGCATAGCAGTCAGGGTCACTAACTACTAGACCAACAGGCCAGTCAATATTTAGTCAATAGTTTAATTATTTGTAATATTTAGTTATTTAGTCAATATTTATTCATTCTAAGGTAGGAAGAAATTTACTGTTGCAGCTTGTTACAAATCAGATAAGGTTTATGATCAATTGGAAAAAATTCACAGTTTGGGGTACCTTGATGTGCATCTTCCTTTAATATATTTAGGTACACGTACATTATTTTATAATAAAGTTATTCCCATCCATAATAGATCAAATTTATTATTCATCTCGTCTTCGCGACGTGACCCGACGTTATGACGTTTCGTTACTCCTACATCGAATTAAATATTAAATTCTAGTTTGACAGCGGACTATTTATAGCTTTTATATGGTACGTGTTGTACCTAGTGGAGTAAATAAGTCGTGAAACTTAGAATAGTACAGTCAACAGCAAAAGTAGATGATCAAAATCAGAAATTCAATACTAATGAACGGAGTTCGCGCCAGAACTGTGTGGCGTCGAAGTGATTCAAAAGTATGTGATTGTAAATTATACCAAACATTTACTACCAGTACAGCTGCCATATGTTTGTGATCAGTTTTGACTCCAAAAGTTATAAACTCAATTCGCATCAGAACTAAGAAGTGAAAAAAAAATTCAAAACTAGTGAACAGCTAAAATCAAAAATTAAATGATGAAACTGAGGCCACGTAATCGTGAAGCAAATAATTCATCCATACGTATTTTTTTATTAACCCAGTAATTTAATTTGTTATGTTTAAAACAGCTGAATTTGATAAAAAAAATGCATATTAAATATATTTAATATATTTCATCCAATTGAACCCCTAAAAAAAGCACTTGTTTCATTTTGAAATGTTTTTTTGGAAGTAGGTTATTTTTTTTTGTAAAAATGTTTTAATTTTTCACTTTTAGTGGGTCAGTTTGTAATTTATCTAAGTTACAATAGCCCAATGACAACTGCTCATCACCTCTTACAACATATTGCTTTTCTCGATACAGGGACGTTAATTGTTGAGGAGTTCTCCTAGTAAGATCCAGGAGATCTGGAGCTCCATGGTGAAGGCATCATCACCACTATGCATTTTGACAAGCTTAAATTACTTAGCAACTATATTAAAGTACCTAATCGAATCGCAACCCGTGAAATACTTAGGTATAATTGAGTAGTTCCGATGCCCTACTGTGGTCTTCATCATCAGTTCCACTTTAGCAAACGGTGCTTTCCGAGAGCGAATGCACGAGTTACTTTACCCAATACCCAAATCAGTATAGGTGTTCCTATAACATTTGAGGTTTCCCTTCGATTTCCATAGGATCCCTTCATCAGATTCTGACTTGGTGTCAATGAGACCACAGCGAGAGTATACCCTTTCAAACAAAAAAATATTTTGCAAATTCGGCTATATATGACGAAGTTATGCCCAAACATACATAAAAAATATACATATAAACATCCGAATTGATAACCTCCTCCTTTTTCAGAAGTCGGTTAAAAATAATATAATTCAAAAACTTTAGTATTTAAACTGGTTTTTTTTTGTAACTTCTGGCAATGTTTGAAAGTAGGTGATGTGATACAAAACGATAATTGAATAAATATTATCATCTTTGCATGTTTGTGAATTTATGTCAATGTTCAAAAGTAGCTGATGTGATACAAAACGATAATTCAATGAATATTAATATTTTTGCATGTTTTTGAATTTTGTGTCAATGTTCAAAAGTAACTGATGTGATACAAAACGATAATTCGATAGATATTATTATCTTTGCATGTTTCGAATTTATGTCAATGTTCAAAAGTAGCTGATGTGATACAAAACGATAATTGAATAAATATTATCATCTTTGCATGTTTGTGAATTTATGTCAATGTTCAAAAGTAGCTGATGTGATACAAAACGATAATTCAATGAATATTAATATATTTGCATGTTTTTGAATTTTGTGTCAATGTTTAAAAGTAACTGATGTGATACAAAACGATAATTCGATAAATATTATTATCTTTGCATGTTTCGAATGTATGTCAATGTTCAAAAGTAGCTGATGTGATACAAAACGATAATTCAATAAATATTAATATCTTTGCATGTTTTTGAATTTTGTGTCAATGTTCAAAAGTAACTGATGTGATACAAAACGAAAATTCGATAAATATTATTATCTTTGCATGTTTCGAATGTATGTCAATGTTCAAAAGTAGCTGATGTGATACAAAACGATAATTCAATAAATATTAATATCTTTGCATGTTTTTGAATTTTGTGTCAATGTTCAAAAGTAACTGATGTGATACAAAACGATCATTCGATAAATATTATTATCTTTGCATGTTTCGAATTTATGTCAATGTTCAAAAGTAGCTGATGCGATAAAAATCATAACTCAATGATTGCTTTTGCCCAGTCGGCTACAATATATTAAAACCGGAAGGTAGATTGATATTTTACATTAATGAGCAGAATAGCTTTAATATAATCCTGAATATTGTATAGGTAGCAGATTTCCGTTGAAAACGTAAGAAAATTATATTTCTTGAACATTTACCTATATTATTTGAATGTATGAATTATTTAGTAATCAATAAATTTTCAATAATATTATTAGTGATTAGGTATAATAATATAATAATAATAGCAATATTTTTTCATACTCATTAATGTAAAATATCAATCTACCTTCCGGTTTTAATATATTGTAGCCGACTGGGCAAAAGCAATCATTGAGTTATGATTTTTATCGCATCAGCTACTTTTGAACATTGTCATAAATTCGAAACATGCAAAGATAATAATATTTATCGAATAAACGTTTTGTATCACATCAGCTACTTTTGAACATTGTCATATATTCGAAACATGCAAAGATAATAATATTTATCGAATTATCGTTTTGTATCACATCAGCTACTTTTGAACATTGCCATAAATTCGAAACATGCAAAGATAATAATATTTATCGAATTATCGTTTTGTATCACATCAGCTACTTTTGAACATTGTCATAAATTCGAAACATGCAAAGATAATAATATTTATTGAATTATCGTTTTGTGTCACATCAGCTGCTTTTGAACATTGACATAAATTCACAAACATGAAAAGATGATAATATTTATTCAATTATCGTTTTGTATCACATCAACTACTTTTAAACATTTGACAGAAGTAACAAAAAAAAACCAGTTTAAATACTAAAGTTTTTGAATTATATTATTTTTAACCGACTTCTGAAAAAGGAGGAGGTTATCAATTCGGATGTTTATATGTATATTTTTATGTAGGTATGTTTGGGCTTAACTTCGTCATATATAGACGGATTTGCAAAATTATTGTTTTGTTTGAAAGGGTATACTCTCGCTGTGCTCTCATTGTCACCAAGTCAGAATCTGATGAAGGGATCCTATGGAAATCGAGGGATAACCTCAAATTTTATAGGAACACCTATAGTGATTTGGGTATTTTGTATAGTAACTCGTGCATTCGCTCTCGGAAAGCACCGTTTGCTAAAGTGGAACTGATGATGAAGACCACAGATGGGCATCGGAACTACTCAATTATACCTAAGTATTTCACGGGTTGCGATTCGATTAGGTACTTTAATATAGTTGCTAAGTAATATAAGCTTGTCAAAAGGCATAGTGGTGATGATGCCTTCACCACGGAGCTCCAGTTCTCCTGGATCTTACTAGGAGAACTCCTTAACAATTAACGTCCCTGTATCGAGAAAAGCAATATGTTGTTAGAGGTGATGAGCAGTTGTCATTGGGCTATTGTAACTTGGATAAATTACAAACTGACCCACTAAAAGTGAAAAATTAAAACATTTTTACAAAAAAAAAACAACCTACTTCCAAAAAAACATTTCAAAATGAAACAAGTGCTTTTTTTAGGGGTTCAATTGGATGAAATATATTAAATATGTTGAAATAATAAACATCAAATATGTTTGTAATTCCTAAACGTAATCTTTAGTGTCTCTGGTTAACGTGTGGCGCTTGTGTGCTATCTGTTCTGTCACTTACTTTACACCGAATAAACCGTTGTTAAACTTTATCTCGCGTTATTTATTTCCAACAGGTTATGGGCCCAGTCCGTATACCTAATAGATTCAAAGTTTAATATTTATTATCATAAAGTACAGTACAGCTGTTGATATTTCGTAATTTCATCGAAAATCGTCCCGTGAAAAATGGCTATGTCTAACCTACAAATTGAGAAGTTAGCCGGGCGGGAAAATTATTCGACTTGGAAGTTTGCGGTAAAATCATATCTCGAACATGAAGATTTGTGGGAGTGTGTCGATCCTGGCACCGAAGTCGACTCCAAGAAAGACGTCAAGGCCAAGTCTAAAATCATTTTGCTGGTGGAACCAATAAATTACGTCCATATTGAAAATGCACAGTCATCTAAAGAAGTATGGAAGAACCTACAAAATGCTTTCGAGGACTCCGGGTTGTCAAGAAAAGTCGGCTTATTGCGAGATTTAATCAATACAACACTGGATAATTGCACAAGCGTCGAAGAATATGTGAATAAAATAATGAGTACTGCATACAAATTACGAAATATCGGTTTTCAAGTTGATGACGAATGGCTGGGAACACTCATGTTGGCAGGTTTACCAGATAATTATAAGCCAATGATCATGGGTCTGGAAAGTTCCGGCATAAAAATTTCATCAGATTTTGTCAAGACAAAACTTTTACAGGAAGTGAAAGTTTCCGAGTCTTCAGCGTTATTTACAAAGCACAAGAATAACTCTAAAAACAATGCCAAGCAAAAAGGAAAAGGGCCCCGCTGTTTTAATTGTAATAAATATGGACACTTCAAAAGTCAATGCACAGCGAAGAAATCTGACCAAAACAGTTTTTCAGCAGTTTTTTCAGCTTACAGTACCTAATGTGGAACCGAATGACTGGTACATTGACTCAGGTGCCACATCACACATGACAAGACGTTGTGACTGGATGTATGATATGCAAGCATCTCCGATTCAGCAAATAAAGGTGGCTAATAATGATGCTGTCTCCGTGCAAAATATGGGTAATGTAAACATTCAAACCACTTTTTGCAAAGATGAATGTCCCATCCAGGTGAGAAATGTTTTGTATATTCCTGAGCTGAGTGTAAACCTGCTATCGGTTAGTCAATTAACCAAAAATGGCTGTAAAGTCGAATTTAGTGATGTGGGCTGTAACATATTTAATGCCAATAAGATACTTATAGCTAATGCAAGTCTAATCAATAACATGTATAAACTGAACACTGTTTCTGCTAATGCTTATGCTGTTGCATGTGAAAATAAGACAGATATTATAACATGGCATAAAAGAATGGGGCATTTAAACTTGGCTGATGTAAAGAGGTTAGAATTGTGTGCTGAGGGTATAACTATCACAGATAAAGATGTTGATAGTGTTTGTATAACGTGTTGTGAAGCTAAACAAACACGATTACCGTTTTCACATTCTGGTTCAAGAGCAAAAGCACTACTAGAAATAATACATACAGATCTATGTGGTCCGATGGAGACACCATCTGCTGGTGGTGCGCAGTACTTAATAACTTTCATAGATGATTATTCCCGTAAAGTATATGTGTATTTTCTCAAGAACAAAATGGATATTAAATCGGTGTTTCAGAAATTTAAAGAAGAAGTAGAAAACGAATTAGACAAGAAAATAAAAATAGTAAGAAGCGACAATGGAAAAGAATACTGTAATAAAGAATTCTCTGATTTTCTAGCAGCTTCCGGCATCAAGCACCAGACCAGTACCCCGTACACACCTGAACAAAACGGGCTAGCAGAGCGGATGAATCGGTCGTTGGTGGAGCGGGCAAAATGCATGTTATTTGGTGCAAAGCTGCATAAACATTTATGGGCAGAGGCGGTCACTGCTGCTGCCTACGTCATAAACAGATCGCCGTCGCGGGTTTTGGCTGAGGTAACTCCCTACGAAAAATGGACTGGTAAGAAACCAAACCTTTCCAATTTAAAGATTTTTGGTTCCAAGGCCATGGCACATATCCCAAAACAAAAACGCCTAAAATGGGATCGTAAGTCAAGGGAATTAATTTTTGTGGGATATTGTGACAACACTAAAGGCTATAGACTGTATGATCCTACAAATAAAAAGGTCGTAATTAGTAGGGATGTTATATTTATTGAAAAATCATTAAATAATGATGATAATAATATACAGCAACCTGTATTTACCAAACAGCTTGTGGATATTCCTCTAAGTACAGGAAATGATGAGGTGATATCTATTGATAATACTCGGAGTGAGACCCAAGATGACACATTGTCACACTCAAGTACTGACACATCTTTTGATAGTTGTGTGTTGAATAGAATGACTGATGATGAAACATATTATCCTAGTTCCAATGAAGATAGTAGTGCTGATGGTAGCTTTACAAGAAATATCACTCTAAGATCACATCAGAGACACAATAATTTCATGTGTGTTCAACAGATTTCAGATCCACAGACTGTTGAAGAAGCCTTGTCGGGCTCTGATGCTGAACATTGGAAAGCAGCAATGGATGAGGAGTTTCAGTCACTATTAGAAAATAAAACCTGGGACATCACTACTCTTCCAGACAACAAACGTCCCATACCATGCAAATGGGTCTTCAAGAGGAAGACTAATGAAAATGGAGAAATAGTGAAATATAAAGCACGGCTTGTGATTAAAGGTTGTTCACAAAGACCAGGTATAGACTACACAGAAGTATTTTCACCAGTGATAAGGTATGCTTCTTTGAGATATTTGTTTGCGCTGGCAGTTAAATTTGATTTGGACATCTGTCAAATGGATGCTGTGTCAGCTTTTCTTCAAGGCGACATAGAGGAGGAGATTTATATGCTGCAACCACCATTGTATGGCGACGGTAAAAATGTATGTCGTTTAAAAAAATCTTTATATGGATTAAAGCAGGCAAGCAGGCAATGGAACAAAAAGCTTAGTTCTGCTCTTAAAAGTATGGGTCTATTACAGAACAAGTTAGATCCATGTATTTACTATAAAATTGTGGATAACAGTAACATGATTTTTCTAGCAACATATGTTGATGACATAATTTTATTTACTAATAATATGGAGTCCAAAAATTATGTCAAGGAAGAGCTAAAAAAACATTTTAAAATAAAGGATTTGGGAGATATTAATTATTGTATTGGCATACATGTTCAAAGAGACAGGAAGAAAGGAGTTATATATTTAGATCAGAAAAAGTACATAACAGAAGTTCTAAATAAATATGGCATGTCTGATTGCAAAAGTGTTAAGATTCCAATGGATACTAATACAAAGTTAAAAGGAATAACTGAGGAATCCAGTATCATGAATGGAATCCCTTATCAAGAAATTATCGGATGCTTGTTGTATATTTCACAAATTACTCGGCCTGATATAAGTTTCGCTATAAATAAGTTGAGTAAATACAATCAAAAACCTGAAATGACACATTGGATGTCATTGAAGCGAGTTATGAGATATTTGAAGGGGACTCTAGAATATAGATTGAGTTATAAACACAATTCAGAGGAAAATATAATTCATGGCTTCTGTGATGCAGACTGGGCAAGCTCAGAAGACGACCGGCGTTCCTGCACTGGGTACACTTTTTTGTTTCAGGGAGGAGCAATCAGCTGGAATTCTAAACGCCAGCCAACTGTTGCTCTGTCCACGACTGAAGCAGAGTATATGTCTTTGTCGTCCTGTGTTCAAGAGGCTATGTGGCTAAAGCAAATTCAAGAAACATTTTGGCCTCTACTGAAGAATGAGGCAATGATTATTTACAGCGATAACCAAAGTTCTATTAAACTTTCAGAATCCGATGGTTACCATTCCAGGACGAAGCATATTGATGTGAGGCACCACTTTGTACGCGATAAGGTTGTTAAGGGGGCCATTGATGTGCAGTACATACAGACAGACTTGATGGTAGCTGATGCACTCACTAAAGCGACTCCACATTCAAAACTGGCATACTGTGCTTCCAAGATGGGCTTGATTTGAGTTTAAGGGAGGATGTTGAAATAATAAACATCAAATATGTTTGTAATTCCTAAACGTAATCTTTAGTGTCTCTGGTTAACGTGTGGCGCTTGTGTGCTATCTGTTCTGTCACTTACTTTACACCGAATAAACCGTTGTTAAACTTTATCTCGCGTTATTTATTTCCAACAAAATATATTTAATATGCATTTTTTTTTTATCAAATTCAGCTGTTTTAAACTTAACAAATTAAATTACTGGGTTAATAAAAAAATACGTATGGATGAATTATTTGCTTCACGATTACGTGGCCTGTTTCATCATTTAATTTTGATTTTAGCTGTTCACTAGTTTTGATTTTTTTTTCACTTCTTAGTTCTGATGCGAATTGAGTTTTTACTTTTGGAGTCAAAACTGATCGCAAACATATGGCAGCTGTACTGGTAGTAAATGTTTGGTATAATTTACAATCACATACTTTTGAATCACTTCGACGCCACACAGTTCTGGCGTGAACTCCGTTCATTAGTATTGAATTTCTGATTTTGATCATCTACTTTTGCTGTTGACTGTACCTACTGCACATTTTACTTGCAAATACATAAGAACAGCATATTCTTTGTTAATACAGAAGCCGAAAAGAGGTTGTTGTTCTCATCATCTCTCAGAAAAACCCTAATTTTTTTTTGGTCTAATAGTAAAGTTGTCTATCTCTAAAGTTGGACCAAATTTGCGTATAGTAAAATGTTACGAATATGTGAATCCAATGTGACTTTTTCAAATGATAATACGTACTTTCTAAGTTTATTTTAGACATCCTCATCCGGACCGAAACAGGATGGTCATTTTAGTTGTACGTAATTTCATAAAAATTGATAAAATAGTACCGAAGTTTAAAGAGGACAAATAACAAACAAAATCAAAGTTCATTTATTTGTCAGAAACATGAGTTTGCACACACAAAACATGCAAGATGCTTAGTAGGTACATTACAAAAAAAAATACAGTAAAATTTTACATTAACGACATACAAATATGTTAACTTGAAATGGTAAAATTTATCTACAAGATGAAAGAATATTAAACCTAAATTAAAACATCCCCACACTGATTTCTTCAAGCATCTTTATCGCCTCATAAAAGTTACCTTCTTACCCAAACATTATCTCGCTGATCGTCGAAGTAATATTTTTTAATGTACATAAATTCGTTGATAGTCACGGAAAATATTTACAGTGGCGACGTTCAAACATTAAGTCGTAAAGGTGTAAAATTTATGATTAATAAAATAGTCATTATGTGGTGTTATCATCGTTGTAATAAAAGTTAAAAGCTATTCCACGTTATTATGACTGATATACGAGGGATGGGTCATTAGTGTAAGGTTAGGTCTGTTGAAGTTAGTGATAACCTTGACAATTCGCCTGTGGAGGGGCTCGTGGTTAACTTAATAACTGTGGCACGGATCGGTCGAGGAGAAGGTTAAGCAAAATTAAATGGCATTCATTCAATTTAGGCTTTGGAACGTCAATATTTTTTATTATATAATTTACATAGCACAGCCACCAAAACGCTCGCCCTTTATTACTTCCGAGTGTTTGGTACTCCCCATCAACACGTCTGTCTGCTATGTTACAAGAATTTGAGTTTAAACAATATAGTATTAATTAACATAATCATTTAAATTAAATGATTTGCTACAATGTTAGCTTGCACACGACGTTAAGGCGATTATCACACTGCCCCGCATCACGCTGCATGTTGCGTGTCTCTGAACTAAATTGAACGCGCGTGGATGCATTTTCTGTGTGTTGGACTGTGCGTGTTTTCCATACAAACGGAGATACTTACAAGCAACGGAAGAACACGCATCCACGCGCTACGCTGCATCATGCGGGGCAGTGTGTTAATCGCCTATATGATAGTGGTAATAATAGGTACCAACATTAAAACTAAACTTAAGCAAAAACCTACAACAAACTGTATAAATAGAAGCCTTCAAGTAAAAAGGGCGTGCCCGCTTACATGTGCAGTAGTTCTGCAGCAGTAGGTACTGAGTTATAAGTAAATGTTTGTGACACGAAGTCACAAAATAATAAACTGGGCCCATTGAAGCCAAATAAATAAATTAAACTACTACCTTCTATAAAATTTTAGTATTGTATACAACGTGGCGCTACAATGGTGACATTAACTTAACACACGTATACGTTATCCCAGTTCCGTTTTAAGAAGTAATTTTATTTCCCTTAAACTTCATTATTTACTGATTAATTTAAAAAAATAAAAAAATATAGAAATAAGCATCCTGTACAAAAATAATCATAGTGCAGCGGTCATTTGCCGGGGTCACGGATCATAACATCGCGTCAAAGAAATTGAAACGAATAAGCAATACCTCAATCCTTTTGTCGGCGCGCGCGTTCTCCCTTTCACCCCCGTTGCGCGGTTGCCAGCGCGCGAAGCGACGCGTTGCCGCTCTGAGTAAACGTAAACGAGTAACGTGCATCTAGGTAAGTAATTTCATGAATGAATTTTTGCACAGAGTGATCCCAATTGTAGTCACTTTTTTATTATTTAGTTTGTTTGAAAAATGTTTTTGTTCAAATTACCAATTATTTTAACCAATCATAATTTATGTGGTTAATGGCCACTAGCCCTACCCGTGTGTTAAATTAATGTCACCATTGTAGCGCCACGTTGTATAAGTAGGTACATCTAATAAAAGCATTAATTTTACTATCTTAGTAAGTCTATGAAACCCATAATCTTATATCTCACTAACGAGGTAAATGTCCCAACAATCGGCGGTACCGGAATTTAATCGTCAATTCTAGATAAGGCGGTAATAATCACAAAAGTCCCACAAGTAGCTGTGTTCATAATACTAACAATAGGGTGCTCCCACTTCCCGTATTAATTCAGTATTGCCGTGAACAACGTTAATTGTAATATAGCGTGATTATAAAACACCCAATTCAAGTTGTTTACGTTTTTTTAAAGTAAAACATTAGGGGTCATTCGATGCTTTATTTAATGGCTTCATTTGCATAAGGACGTTTATCACGGTGTGTCCTTAGGGGGTTGAGCAGCAAACGGCCTAGTTCTTTGTCAATTGCATTTTTGAAAGTGTATGATATTTTCCTTACTATAGGTACTTTTGACAAATAAACATACAAACCCCTTCCCGGTGTATTAATAACCGAAGCTGTTTTTCATCTACACGACTCATTCCTTAACAATGTAAGTAACAAAATAACACACATTGCTCCTTTGACGAATCCGTATAAATAAATCAATGATCACATCAAACGAGTCGTATTTGTCAACGGCGAGAAAAAGCGACAAGTTAATAAAGACTAATGTCCCGTGATATCAACAGGCAGCCGAATGCCCGCATCTAGATGAGAACGCGATCAATTTTCGATGGCCCAATTACCTTTCGTCGAGGGACATAAGGGTCGGACGATTGTTGGGCTGTTCACCTGATTTGTTGTTTTAGATATTGGAAACAAAAGGTTAAGTTTCTATTTCACTTCAATGGAATCTCGTAGTATTTTTTCCCACAAAATTATGTATATTTAAACAAATATAGCCCCCAGGAAATTAGACAAGTAAGATCCTTATTTAAACAAACAAGGATCTTAGATGTCTAATTTCGGGGGGCTAAGTTCATCGTTTCGATTGACTCGAAGCTACACTTGCCAAGTTCGATCTTTATCGGGACCCACACCAGCACTTAAGACCGTTGGTACCGGCTCTCATTTGTACATTTTTGACTGTCGTTACGGCTAGTCAAAAGCTCAAAAGTATGACTATCAGTCATACCAAGGGGTATAATGAAGAAACTCGGTCGTGGAAGTCAGATTGGAAGTCCTGGAGCTGCACCCAGTTAGGCCGAAAGCCGACCGAGGATAATTGTAATAGGTCAATTTTAATTAGACGGATGATTTGATGTCATCATTCTATAGGACTAGACTGATGTCATTGTTCGGCTTTGGCAGTGGCGACTCTTAAAATTGAATCTCCCTTTTATATTCTGCGATCAATTTAAATTGAAATTGAGTTGAGTGTTTTCTCATCTCAACAGAGCCCAACGCGCCTATACAAATTATCACATCAAAAATTAAAAACGACTGCCCAAAGCGCCCATTTTGTCCTTTTCAAACCCTTTACTGTCTTCTGTTAACATCACTGCTGACCGATCTCTTTGTCTGTATGTATCACACATTCTCGTTACTGAAGCTTATAGATAATAATTAGGGGCGACCTAAATGGCTTCCTGATACAACGAATTACAAGTAAGTCAATTTTCTACATTACGAAATGTTTCTATATTATTATGATAAGATCGACTTTGCGTAAGTTAATAAGACCAACTAACTAACCAACTTGATACTGAGGGCAGCAGTAAAGTTAGTGGCAAGAGTACTTGAGAAGTGAGGATTTGTGTATCAGAGAACCGTGTGGTCGAAGTAGGTAAATAATATAAGACCCACTATGTACTAAAAATTCAAAGTCATCTATTAATAGACGATGTCCATATTTAAAAAAATATATGCATTTATCATACATAATATACCTATTTAGACTAACATTCAAAATTAATCAAATCTTGTTTTTTTTAAATTTTTATCTATATTGTTGGTATTTTTATTTTATGTTATGTGCTTCCAAATAAACAATTTTCTTTCTTTTTTTTCTTTAAATACATATTATACACTCTGCTATGCTGGCTATAAACTTAGTCTGTAGAGACTCATAAAAGTTTGTATACATTAACCTTGAAATTCTTTACCTGGTAAAGAATTTCACAGAAACGCATTCAGAATAGTATATAAGTTGGTGGTTGCTAATAGGAAGCATATCTATACTTATAATAAGTCTGTAGAAGTAAAATTTCTGTACATTGAAAATATCAAAAAAATAAATAGCAGGGGGTGTTACTAGACCGACATTGAACCCAAAAATATGATTAAAAAATTTTTTGTCTGTCTGTCTGTCTGTCTGTCTGTCTGTCTGTCTGTATGTTCAGGTATCACGCAAAAACTACCGGTTCGATTACGATGAAACTTGGTATACTTATTCTTTAATATCCAGGGCACCACACTGAGTACTTTTTATCCCGGAAAAACAAACTTAATTTTGCGGTTCGATCCCTAGATCCGACTACTGTACCAACCGCAAATAATAAGTTTGTCGTAGGTTACGTCACCCGCAGTGGAGTTCACCAAGGAGCGCTGCACACGGCTAAGATATTATAATATTTTATCTTAAGATACAATATCGCTCGCCATACAATTCAATGGACTATCACACACTACGAAGATAATTATGTACATGAATATATATCCAAAACTAATATTGGAGGATGATTGGTGATCGATACTGATCTCAAAAATGCAATCAGTAAAAGTTTTGTCTGTCTGGCTGTCTGTATGTGCACGCATAGTTCAAAGACTATTATAGGGATTTTAACCAAACTTGGTACGGTTGTAATCAATACGCCTGGGCAGGAATCTTAGTCTCAGTTGTTTTCCACATGGTCATTTGTACGGCGCTCTTTCCCGGGTCAGTAGTTCTAGAAATCTTTATGCATACATACAGGAAGGATCAACTTTGAAAGTAGTCTTCTCGGAAGTATTATGCTAAAATTATTACCTACGTTTATGTATCAACGCACAGCTCAAACCGCTGGTATTAGGGACATGAAACTTGAAGGGGTGTTCTTAGTGAAGAGTAAGTATCCACTAAAAAACGATTTTTGGAAATTCAGCCTTTAAAGGGAAAACATAGGGGACGGAAGTTCGACATCCACGCGGGCGAAGCCGCGGGCAAAAGCTAGTTATTAATAAAAGCAAAAATGAAAAAAAAAATGGAAACTGGTTAATGTATACACACTTTTATGAGTCTCTACAGACAATGTTTTCTATGAAGAGGTACCTACAGGTCCTGTAGGTACCTCTTCATAGAAAATATTTAAGTGGAACCGTGCCGTTAATAATAATAATATAACTTTATTTCAAACCAAGGACTCGTAATATTAGTTAGACTATTGAGTCGCTATTATGAGTCCTTGAGACTTAGGTACGGCGCTGCGCCACCGGTACATGGTGGAGATCCCACCCATAGGTACTAAACGTTTTGGGAACACATTCATTGTGGTTACAGCTAAGGATTGGAAATCCCTGCCGGAGACGGTCTTTCCTGATAGCTACAACCTAGGGGTCTTCAGGTCAAGAGTAAACAGGTTACTTCTAGGCAAGCGTGCTTCATCGTCGACAACATCATCGCTTCCCATCAGGTGAGATAGTGGTCAAACGCGTGCCTATCAAAAATAATAAAACTACAAAATAGTACCTATTACATTCAATGCCACTATTTTACATTAAGTTTATTTAAAAAGATCTAGCAAGCTTCTGCCAGAGCCAAACAATCCTCATTGAATTACCCTTGGGTAGTTAATGGTACCCATGTGCAATAAATTAACTAGTTTATTTTTATTTTTAATAACAATAATTCAATTAAGACTGTCAGCAGTTTATCTACAACGATTTATTGCCCTGTCCACATTAATATATTCTTACTTATGGAAAATTATCAGTATAATGAAATACCTATTACATAAAAGGAGCAGAATAAAGTGGTTTTTTATTGAAGTCCCCCGGGCGAGTCACGACTCTACTTCACTCAAATTTATCTATATATAACATTAAATTAATGTGTGAGTGTCCGTGCAGTTGTTTATGTTTTGTGATCTTTTGGGAATAATACAATAATAATACACTTGTTAGGTACAGACGCCAGCACATCAAGTTACCCCAATGTGTCAAATTTCTTTGATCGTTTTTCAACTTTATGTCAAACAGAATAAGGTTCATATTCAATTGGGAAAATTTGACACATTGGGGTAGCTTGATGTGCTGGCGTCTGTACATAAAGTTACAAAAGTTTTATATTAAAATGGGTAGCTTACTTTATGATATCTACTCGTAGAATAACAGCAGAAGGAGACTGTTCAAAAATAAGTTATTTATTTTTTTGTTGCGAGGAAGATTTACAGACAAATAAAATCAGTAGCTTATAGTTTAAATAGTCCTGCGTCAATTTAAAATCTAAACTAGTAAATGTGAATTTACTAAGAAGAGGTCTGTCCTTATTTTAGTGCGGTTAGTGAGTAGCCGTCTATGCACTGACTTGGCTTCATATGCCATTGAGAAATATATATCAGGCACGGTTTCTACACAATGTTTTCGTTCACTGTTTTAATATCTGAGGGGCACAAAAACCAAATCAAATTCATATCAATGCAAGTGCTGCAAATAATGGTGATTACGATTTAATTTTCAAAGATATTTTTGGCTCAAAGTGTTTTAACTGTATTTATGCGTGCTACTCTTCTATAACAAAACACTAATTAAACTGTTAACAAGTACCCACCTAGGTACCTCAGTAACTATATTTAATGTATGGGCAGTACCACGTAAAATAGAAAAACTAGGATCACACTGTTCAGAAGAAACTCAAAACGTAAATATTCAAAACGTACACGCTCACTCTTCACACTCTTGAATTGATTAAAAGCATTGTTAACTTATGCAATCTTCACAAAACCACGCTATTCATAGATTTTCTCACCATTGAATTTCAAAAAGCGAATAATAAAATAACAAGAGAAGAACAACCCCGTGGCGTCCCTAGTACGTCACTGTTGTATTCAGAGGGCAATCCGAGGGTAGACCATTACGAAATTAAAAACATAGTTAAGGCTCCATCATACCTTGATCATAGTCGCGTTAGTTCTGACTCAAATTTGACGTTTGACAGCCGTACCCTAAAGTTTAGAGCCAAAGAACATTTGGGATTGATAAATATTTATAGGTATATGGTGTTTGTAAAGTTTACGAACTTGATAAATTTTTAATGATTCAGAGAAACATCAAGATGTTGAAGATAATTTTGAATATTCAGCCATGACAGCAACAGAGAAATGTACTACTGATATAAGTTTAGCTACCTACAGAATTGTTAATGAAGTATTTGAATAATGTTATCAGTGTAAAGGTGAATGCTTTACACCCACATGAAATTCTATATGTCATTGACTTTCGCAGTGGGAAACCTACGGAGTAAGACAGGGACGCTTGAATTCAGTTAGAGTTCAGTGGCATGGCTTTGTGCAAAATTGATAATCACCTAGTAATATAAAGTCAGTCTCAATGAGTATCTACATATTTTATTAATTTGCAAAGTAAAAAATTGGTATCCCTATTTAAGAATATTGTTGCGCCCACTGCGGAGTGTGACTTTTGTCAAAGAAGAGTGCAGGAAACTAAAACTGAATAATTGCGACTATTGAACTACGTATTTTTAAATGTAGTTCTGGGTAGGGTGAACAAGGCAAGTCAAACGAAGCAAATGTAAAAAGTCACCTAATCAAGTCTACAAATAAATATATGTGAAGTAAAAACTCTTTTTAAGAACACTGTGCGCATTGAAGAATGTGACTTTTTTCATAGTTTGAGGGCAGGTGTTGAAGACGATAAGGTTGAGTTTTGCTTGGTGGAATTTTTGCATTAAAACTACGTGTGAACTGTTTGACGGTTTATTTTTTACTAATTACATCAAAGTTAAGTGGACTGTAGATTCATGCATAGGTACATATCAATAGCTGTGTATAGACTATTACACATCGTATGTTGTGAACTTGGACATTCCGCCCACCAAAGGATCAATCCTTTAAATATAAAAAGAATACAAAGCAATATAGTAAACTTATGCAATGTCGATTAATGTGCATATGCACTTAACAACAAAAAAATATAGACAAAGTAATGTTTTTACAATAAGTAAGTAGGTACTCATACAATACAATGGATTATGAAAGGTGAGTAACTAAACGTAAAACTAAGTACTGGGTCCCTTTTCCGAAATTTACGTTTCTAGATCGAGTTGTTTTCAGAGAAATCACCATATTTAAATTCGCAAAAAAATATATAGTACAGATACATGTTTAAACTAGTGACTTTTTTGGTTAAAAACGCAATATTTGTCATTTTGCTCGACAAAAAAAAAATCAGAAGTAAAGTCGATTTTGAAAGTATTTTAAGCTGTATGAGACTTGGGGGAACGCAATTTTTATGAAAATTTAACATTTCATTTACTAATCAGGTTTCCCAGGGATATTATTGGATAGATTTATAATATGGCACTTATTTTTTTCCATATAAAATAAATGCGTGAAAAACGACTCGCGCGCACCGCGCCAGTGCCCTGCCGGACGTCATCGAGGGAGGACCTATGCAATTTTTGCTCGCAACCACATTATCGTCTTCGCACGCGTAATAGTGCCCACTAACCTGCGTAAAAACGTGTTGTATTAGAAGTAATAAAAATGGCAAATAAAAAAAAACAAAATTAAGAAAAAAAGGACATCTGAAGTGATGAAAATCCGAAAGTGTATTGCGTAAGTACTTATTCTATAAATACGTCACAATATTATTACTTGTGCTTCTTTACACAGACTAGTGAAGTCAGTATGACAAGAATTTTAAATCTTTAATAGGTATTTTTAATGGAAACATTCAATTTTACATATTTTTACATAAACTGGCGATCCGAATGGCGCAGCGGTAGTGAGGCCGCCTTACGATCTTAGGGTCCGGGTTCGAATCCCGGTAGGGGTAAATGTTTGTGTGATGAGCATGATCATTATTTTGTTTTCATGGATGTTTGTACATAAGAAGTACCTATTTATTTACAACAAAAAAAGTAAGTACCTATTTATTTACAACAAAAAAATGCTTCCTATCTCATTTTCTCCCACGTTAAATATTATGAATTTATGTGGCTGTCTCTTTTTACTGTCGCTTTTTCGTTTCATCGACTATCAAATCACAACGATGCTAAAGAAGATGTCACTTAAAAAAAATAGCTTACGACCTATTCTCAGACCTACCAAATATACACAAAAATTTGGTCAAGCCGTTCCGGAGGAGTTCGATAACAAACACTGTGACACGAGATTTTTATATTTGTATATGTTATGTATTAGATCTTATTTATAACTCTAGTAATTGTTCGTTTTAATTTGGCTTTTTGTAATTTAGTAATGAAATTTATTCCATTCCAGTGCTCTGAGACCTCGTACCGGAAAAGGTACTTTGATGTCCAAGAAAAGTACCGATGGGCGCTCTAAAGAGGGGCAGTATCCATAAGCACATTATGCACATATTATACAGTATAATAGGATGGAGCAGTTCTACCTGTCCACTACAAGTTTGCCGTTATCTCCCGTCACGCTTTAGCTTTCTTACTTATCACGTGTCTTATGTATCTCATGGCAGTAAATGATTTTTCGTTAAAATTTATTTCAGTGATTTTGAAACCAAATCCCTTTCTGTATTTTAATGACATTCCATTGTTTCAGAAGGACTGTGGGTTCGACCCTCTTAGAAGATACTCGCGCCTAGCATTGAGGAATATATCGGTCGATGAAAATGAACCTGGACCTTGCACACGACCACTAAATTTTATTGAATTTTAATTTTTATGCTAGTACCAACCTATATATTTTATTACATTATAATTAATCATATTTGTCTTTCATTATAGTATTCAACAAATCTTCTACCACCATTCTTTAAATTCTATAGAATGATCATCGCCTGCCTTAGACATATATTCATAACAATATAAGTGTATTAAGGTTTACAGTCAATAGTGCAGCACATCAAGCTATACGTTTTTGTTGCAAACTAGCTCTTATTACCCGCAAGCCAATATTTGAACTACTGATTTATTTGTACTGTGGCGTGCTCGTCGGCCGCCATAGGTCACCGGAGTTCATATCGCGACGGCTCCTGTGCAACGCTGCCGCAAGCCGACTCAGTGCGTAAAATGCCTAAAGTTTCGGGAAAAGGGGCCCTTAATTATGGATAACTATCTTAGGTCTATAAGGTGTACATAGAAACCTACATCATTAGTAAGAAGCAATAACATTCTGCACAACCAGAAATTGTATATAGGCTAATTACATTATAGTCCAAACGTAAACACTTAAGAAATAGTTAGATTATTTTGTACAAATAAGTAGGTAGATAAGTACATGGTTTGTTGCATTCATAACATCTAACCGCCCACCGTTACATTTTAGTTTTTAAAATAACGTTCTATAACTCAATAACATACCTACTGGTAGTGTACATATAAGTAGGTAGGTTGTATGAAGTTAAGAATGCTTAAAGTTTATTCACTGCATAAAGCAAGGTAAACAACGTAAATTCTTAAAATATATTGGTAACTAAGTATAAACATAACATGAATAGAAGGTAAGTATGCATTGCGAGTTAACAAACTAGGTGCGTAGTTAAGAAAACAATATAAATAAATTGAAGTTAATGAGCAAGTTTATAACTAGGATACATTTAGTTTGTAACGACTTTTTTACTGTATTGAAACTTAATGTGACTTTTGTTTTGGTAGGATATATAATTTACTCGTAGGTCGTTTATAAACACCGTTTTTACATTTCACTGAGACCACACGAGTTATACCATCAGGACCTACATGTTTTTCAATTATTTTACCTAATATCCACTTACTTGGTGGAATATTGTCTTCTTTTAGAATCACTACGTCATCGATTTCTGGCTCAGTATTTTTGGTGTTCCACTTGTGTCTTTGGTTTAAATTTACTAGGTATTCCTTGTGCCATCTGTTCCAGAAATCGTTGACCATTTTCTGAGTTAATCTCCATCTATCTAAACTAGAAATATTACTATTTGTATAATTTTCATCACTTAAATTTATCAAAGGTTCGCCAATCAGAAAGTGGCCCGGTGTTAGTGGGAGAGGGTCATTAGGGTCATCACTTAGCACAGTTATGGGCCGAGAATTCAAGCACGCCTCGATTTGTGTCAATACTGTAACTAGCTCCTCATAAGTAAGGGTAGCGTCACCAATTACTTTTTTAAGGTGAGTTTTCGTGCTGCGCACCCCTGCCTCCCATAAACCACCGAAGTTGGGTGCATGAGGAGGTATGAAATGCCATGTAGTACGTGCCAGGGCTAACAACTCTGCTATTTCTCCAGGTATCGAAGACTTGGCCCTGTTGAACATGTCCCTTAGCTGTTTGTCTGCTCCCACGAAATTTGTGCCATTATCACTATAAATATCTTGACAATGGCCTCGTCTCGACGTGAATCGCCGAAAGGCTGCGATGAATCCTTTTGCAGTCATGTCGGTGACAGCCTCCAGATGTATAGCACGCGTTATCATACAAATAAATAAACATATGTAGCCTTTATACGATTTAGCTCCCCTACCTGGTGAGAAACGAATGTTGATGGGACCAGCGTAGTCCACACCAGCTGATTTAAAGGCTCTGTCAGGTTTTAATCGCACTTCTGGCAACTGACCCATCAGTTGCGTGGTATTCTTTTTAGAATACCTAATACATTTGACACATTCTCTGTAAGTTTTCTTTGTTAGGTCTTTAGCTCGTAATACCCAGTATTTGGATCTCAAATAATTACACATTACTTGAGGTCCGCCATGTAATGTCCTATAATGGGCATCCTGAATTATTAGCCTGCTAAGATGGCTCTTAGCGGGTAAAATTATAGGGTGTTGAGTATCATAGGCTGTTTGAGATTTTTGTATGCGACCGCCTACTCTTAGAATCCCATTATCATCAATAATAGGACAAAGGTTGCGAAGCTTACTACTTTTAAGTACAAAGCCTTGCGATTTTAAGTGCTTTATTTCCTCTTTGAAATCTATAGCTTGGACTTGTTTAATACAATTATTTAACGTTGCCTGTACTTCTCTAGGCGTAATACTTTTAGAAAAACTTTCACGTTTGTCTTGAGGTAAATTAAAATTAAGGAATCGCCTGCAATATGAAATAACTCTCAACATTTTTGATAAAGTAGAATATTTAGTCCAAATTAATTCCTCTTTGATATTATTTATTGCAGTCAAAGATCTCACACGCTCTTCCTCTCGTGTATCTTCGATGTAAGGAGAACTGATACTTAAGTTTACGCTAGACAACCAAACCGGTCCATTCCACCATAGTGAATGGTTCGACAATTCCGGACCTTGTAAGCCCCGTGACGCACAGTCAGCTGGGTTCGTGTCTGTAGATACGTGCCCCCATTGCTCGTAATCTATAAGGTTCAGTATGTCTGACACTCGGTTGCTCACGAATGTGCTCCATCGACTTGGTCCGCCTCTCAACCAAGCTAAAACAATGGTGGAATCGGTCCACGCAAATAAATTATCTTTAGGTACTCCTAACACTTGAGATGTCTCCGAAATCAATTTGGCTGCCAATACAGCTCCACAAAGTTCCAATCTAGGGATGGAAACTTGCTTCTCAATTGGGGCTACTTTTGTTTTGGAGGATATTAGGCTTACGTACACTCGCTCTTTATTAATGACTCGCATGTACACTGCTGCTCCGTATGCGGCCTGCGATGCATCTGCGAAGACATGCAATTCAACTCTTGATACGCGTGTGTAGTGCAACCATCGTGGTATGCTTAGGCTTTTGATGCACCTCAAGTTTTCTCGATATCGTAACCACTCTGCTTGCAAAATACCGTCAATAGGCTCATCCCATTCTAAACCGGTTTTCCACAATTTCTGCATGATCATCTTTGCTATTACTACAACAGGAGCTATCCATCCTAAAGGATCATATAGTTTAGCTATTTCGGAAAGAATATGTCGTTTGGTAATAGGTTGCTTAGGTTCTGGCAAATTGACAGTATATTCAAAGGTGTCGGCTTCCCTATTCCAGCTCAACCCTAATACTTTAACAACACTATTAACCTTTAAAGGCAACTCATTATCATCCCGCTTGCTTTCTCCTATGTAATGTAACAAAGCTTCACAATTACTGCTCCATTTTTGAAGTTGAAATCCTCCTGAGTTCATAAGATTGTTCATCTCATTATAAATAGCAACAGCTTCTTCCACTGTTTCGCATCCCGTGAGTAGATCATCCATATAATAATCAGTTTCCGTTATTTTTGCAGCAATAGGGTACTTTAACTTCTCGTCGTTGGCAAGTTTCTGTAGTGATTTCACTGCCAGGTACGGTGCACATGCTGTACCGAAGGTCAGTCTCAGAAGTTTATAGTGTTTTATTGGCTCATTAGGTGCAGATCTCCATAATAATCTCTGGTAGTCCGTATCTTCTTCCGCTACACGCACCATTCTGTACATTTTAATTATGTCTCCTGTAATACAGATTCTGTGTGTCCTCCACCTCATTAATATATGACGTAATTCTTGTTGTAGCTGAGGACCAATACATAAGTTGTCATTTAACGAAATGTTATTAGAGCCCTTACACGAAGCGTCGAAGACCACACGAAGCTTTGTGGTACTCTTGTCCTCTCGAACGACGGCATGGTGAGGAAGATAGACAGCTTTAGAGTCATCAATCTCGGAAGAATTAACTTGTACCATGTGATTTAAGCTAATGTATTCTTCCATAACTTTATGGTATTCTTCTCGAAGCTTATAATCCTTTGACAACCTTTTCTCTAAGTAATTAAATCTTTTAGTGGCTATCTCTCTCAACCCACCAGGATGACATTCTGGTTCTTTGTTTTGAAAGGGTAACCTTACCACGAATCTTCCTTCTCCGTCTCTGACTGTAGTGGCTTCATAAAATTCTTCGCACCTTTCTTCCTCCTTTGAAAACTTCTTGTGTATGCTGTTAGGTTCCTTTTCTATCTCCCAAAATTTACGTAGTAGCTCGTCTTCTTTAACTTGTACATGTAAGGTTGTAATATGTTTCTTTGCTGAGGTAGATGCTTGTGACATCCGTCCAGAGAT
Organism: Euplexia lucipara; assembly: GCA_921972225.1. Taxonomy (NCBI): domain Eukaryota; kingdom Metazoa; phylum Arthropoda; class Insecta; order Lepidoptera; family Noctuidae; genus Euplexia; species Euplexia lucipara. The sequence continues at coordinate 4,180,370 of OV179150.1, forward strand.
CACCCACCCAAAGGTTGTGTTTTGTGCCAATAGATTTCCCTTAGGGTGCTTAATAACGCCGTCTAATAATACGTCGCTGTAGACCTCAGCTCCAAGCAGAATATCTATTCTACCTGGTGTTGTAAACCCTGGATCAGCCAATTCCAGTTCCTTTAGTTTGGTCCAATCAGGTAATTTAAGATTAATGGTTGGTAGCAAAGTTGTTAGTGTACTTAGTACATACGCATTAACTCGAACAGACTCTCTGGGATTGTGGCTTGATTTCACGCAGAGTGAAACCATGTGCTTGATTCTCGTTTGCCCCTCTCCCACACCGGACACCCAACCACTCACGGATTTACGAGTTAGATTTAATAACTGAACGGTCGCCTCAGATATGAACGATGCTTGCGACCCCTGGTCTAACAAGGCCCTAATGATATAATTGCAACCGTTCTTGCTACTAATTAACACTTTAGCAGTAGCTAATAACACAGAATTTGTTTGAATGTGCTCACAATGACAAGAAACAATATTTGCATCAGATGAAGATGGAGTGGACTTACCTCTAAACTCTTCAGTAACGGTACCTGTACCCGTGTTTTCTCCTTCCTTTGATTTCTCCGTGTTGTGCTCCCTCTCAAAGTGAAGAAGGGAGTGATGTCGCCGTCCACACCTTTTGCAACACATTGACTGTCGACATTTGTTCACCGAGTGTGATGACCCAAGGCAGTTGAAACACAATTTGTTTTTCTGAACATATTCCTGTCTTTCCTTGGTAGACATGGCGGCGAATGTTTTGCAATGGTAAATGTAGTGCTCGCTGTTGCATAACGCACACTTAATTTCGCGTTCTTTTCCATCCTTGTTGACATTCGAATGAAATGCCTTAGGTTTAACTGCTGGTTTGGCTGGCACAGATTTTATCTTATTACTCTCGATCATTTCCAACGATCTGAACCTTGACTCCAGAAAATCTCTCAAATCTTGCCAAGTGGGCAGGTCGCAGCAAGTTGTACTAAGTTGTTGTTCCCACTCCTTCATAGTTTCTGGATCCAGTTTGGACACAACTAGATAGTTAATAATCATATCCCATTTGTCAGACTCAACCCCTAAGTTTTTCAATGCCTTTAAACAAGTTGATGTCGTATCTACCAGGTGTTTAATCGAACTCGCAGACTCAGTATGTACATATTTTTGTGTAAAAAGAACTCTCAAAATTGCGTTACAATTGAACCTCTTGTTGTTATAACGTTTCACTAACTCGTTCCAGGCGTCATCATAATTCGCATCTGTAGTAGTGTAATTACGCAATATTACTTCTGGTTCTCCTGATAAATTGCTCTTTAAATAATGGAGTTTCTGTACTGGTGACAGTTTTGTATTTCTATGAATTAAGGAAGAAAACAGGTCAAAAAATGTTTGCCATTCCTCATATTTGCCGCTGAATGTGGGTATTTTAATTTTCGGCAATTTAATTTCGTTGCTGTCTGATGACCTTTGACCTTCAGCAGTACCAAGCATTGAAACTTGAGACGATGCATCGAGAAACGGCTGAAGAGCTTCTTTCATAGCTGCCTTATATTGAACGTACAGCTCTTGAAACATATCGTATATCTTGTCTTTAAAGTACGGATCTTTTCTTTCTTCATCTTTCGTCAAACTCACAATAATACTTTTGTGTCCGTCCTTAAAGTTCTTCCAAAGCTCTTCTAGCAATTCTAACCTTGTTTCCAAGTAAGGTCTTTTAATTCTATCTTTCGGCGACTTTTTATAGTTTTTTTCTGCATTCTTTAAGTTTTCTAGTAATTCGTATTGATAAGGCAGAAGATCTTCCATGGTACCTTTATATTCTCAATACTAATACGCTTTACACAACGATAAAACTTGAATAGTCAACGTATTTTGTTAACGAAAAATATTTTTTTACAATGTCCACAAGTAGAAGGTATGTTGCACTTTTTGTTAACTACGCACTTATTTGTTGGTTTTCTAAACGTTCGTAATCCGATCACTCACTGAATAATTATAAGTACTTAGTTATGTTCGTGTTTTTAATACTGTTCATAAACAACACGTATTCACAAATCACTAGCACACTAGCACAACAGTTTGGTATTCACTATTATAGCAAAAAAAAAACTTCCATAGAATCCTTATCGCTTTCTTTTGTTCTCGAGACGCGCTCGTCCACTGCCGGTCAGCGATAAACATCCGCTCGAATTAGGACCATATGTTGAAGACGGTAAGGTTGAGTTTTGCTTGGTGGAATTTTTGCATTAAAACTACGTGTGAACTGTTTGACGGTTTATTTTTTACTAATTACATCAAAGTTAAGTGGACTGTAGATTCATGCATAGGTACATATCAATAGCTGTGTATAGACTATTACACATCGTATGTTGTGAACTTGGACAGCAGGAAATTAAACTAAACTAATTGCGACTATTGGACGACCTATAGTTATTATAAATGTACTTCTGGTCAGGATAAACTAGGGAATTCAAACGAAGCAGATGTAATAATGCATAGTAAAAGAGAGATCGTTAATCAATAACAATACTTCCCAAATGAGAAAGTTCTCAATAAAAAACTATATCCTACTTCTAAATCATTGAAAGCCGAAACAATCGTTGAGTAACTAAAAAAACACACAGTAAAGGTGCATTTCCGACACTGTAAGTAGAATGTAGTATTAACAATTCAAACACTTTGGTGGGCAATAAATTAAGTCGCGCCGCACACAGTCCGTTGGTAATCTCAAAATGGCGGCGAACTTAATACTTCTGCTTTTTTGTTTGTGAGGTATGAGAGCATGGCGATCGGTAGCTTGTTAGTCGAATATAGTTTTTTTAGTAAAGAGGTTGTCGGGGTATTTCCTGGGAAATATGCAAAAGTGGCGTCCGGTCAAATAATTTATCTATTTAGAGTTTTTTTTACTCTTTTCTTGGCATAATTATTCAAAAACTGACTTTATCTTACTGTTACAATAAATATAATTCTGAATCTTAAACAAATTTGAATTAAACTTTCATTTCAAAGTGTCAAAACATAATTACCGTGGGTGTCCCAAACCCCGAAATGTAACAAAAAAACCAAGGTCCAATATAATAAGTCCCTTTAATACTTAAATTACAATGAAATCATCAAACTGCAATACCTAACACACGTATTTATCATTATTAATTATATTTTTGTCTATATACATGTACAAGGAGAGTAATATAAACTGTGTCCTACGAAAAAATTGTAATTACCGTGTCAAACCCTGTCGGGACCTGTACATTGCTCAGTAGACCAATAGTTATAATGAATATGCCTGCCCCGACTCCCGCAGTCCTGATCGACACATTAGTGGAAACGCATGTCTTTTGTTCCCTCCAATTTAGTAGATAAATTTACTTTTTCTCCGTGATTTTTGAGTTTGTCACGAAACCGCATCTTCACCATGGAATTCATAACTTGGTAAGGGTTTTTAAGACTATAATATACTTGATATACATTAAAGTACTAAGGGATGTGCTAACTTTAAACCCAAGAATTATCGAAACCGCCGTTTCGTTTCAAATGTAGATAGAAAAAACTTACCGAACATCATTACCATGTATGTAATTACCAAGTTTTACCGTGTCTTTTTGACCCATGGTAAGGACGATTCTGACACGGTAATGTTGTTGGCATAGGAGTTGGTGAACATTTCTGAATCGGTATTTGAAACAAGCTGAATTACATTCCTTTTACTGATCAAAGATGGCAAGAAATATGGAACTTTTAAGGGAAGAGTTACTGGCTAAGAAAAAAGCGGCTGAACAAGCAAGAAGGGAGAAAATCAAGTCGAACCCAGAAGCTCATACACTACTCAAGGTGAAAGAGAAGCAGAGAAATGAAAGAAGGAATGAAGCGAAACCCATTAATACTGTCAATTTTTTTACCACAACGGTGGCAAACAAGCTTACGGCCCGCCTGATGGATGGTAAGCGGTTACCGTAGCCTATGGACACTTGCAACACCAGGGGCGCCATACGCGCGTTGCCGACCCTTTAAAAACCTCTAACTCCCCTTTTGAAGAACCCCATACTGTAGCCCTCTGAGAAAACCTCGGCAGGAAGCTCATTCCACAATCCAGGTGTACGCGGGAGGAAATTCCTCTGAAACCGCACTGTATGGGACCATTTCGGCTCCAGTGTGTGGGCATGAACTCCCTGTCGACGGCGAGCGGTGCGATGATAGAAAGTGGCCGTGGGCACCATATCAAACAATTCCTCGGAACACAACCCATTCACTATACAACCGCTAGAACACACATAGGGAGGCAAAGTCTCTCCTAAGACTTAGGGGCTCAATACCGCTTGTGAGTAAGGGATCGTCGACGAGTCTCACAGCTCGCTTTTGAACCGAGTCAAGGGCCCAAGCTGGTGACCAGGTGCTCCCGCCCAGAGATGACAGCAGGACTCCATATGGGGCCGAATCTGCGACTTGTATAGCAGCAGTTTTTGCCCCGGTGTGAAGTACCGCTTCGCTCTACTAAGGACACCGAGTTTTTTGGATGCCAGCTTGGCCTTGTCTTCCAAGTGACTTCGGAACTGAACGTCGCTGGAAATGTCGACACCAAGGATCCCTATACTCTTACTGATCAACTGATGGTAAGGGTTGTGTCTTGGAATTGTGGGGCCACAGTAAATAGAGATTTCTTAGTGGTGAACGCACAAACTCGTGTCTTGGAGGGGTTAAACCGGACTAAATTGTCCCGACCCCAATCGGAGACTTTCGATAAAGTACTCAAATGATGTCAAATGATGAAACTGAACAATATCCACCAAATCATGAGTTTCTTGTAGCTTATGGTGAAGAATGTTACATGCACAGGACGTCATACCAGCAACTTCTAAAACGTTGGAGAATATTAAAAATCAAGTGGAATCTCCCGCAATGCTGACTACAGGCATAGACGTATCTCAGAGTAATTTTTACCTGACACTAGATCTGAAGTCTTCTGAGGTACCTTGCTGAACCTTTTGTACAGGACGTTGGACCAGTGACTTCTAAATCACTCTCAGTGATGTTAGGCATGTCACCAGATCTTATAGACGCGGCAGATCCCTACAGAATTGGCTTATAACTTCCTATCAAGTAAAAAAATGAACCTGACTAACAAAGCTTTTGACTCCAAAGCTTTATTGGTCAGGTTATTAAATTAAATACAGATGGTGCATTAAAATGCGTGCTCAATAAAACTACTGTGGTATCATTTGTCATTACCGTGTCTCATAGTAATCACCATGTTTTCAATTATAATTACCGTGTTGCAATTTGTCATTACCATGTGGCCTAAAACTTTGGAAGCCTATATCTTCTTCATTTATTCGCGTACAGGGGGGCCTTTAGCATAAATTAAATGTAATTGCTATAAGCAGTCATTACAGCGAAAAAAAAATGCGAAAAATAACATTTTTTTGTTTTATAAATTTTTTCGTGAAATTGCATATTTCCCAGGAAATACCCTGTCGGCTACTTATTCGTACTATCTGTGTTGCCAAAATAAATTAATTTTGGCATCTCAGCCTGCAGCAATGTCATTATAACTTACGAACTTGACTTATATCTCGGCTAAGGACGTCGCAGGACTGCAAAAGACAATACTGAGAAGACGCCATACATATGAGAATTTTGCTTGTTTCCCGTGTATTTGTGTGTAAAACTCATTTTACAGAATAAAATATAAGTTATTATTTACCAAAGACATTCAATACCTATAGACCGGACATCACGATCAAAATTTTCGTTCGAAACTTGTGTCCTCCTTGGACACGAGTGTATGAGTTTTTTTTTGTACGCTCCGCTGCCGCTTCAATATTCATAATATATTATTCTAGATGGCGTTACTGAGACATGGGATCAAAGTTTTTCTATGACATTTCTTTGACATGCCCGCTCTATAGTACTTTAAATCTCTTCGTTATTTACACTTGGTCTTGACATTGTTTGTAACAATACTTCAAAAGGTTATTGCTACACATACCTTAAGTATACGCATCCAAACCAAGATTCGAGTTATAAAACCTTGGATGACTCAGGGCTTGGTTATTAGGCATTACAGAACTCATCCGTGCCTAGAAAAGCACGTAAAGCCGTCGTCGATCCCAGCTGTCATTTGTAGATCAGGCAGTCGATACAGATAGTCAGAAAGTCTTACAAAAGTTACAACCAGTTTAACCTAAGGGTATTGTGTTACCTAGTAACTGGGTTATGGAGGTCCCACAGGCAGTCGCTTCATGTAAAACACTGGTATTCAGCTGCGTTTGGTTAAACTGGAAGCTGACGCAAACATAGTTGGGAAAAGGCCAGGGGCTCGAGTCTGCTATTGCAATCGTGTCTCAATGACTGGTCATTGATCGAATATTTGACAACTTTGACAGTTTTTGTATGGGAAATGTGTCATAAGTTTGACGTTATACGTCAAAAATCGATCATTGACCGGCCATTGAGACACGATTGCAATAGCAGACTCGACCCCCAGGCAGATGATTCAATGACACCTGGTCTTGATTACAGTAAATTAATTCCCGCCGTTTGCCTTTGCATTGGACCATAGCCCAGCACTGAATGTTTCCCTTGACTTCCTGCGTGCCACTTCCTGACACGTCACAGACCTGTGTGCCATGTGACGTTGTGACGTTGCACGCCAGTTTTCAACTGAGCAGCGCGCAGCCGAAATGAATCATGTATGGAAATCTGTACTTCCTTAGCCGGGATGGGCGGATTTGGCTGATTCGGTGTTTTATTTGTTTTTGAGGTGGAGTTGTCACGACCGAAGTCGACGACTTCATATTGCATTTTTCGAAAACGGATATGGAACACAATTATATTTTGTTCTTTAAATAAAATTACGTAAAGTAGGTAGAAAGACAGCGTGCATCAAATAATGCAGATGTGTGCGTGTGTGTGCTTAAAATAGTAAATTAAAATATATTTAAAACTTTATGACGGGGAAAGATTACGAAGCTTGTTAGTACAAAATAATTCCCAACTTTTTTTTCTCCTACGTCATTCGCACACGTGCCAACAAAAAGGTCCGTGGAAAAAGTCAAAACTCAATACATTTAAATTCTAAGAAAGTTACGAAAGAAAATTCAACCCTAAAAGGCGCCTTCAAATATCAACTGTTTCCCTTCCAAGACAGGGGAAGCAGGGTACGCCAGGGAACTGAAGGGACCAGTCTTTACGTGAAAAATCGACATTTAATAGGCGGACGGCTATTTCGCAAATGGAGGTAAGCAGAAGGGTGATGATTTACCATCGTGGAACTCAATGCTTGGTCAAATGGAACTAGGGGGGACGTGCGACGATTGTAAGCAATCTTTTTTTAAATGTCTCAACGGTTTTTTTACGTAGTTTAGCTACGAATGTCGTTTTGCAAGGCTGCCAGACATTTTTTTCTTCAAATGAAATCAATTGATTCGACGCGACGTAAGTGTTGGTACAATTTCACAAACAGACCCTTAACACTTATTTATAATTATTGTTGTGTCATGCAGACATTTAAGTAAGTACAGACGCCAGCCCATAAAGTTACCCCAAACTTTACCAATTAAAAATGGATCTTATTCTGTTAGCAATAAATTCGAAAATCTATCAAATAAGTTTGAGACAAATGTTGGTTTAGTTTGATGTGGTGACCTGTACAACATAACATTAATATTAAGACAACATTTAGTTAAAGCTAAAATTACGTTTTCCTACATTAGATACTGCATTTTATTACCGGGACCAAAGTGTTACTTTTCCATGTGGTTTTTCTAACTATCAGCCTGGACTCAGGACTTGTGCTCGGTTGAAGGTATCAGGCAAAATGTGTAGAGTATAGGTTCACTTTTGCTTAATCCTGCAACGATTATCACTGGTAGCTGGCAGTACGTAGTCATCACGAAGTAAAAAGAAAAAGTAGCAAAAACACTTGTATTTTGGAAACACTCACGGATAAAATGTACTGACAGAGAACAGAAAACATACAATTTCTTGCTTTTCAACCGACTTTCAAAAAAGAGGGAGGTTAATAAAAGACGCACAAAAAATATACTGCTGAATTGAAGACCTTCTTCTTTTGGTGGTTTTATGGTGTTTTTTTACAGTTATCTTAACTTTAGAATTTAACACGTATCGATTTATCACTTTCGGTGAAGATGTATATATGTGTCAGTGCTGACGTGGTTTGAGCTAAATCTACTTCCACTAATGGCTCTCAATACATTGATATGGACATTCGTCTCCCGTCTGTCTCGATGCTCATTGTTGAAATAAATTTCCAGAATAGAAACCACTTTTAATATTGATAGGTTCGTATTTGACCACTATCTCACCTGATGGTAAGCGATGATGTATTCGACGATGAAGTACACTTCCCTAGAAGCAAAGAGATTTAAAAGACTATAGAGCGGGCATGTCAAGGAAATGTCATATAAAAACTTTGATCCCATGTCTCAGTAACGCCATCTAGAATAATATATGAATATTGGAGTGGCAGCGGAGCGTACTAAAAAAAACTCAGACTTGTGTCCGGCAGGAGACACTTTTTCGGACGAAAATTTTGATCGTGATGTCCGGTCTATAGGTATTGAATGTCTTTGTCTAGAAGTAACCTATACACTCTTGACTTAAAGACCCCTAGGTTGCATCTATCAGGAAAGAGCGACTCCGGCACGGAATCCCACTCCTTAGCCGTACGAACAATTAATGTATACATGCAACCAAAACCGCGCCAGGCGGTCTATTACGTAGCCTAGTCCATACAAATCGTTAATATTGCGTGTTGTCACTTTGATGTTACCACCGAACTCCTCAAAAAAAGTTCCCAACTTCGAATGTTCGTAGTTACAGAAACAAACGGCGGGAAAACAAATGAACAATTGATTTTAAAAATAGAATTGGGTCAGTGGGTCGTCTCAGGATAAAATATCATGTTTAGCAGCAAAATTAATTTGAATTTGGAATTCTATATAGAATAAAAGAATGAAATCCGTCTTCACACTGGCCAGAATCAAAACTCAGCAGTTTCATACGTAGGTAAGGATGTAATAAAACCAACACGTACTGAGTATACGAAAGAAAACTGGTTGGAAACTTACCCAGGGTTTGCACGCAGTTGGTCTCTGAGGCGAATTCAAATGTTCTCAGCAACATGTCGGCAGAACAAAATTTTCTTTTACTTGCAAGCAACACTACAAATTACTACACACTCGTACACAGTACCGATACACTTTAACTCGCGAACATCACTAATTGTAGTTTTATTATTTGACGGAAGTATTCTTTTATTGTATTGTAGTCTAATACTAAGTCAATAATTTTTCTCACTTTTCGAGAACCGGCCATAACACTCTTCAGCTATCACGCGTTACTACAATCGTCATTATCACAGACAACAATATAATAAAGAGTAGGGTAGTCATAATTAATTTTGACCACAGATAATAAATAGTCTGCGAATCGACTTGAATGACGCTGAAGAGTGGGTGACGAGTTGAATAAAATAGTAAGTTTAATTATCTACTTATTTTTCTTTTTATTATTATATTTATTATTTGTTATTTCTTTAGCAAATCATTTATTTTGCCAACATAGGTTTGTTTACAGGTGAAATGTTTTGAAAATATGCTTAGGTATGTACTATGTTTGCCAAGTGATGGCGTGCAATATCAAGAAAAAACAAACAAAATTGAACATAAGTACATGAATTAAAGACAATGTCAAATAAAAATAACAATCATTGCGTCACATTAAGAATTAACAATTTGTATGTTTGTATTTTTGTATGTAACTAATAAACTTAAAAACTACTAGAACAGTTTTAAAAAAAATCTTTCACCATTGGGAAGCCACACTATCTATGTATGGTAAACTAGTATGCTTCTCTATGTGTATTTTATTGTGTATGTGTAGTTGTACTAGTATGTATGTGCTGGTGTTATTTTTATGGACTCATGGTCTGACAACAATTTTATTTTTCTTTTTTATGTCTCGGAACCCTTGGTTTGCGGACCTTTGGAAGGCGTACGAGGGGCCGAAGCCAACTCGTAGAGGCCCATCGTCGTTTTTAATAAAGTGAGGCACCAATCGCTTATTATTATTATTATTACTATCCCTGTATTTGTGTACAAAATATTAAATGAATAATTAAAGAAAGTACAGACGCCTGCACAACAAGTTACCCCAATGTGTCAATTTTTTTGATCGTTTTTCAACTTTATGTCAAACAAAATAAGATATTCAATTGGGAAAATTTTACACATTGGAGTAACTTGAAGTGCTGGCGTCTGTTCAAAATAAACAAAAACCGGTAAAACATATTCTAATTTTCACAAATCACAAAACCGAGTCGGCAAATAACCAATTCACAACAACCGATAAGTAACTAGAACGAAAGTTATATAAAATTAATCCATTTCCAAGTTTAAGGTAATTAACGGTGCACAGTGTTGTAAGATCCCGATTTTTGTGTCATCGTGTTTTTATTGAATTAATCGATAGAGTCTACAATTCTGAGGATTAGAGTAAAACTCCGGGTTCGCTAAGACTTCTACTTTTTTTTTAAAAAAATGACAAAGTTTCGGAATATCCGACTATTGAAAAACGAAAAAAAAATCATTATAATTTAACGGAAGTACTTATTAAAGAATTTATTTATTCTATCGAAAAAAGGTATAATAGCCAATGCTTCCACCAAATTCTGTTGCTTTAGTATGAATGGGTCGAGAGATATGATTTTTTTTCTCATTTTTCGTTTTCATTTTTTTATTCATCTAAACCGCCGTAGTAGGTGGTCATTCCTACATTAAAAAATTGCTGATACTTTCTATTATGTGTAGTATTTTTTCCGAAACCTAACTCATTGGTTTCCAGGAGTTATTGGAAATTTTAGTAATATCCGAAATATCCGCACTTAGGGCTGCCACTTCAACCAAAACATAATTTGTTTATTTTTATTAAGTTTTAGCTTTCTTATCGCGACCATAAAAAGATATCATTGTTTTGTGGCTTAAAGTGGCACACATTGAGTGATTTTATAAAGGATATTAAAAAACAAATGGAGAAATTGGTATCATGTTGATTGATACACCTTTTTTGAAAACCGTCTATAAATTGAAACCCAAAAGACTCAACTAATAGTAAATAAAAGAAAATCCTTTCCGATGTTTCATAAATATATTAATCAACATTTAACATGAGTAATATATCCCCATTTTGACAATTTTTAAAAAAATTTTAGTTAATTAAGTTCTTTTCATTATTAATTTTACAATTCTTTTAAATCAATTTTGTTTTACTATTTGATTTTACAACTTATTTTGAATCAATTTTAGTACAATTTTATATTTTATAATTCTTTTAAATCATTTTTTTACACCTTTTGTGTTAAAATATTTTTTTTTTAGAGTAATGTATTTTGTATTTTATTTATCTACATGAATTATACACCTATCTAATTATTTTAAATCAATTTTCATCATGTATTTACATCAATTGTATTGATTTTTGATAAAAAACACGATGTGAGTGCGCCCCATTAAATTAATTACGTTAACTATTAATATATTATTATTTATATACATAACTATATTTATTTAAGTGTAGTTTTTCCTACAAAGCCAAATCAATAGTTGTTCCATCTGGAGTTGGAACAATTTCAGGGGACTGAGCGCCAGTCAACCTTTATACCGTAACCGTACTCTGCACTTCAACAACCTCAGTAAGGCGTGACTGAGGTACGTCGTGCAGAACTACGGCCGGGGGGCTTGCCTTGACTGGCCGGCTCGCGAGAAGGAACACTCTATAAAACCCGACAGCGAAGTCGTTTAAACCCTACGGATATCTGGCGACCTCCGTAGTATGTAGCCTTACCCCCGGAATGGGCGTCACCCGGGGGTGGACCTTCTATCGACCCTACTCGTGGGAACAACAATGGAAACTAATCAAAAACTAACAAATAAACCTGGAATTTCAACACAGACGACTATAGCATTGCCAATTGACACCGATTCAGACGACGAGATGTTTTCAACTGACCAACAGAGGCCTAACCATGCATATCAGCAAACAGATGACCGTGAAAGTCATTCTTCTGGTACAAAAATACTAACTCGAATGGAAGCCTTTAAGCTGTTTAAGGGTAAAGCAAAGCAGCTGCCGCTTTCCGAACGAGTGAGTATGGTTGTCAATTATTTTGGCTCTGAATATCAACTTTCACAAACTGACGAAGAATTGAAACAAACGCTTTCAGGATTTTTAGCAAAGAGTCAAGGTTACTTTAAGAGTTGTAAGTTTAATGAGTCCTATTTTATTAAAAAAAAACGAGATTGGCTCAGTGGTACTCTTGTTAGTGGTCATTTGAAATCAGTCCCTGTTAATGATGAAACTTCATCAGCAACATTTTCTAATAATGAATCTCTATTTTCTCCGAAATCCAAGAGGTTTATGGCTTTAAGCAGAAGCCAACAATATAGATCTAAGCGGAAACTTTCGGAAGCCTTAGACAACGAACCAAATGTCCATAAAATACAAGCGTTTGTACGATCTATTAAAATCGGAGGACAAAATCTGCCACATTCATCATCTAAAGATTTAGAGACACTATTATGTCTATGTCTAGAATCTGAGACTGCTCCAACAGAAATTCTGAAAAAAGTTCAGACTTCTCCAGAACCATACACACCTGTCGAAGCTCTGGCTATGATAACTGACAGAAATATGTCCGTAGAAACATACAGTGCAATTCGATTAGATCTAAAAAGACGCGGATTTGATGCATACCCCCCGTATTATAAAATTCATGAGGCAAAAAAAAACCTGTTATCCTGATCAGGTTCAGGTATCTGAAAGAGAAGCATCTGTGCCTCTTCAAAGTTTAATAAACCACACTTTCACTCAAGTGATTAAATTATGTGATGAAGTCCTCATCAACTATTGCACCAAAAAAAGCATCCAAGCAGTAGATTTCATTTTAAGGGGTAACTGGGGCTTTGATGGGAGCACTGGGCAATCGTTATATAAACAGTCATTCTCAGATGCAGAAGGTGACGAAAATAGTCTTTTTGCGACGACATTTACGCCATTGCAGGTTGTAACTAAAGACGGCAATGATGTTATTTGGGTAAATCCTGCACCGTCATCTTTTCGTTACTGTAGACCGTTACACTTGCAGTATAAAAAAGAAACGAAAGAATTAATTACTTTGGAGAAACAGTCTATTCAGGATCAAATACAAAATCTTACCCCCATTATAACTGAAACCTCGGGAGGGCATACAATAAAAGTGGTTAAATATGAATTATACTGTGCAGCTATTGATGGGAAAGTCCTGAATGCAATTCTTTGTACGCCATCTCAGTTACGTTGCCCATATTGCGATTTGACCTCATCCCAATTCAACGATTTAGAGTTATCATTCTCCAAACCGGTCATAGAAGAACGTTTGGTGCATGGCATAAGTCCACTTCATTCTTGGATAAGGGTCTTAGAATTTTTATTAAACCTGGGATATAAAGTAGAGGTTAAAAAATGGAGGATCCCTCAAAGGTCAGAAGAGAGCCGATTAGTCGAGGACCGTAAAAAGATAATCCAGGCTAAAATCAGAGAAGAAATGGGACTTTTGGTAGATGTTGTCCGTCCAACTTCAGGGACCACTAACGACGGAAACACTGCACGCACTGCTCTTTCAGATAGAAACCGAGGAACTTTTGCAAACATTCTGAACATTGACCAGTGGCTATTAGATGGATTATTTGTTATTTTAACAGTTTTGTCTAGCAACCTGCCAATTGACCCTGAAAAATTCGCAATTTTTTGCAAAGAGTTGGCATACAAATATGTTGCGAAGTATGGATGGCATCCTATGACTGTCACGCTTCACAAAATTTTAGTACATGGGTCGAAAATTATAGAAAAATCAAATTTACCTATTGGCATGCTCTCTGAACAAGCGGCTGAGTCACGCAACAAATTTTGGAGGTTTGACAGAGAGCACCATACCAGAAAAAAATCTCGTGAAGCGACTATGTCTGACCTTTTTCACAGAGCTTTAGTCTCATCGGATCCAATTATCTCTGATTACAACCTCTTAGAGAGAAAAAAAAAGGCTAAAAAAATCCCACTGCCACCAGCCGCATTGTCTTTGTTGAGACCTGTTAATGAAGAAAATCTAGCCATCGATGATTATTCGCATGTTGAATAATTGTAACTAACAATGAAGATGATTTTTAGTTCGGTTAGCCCACATAATATTTTACAAATTTACATACATTTTCCTTTCGAATAGCCAACTGCATATTAGTTATTAGAAAGTATTTAAAACACCTTCTTTTTTTTTTCAAATAAAATATACTCTTGTTGCTTTTTTTCGGATACTTGAAAGTGACAACCCTAAGGAAAATTTTGAATTTTCAATAACTCCTGGAAACCAATGAGTTAGGTTTTGGAAAAAATACTACACATAATAGAAAGTATCAGCAATTTTTTAATGTAGGAATGACCACCTACTACGGCGGTTTAGATGAATAAAAAAATGAAAACGAAAAATGAGAAAAAAAATCATATCTCTCGACCCATTCATACTAAAGCAACAGAATTTGGTGGAAGCATCGGCTATTATACCTTTTTTCGATAGAATAAATAAATTCTTTAATAAGTACTTCCGTTAAATTATAATGATTTTTTTTTCGTTTTTCAATAGTCGGATATTCCGAAACTTTGTCATTTTTTTAAAAAAAAAGTACAAGTCTTAGCGAACCCGGAGTTTTACTCTAATCCTCAGAATTGTAGACTCTATCGATTAATTCAATAAAAACACGATGACACAAAAATCGGGATCTTACAACACTGTGCGGTGTGACAAAGGTCCCAGGCCCACGGATCTCTTCCCTCGCTGAGATACACGCAACTTGACAGCCTTAATTATTAAACAGAATTGATGTGTCCCACAGGCACGTGTGAGAGGAGGCCTTTATTTTCCTGGGCAACATTTATATGGTAGCTGATCGTGAGGGAGTTTGATAGAACGTTGGTAATTGAGTGGGAACATGCGCTTCTGGTCTCTGATGGGAAAGGTTGTATGCTTGTTAATAATACCAGGCGGTTTCTGTTCCACGACAAGGTATAGGGTTCTTATCGTACAAAGAAGGCATGTGTAGTCAGTGAGCTGCGTTGCCTGACCCATCTTCCCTTTTTTTAAAGATGGAACAGGTAATGCCGTGCACTGACTGTACATTGATGCCATGCTTGCTTAAGTCAAGCTTATATGCTGGCTTGCATTCTCAGTTTCCTAACTATTTTTACTGATGTCTGGGATGTCTATAACTTAAAATGTATCTACACATTCATGATGGATAAAACCATGTAGGTACGTATCTATTCTTATGTAATTCTATATAATGTGAGGTCAAAATGAGGAAAGAAATAAATTATAATGAAGTTATCTTGCAATGTGTAGACAAGAAAATCTGTTAGAAATGTCTTCCTTTTTTTGCGACGGTTAATTTATCAAAATTTAATAAGTAGTTAACTTTTGTTTCATAGATTCAAAACGGTATTTTTTTCAATTTGAATACTTTGGATACTTATTTATTTATTTTATTAAAACTTTATGCACAAGTAAAAAAAACTGTACAAAGGCGGACTAGATAAAAACTGTGGCAAACTTTCATGCTGAAAGAAACAAAACGGTAACTATAAGCTAGCTGTTTGAAAGACGGTACAGCACTTTATTATTTTGCAAAGAGATTTAAAAGACAATAGAGCGGGCATGTCAAGGAAATGTCATAGAAAAACTTTGATCCCATGTCTCAGTAACGCCATCTAGAATAATATATGAATATTGGAGCGGCAGCGGATCGTACTAAAAAAAACTCATAGACTTGTGTCCGGCAGGACACACTTTTTCGGACGAAAATTTTGTTTGTGATGTCCGGTCTATAGGTATTGAATGTCTTTGTTATTTTGTAACTAAGATCTGACACAACAAGACAGACGTACAATACTATAATTATGAAACCACAAATAAACATCTAAAGCGGAAACAGGAAAAAGTCTCTCTCAATTAAAAGCCACTTAAGCACATCACTACTAAGTAGCGTATCGTTTATCTGAACACACACATAAATATCTATGTACACAGTAAATCGCTCACAATGATTGAAGCCAACAATGTTGCCCCTAAAAGACATATTTTTTTTTTTAAATTACGTGGTAGGTAAAAGCCAAATTCCGGGAACGATAAGAGCACGTCGCCGTCGAAACAAAGTGTGGCGCAAGGAGTGGGCCTAGGTCCGGTATTACGCAGGCCTGGAAACTTGATGAGAGAACATGAAAAAGCTTTCAAATAGACTGTACTAGAACTGGTGACTGCAGACGTGAACGCGATCCATGTGGTTACAATAAGAAAGTAGACAGGCAAATTTATAAAATTACAACAGAGATTTTAGAAGAAGAAGAATGTTCTTGAATAGCGTATGGTGCCTTTTATCGTTATTTTGGTTACTGCAGCATTAATAAGCCCAATACTTTGTTGAACGTTTACATGAGTAATACTAAAAAAAACAAACAAACAAAATATTGTGATTGACGCTCAGTTTTCAATAGTTATAACAAAAATTAAAACATGTAATAAATATTTATTAAAAGTATTATCTGACTATATTATAATTACAAGTATTGTTTGACTATAGCCATAAATTGAGGGATTGAGATAAATGAGTCACAAAATACACTCAAATACATGTACCTTACAGCGTATTGCTAATTTATTATAATTTTTCATTACAGCTTTAAATGACGAGACAAGACTTGAAGATAAGCTATGGCAAGAAAGATGGAGATCACCCACCTGAACTAGAAAGATCTCAATATGAGGATGCCAAGCCCAACGATACGACTCAAGATCGCAATATGTAACGGTGATGTATTACGAGGGTTGACACCAAGTAAGTCATGCGCCAGAACGATAGTCGATGATCATTCATTTCAGCAACAACTTCTCATAGTCTGAAAATATAGACACAAAGGAAAAAGGGTATATGCATGTATTTTTTTCATATTTTTAATTTACATTTTACAACGTTTTAACATTGTAAAAAAATATAAACATGTTTAAAAATGCAGTAATGAAGCTTAAAAAATATTTAAAATACAGAATTAATCGAATCAAAATACACTATGAAGCTAAAATTACATTTGAACATTAAATTAATTCACAAAACACACAGCAATAATCATGTTTTCCAATAAAAAGTAGGTACATTCCAATACTTAATGTCATACTTACACATTGTATGTTTTGAAGGCGTAACTTGTTGTCGTAGTATTTGACGTCACGTTTCGATATAACCAATGATGATGCGTTTCATAAATTTGAATTTTCTGCGTTTAATTCGCACTTTTATTTTTAATTTTAAATATTTATGACGCTATTAAAAAGTAAAATAATGATTTAGTTCATATTTTCTGCCATTAAAGATTGGGAAAAAAAATGTTCGAACCAAATTTAAATTACATGCATATTCCCTATTCCAGCGTTTTTGCTTACTCTTGTAACTTGGCCCATCCGAATACATCGGCGCGCGTCACCTGGCGGCGGCGGGTGGAATAATTTATTACATTTCTTAAAAGCCATTACCAAGTGACACCGTCAATGCCCCCTCCTCACAATTAGCATGAATTTTATACAGTTTACTCTCGTTCTACTGACATTTGGCTAATGATTTGTGACAGATATAGACAGGGTCGCAAAAAACTGAAGATAAGAAACTGTCATTGTTCTGTTTTGATGATAATAATATGTTTGTACTTACTGTTGAATCAGTAGAAAGTAAAATAATAAAGCTTAAAACATTATCAAACATAACAGATAAGAACAAAAGGGCAAACATGCCTAAGTAATTCCATTTCAAGTGATTAGGTTTCGGCGTGGTGTGTTAGATTCTCAATTGTTCATCCGACTGAATAAGTCAGTCGAGGTTTGATATTTTTGGGATTATTTGAACAGGGTATATTTACTCGTCACTTCTCTTTTGCGATATCTCATTTATATAAAGTCTTGGTGATTGTTTGATCATCATTAATAAGCAAACATTGGTTTTGTTCACATGTGATTTAAAAATCTTTAGGTTTATCGGTATGTCAAACATGTGGGAATCGCAATCGGCATCTAACTGAATCCTTCCGTAAATAATTATCAATAAGATTTCTGTGTTTTATATTAACAACATAACATCACGCCCGTATTCTCCGAAGGGCTAGGCAGGGGTGTACCTGGTAGTACCTACACCTACATTTTGCCAGTTATGTTTAAGTCCCATGTAATAGGGGGCCAGCCTATTGCCATCAATCGGGCACAAATCCAGACTCCGGGTTGCTACTCAATATAATGACACTTTGCCTGAGTCGGGGATCGAATAATATATAATACATGCTCAGCAGTGTAGCGCTTGCGACCACGAACCCGAAAAGGTAGTTCTACCTTTTTTAATTTAGAAGTATCAAAGCGATATAATATCATTACTATAATGAAATTATATCGCATTTAGTCCATCTCCAGTTACAATTTCGTATAACAAACGCAACACCAGCACTTACTAACGCAGCATTCACTTTCAAATTCACTCCAAAAATACAAGTGACTATTACTAAAATTTACGACGAGTACACAGCGATCTTTTAAATTCAAGGAAAAAACCTTTTTCAGGGCGCCCCTGTATTTATGAGCGTTTCTAAGGAGCATATAACCAAGTTAAGTGTGATTTCTTAAACTATTCTCGTTGAAAAATGTACCGTGGCAATTTACGACGATGGATATTCGGTCGCCCTTTCTTATTATCGTCTCATTTTGTAACTGTTTGATCTTTGGAAAGTGCATTATCGTTATAAGCACTGCTTATGTTGTAAACTTTACTTAATTCGAAATTTGTATTTAATATTTTAAAACATTAAGAAAGAGGTTTTATTTTTCGATTTACAAGTAGAATGTTACCTACATGATATTGAGGTCGGCTTCAAGCAACAAGATGCAACTGTAATACAAAACACGACTGCGCACCTGACTTCTACAATCTAGTTACTGAGTAGGTACCTAACACAGACTTCTTTGCTTGACAGGTTATCCAACTTTAGGGGTTTTAACTACCCGTCACGGCAGTGAAAGAACGACAGCTAGGACTAAAGGCTTAGCGACCATTTCATGGTACAAAGTGGTCTCGGTTTTAATTTAATCGACCATAGACCAAATGAACAGTTGACTGACTGACTGTTGTTAATTAGCCACCATCACCTCTTTAATATTGTGGTCTGAGTAAATAATGCAATACCTAAACTATTACTGATTTCTCCACAATATTTTTTTCATATTAGGTATTTGAGGATAAGAACTCTTGCTACGAGTATTTGTCAAGATCATCTGCCCCAAGTTTATTGCAAATCGATGCTAACCAGACCGAATTAATTGCGAGCCGAGCGATCAAATCGATTGTGAGATTAACAAATCACTCGATCCCGGTAAATTAACATGCTACCTTCGAGTTGCGAAAGCCGCTTCGATGGGGAATCGAGATAAATGAAATCGATGTTTATATTAAAAGGCTGGCGTAATTAAGTATAGAAAGTAACTGGTGTTATCAGAATATGATGGCTTATATCTGTTGTAGGTAACGTGAGAGAGTTTTGAAAAATTACGTTAAGTCAAAAACATTTATTTATGGTTGTAAATAAGTTGTTAAAATCTTATAGTTACTTACGGTTAGTTTAATTAAGTCAATATTTATAAACGTATTCTTTAAAACAATAACGTTTATAAGAACACAAAGTTTCCTTAAAGTAGAAAATCGATGAAAGAAATTTACATTCGGGATTTAAATGGTTCATCTAATATTTGGCAGAGAAATGACATGTCCATTACCCAACTCCATACGTAACGTTGCCTCCCTAAACGCCCATATCAAAGTACCCATCGCACAATAATACTCGACAGTACAATGAGAACTCACGATCCTTTGGGCCGTAGGTGATTTAAAACAATGCCATTCACGACCGGATTAAAGTTCACAATGCTCATAAAGGAATGGCCCCAGTACTTTGCGACTGACGTATGTATGACGATGAAGGGGAAATACACAAATCTGCAGATGATGAAGAGATTATCAAAGAAATTGTAACTCTAATTGATTGTAATAAAGACGGCTATTGTGTTGATGTACTGCATGGTGAAGTTGTCCAGGTGGAGGCAGTTTAATTGTTTTTTTCTCTTCCTAATGAGGCACAAGTGGTCGACAATGGCTGTCATTGTGTCATTGACTTTGGAACACTATTTTTTTGTTTTCCCGTTAATTTGTCTCTTTATTAATTTCCGTGTGTGGAGCGGATGCGTTCAAAGAATACAATTGGCGTTGCATATGGATGTGTTGGTGAAAATGAACTGAATTTTTACTGCAGCGGTTATTTCGTTTTTGTTAACAATTGTTTGAAAAGAATGGATTCTTAAAAGGGGGGACTAATTGAACAAAAGGCACGACCGAGAACATCTTTCTGAGGCAGTAAATTTAACAAAGACAATAGTAATAATATATTTTCTAACCTAAAAAATCACGATTACAACTTTTACTTAAGATAGTGATATATATAGTGCTGACATTGTATCTATCCATAACTTATATTGCCTTGCAGTTCAATCGCCTTTAGCCTAATTTTAACCTAAACTATTTAAACCTTTCTTAAAAAAAGGCATTCTGTTTTCTAATTACTAAGTTGTGAAGCCCAGAATGGCAGGTTAATCTGGAAGCCAACTCCAGAATAAGATGGTAATAATGGCTAAGCAGAAGACTTTATTATGATTCTAAGATATTATTATAAGTACTCAAGTAAAGAACTAACAATTTAAGTTTTGTACTTGAGTAGCCATTTATTCCAAACAAAATGAGACGACATTTATGAAGAACAGTGACTAAGCTATTGAACAATATCGATTGCTTCAGGTACTATAGAACATTAACAAGCAAATCACGGCGCAGACCGGCGACTGTAGTCCTGACCGTTGCAGCCTCGTTAGTACACTGCAAACAAATTTGATTACCTAACAAGAGCGAGTTAGACGTGTCCTAACGTTTGTGCAAAGACTGGACTGACTTTTGAATAGATTTGAATCTTATTGACGAAGTGTAGGGTGTAAATTCGGTTGTTGGTGACGCTAATGATGAATGAGATATTGTCGAAGTTCGGCACTTTGAAAACGATGATGGGTTAAGTTTTTGATAGATCTTGGTATTGATAGATGTGTTTCTTGAATATGATGTAGCGGTTACTAATATTCAGTACCTTCCTTCTATAAATGAAGGCTGGCTTGTTGTTTTTAATAAGAAGAAACTTCTAACTTTGAATCATTTTTACTTTTTTAATTTAATGGTCACTTTTAGAAAACCTATTTTTTTATGTAAATCTATGTTTATTTTCTAGACACGTCGAGCACAATAAGTTTGATTTGGTTTAAAAATGAAATTTTAGATCTTAAGTTTTAAATGTCCCAATAACCATTATCCAAATCCGTTCATACAAGTTCCGACATTGAACTTCCAAAACTTCACAATCGCTATGATTCGGGCCACCTGACACAGCGCAATTAAGAGACATTGTCCTGTATAAATCTTTATTTGTCTGGCAACCCCGGCTTTTTACCAACACTGGCAACTCAGCACTCATTAACTGTATGGGACCCTGTGTGGATGCGAGTTGGAATTTTTCCAGTTTTTGTCGAGTTCGAATTTGTTGGTAAATGCTGATGTGTCAGCTTAATTTTGGCAATTGTTTTGAACGAGCAAAATCTTTATCCGACGTTGCTGCTATAATATAATGAAACAAATTCAGTTCTTAACAAAATAAAAACACGCAAGCTACATTTTATAAAATTAAATTCGACCTCTTTTTTTATTTAAAACTTGCCTAAAACCCTAAAACCACATTCTGCTAAAAAAAAGAGTGTTTGATATAAAAGTTTTGAATTTAGAACAGTGGTCCTGAAATAGCCGGGGGCGATGCGGCGGCAAACTGCCGACCGTGCAATGCGAGCCACATAGTAAGTATCCCTAAGTAAGGATACTACTAAGTAAGGATCCCTCATTCTAATGTGGTTCCTTTTAGGCACACCTACCTTTATTAGAATGGTTAGAAATGTGTCGAAATTTTTTTAACAAAAAAAAATTACTGCGTTCTAAATACAAACGACGCCAAATTCAAAAATTATCTTTTATACTTTTTTTAAAAGTGCGTTTCGTACACATGGCTACACATCGAGCTTTACATTTCCAGTACCTATGACCTGATCGCGCATTGTATAGGATATCCGTACAATGCGAGATCAGCGTAAACTGGAAAGGTATAGCTTGATGAGTAGGCGTGTGTACAATCATCCATAAAAAGCGTGTGTAAAATTGAGTTTCTGGACTGTTTAATGGGACTATCCTGTAGTGCCTTAATAAATAAATACTTTCAGAGCATTGAAACTTAGAAACTTAGCCACTATACGTGCGTAGAACGTCGCTAGTTAGGCAATCTCGATCGAAAACCCAGTTTAAATTAATGGAACGCGGCTAAAACGCCTTATTACTCTTGATTTTAAAAGTTTGTTTCAAACACATTTAAAATTACATTGTACAAACAATTCTGTGCACATTCGTTGAACTTTGTATGACAGTGTCACAACGAGGGGTCGGCGCGCGACGGTGGCGCGGCGCGAAACATGAAAACTCGATAAATTTTAAAGTGCTCATGCCTTTACGCCCGCAGCCATTCGTCCAAAATCTGCAGCCGAAAACGAACGAATTTCGGCAACTTCATTAATATTGCAGGATCGCTTTATTGTTTTCCGATTTTTGAATTGAAATCGCATGGTGATGGAAGTTATGAACCTATAGTCGAATAGAATATTTTATTTCTGTTTGGAAGTCAGATTTTGAGTGTTGTATTTTTAAATGCCACACTCAGAATTTGACAAAATTTTATTTTTAGTCCCTCATCTAAATTACAAGAAAATATTGGACACGTATTTTTTATTTTTTCACGTAGGTAATCTAAAAATCGAGTTAAAGTGTCACATGATGTCACTAGCCAGTACAGTTCATGCTAGTTAATGACGTTAAAAGCTGTTGACTATGTTGACTACTCTTGTAGCCAGCAGGTCGTGAATCCAAAGATAGAGATTGTAAATAGTAGTTTTAATGTTAGATAAAATACATAAGAAAAATATACAATACAGCCATCAGGCGACACATTGACGAATTAATCATGTTCTATAAAATATAAAACACTCAAGCCAGTGATTGTACCAAGAAGATTTCAACACTTCCCCTCAATCGCTGTTTGAGCTTAGACATCACCGCTGGCTCTACTGCCTTAAAATAAGCCCAAATTCACAACACAGAATTTATGTTTAGGAGCACACAAAGACTTAGTTAAAATGTCCGCCACCATTTCCTGAGTAGACAAATAATTCAACTTAATGACATTATCATTTACAGCCTCCCTAACATAGTGGTACCTTATATCTATGTGCTTGGTCCTCCTATGAAACACTGGATTGACACTTAGTTTCTGAGCAGACTGATTATCATTAAACAAATCTACTACCAACCCAGAACTACCAGTCAATTCAATCACCAAGTCCCTAAGACAACGTGCCTCCTTAGCGGCTTCGCTAAGAGCAACGTACTCCGCCTCAGTACTTGACAAACTAACACATGTTTGTTTCCTGCACTCCCAAGAGATGGTGTTTCCCCCGTACTTGAAAACAAAACCCGAAAATGACTTTCGGTCGCATACGTCACCGCCCCAGTCCGCGTCTACAAACCCCTCTACCTTTACATTACCTGACTTACTAAACACAAGGCAAACGTTGTGAGTCCCCTTAAGATACCTTAACACACGTTTCGCAGCCCTCCAGTGTTCCATAGTATGACAAGTATTAAACTGGCTCAAATACGAAACTGCATACGTAATGTCAGGCCGTGTAAAAACACTCAGATACATAAGAGAACCTATCAATTCCCTATACGGAACAGTACCCTCGCCTAACACACTCGTATCAGTAAACTTAGTATTTGGGTCCAAAGGAGTCTTGACTGGCTTGCATTCTGACATACCGAAACTATCAAGCAAACACTCAACATACCGCGCTTGACAAAGCTTGAGAGTTTTGTTAGTCTTATCACGTTCTACCGCGACCCCAAGAACTAGTCGCAACGCTCCTAAGTCTTTTATCTGAAACGGTCTGCGCAAACTCTCTTTCAGCTCTTCAGCCATGCGCACATCGTTGTAACAAACAACAAAATCGTCGACGTACAAAGCAATGTAAACAACCGACTTACCATTTCGTTTGTAGAAGATACATTGTTCATGTTGGCATTGAACAAAACTGGTCGACAGAAGCACGTCCTTCACCCTCTGATACCAAGCTCGTGAAGCTTGCCTCAGTCCGTAGACTGCCTTCTTCAATCTGTAGACCTTATTTTCTCTACCAGGTGAAATGAACCCCTCCGGTTGAAACATAAATATTTCCTCATCTAAATTACCGTTGAGAAACGCCGTCTGTACGTCCAGATGGTCTATATTCAAGTCCATCTCTACGGCTAACGCCAACAACAGTCGCATAGAACTGTACCGTACTACCGGTGAAAACGTTTCAAAATAATCTTCACCATACTTTTGGGTAAACCCCTTGGCTACTAACCTAGCCTTATAGCGGGCTATCTTCCCCTCGGCGTCACACTTAATTTTGAAGATCCATTTGTTCCGAACTACATTCTTGCCCATAGGCCAATCCACCAGCTCCCAAGCCCCATGCTGATTGAACGAATCAATCTCCTCCTGCATAGCTTGCCGCCATAAGTCGCTCTGCCCCGAACCCAGAGCTTCCTTAACAGTGCGCGGTTCAGCTGGGATCGCATCATGTGCGTATAGACCCTTAGGTTGTCTAGATCTAAGATTGTACCTCGGTTCCGGAACTTCCGGAGGCTCCACCACCTCCTCAACACTATCTTCAAACAATAAAATGTCGTCGCCGCCATCATCACCGCTCGCTGACACAACCGGTTCAATATTCACCGTTACCGGCTCTTCAGTGACAGACCCCCGAGCTGCATCACCATCACCAACCACCACCACACTCTCAGGCACGCTTGACTTCCTCATATCAGTGGAATCGTCAGCTTCTTCCCCTGAAAGAAAAATTTCTATAGTGGCTGATCCGTGTCCAGTTCCTAGCTCTTTGGCTGGGAACACACGTTCATTAAATATGACATCACGGCCTCTAGTAATACCACGTGTCTCGGAGTCATACAACCTATAAGAACAACCATTGTCATCATAACCGACAAATATTAACTTCTTAGTGTACGGCCTGAGTGCACGCTGTATTCGAGCGTCGGGCGGGGCGGGGATGAGCGGTCGAAAGGGCGTTTTTTAAGTGGCCTCAGTGCACGCTCAGCGTTTGTGGTGGCGGTCGTTTGTGTCGATCAAGGCGTCTGCGTCGTACGATATTATTGATATGTATTTAGAAGAAAACTTGTGGCTAAAATTTAATAATGAGTCAAGGCAAGGTCCTAGTAATATTGTGAAGCAAAGAAAACAATTTGGAGAGTTTTCTACGTTATTTGAAACATTAAGGGTGAATGAAGATAAATTTCATAAGTTCTTATATAAAGAATGCGAAGATAACCATATTTCAGGTTTATTTTGTATTTCTGAAATTATTTCTTCAAACGACATCCTTCAAGAACGCTCGTATCACCGCTGCAAAACACAAACTGGTTTGAACTTGCACGCGACGCCCCGCTCGACGCAAGCAAGCCCGCTGCTGCGCACGCTCCGCTCGGCCGGCACTCAGGACGGCCACTACGGGTAGCACGTGTTTAACATGAACGCTGCACGCCCCGCCCCGCCCGACGCTCGAATAGAGCGTGCACTCAGGCCGTACACTTACTCTTAGGTCGTAACTTATTTCGCTTAGCATCAACAATATGTACATAGGCCTCACAACCGAAAACCCGCAAGTGGTTATACTTCACATTTTTACCCGACCAAACCTCCTCAGGTGTCTTCCCACCTAACCTACTAGAGGGAGACCGATTAATAAGGTACCCGGCAGTATTAGCCGCCTCAGCCCACAACTTGTGATCCAAACCCGCGTGATACAACATACAGCGCACCCGTTCCAAAAGAGTTCTATTCAACCTTTCCGCCGCACCATTCATTTGGGGGGAATAGGGAACAGTAACCTGATGCACAATACCCTTCTCTCTAAAGAATGCGCTTAGCTCTTTATTTACGTACTCCGTACCGTTATCACTGCGTATTGCCTTTACTTTGGATTCACATTGGTTTTCCACAAGCCTAACAAATTGTTTGGTAACACTAGCTACTTCGCTCTTATTTTTCAAGAAATACAAGAATACTTTCCGCGAGTGGTCATCTAGGAAGGTCAAAATGTAACTCTTACCTGAGTTTGAAGCAACAGGGATCATACACAAGTCTGTGTGCACCAGGTCCAACCGCTTAGATGCCACGTCACGACCAGATTTCTTATGTGGAAACCTAAATTGTTTTCCCAGAAACCCAAATATCGCAATTATTTATAATTTCGTTATCCTGAAAATCAATGACGTGTGACAGTGACTTCAAGCTGTCATAACTAAGATGACCTAATCTTTGGTGCCAAGACTCCTTTGAAACCTCCTTGTTTACACTACTTAAAGCTACCGCGTTAGTATGCAGTTTGTATACCCCGCCATTTGATCTAACACTAGCCATACAAGATTTATTACGAAAAATCCTACAAGTAGACTCAGTAAACTCCACTCTAAGCCCTTTAACCACTAGACTATTTACAGAAAGTAAATTTACACTCAGTCCTGGAACGTACATCACTTCTTTAAGACGCAAATCATTATCTCCGAGTTTTAAATACACGTTACCGATACCGACGCATTTCAAAGTCTGTCCACTCGCCACGTTCACTTCTACACTGCTAGTAGAAAAGTCGTGTATCCAGTCTCGCCGTCCCGTCATGTGGCTCGACGCACCCGAGTAGACGTACCACGTGTCAGCCAAGAACCGAGACGCCATCATGGCTTTCCCTTTCTGGGTACACTCACTCTTTACGTGACCAGACTTTCCACAGTTCCAGCACCTCGGCTTCTTCCCTTCGCGCTTCTTCCCAGACTTTTTCTCCGACTTATTTGCAACCAGGCAATCTCCACCTTTGCAATTGTCAGACCACTTTGTATCCTGAAGCAATTTAGCCTTCACAAAGTCGCTGGTCAGGTCGCTCACACTACTTTCCAAGGCCATGATCATGGGATCAAACTTAGAAGGTAATCCCTGAAGAATTATCGCCGCCAGGAACTCTTCGTCAATCGGTTTATTAACAGCCGCCAACTGTTGCGATAGAGACATACATTCGCCAACATATTTATCCATGTCGCCACCGAAGTCGTTCAACTTTACCGAGCATAGCATCCGCAACAGTTTTAGTCTCCTGCCTATGCCCTTATCGTCGTACACCTTCTCCAGGCTCAGCCAGGCTTCCTTACTCGTCTTAGCAGCCATTACGTGGGACACGCATGAAGCGTCCACTGATAGGCAGATCGTTGTCAACGCCTTTTCATCCTTACGTCGTTTCAGCTCTGCTGCCTTATTCTAAACCGTTCGATTGGTTTCCGTGTCGGTAAGGAACCGTTTTCGACAATCTCATTTCCGAGCCGAAGAACTGCCAAAACGCTATTCACAGATCCGAACGGATACGTTTTTTTTTCTATACGATTGATCATTGTATTTATGGGGAACGCTACAAAATGGTAGTAAAAAGATCAGCGTGGTAGAAAATTTAAAGTAGTAAATAAAATTGATTTATTTGAATGTTTCGATCCGTTTAATTATAGAATATACAGCTAGTAATTTAATAGACAGCAAACGGTACAAAATGATTTTATTATTAATCAAACAAACTTTATTTCAAATAAACTTGCTTTGTAAACAGCCGTCTGTCAAATTGGCATTGCCAGTTTGACAGACTTTTTTACTTTTTAAACTTTTTTTACTTTTTAAACATTGCCAGTCTGGCAATGCGGAAAAAGTTTTTATTTGAAATAAAACTATGGATTATTTTTTTTATTATAACTTTGCTTAAAAAAGGCTAAATGACTGTAAGTATTTGATATCAATACACAAATCTTGCTATTTGCTCATTGTCAAACAATTACATGTACAACTATACGAATAAAGTAATTCAAAGTGTAATTATGTAGTTCTACATAATTACACTTTGAATATAAGTAAATGCGAAAGTATCAATGAAATACGGTCAATACAATAATAAAACTTCATTTACTTAAAAGTGCAGTGTTTTAAAGGTTTACAGTGTTTATATTTCTCTGAAATAACCTGGATTTATGAAAATTAAATCGTTTAAATTTTGCTCGGTATGGCTCCCGATAGCAAACAGCTGTCGGAAAGATTTGAGTCTTCTTATCGAATTTGGCTTGTCAAAAAAATCGGTTTCGGATTTGTGAATTGCGTTTGGATGACATCTTCGACATCTTAGCCGTTCGATTCGGTGCGGAATCTAGTCGAATGGTTGTGAATAAGCCAGCTGGACTGGACTTGTCGTCCTCCGGATACCCGACAATAGAACACCAAAGGTCGTTAAAGATCAGCAGGTGTTTCATATTAAACTTCCAGAGCAAGTAATTCTCTCGCCCCCGCAATTTCTCAATAGAAACCCCACTCACGCTTCCGCCTCCTGCAGACATGGTAGCCAGCTCGCTCATGTATCTTTTTCAACAGTAACTACACTTTCTCTTCTTCGGGCGTTCTGGGCCCATAACCCTTGTTGACTATGTTGACTACTCTTGTAGCCAGCAGGTCGTGAATCCAAAGATAGAGATTGTATTGTATATTTTTCATATGTATTTTATCTAACATTAAAACTACTATTTACAATCTCTATCTTTGGATTCACGACCTGCTGGCTACAAGAGTAGTCAACATAGTCAACAAAAGCCCCCACTCCTCAACTTCAATGCGCTTAATCTAAGCAGTTTTCCATCAATTTGAAAAATAAAAAAATGTGTGTTGAATATTTTCTTGTTATCTAGATGAGGGACTAAAAACTAAAATGTTGTCCAATAGCCCATCTATACTTCTATACTAATATTATAAAGAGGTAAAATTTGTAAGTTTGTAAGTTTGTATGTAGGGGGTAATCTTCGGAACTAATGATCCAATTTTAAAAATTATTTTCTGGTGGAAAGCTACACTATTCCCGGTGGACATAGGCTACTTTTTATCCCCGTATTCCCTCGGGAACGGAAACTACGCGGGTGAAACTGCGTGACGTCTGCTAGTTGTTTATACTTTAGGTAACTAGTAAATGATTATAATCAGTAACATAAATAATTAGCCTCATAAAAATCTAATCATATTTATGTTTCCAAGGTATTTTTGCTTTGAAAAGAAATTTGGAGTAGGTACTCCAAATTTCTTTTCAAAGCAAAAATACCTTTCATTTAATCTAAGATCTTGATTGTTACATTTTAAGCCTTTCAAGCGTAAAAAATTAACAAAACAAACACAGCGTGTCGCCCAATTAAGTTGAAATACATGTTTTTTGCTTGTAACAAGTTTGTGAGCTCAAAGGGTATACGCCATACGGAACTACGACAAAAAACGTTAAACTGGGTCCCATGTCAAAGGGTATTTCCTGGGAAATATGCAAAAGTGGCGTCCGGTCAAATAATTTATATATTTAGAGTTTTTTTACTCTTTTTTTGGCATAATTATTCAAAAACTGACTTTATCTTACTGTTACAATAAGTATAATTCTGAATCTTAAACATATTTGAATTAAACTTTCATTTCAAAGTGTCAAAACATAATTACCGTGGGTGTCCCAAACCCCGAAATGTAACAAAAAAACCAAGGTCCAATATAATATGTCCCTTTGATACTTAAATTACAATGAAATCATCAAACTGCAATACCTAACACACGTATTTATCATTATTAATTATATTTTTGTCTATTGTATGTACAAGGAGAGTAATATAAACTGTGTCCTACGAAAAAATTGTAATTACCGTGTCAAACACTGTCGGGACCTGTACATTGGTCAGTAGACCAATAGTTATAATGAATATGCCTGCCCCGACTCCCGCAGTCCCGATCGACACATTAGTGGAAACGCATGTCTTTTGTTCCCTCCAATTTAGTAGATAAATTTACTTTTTCTCCGTGATTTTTGAGTTTGTCACGAAACCGCATCTTCACCATGGAATTCATAACTTGGTAAGTGTTTTTAAGACTATAATATACTTGATATACATTAAAGTACTAAGGGATGTGCTAACTTTAAACCCAAGAATTATCGAAACCGCCGTTTCGTTTCAAATGTAGATAGAAAAAACTTACCGAACATCATTACCATGTATGTAATTACCAAGTTTTACCGTGTCTTTTTGACCCATAGTAATGACGATTCTGACACGGTAATGTTGTTGGCATAGGAGTTGGTGAACATTTCTGAATCGGTATTTGAGACAAGCTGAATTACATTCCTTTTACTGATCAAAGATGGCAAGAAATAAGGAACTTTCAAGGGAAGAGTTACTGGCTAAGAAAAAAGCAGCTGAACAAGCAAGAAGGGAGAAAATCAACTTGAACCCAGAAGCTCATACACTACTCAAGGTGAAAGAGAAGCTGAGAAACAAAAGAAGGAAAGAAGGAATGAAGCGAAACCCATTAATACTATCAATTTTTTTTTTCTTTTGTACCACAACGGTGGCAAACAAGCTTACGGCCCGCCTGATGGATGGTAAGCGGTTACCGTAGCCTATGGACACTTGCAACACCAGGGGCGCCACACGCGCGTTGCCGACCCTTTAAAAACCTCTAACTCCCCTTTTGAAGAACCCCATACTGTAGCCCTCTGAGAAAACCTCGGCAGGGAGCTCATTCCACAATCCAAGTGTACGCGGGAGGAAATTCCTCTGAAACCCCACTGTACGGGACCATTTCGGCTCCAGTGTGTGGGCATGAACTCCCTGTTGACGGCGAGCGGTGTGATGATAGAAAGTGGCCGTGGGCATCATATCAAACAATTCCTCGGACCCATTCACTATACAACCGGTAGAACACACATAGGGAGGCAAAGTCTCTCCTAAGACTTAGGGGCTCAATACCGCTTGTGAGTAAGGGATCGTCGACGAGTCTCACAGCTCGCTTTTGAACCGAGTCAAGGGGCCCAAGCTGGTGACCAGGTGCTCCCGCCCAGAGATGACAGCAGTACTCCATATGGGGCCGAATCTGCGACTTGTATAGCAGCAGTTTTTGCCCCGGTGTGAAGTACCGCTTCGCTCTATTAAGGACACCGAGTTTTTTGGATGCCAGCTAGGCCTTGTCTTCCAAGTGACTTCGGAACTGAACGTCGCTGGAAATGTCGACACCAAGGATCCCTATACTCTTACTGATCAACTGATGGTAAGGGTTGTGTCCTGGAATTGTGGGGCCACAGTAAATGGAGTATTCTTAGCGGTGAACGCACAAACTTGTGTCTTGGAGGGGTTAAACCGGACTAAATTGTCCCGACCCCAATCGGAGACTTTCGATAAAGTACTTAAATGATGTCAAATGATGAAACTGAACAATTACCACCAGATCATGAGTTTCTTGTAGCTTATGGTGAAGAATGTTACATGCACTCCTGTGCATGTAACATTCTTCACCAGCGTCATACCAGCAACTTCTAAAACGTTTGAGAATATTGAAAATCAAGTGGAATCTCCCGCAATGCTGACTACAGGTGTAGACGTATCTCAGAGTAATTTTTACCTGACACCAGATCTGAAGTCCTCTGAGGTATGTGCTGAACCTTTTGTACAGGACGTTGGACCAGTGACGGCATGTCACCAGATCTTATAGACGCGGCAGATCCCTACAGAGTTGACTTATAACTTCCTATCAAGTAAAAAAATTAACCTGACTAACAAAGCTTTTGACTCTAAAGCTTTATTGGTCAGGTTATTAAATTAAATACAGATGGTACATTAAAATGCGTGCTCAATAAAACTACTGTGGTATCATTTGTCATTACCGTGTCTCATAGAAATCACCATGTTTTAAATTATAATTACCGTGTTGCAATTTGTCATTACCATGTGGCCTAAAACTTTGGAAGCCTATATCTTCTTCATTTATTCACGTACAGGGGGGCCTTTAGTATAAATTAAATGTAATTGCTATAAGTAGTCAATACAGCGAAAAAAAAATGCGAAAAATGTCATTTTTTTGTTTTATAAATTTTTTCGTGAAATTGCATATTTCCCAGGAAATACCCCAAACCACCATTGTACAGGGTACGTGCGAGCGCAAGAACAGACCACATCATTATAGCATACTTTGTTTCTAGCTGCCGTACTATACAGGGTGTAACGGAAAGGGTATATACATCCGAAAGGCACGGATTCTCTTGGTGATAAGAAACGACATGGCAACATTTTTATACATTTACATTCATAATTGTAAAGTTGAGCCCGCCCGCGCCGTCGCGCCTTCGTCGGTTAGGCAGAGCCCGATAGGTCTGTACTAGGCGCGCAGAACCCGAGATAGATATACTTGAACCTTGCCGGACAGGATTATGACCCTCATAGTGGGGTGACACGTTTGTTATGATTTTGCATTTATTAAACTGTCGATATTAAATAATATCGTGAAGTTTCAAAGTTATTAGTTGGGAGCTGAAATTTTGAGGAAAGACTCGTTATTAAATACTCTATTCCTGTTTGTATGTATATACTCTTTCTGTTACACCCTGTATACCCTTGGCTTATAACCTCAACTTTGCCTTCATTACACGCTGTTTATTTCACTTGTTTTCTAAAGCTTTTTTACTTGCGATTATGTTTTGTTTTTACGATGTGACGTCTAACTTGCCGCTGGATCGTGAATGATTTTTGTGTTTTTACGTTTGTTTGGCTTTTTTGTAATGCTGTTAGAGTTGAGTGAAAATGTGAATGTGACACGTAATGTAATCCTGAACTAAATTAGTTGTAAGGTATTACTTCTTAATGACGAATCTCTGTAACTTCATGACACTTAACTTCAACTTAAGTTATACTTGACATTATAATTATATTTTTAAATTTTCTTTTTTTTTGTACTTATCTTATTTTAAAATTAATCTTCTGAACTGACTACAAACCTCGACATGAAATGAAATTGATTATAAATAACTATTGAAATTTTATTCACTTGCATATTCATATCCAATTTATATTTTAATTTAAAATATATTTTTTTTTCTGTATGTGATTTGTATGTCAATTGGCAAAACATAGGGCACTACCTAATTTTTAAGATCTTGTCTGTAATTATCATCTATGTTTACGAATAAATGATTCTGATTCTTATTCTGATTCTGAAGGTAACGTTAATAATAACAGTATGTTGTTGTTGTGTCATAGCTTATAAGTAGTGTGTATTACTAACATGCTTGACTTGTATTACTAACATTTTGACTGGCCTGTTGGTCTAGTAGTTAGTGTCTCTGACTGCTATGCCGGAGGTCGTGGGTTCGATTCCCACCCAGGACAAATGTTTGCGTGATGAGCACGATCATTTTGTTCTGTGTCTTGGTGGTATTTATCTATAATATGTATGTATTTAGAAATATGTTAGTATGTTTATCAGCTGTTTAGTACCCATAACACAAGCTCTGCTTAGCTTGGGACTAGATGGCGTAGCTTGAAAATTGTGAATTATTTATTTATCACATGGATCAAGGTCTGAAATATAGTTTTTTTTTCTTGTATATTTTCCACTGTTATTGGGCAAAGGCCTCTTCTCATTGAGAGATGGCGCGTTTCTCTTCGAATATCTTAGTCACTGCCTTATCATTGCATTGAGTTTTGTTAGCAATAAAACTTGCCGTAACACATAGTGAAATGCGTAGGTGGGGTACTTTAGATACACTTCTGGCCACACTTTTGGGGAAAACTTTTTTATTTATTTTATTTATTTTAACAATAGGGGTGGTTTTGTGGTTAAATCAGTACCAACTGCTAAATTTTACGTGTTCATTTTGTCAAACTGGTAAATGCTTAGGTACGCGTACTTATAACATAGTGTTCATTCTCATAATCATGATACGTGAAAAAATATGGAGTGTGTGATACCGAAAAGTAAATCCATAAAAACGAAATTAAGAGAACACGAACGTGTACTAAGTGATACGTCTACAGTCGTAAAATATCCATCTTTACGATTACAAAAGTAAGGAAAGTCGTAAAAAACTCAAAATAACATCGGTGATCGAAGCTAATTGAATAAGGGGACACTTTTGTGCCACATTTTTATTCACTTTTTCCATCTGTTCCAAATTAAAAAGTAATAAATTCTTAGTAGAACATTTGGTGGGACTGGGCATGATGATTTATTTGATCGTCAACTTTTTTTGGGGTTGGTTACAAAGTTATCCCTTCTTGACGAGTGAATAAGAAGTCTGACAAACCACACTGTTTTATTTTTCTCAAGAATATCAAGGCTACAGCCGATTTTACATCGCGTTAAGCGTGCAGACAACAAAGTAGCAAACAGCCGTGAAAACTTGAAAACTTAACGCAACGTGAAAACTGTAAAGTAAACTGTCAATAGATAAATAAATATTCCACAGCTTTCACACAACGACATCTAGTCCCAAACTAAGTAGAGCTTGTGCTATGAGTACTGGCCAACTGATAAACATACTTGTATATTCAATAACAATCAGACACAATACAAAATGATCGTGCTACACAAAGTCTTGGCCAGCATTTGCATTAGTGTGGAATAACAGCTTAATTCGCTTTTCCTTTACCTACATTTTCACGAGGTGATTTTTACAGAAAAGTGCCTACTTCAGAAGGAGTTTGTGGCTAAATAATAACAGCCACACGGGTCAATCAAAGGTTGAGCTACTCTTGATGAGGTTGGTCCGTGGATGGGTGACCATTCATTACAATATCAAGACTCCTTCTTGTCTCAGAAAGCACGTGAAGCCATTGGTCTCGGCTGTCATTAGTCTATCATCTGTGAAAGTCGTAACAGATAGTCAGAAGCCGAAAATCTGACAACCAGTTTAACCAATGGGTATCGTGTTACCCAGTAACTGAGTTGTGGAGGCCCGACAAGCTGTCGCTCCATGTAAAACATGGTATTCAGCTGCTTTTGGTTCAACTGGTCGCCAACCCTAACGCAGTTGTGAAAAGGCTAGGCAGACGATGAGTACCTACTGCAGAAAAATAAAGATATTTTACTTTTGTATTAAGAGTTGTATAAGAACTCTATAATACTTGCGCCATAGTATTATTTCCAGCAACACAGAGTTCTCAAACAACAGTAGCGTTACCAAAGGAACCCTTTTACAGATAATATTTTATACTAAAAAGAATCTCCTTCGCGAAATAAAGTGGTCAAAACAATACGAGCTCATCTGATGGTCGCGAGGTGGCGGCAGGCGCCGGCGACACTTTTCACGCTTTAATTAAAAGTTGAGGATTCATTGTACGAGCTTTAATTTCATTGCGCGCAGACTTCGCGCAGATGACGGTGTGCCCCCGCCCTTATTCTGTAAACTTTATAATTAATAACAAGCGTAGATAATGCCTTATTCTTTAAGATCCTTTAAGTAAATAATTAAAGGATAACCAATAAATAATAAGTTAATTAATTGACCAATTATTTATTTATTTGCAATTCAAGTATAATTTTCTTTTGACAATGATAAATGTAGAACGTGTCAAACACGAATTAATTAAATTGCTATTTCGGGATGAACGAAAGGCATAATTTTAGAAACACAGCGTTTCAAAGGTATTTAATATAAATGAAGTGCGTTTCAAAGGTATTTAATATAAATTAAATGAAAAAGCCGTTTTATTTTTTACTAATTACCTAATTTACATTGATTTTGAGTTACTTATCTAATTTTATTATTCAATTTCACTTAACTAATTTTTTCTTTGATTGTTTTACTTATTCCTAATTTATAATATGCTCAGATAGTTTGTTTACTTTCCTGCATAACCTATTTACTTATTTAAAATAACATAATAATATAGCTTAACATAATTTAGTTTGATATAGCAGGAACCCTACATTGGATAAAGTAAAGTACTTATGGTTCCGTATATTAATTCCGGAAAATGCTTTACAAGTATATATTTGACCAGCAGTAGGTGAAGTGGAGAAGAATTGAATTGTCAATAGATACTAATGCCAGGCTTTGAGAGTTCATTTCACTCAAGTTTTTACGGGGCGACCTTTACTGAATCGAACGGCTGAGGTATGTAAGTAAACGACGAAACAAAAGGAATACGTTCAAATCTTAGTAGGTCACGTAGGTATTGTAGTTTCTACCTACTTAGGATAATGGCAAATGTGTATGGCATTTATGTATGTATGATCACTAAAATAAATTCCGAATTATAATAAAGTTGCTTCAAAATTCATGTAATTTATGCACACACTTTTAATATATTGTGTAAAATAAAAACAACAAAAACTGCTCTCGAACCCTGCCGTCAAAAAAACCTAACATTAGCCGAATTACTTTTGCACTATAGATCAAACAAACTATCATAGATAAGCAATTACAATCATGTAGTAACGTCTGCCTACGGGCAAGTAAAGGTAGAAAAGTAGCGGAAGCAAAAATTGCAGGCATTTGTCAAAGTCCCCTCTGCGGAAATGGTGCATAAATAAAGGTCCAGTTAAAAAAAAAAACTTACTATGACCCCTACTCACGTGGTGTTGATCTCACGCAAAGGTGTAGACGACTATCAGGTGGAGTTATTGTACTTGGTGTTCAAATGTTCAATAACCGCTTAGTATCAGGCGGGCCGTAAGCTTGTTTGCCACCGTCGTGGTAAAAAAAAAATTAAGGGTTTCCGGCTAAATTTAAACAGCCACGTCGATCAATCGAAGGTTAAAATACGCTTGACGAGGACAGTCCGTGAATTGATGGCCATTCATTATTTATTAAGAAACAAGAACGGAAATACTTTTATTTAGGACATGCACAGGAATTTTAACAATAGTAACTAAATTCAACATGTCAAGAAAACAAAAAATACCTACACAAAGTGCACGCAGCCTTTTCATTCAAGGAGATTTCGCGCCGACTGGTCGACACTTCGCGTGACCAAAGAGCTGGCTTATTCTTTGGCCAAAGAATTAGCATTGCCATCCAACGTGGCAATGCTGCCAGTCTTCTGGGCACGTTTCCTGATGACAGCGATGGGGAGGAGTACTTTGACGCCTGAGTGTTCCGAATTTGTTTTTTTTTTCTTTTTTTTCTAGAAGGGGGTTTTTGTAATTTTTTTTCTTTACTATTTAATTTGTAGGTAGTTTAAGTGTACATATTTAATTTATTTTAATTAGTTTTATTGTATTTTAGATATTAGTTATGCAATAAAAAATAATACTTGAAAATGAAATAAAACCTACAAAAAAGATCTGTACGAGGCCAAAAATACTCCTGCCGCAGCACGTTCAGTCACTGAACCTAGCTGTCGTTTGTGGATCTTTGAAAGTCGTTTTGAGTAGTCTGAAACTCTGAACCTCGAATACCTGATAACCAGTTTAATTGCGAAGTGTTATGTTACCTATACACTAGATTGAGGAGGTCACTCCATGTAGGACACTGGTACTCAGCTGCATCTAGACGCCAACTGCACAACCGAATGATGTGGTATTCGCATTTAAACCCATATGAGAGGTAAACTCTTAAGCATAGGATACATATAGCACTACTCTAGGCCATAACGACTAATTATTGCAACAAAATTATTCTAAAGTAATCGATTCAATCTTCAGACTATTAAAAACCAAAATAAACTACAAGCACATTTAAAATTCCTTCAGCTTGTAGGTACCACGAAATACAACCAAAAAAACACACGTTAGCGTTTCGGCATTCGAGTTCCATTTCTAAACTTGCACAAAACAAACTGTAGCTGTCAGTGCTGTCACCAAATGTCACTTTTTTGCCGTCTCGATGCCACGTCTCGACATCGCGTGACTTTCAACTCGACGATCGAGAACGAATGGTAGGGGCAATGATCTATCGCACATTTTTACGAAATAAGCCATAAAATTGGACGTTCCGTAGTTATATTGTCTGAGTTCTGGTATCCAGAGCATTTTTGAAGATTAATGTTTGATAATACGGCGTACCAACATTTTTGGATGGTTGATTTAGGAAATTGTTGCAGTACCTAAGTACGTAACGGTTTGTTTTTGATGTATTATCGTCATGAATATTGAGCTTTCTAGTAAAAGTGAAGAGTGGATTTGTGAAAAAGAAAAGCTAAATAAAAAATGACGAGATCTAGAGATTTTGACACTTTGTACATTGTAGAATATTCAACATAAAACATAGAAACGCCATTATTTCAAGAGTAAGAGAACAGTAAGTAAGGGTAAGAAATGTATTTAGTAAATCTACATTTTGTCAGCTATATGAAATGTCTTAATAAGTATAAGTATATAAAAGGATAACAAAAAACGGAAAAAGGATATAAAAGATACTAAGTTTTTATTTTTATGAACTAGTCGCTAGTTTTTTGGACACTTCCCGTGGACATGTGAACTTATATTTTGATACTTTATTATTCTTTCCTTTCCTTAAATTCTTCCTAAACATTGTAATAAAGGTAACAATATAGAATGATAAGTTCTGTGAAATGGTAGCTTTCGCCCCTACTTTCTAGATCGTTGGTTATGAGTGTCACTGAAATTTAAATGCGAAAACCAAGTATTTTATTCTCAATACTTCCATCCACGCTTACAATTAATAAAGAACTCCATGGACTATATCGTCCACTTTTATGTTAAAGCACGTAAATACGTCGAGATTGTGCAAATTGATCTAAAAATATATTTATCTTATCCGACTGTGCGTAAGCACACAAAACTCTCCAATAAGGGCGAAGTGTTGTACAACAGACAAACAAAAAAGATCGCCTAAGCGCCAGTTGAACTTGCCTATCGAGGGTCCCGTACTTTGGTTGGAAGAACATATTTCCATTTTCCGAATTTTTGTCATTATTACTGATGGGCCTGCGATGATGCGGTCGACGATAAAGCATGCTTGGCTAGAAGTGCCTAATCTGTTCACTCTTGACTTAAAAATACCCCTGAGCTACAACTACCAAGAAACAAAGAGTCAATTAAGATTTCGATCATGCTGTGAAAAAAGAAAGTATGATTATGGCTAGGAAGTAGGTGACCATTGAAACCGACAAATAGAGATTTATAAAAGAATAAAACGTTCTATGACACCAAATAAGTTGGGTTACGACAAGAGGATGTTTACGGCCTGTAAATTTTGTTTGTAAAAGGTTTTTGCTAAGGTGGTACTACTAAAGCTGAATTATTTTTGATCATTATTCAAAAGTATGTACAGACGCCAGCACATCAAGTTACCCCAATGTGTCAAATTTTCCCAATTGAATATGAACCTTATTCTGTTTGACATAAAGTAGAAAAACGATCAAAGAAATTTGACACATTGGGGTAACTTGATGTGCTGGCGTCTGTACAATGGTAGCAAAAATATGATTCGTAATGATGCTCCTGTTACAGTGGAAATAATAATTAAGACACTTTCTCGCTTT
The DNA here is from genome assembly GCA_921972225.1 of Euplexia lucipara. Classification (NCBI taxonomy): domain Eukaryota; kingdom Metazoa; phylum Arthropoda; class Insecta; order Lepidoptera; family Noctuidae; genus Euplexia; species Euplexia lucipara. The sequence goes on from OV179150.1 coordinate 4,220,074, forward strand.
GTAAGTAGACATGCATTAAACAACTCGTTCAAATTTCAAGTAGATTAGTTTGGTAACAAGGTAGTGGCAAGATAAACTGGCAGTTAGACAGACGAAGTCACCACAACGTAATGGTTTCGTTTTCGTAATTTTGGAACAAGATCCCTAAAACAAAAATTCGATCGGCGCTGCACTACACTGCAACATTATTAAAATACCGCAGTATAACCCTACAAATGAAGCGGTGGTCCACTTGATTGATTTATAGCACAAGCCCGCGACGGACACGACACGTGTTCGGTAGCAACACGCACGTGCCCGTTTAATTAATTTAGCTGTTGATACTGTCCGGGCACGGAGTAAATGGTGACAGAAGATTCACATTAAATTTAAAGCGAATTTCAAGCACGATGGTGAAAGAATACAGTCGCTGAAAACCACATTATCTAGACATGACTTCATTGGGGAGTGTTGCCTATTTTCCATATAAATAATGAGAAAAATATGCATATTATTACGGTCTTTATTCACTTTTATGTCACGTTAGCCATAATAGTAATATATCTTTATTTTGAGACTAGTGTCCATATGGTGTTAGTAAAAACTTACTCTAATACGTGCTGGAAAAGTTAATTATTTTATAATAAACTTCGGTATTTTCTTTTACCTAAATCTAAGCTAGTTGTCATCTGTGTGACCTACTAAGTGGATTTATGTTTTGCTTTGTTGATATGTTTGGTCATTTAATGTAAAGGTACGAGTATTTATACCACGACTGTTCCAGTTGGATTTCCAACTTGTATTTAGGTTAATCAGGTTGTACTTCAGGTTTCCTTGCGATGACGTTTTCTTTCACCAATTTCAGTGTCTTAGATAACTTAGAAAGTACCTACATTGATGAATTTTTACCATGGCATGACAAGCAATTTTATCACTTGGTTTGTTTGCAGTTCTTAGGTACCCTGTATCTGTTTTATACATATAGGGCATGCACATCATGCACAAGCATGCCAGTGACATGTCCGTTGGCAAAACCTACGTCTTACCTTCTGTATCCTCGTACTCTGTGTTTGGAGTCGTCGAGGGTTGTCGGTGACCGTTGCTACATTGACACGTGGTTTTTTGTAGCAATTAAATGAAGGAGGTTTTATTATCCAGCAATATTGTTGCGATCCCAAGCGATTGTAAAAAGTATGAATTACTTTATTAGCGAATGGTGGATCATAATCCAAACCTTTATACCTTCCATCAAACGAAATGAAACGGTTTTTGCCTTAGAAAGGGATATGAACTTTCCAGGAACGCTCTGCTGGGTATAACAAAGTAGCGTCTGTTGTCTGACTATCTATAATTATAATATAAACTTTGAGTTGCAATATCCAACTAGCCTACTAATCCTACTAATTTTATAAACGTGAAACTTTGTGAGGATGTTTGTTACTCTTTCACGTAAAAACTACTAAATGGATTTTAATAAAATTTGGTATGGAGTAAGCCGAGACCCTGGATTAATACACAGGCTACTTTTTATCCCTGTATTCCCACGGGAACGGGACCTACGCGGGTGAAATCGCGGGACGTCTGCTAGTTTTTTATAATTTTTATATGTTTAGCTTAAATTTCAGATTCCTGTTTATGAATATGTACTGCTTATTATATTCCTTGTGGTCGAATTGCGGCTGTTTTAGCTTTGTACACTATATTGTTAACTTTTTTTCCGTTTCGTTTGTATCATTTACCACATTTCTTCTGTGCTCTTTGGAAAGTATTTCGAAACAAATAGCAAAACATACCTTACAAATTTTGTCAATAAAATTAATTTTCAAAAACGCAAGTAAATGTGAATAAAACGTCCTACGTCTCTGCTCAAATTACCATAATTCTATCAGCATCCGTTTATCCGTAATATCTCCCATCACAACTGTAGGTTACGTCCATAATAACAATAACACAACAATAGGATCAGCAGTAACAGTAATCATCAGGGCTCGGCTACCTACTAACATTATCGTAACATTTCACTCAAAATTGGTACGACGATCCAGACAAGATGTAACAATTATTAGGGTTGTTATATCTTAATGTTATTACGCATTTAGACTCGTGAGACATTATATATTTTTATAGGGTTCTTTTTTATTTCACACAACATTGAAAGCCAGCCGGCCTAGCTATATTACAAATTCTACTTCTATTCTATTTCTATTATAGAAAGAAAATGGCGTAGGTATATGGAATCAGCTGTTTGTCAACTGTCAAGTTTATTTAATTTTCAGCCATATTACAAATTCTACTCGTTAACAATTGACAGTTGACAAACAGCTGATCCATATACGCCATTTTCTTTCTATTGTCGCCTTATTGATTACAATATTAGAAACAGAATTTGTAATATGGCCAGGCCTGCAGCTTTGACAACTGGCGCACGATTCAGCAGAAGTCACCCCGTGAAAACTTAAGTAAAGCGAACTGTCAATGTCTAGTATAATATTAGTATGGAATTACAGTTCAATTAGCCTTCACTTCACGAACATTTCACGAGGTGATATTTACAGAATAGCACTGTTAGTAATATCTTTCAAGTAATTGTAGTACAGTAGGTACCTACTAGTGGTCGTAATTCCGCCATTTCAGTTTCCTGCTCTCCATCTAAATATAAACTTTAACCATGTCAAACCTCATACTCCTGTGCGTGCTTAATAAAGCCTACAGAGTATTTTAAGGGCTGCCTGTGGGTTCTAACTACAAAACAATTTTAACATTTCTGTCTACTAAGACAGAAATGTTGATTTGTTGTTGTTGGTTGTTGTTGGTTGTTGTTGTTGCTGGTTGTTGTTGATGTACTAACATCGCCAGTACATCCATCTGTCATTTGTTTTAGCCTATTTTCAACTATATTACAAAAGCGAAGGTTCGATCTTCAATAAGGTCAATTTGACATTTTGGTATAGCTTATGTCTTCGCATTTGTGCAGAATAACTGCATTTAAGTCTTCAGATTTTATTTCCAGTCAAACCGGGTGCAGTTGACTACCAGTATTTCACAAGGAGACTGCCTAACTGACCTCCCCAATGTTCCCAGTTAGTGATAAACACGATACTGCTTGGTAAGACTGGGTGTCTGACTTTCAGAATACTAACTCTCAAATCTCTCTGGTGGTTGTGAGTCAATGTTTTGTCATTAGTAGGTTCATACACCAACGATAAATTTATTTCTGGACTGTTCTAATTTAACTTAAAAACACTGTTTTTTGTGAACCGTAAATATCATTTTTATTAAAAAAATAATTATATTATAATTATTTTAACCGTAACGAGGCTACAGAATTATGAATTCAAGTATACCCATGTAATTGAGCCCATAAAAAACATAAACAAAATAAAAGTATGATTGAATTTGAAACATTCAATAAAGTTATTTGAAGCAGGATGTTAAGTTAAATGGGGAGGAACTTTAATCATTGGCACCGACACTCCCCGGAGATCTTTTAAGTATAAACGATAAGTTAAGGGCAACCTCGCGAAAATTGTTTTTGCGTCTTTTAATTTTGTTGTGAACAGGAAAATTAGGACGATGAGATGACGCGTAATTTTTCAAAATGTGAGGTTTTTTTTTATATTTTTCAGCGTTATTATAATAGTCTTTGTGTAAAAATAGTTGAATATTTTTGGCTTATTTGGAGCCCTCAAACTCAACCTCCTTGTTGACAAATATGATCTAAATATAATGATGTAATTACTTGAGATAAGAAATTTTTAGCTAAGATGGTCTAGTATAAAAAAGTGACTTAACATAATTATAATCACTATTCCTAACTTAATTAAGGCTACTTTATAAAGTTTTTAGGTAGTCCTTATGTCATCATCTTCCTAGCTTTTTCCCCAGCTATTTTAAGATCGACTACCAGCCTGTATACAGCTAATCACGACTATTTGACATGGAGTGACTGATTTTCTGCTCTCAACAACTCAGTTATTGGAGATTACGACTTTCGTTTCGTGGCCTGACCTTCAAGTTTATTACTCGTAACTATTGTAAATATCTACTAATAACAGACGGGACCAACGCCTAAGCGTGATTTCCATTGTGCGAAAGGTGGGACAAGTAAGCTAACCTTCAACCGACTCGTGCGGCTATTTATATTTATATATATTTTCTTTTGAACCACAATATTATTGTTTCAATATCAGTCTTGCATTATAAATAATAATAAATAATAAATAAATATTTCACAACTTTTTCACACAATGCCATTTAGTCCCAAGTTAAGCTTGAGAACTTGTGTTATGGGTACTAAACAGCTGATAAACATACTTACATATTTCTAAATACATACATATTATAGATAAATTACACCCAGAAACAGAACAAATGATCATGCTCAACACACAAACATTTGTTCTGGGTGGGAATCGAACCCACTACCTCCGGCATAGCAGTCAGGGTCGTATTGAATAGTATTTCTAGTCTAGTCAATAAAAAAGAATGAACACGTAATTATATAAACTGAAACTTTTATTTTAGCAATATTGCGTTTGTAAGGACTTGCCCTTAACAATGCAACGCTAGGAGCATTGCCAATACAATCTAAAGAATTGAAAGAGTCCAATATTGAGCCTGGTTGTCGATGGTTTAATAATTATTTTAGAAAATGTATCAAATGACGATATGAGTTAAGTACTTACTTTTTTGTGGTAAAAGTCATTAAACCCCGAGAGGACACCGGCGTCCGCTCTGTTATTGTCTTTCTATTGTGTCTTTAATTGACACGATTGAAGGTTAAGGATGAAGGACTTTTAGCCATGTTATGTACAGAGACCAGCACATCAAGCTACCGCAATGTGTCACATTTCTTTGATCGTTTATAAACCTTATTGCAAACAGAATAAGACTCATGTTCAATTGGGCAAATTTGACAGTTTGGGGTAGGTTGGTGTGCTGGCGTCTGTACATTTTGTAATAATTACTAATGTACTACTGCATTATACTGTTGTCATCTGTTACCTAATCTCAATTTAAAAATGACAATACTCGTTCGAAAAAAAGAACCTTTTGCAAGTTAATGTGATATTAATTGTAGATGTGTACCTCAATAAATGCATAAAACAAAGTCGCGATTGTTACAACTCTAACTCGAGAAATGCTGGAACAATTTTCATGGTTTTCGATTTGTGAAATTTGTCTCCGCCTCGAACAGCAGAATAAATATAGAAATTGAGAAAATATAAAAAAAAAAATAAGATTAAACAAATTGACGTCGACGTTTGAAAGGTATGTTATGGCAGCTGCCATGGTGTGCGCAATGACAATTATTTGCTTGTAAATAAATAATTAAAGTTCTCAATGGCCGATAAATATCTTACTAAACACCACCGCCACCGTTCACAGTTTAAACCACATTAGAAACCGCACCGCCTTATCGAAGAAGTCGATGGTCAAGAGCTTCTCGAGACGGCGCGATCCCCTTACTAATGTTCATTGCCATTGTTTCTGCTCCGCTGCTCTTCAGCCAATGGAAAAATAGAAGAAATCCGATAACAGAAACAGAACAAAGCCCAGCCTCTCAGTAAAATATAAGGCTGCGATTAGGACCATCTGAACCCGGACTCAATTTATAGACGGAGGCCGCCGCCATCTTTCATTTGTTTTTATTTTCTTCGTTTTTGATACGTTAGTGTCTAATGGATGGCTATTTTTAAATGGATTCTTCACAGTCTTTGCTTTGTGAAGATCGAATTGTGTGACAAAAACAATCATTTGATTTTCTGATTCAGTACTTTTGAACTCGAACGTAGCACGATTTTTCTCTAGAAAATTTTCTTCTCGATAAAAGCCTTTTAATCCATTCTTGTGGCTATAAAGACGACTGCTGAAAGACCATGTTTACAACCAGACATTTACGACCAGTACTGAAGGATCTTGAGAACAACGTGTTTTAATTACTTTAAAAAAAATAAAGAATTTAACCGCCCATCAAAACGTCGACAGTGCAATTTTTCCCGACCATCAGATCTCAAGATAGAACAAATAAGTAGTACTAGGATTTTAATATGCCATAAACTATAACGACCTATAACATTAGGTAACATAGTTATGCGACATAAACTTTATGCACAAGAAAATAGAGATGAAAATCGTATTTAGAAATCGCAAACTCAACGCGGTAAGGGTAACAATACGACCGAAGAAAATTTACAACTGCGAAAAATTGTGTCAATGAAAAGACATTCTATTTCCCCAAGAAATAAGGGCGATGCCAAATTGTTTGTAAGCTTTCGGGTTGTTTATAGTACCCTGGTACTTGGAGACAAGCCCTGAGTGCATAGCTGTCCTTGCAGCAAGCTTTATGTCTCTGCGAAGATGGTGGGAAGCTCCTTAGCGCTTCTCGGTAAAATGCTTTCCTAGTACATTCTCTTATAGTTTTCTGAACCCCGCATAGCTTTACAATGTGGACTTTGATGTTTGTTTTATATGCGACCGTTGATAGAAAAAGTGACAGGACGCGATGTGATATAGTTCAGTGAAATTATAACAAGAAGGAAGTGTATTCGTAGATCATGTTCTGATTCACTCGGTGATATTCTAAATATGAAATGTAAATGTCACTGATATTGTGAATGCACAACATAAATAATTTTGTTGCTCTATTGTTCTTAGACGCAGGCGATAGAAAAGACACAAAGCATGGACGGGGTGCGGACATTTAAAAATACTTTCAGTAAAAATCTAAGGTAGTTCCGCAATGCAATACAAAAAAAGACGTCGGGGACGCAACAGTGTTTTTCATTGCAAAACACACAAAGTCAAAGTCAAAGTAAAACCATTTATTTCAATTAGGCCCCTATAAGGCACTTTTGAACGTCGAACAAAAATTAACTTTAAAAAATGATTCTAGTTGCCCCTTCCAAAAAGTAGATTTGTATGGAGAAGAATGGGCAAGAAACTCCATACTTATTCTTTTAAAATCGATTTTACAATACTTTGTATACCTACATCAATAAGATTATATGTGAGGACGATGCACCTAGAATAAAAGTACTATACTAACATAGGTTTAAGCAAAAAAAAAAAAAAAAAAAACAGAAACCACAAAGCGTAGACCGTTCGAGGACGAATTGCACAGGCAGCCAAAATGTTTCAGAACAACCTGCTGCGGTCTTCCCGTCCGAGTATAATTTAGGTGTCTTCAAGGCTAGAATTGCAGTCAAGCACTAGTTTATAATATTTAAAAATAAATAAAAAAATAGGTTTAGGGCACAGGTGTATCAAGGGTAGATAGTCCACAGGGTGCATACCATGAGTCGTAGACCTCAATGATGTCACGTCAAATGCGTAACCGTGCCTGAGTCTCTTCTGTATGATTTGAAAAGTAGTGTCCGCACCCAGTCTCAGTCATGCTTGTCAGCGACGCGTCCTCGTCTTTTTTGTCTGATTTCCTTAAAAAAAACTTCTGTAAACTCCGGAGCACAGCTTCTGTGAGTTTACCCAATTTTCTTATGGTAAGGAAATAGTATCCTTTTTTCGGGGTACTGTGGAGCCTACAAACCGCTTAAAATGTATCCAAATACCATTTAATTAATATTCTGGTACCTCAGGAACTTAAGGTTTCTAATGTTCTAACGGCGTGGACTTGTTTTTTTTCAAAATTTTACGAACGAAAACTTTTCCATAAAACAAAATATCTACTCACAAACTCCCATAAAGCCACGTACCTGCGGACAAAATTTACAAAAAACAAAATTAAAATGGTCTCATTTTATTAGGTCAGATGTGGTCTTCATTTAATTACCAAAAAGATTAAATTTTCCGTGTCGCGAAGTTATGGCTTTCATATGCAAATGTGACGTGAATCGGAACGACTGCTTGTGACATAGGTTACTGGATGATTGGTTTAGAGAACAATTCATTTTATTTCAACTGTTTTTTTTTTTATTTGAAATGGGAAAAGGTGATAAAACTTACCAGTAGCAAATTGTTTGTAAAGAATTTCTACTGTTTAATAAAACACATTGTTCTATCATACCTCATGTGAAATTTACACGGTGTAAAAGCAAGTTCTTTTTTTTCAACGCCAAATTTTAGTACCTATTTTTAATTGAAATTACAACAATAGACCATAAAGCTAAACAATTTTTGTTTTGATCAAAATCTTAGTTTTTTTAATAATCCAACTAAATAATATGTGCATATTGATGTACCTAGTTACCTATGAAGCTTAGTGATGAGATTCATCATTATCTAATAGCTTTCTCGCGTCAAAAATCATGTTGAGGCAGCAAATATTTAGCTCCTTCTAACCGGACTGGAATCTGGTTAGAAGGAGCAAAATATTTATGTTTTGAAAATTTCCTGTTCCAAGGCATGAACGAGTCTCGATGTGTATTGAATGGTCTTCCACCCACAGACCGACTGCGTCAAGCTTAACCTTAACCTTTTGTCGATTCGTACGACTTTCATTAAGTACTAGCTGCCCCGGCAAACTTCGTTGTGCCTTAAAGTCAATTTATTGCTCTTATCAATTGTTTTTATATTAGATATAGGTAAGTACATACGTTTAATAAGACGACAACTAATAGATCCAAACCAATAATAACTACTACTACTTTTTATGTAGCGAGTCTCTGCTGTGATCTTATTTAAACATTTTGTGTTCAATAGAATTTAAATTTCGACATGTATATAAATAACCTAACCTAACTGACCATACCTTATTCTATAGCTAACCTAACTACCTAACCTAACTACCTTACTCAAATGCATTGATTTAAAAAATACTAAATTCATAATTTTAAACTGAACTATTGCCTTTAATGTTACATACAATTTATACCTATAGTTTTCCCGGTCTATTTTAATTAAAGTCCTAATAGTAAAATAAGTTCTATTTGCATTGAATTATTAAAGTTCGTCTCTGTCGTCATTGTTAATTACGTAAATTGATTTCTGAAATATAAGACTTTTTTATGCTACATAGAACCTCTAAGCTTAATAATAAAATTAATTTCAGAACGTAGTTACGTATAAATTGACAACCTTACCTTCTTAGGTTTAGCTTAAGACTTGTCAATGTCAAATTGTCATCTGATAATGAACTGGGAAGTTTGACTCCTGTCATGTCATCCAAGATGGCGCTGCGTTTGAAAAATGTTAGAGACAACGAATATTCTTGACATTTATTTTTTCGAGGACTTTTCATGTTTTTTATTAATTATTATGCTATTCCGGACAAAGAGAAATCCAAAAAGACCAAAATCATTCAAATTGATCCAGCCGTTCTTGAGTTATAAGTGGTGTAACTAACACGACTTTCTTTTATATATATAGATTTAGACACTAGACCCTCCATTATGTGACAGGCTTTGATGTTATATTTATTTAGTTCCTCAATTATCAACTCACGTTGGCGGAGAGTAATTTGCATCGCAATATGAATTCGGAACTGGATTGAATATTTAATCAATGGTTCCATCATAACTCCGTGTCATATTTATTTGGGCACACCTTCGAATATTATCAAAAGGGCTGAACAACAGTGAAGGACATTTATTTGAAATAGATTAAGAATGTAGAATATTTAATATTAACGCATAGATGTAGATGGAAACAGGTGCAAAACACAAGTGTGTCCATAAACTTTTTCTTTGGTAGGTTGGTGGTTTTTAGTTAAGTTAGATATAGTTTAGTAACACGCACACATATGTTTGTAGAATATTTTAAATATTGTTAAACAGAACAACTGCTGACAAACTGTTAAGCAGTTTGGCAGAATTTTTGTAAACATGTTTTGTGTTGATTTATGAATAAAGAAAAAAAAAAAAAAGATATTTTTAAGTCTGTTAATTAGCCGAAATAAAAATGATCTTCTGCGTTCTTGCGAGAACGCTGAATCATAATGATATGTTAAGGATAATAGAACAAAAATTATAAACTCGACATATTTACGTCTCCTTTGATTTGTGCTGTATTGTGTTTACGAAGTTGTGTTGGTGTACTTACTAAATAAATAAACAAATAAGTGGTTACTCAAAATTATTCCAATATTTAAGACATTTTACGATAAAAGCAGCCCTGCCCAAATTCCATCAGGTGCTAACTTCAATCCAAATACGATTCCACCCAAGTAATGATAAAGCCAAGAATGATCTTTCTCAAAGAAAATGTGTAGGTAGCGTAGCTAGGGCAGAATGTATAATTTAGTAGGAAGTATCCTACCTGCGAAATTATACATTCTGCCCTAGGCTCAAAAAAACCTTGCAAGGCACATTTGGAAGTTCCATCAAAACTTGTTAAAAGCATCGTTCCACAGTCGCAAACCGAAAAAATAAAATTAGCAAAAACTTTTTCGAACATCAAACTTCAAGAGTGAAAATCTAAAGGAAAGTTCTCGAAAGAAAAGTTGGGGCTGTCTTTGGAAAGCGTTCTATTCTCGCCGAAGGGATGAAGTTTGTTGTACACCATTTAGGGGTGTTAAAAACAATATATGACGCAGTGTCCGGGTTAATGCTGTGTACCGCGTGCCCTGAAGTACCGGGAAATGTTTGCACCGGACTGCTAGAGGAGTAGGTACTACTGTTTTCTAGATAAACAGTGAGTTTTTTCTTTTGATATATTTTCAGGCGGCTTGCGACTGTTAACATCTGTTGTCATTGTATGACATTATGATGCAAAAGAATGAGTAATAAATGCCGTATACCTACGGAAAGTTTTGAGTGGCATTGTGAAAGGATAGTAAAAAAAAAAACAAAGAATCAATAGTTATAATATTGTATGATTAACTTGGGCCTATGTCTTAGACTATATACCTCTAGACGTAGCCCAATTTACAGTGTGAAGTGTGGAAGTGAGACGCATTAATACAAAGTTCGTAGGAAAATTGAGACAAAGCATCGTATCTTCTGTCCCTTACGGCGTGCCGTATTTTTGCATGGCTAACTTTTGAATGTTAGCCAAACAAAGTGCTTTCACTGTCACGTATATTATTATGGTCGATTTAATTTAAGTTTTCGGATGGTTTTTGCAATTTTTGTAATAGTTTGAGTAATTTAATGAGAAATGGACTCCATTAGTTAAGTGTTTAATGTATGGTGTATGCTCTACGATGGGAGGATGCAGTATAATAGGCTGTAAAAGCCGCACAGAAAAGGATATTAACGAAATCACTTTTCATTCGAAAGTTTTCAATACTGTTAGTGTTATAGTATGATTATTGAATTTATACATTTGTGCGCTTTTATTGTCATGGGTTTCAGACCAAAATATGGAAGATTTCTTAAAGTAAACTTGATTTCTTAAATCACATAACCTAGGAATACTTACTTACAGTGTTGCTACACGTTTCAAATCTTTTCCCTTAACTGTCAGGCCTAATGTTCAAAAGGTAGGCATAATAATCAAATAAATCTATGGTTGCTAAACACACACAAATTTGTGGGCGAACCCTTACGAACGAACAGAGCCCTTTCGACAATCATTAAGTTTTACTCTTGAAGACAATCGCGTAGGTACTTATAGATATTTGGGAGTAAGAATTCATTTTATAAATAAATGTTAAGTACCAATAAAGATTTAGAATTTAGAAATCAGAAATTTTCATAATAAGATGGTTTTGTTTAAAGGACAATAGTTATTAAACAGCAATTTCAATGTCACACTCACACTGGATGTCAGCCATACCTAAGTATATTTTAATGATACATAAAACGCGAAAAAATAATGTTGTTTTCTTTTAAAGAGTTCCTTCTATGTACACACATCAAGCTTTACTTGGTAAAACCTAGTGTATATTATTTGTGAGAATCAAGTTAAGATGGAAAGTAGGTATTTTACGTGAAATGATATTTTCCCACACATTGATACTTCTACACTCATATTACCACGTTGAATACGTCAATTATAATTTATAATAGTGCTAAAATTGGAACCCGCAGTTAAGTAGAATTTTGGTCGTATTTTGGGACTTTTTTAAGGAATAGCAACACTGAACTTTTATATTGCTGTCTCATGAGCGGCCACGCGATGGCTCGATCTAGAGGTATATTATCTAAGGGCATATGTAGTGTTAGTCCTGACTATCTAAAGTACAGATGCCAGCACATCAAGTTACCCCAATGTGTCAAATTTTCCCAATTGAATATGAACCTTATTCTATTTGACATAAAGTTGAAAAACGACCAAAGAAATTTGACACATTGGGGTAACTTGATGTGCTGGCGTCTGTACATACTGAATTGTTTCTTCTCATAGTTTTCCTATCTTTTTACCAGTCTGTTTCGTAAATGTAATTAGTAGTATTTTACCGTTTTAATGAAATTAAAAATAAATCTGACAGTCGTTACGATAAGTCAGAACCCCGTAGATAACTCTGACAACCAATATAACTGCTGGATACTACTGGTATAAATTTACTAGCATCCAGTAAAACTGTAACCTGACTCTAACATAGGTAGGAAAACGTAAGGCAGATTTAAATATATTATTGGGTGAATAATAAAGGAAATTTCATTTACCCAAAAGAGATAACTATGGTTTTTGTGCTAATATTAACTCAAAACACTAGGAAGAGGTTCAACCACGGTTTCACTTAATAAAATAAACAATAAGTCCTACTTGGTCAATAACACAGAAAAAAAACAAAATCTCAACTCATTCAGAGTAAAATAACACCTAAAACAAATGAACGAGAACCGTTAGTAATTCAAAATGTTTCAAGTAAAGTGCACTCATGAACGAACGAAATGAAAGTTTCGTTCGCCACCGTCCGTCTCTCGTTATTCAGCCATTTTGATTTATTGTTTTTAGCGCGCATTTGTTTGCTATTACCTCTTTGAACTTCGTTACAATACGCGATAATTTATGTGCGTATGTTTTGCCTTATAAGTATACTCAGCTGGAAGTGAAAAAAATAATAAACGTAGTCCTACTGCGTATTGCCGGTTTTTCTTATTTGGTATTTCGTAAATAAACTTCAATTTCAATGGAGTTTAACTTCATTTGGACCAAGTACTGATAATTTATATTTTGTTTTTGTATAAATGGGATCGAAATTTCTTCATTATTTTACTGTCTGCGAGTTCTGATTACAGTGTAACAAAATTCTAATGTTGTTTTTAACTCGAGTCGGAGTAAAGCCACATAAACAGCTTAGCTGGTTCGAAAACATCTCCTCGATCTTGATACAATACCTATAGCTCTTGAGTTGCTTGGTTTTTGATCCAACGCATTCATCTCTGAAATTGAAGGTAGGCTTATTGACACTACGCTAAGAAAAATAGAAAAAAAACATTTATTTTGGACACGCAGAGAAAATATACCTAGCAATAAAAACTAAACTTCAAAGGTCCCTTAATCTAAAAATGCTTGAGAGGTGTCAAGGGACATCCGGATGGAACCAAGTTCCTTTCTATTGATTAGTGAAGGAATGGTAAAATCCTATAAGATAAATCGAAAGGAACTTCGTTCCATCCGGGTGTCTTCGTGACAACTCCCGGTCTGAATTCTATCCCTCTCTCCCCCCTCCCTCTCCCTCTCCCCCTCTCCCTCTCCCTCCCTCTCTCTTCCTCTCTCCTCCTGTTTGTGTGATGAGCACGATCATATGTTCTGTGTCTGGGTGTAATTTATCTATAATATGTATGTATTTAGAAATATATACCTAAGTATGTTTATCAGTTGTTTAGTACCCATAAAACAAGCTCTGCTTAGCTTGGGACTAGATAGCGTAGTGTGAATAGTCGTGGAATATTATTATTATGTTTGGTTATATTTCTCGGAACCCTCTGGTTCCGGGCCTTTGGAAGGCGTACGATGGGCCGAAGCCAACTCGCAGAGGCCCGTTGCCATCTTTAATGAAATGGAACACCAAGATCAGATCTTCCCTGTATGCACCAGACAAGTCTTAGTGCACCCAAGGAAAACCTACGGCTGGTGTAAGACTGTTGCAGACTATGGTTTTCAAAGTACTGGACTAAAGGCTAGGGTGGCTAAGATGTACTGGAAACCTGGAACTATGAAGGACTATGACCTTGCCTTACCAATGTTTTATATGGATAAAATGGCAGGGGCTGACTTGCACACTCAATAATGGGCCCTTTAAAATGGCTGCTAGCACATAGTGACGTAGCGACAAGAGCACAACATGTCGTGAGGTGCTAAAGGTGTGGAGCGGCATTCGACGACTATCAGGACAATCCCGGAAGTACGGTCAAGATCCCTACCAGGACCTTACTGGAATGCTTTCTTCCTCCGAGCAACGTTTGCACTGGCGAATCTCCACTCTAGCCGGCCAACTAAGGCAAGAAAGGTGGGAGCCTCTTTTCTCGTCAGAGTTCACTCTGGCCGGCCAATTAAGGCAAGCCAGAGATGAGGAACAAGATATCTCCCGGGAGATCAGGTCCGTGGGGTCGCTACTGCCCAACAGCTCGCCACAAGCTGCCCTGCGGGGTTACTATTATTATTATTGGTGTTTATAGTCATGCAAAAAATACCTGTAGGTACTCCGTAATATTTAAATTAGCTCAAAAACATCAATAAGCAATTAGGATTGCATAACACGTTGACGCACAAACAAATGATATTGTTAACAGAGACTTAACCATTAGATATTATCTGGAAGCCATAGCAATATATCAAAGGATGATAATTGCACTGTCAACCGCACAAAGACAGCACAGACTCATCGATTTTGCTCTTAGTATTATTGATGTATCGGTCTGCCAATGAGTTGGTTATGTAAGAGATAGCAAAACATCACGCCTTCAATTCCCAAAGGTTTAGGCTGAGAGGTACCTGTATATTTTGCCAGTTATATGAAAATTCCCATGTTCCTAATAGAAAGAGAATCTGTTGCCATCAAACAGGCAGTAATCCAGAATCCAGGTTGTTACTGCGAAATAAAAATATGTCACAACTTTCACACAACGTTATCTAGTTCCAAACTAATCAGAGCTTGTGTTATTAGACAACTGATTTACATACTTACTTAAACATTTCTAAATGCATGTATTATAGATATTATATTATTCTTTTATTTGACATTTTTACTATTTGACATTTGTATAATGATGTAATGTAATTTTAATGTTTTTGTTTTATTTTTTAATTTGTGTTTTTTTTTTGTTTTTTATTTGATCGCTATTTATTTGCTTCTTTAACTTGTTTGACATCTTTGACATTTTGTATTTGACATCTTGTATTTGACATTTGTTTAATAATTTAGGTAATGTATTATAATTTTAATAATTGTTTATAAGTAAAATATTGAATCTGGAACCCAAGGCAACCGTCATAGGTGTTGTACTTCTTAGCACGATCATGGACGCATCCATTATAACTTTTGATAATAATAAAATCATTTTAATTTGTACTATTTTATACAACTAATTAAAAATTGTATATCTCTCAATTATTATTGTTTAGAACGTATATTAAATTATATTTCTTTTATATTTAACGCCATTTAGTGTAAGTATAAAAATCATATACAGGCTAATAGACAGAAAATGTTTTTTTTTTTTGCTTTTCTAACAATTTACCAGTAATGAAAAAGGAGTAAATAAAGAGTAAAAATGTTAAGCATGCTCCCGTTTCATAAACTTTTATGTCAGCTGGAATTTTAGCGTAGTCGTGCTAGGAAGAATCTTCCCAGCACGACCTGTATATCTAGAATAATTGAGAGCTATAAAATTTCTAATTTTAATTTCAAAAAAACTATTCAGGTCAAGAATCATGTATAGGAACATGGAACTTATCGTATTAAGTTTTGCTTAGATAATATTGTCAGTATTCGGCTTCGCAAGTAAGTCGTTGGGCTTACTCCAAGAATAGCGCTATTTACAATATTTGTTAGATGAGAATCTACTTATAAACGCCCAAACGCCCTAACGCGTTCAAAAATATCAGCTTCCATAAATAGAAATAATATTCCTTATCCAAAACGATAATTTCACTCCAATAAATCACTTATAGATTGAACATGGCATTTTGCTTCCGATCCACCATAAATAACTTGCATATCTACCACTTAAAAATAAGTTAGCGTTTATCCTGCGCTTTTGAAGCCGCCATCATAACAAAATGGTTCCCCACGAGCTCAACACCAGTTTAAAATGAACCGCGTACCTTCACGTTACCAACCGTTGGAAGCCCTCAGTTTTAGAGCAATGACGGGGGCAGGGAAGTTCGATGTAAAATGGTGTTTTGGAGCCATAAATACACGTTGAGGCTTCGACAAATTTACATCTACCGTTCAACAAATTTTTAACATCACCTATGTGATTGAATTAAGGTTTAATTTTGAATGTGGTTATGGTATTTGTATTTACTATTACATATTAAACAGTAGCTTTTAAATAGACGTTGAAAGAAGTCGACAGACAGCTATCAAGATGTCCTAATAGGCGTAGCGTACGCCAGAAATAATTTACAAATTACCCCCATGTCAGACCAGATTTGGGTTTTGGTGTTCGTAACGCGTTTTTATAATTTATTTTTGGGTACGTTCATTATTTATTTTAATATACAATCGAGCTTTCGAAGTTTTAAATAAATCACTCGATAAGACTTAGTTTCCGTTCGCACTAAAACAGAGTGGCATTTGCTCGTGCATCGAAACATAATTAGGGGTCTTAAAAAAATAGGAACAGCCGCTAAAAATCGTACCTATCAACAGCTCTTCACATGATTACGAGGTATACGACCATAAATGTAAGGAGGATTTGTTGGATTGCTCACACAGTAAAAGTTAAATGTAAAAAAAACGTACTAATGTGAGTACCCAAAAATACCAGCACATCGAAGCACCCCAATCTGTGAAACTATTTTAATAATTTTTCAACTTTAAAACAAAAGAACAAAGTTCAAGTTCAATTGGGAAATCTTTATGGTTTGGAATAGCTTGTTGTAAGTAGTAGCCTCTGTAGGTACAATGCCCCATTTTGAATTTAACCATCAGTTGCTGATTCACGCTATAGAAAATTTTAAGACGAACGAATGAAAAGAAACGAAGACTTCCTTCTATTACTAGGCACACACAAAAAAACAAACTTTCTAAGGAAAAACCGGCCAAGAGGGTGTCGGGCCACGCTCAGTGTAGGGTTCCGTAGTTTCCCGTCCGTCACAATAAGTGTTCAAAATGCTTGCATATAATACGATTATACTACAAACTTAGTCCAGAAAATATTTTGTACAACTTTTTGTCTTTTTTGTACAAAAACTGTTTCCATCCAAGTTCAAAATAATTCTCTAGAAAGTCCTTATAAAGTTCTACTTTTCAGATTTTTTTCATATTTTCTAAACTTATGGTTCAAAAGTTAAAGGGGGGGGGGGGGGGGACACATTGTTTTTTACTTTTGGAGCGATTATTTCCGAAATTATTGACATTGACATTATCAAAAAAATATTTTAGTAAACCCCTATTAATTTTTAAATACCTTTCCAATAATATATCACACGTTAGGGTTAAAATTAAAAACAAAATCACTTCCCACTTTACATACCCTAATAAAACATTTTTTTCCAATTTTTATTTTACCACTTTGTTGGCGTGATTGATACACATATTGATACCAAACTTCAGTTTTCTAGTCCAACGGTCACAGAAATTAAGCGAGGAGGGACGGACGGACAGACAGACATGGCGAAACTAAAAGGGTTCCTAGTTGACTACGAAACCCTAAAAATGGGTGGTGGCCGCGTTAACAACGAAAATTAAAATACCCTCCTAAGTAAATACTGTTATTGTATAAAGAACTTAGCCTCAATAAAATACCCTCATTTATATTTTAAATTCGTACATTAAAAATATTTTATAGGAATATAATAAAGGTGCGTGCTCACCGCATCGTTCACGTCATTACAGCTAGCGCGTGACCATTCACGTTAACTGAACTTCATTACACGAGGATCACAGTTTTAACACCATTCGTGCTCTCACTCTACTCTGTAATGTGATTTATATTATTCTAAAGAGAAATATTTAGAACGAGATTTGAAAAAGAAAGAAAAAAAACGTAGGGAAAATTAATTAAATGAAAGAATTAGTAAGTCTCATGGCTGCAGCGCACAATCGGTTTCTAATTTTCCCACTGCTGGGACACAAGCCTCTTCTTTGCGAGAAGTAGTGATAAAAAAATATATTTATTTCTATAAATAGGTTTCTACAAACACTTTTAACGTCATTCTTTTAACTAGTAGATGAGATCGGTGTTTCACTGACTGACTACTCTGAGAAAAAAAAGCAAAAAAAGTAGTAGTAGTTAAAAGTTTCGAAAACAATTAGCGACTCGATACATTCGTAAAGAGAGACCTAAGCCATCCTATTCTTACACTCTCAAAATGAAAATCCAAGATGGCGCCGAGGAAAATTCTGGTTTTTCCATCATGGGTGTCGTTTTCATGGTTTTCGGGGTTGCTGATTACAAAAATGAGCTCAAAATAAAAATCCAAAATGGCGCCAAGGAAAATTTTTATTGTTTCCATCACGGGTTTCGTTTTCATGGTTTCTGAGGTCAATGATTACCCGTGATGGAAAATGTGTGTGTGATACCCGTGTTTCTTTTTGTTACTCTGCCGGCGAACTCTACTGCTTCACAAGTAACTGGGTATTCAGAAGCAAGTTCGGTCTGGCTAGTCACATCAGGGCACACGAAAGAAGAAAATAGCTGCAAGGGTCGCCGTTATCGAAATTGGTAAGGAGGACTATTCTCTGAGAAGAAACACCGAAAGAAACTCAGGGGCAGTGTGCGCAGCTACCACACGGACCCAGTGCCAGTTGATACATGTCACAGTCATGTCATGTAGTTCTAGGATATGGCGGTTCCTTCACGAAGTTTTCCATCAGAATTTTAAGGACAGGCTTCACTAACGGGTCCAATTCTCCGGTTTTGTTGATTGAAGCAAAGTCTATCTGGTCAAAGGAACTTCTTCTTCTTATCGTGTTGTTAGTTACTAACCTGGTGCCAAAGTTTTAAGGCCGGCCATGGGCCGCTGACTTGGGCATCACATCCCTTGGAGACATATCTCTCAGGCAGTTTCCTCGCGATGTTTTCCTTCACCACTTTTGAAGCAACTAATAATTAAACAATGAAAAGTCAGAGGTGGCATGGGTACAAACAAGGAAACAGGAAAGGAACTGATAGTGTCCACCTACAAAATTATGTCACCAACATTGTCCCAACATAGCACCGATGTCCCAATTTCCCAATAACAATATGCTAGCAAGTTGCACTACACTGCACCACTGTTCCAACACAAGTTGGTATGGTAAATTTTCAAGTGGAGTGCGGTTAGCAGCGAACACTTAAACTCTCCTTTGTGCCATACTTAATTAACAAGTTTAGCTACCCACTTAACTGGCGGACTTCGGATTAAGTATTAAGTAACTATTGAACACCGTGTGAGGGTTGGTGTTGTTAAGAAAATGTATTTATAGATGGTCCTATGAAGGTTAGGAAGTGTCAGTTGGCTATACGTGTAAGAGGTTTCTTCTCAAAAAAATATTTCAACTGTTTAGTCACAAGCAATATCTAAATAGTATCTTCTTTATGAAAAACGATCAGGTAAAACAATACATATCAGGAGCTCAGCAGCCAGTTTAACCACAGGGTATTGTGTTACCCAATCACTGGGATGTGGATTTTAAATATGCAGTCGCTCCATATAAAGCACTGGTGTTCAGCTGCACGCAGTTAGGCTAAATAAAACCCGGTTACCTATCTCTTTGGTGTTGTTTGCATGTACTTCTGTTGAGCATGAAGTTTTAGTTTTTCGATCTTTAATTTATCAGTAATAACCTCCGGTGGCTAAAACCCCGCCTACTATTAATAAAGTACTGTCAAAATGTGTGAAAACTATATAGTTTCAAATAAAATCGTGTTTAAAATAAGTTTTTTCAGCGACATTTTAAACTAAATATCACATTACACATTCACTTGATATTCAACTATACGAGAGAGGGCCGTTACTCATAGCATTTAACCTTTCACGTCCCCATTTCCCTCGAGGATATCGCAGGTTAGACGTTAGACTAAATGTCAGGCACCAATGTAAGAGACTCTGTCCCAATGGACGATCCGTGTTAGTTATTGTGAAATGTAAGTAATGCAGACGTTGCAGGTATAGGGGATTAATTCTGTGGCCCTAGTGAAAAGGGGTATAAGTCCAATTTTGTCGAAAATGAGTTAAGTGTACCAAAGTGATCAGAAAAAAATGCTCAATCGTTTGGTGAAGACAGATCTAAGCTATCTCTAAAAATAAGAAAGTTACTTTGTGTAAAAGGGTCCAACTGACACCAAAAAAAACTGTAAAAGTCGGTTTTCTGATCACTTTGGTACACTTAACTCATTTTCGACAAAATTGGACTTATACCCCTTTTCACTAGGGCCACAGAATTTTGAACGGGATCAATGAGCAGACAATTAAACAGTCGCTTTAAGTAAAATACTGGTATTCAGCTGCATTTGGTAAGTTTATGAGCCAACCTCAACGCAATGGGCTACTTCACAAAATTTTAGTTTTTAATCCCTCATCTACATTACAAGAAAATATTCGACACATATTTTTTTCTTTTTTCACGTAATCAAAAAATAATGGCGATACATCGAGTCAAAATTTCGCATGACATCACTGGCCAGTACAGTTGACACTAGGTAATGACGTTACAAGCCCCCTCTTCTCAACTTTAATGCGCTTAATCTATGCAGTTTTTCATCGATTTCAAAAAGAAAAAAAAAATACTTTTGTATTTTTTCTTTTTTCTTTTATATTTTATAATCTAACTTTTTTTTTTTTTTTTTTTTTCCTTTATCCTAGTATTCATCAAAATTATGGACCCTAATCTTATTACAATCTAGCCTTGTATATAGACTAATAAGTAATTTAATTATAAATTAAACTGTTAAAAAATTGTCTTTACGTACTAAGAATGTGTCCATTGGCACTTTTCTTATTGTCTCTATTAAGGTGAATACACTTTTTCTTGTGTTTTTTTTGGTAACACTTGTGCTACATTTCACTAATCACTAACACTAGCACTAAACACTAGCTCAAACGGTTTTGTTCTTTTTAGTCTTCTCACTATGTCCGTGTGATCGAGAAGCTGGATCGCCTCGACGTTCACATGCTGATGAAGTCTCTTGTCGTGAGCTTCTGCAGATTTTTGTATCACTTTATCGATGAACTCAACATTTAGGTCCCGATGGAGGTCATCATTTCGTACGTACCAGGGTGCATTTACAATTTCCCGCAGTACTTTATTCTGAAATCGTTGAAGGATTAATGCATTTGTCTGTTTGGTGCAGCCCCACAGCTGAATACCATAAGTCCAAACTGGCATCAGGACTTGTCTGTATAGTAACAGTTTGTTCTGCACGGACAGCACGGAGTTTCTTCCAAGCATCCAATACATTCTTTTAAACCGTAGGTCGAGTTCATCTCTTTTCTTCTTCACGTGAGTTTTCCAGCGTAGCTTTGCATCAAGGGTCATACCAAGATACTTGGCTGTATTCTCATAAGGTATTTGGTTGTTATTAATATAAACTGGAAAATACTGTTGCTTTTTGTTGGTAAAATCTATGTGTACGGATTTGGATTCGTTTAATTTAATCCTCCATTTTTTGGTCCAGTCATAAACTTGATAAACAGCCATTTGAACCTTTTCTACTGCTTCTTCGTGGCTGTTTCCAACGGCCATTATGGCTGTATCATCGGCAAAGGTTCCAATGGTATTGTTATCGAATTCGGGTATATCGCAAGTGTATAGTAGGTACAGGA
Source organism: Euplexia lucipara (assembly GCA_921972225.1). Classification (NCBI taxonomy): domain Eukaryota; kingdom Metazoa; phylum Arthropoda; class Insecta; order Lepidoptera; family Noctuidae; genus Euplexia; species Euplexia lucipara. Next base: position 4,241,815 of record OV179150.1, read on the forward strand.
CCGGACCTAACACACTTCCTTGCGGTACGCCAGCTTTTATTAGTTTAAATTCTGAATAAGTGTCTTCTTGTCTTATTCTAAAGACTCTGTTTGAAATGTAGGTTTCCAATATGTCTGCAAACGGTTTCGGTAGCAGCCTCTTTAGTTTATGAGTAAGGCCTTCATGCCAAACTTTATCAAATGCTTGGGCTACGTCTAGAAAAACAGTAGAACAAACTTGCTTGTTTTCCAACGCGTTTTCTATTCTATATATAATCTAACTGATGGGCTACTTATATTTTGATGTTCATATTCTGTCAAACACCCTATTGGAAAAAGGATGAGCAGGTGATGATGATGTGATTTTTTTTTAACGCAATAATAAAACTTGCCTGTTGCTGCCCCACTGAGGGTTAAAAGGCAAAAGCTTGTTTTTGCTGTCCCACTGTAGGACAAAGGTCACTTCTCTTATAGAGAAGACACAAGCGTTAATCACCGCGCTTGCTCAAGGCGGATTGGCGATTTCAAACTTATAAATTGAAGTGAAGGAATGCCATGGAAAAATTGTAATTCCATGTCTCGCCTCGGTACCACCTTCTAGCGTTATATAACAATATAAGAATTGTAAAATATTTGTTTTAATAACACAGTGACGATATATTAAATGATAATTATGTAACGATTCTTTGATAAATTATGTATTACAAGTTCCGGGCGGAAAAAAGTTAATGCCGTTTAATAAATGGGGCTACTTTGATAACTCCCAATTAAACATTGCGTTCCAAAATCACGCCTAGCTAAAATGCATTTTAGACGGAAATTCAGGGTAAACTTTGCAATGAGTTGTAGTCCACTCAGAACTATCTGTCAAGGCTAAAACATTAGCAAAACATAGCTTAACGACTAGAATTCCTAGTAGAAGAATAAATAATCAGCTGCGTTAATTTTACGGATAAAAAAAGAAAAACATTTGTACAGACGCCAGCACATCAAGTTACCCCAATGTGTATTTTTTTCCAATTGAATATGAACCTTATTCTGTTCGGCATAAAGTTGAAAAATGATTGAAGAAATTTGACACATTGGGGTAATTTGACGTGCTGGCGTTTGTATACGTATGGAATACGACGGAACATTACAATTAAGTGTCACCGCAGTCGGGTGAAAAAACAAAGGTTGTAACGACATTCGAAACGGTATCAATGCTGAAGCTCATTCAACCTTTCAACAAACTCCCAACTTTTTTCGAAACTGTCGGCATTTTTTGCTTTGTGTAACCGCATAATGACAGAACACAAAATAAAGCGAACACATGGTGGAATCTGACAGTTGTCGAAAATTGCCGACGACTACCGAACGCGTTTACAAGGGAACAATGCGGGTTCGGCACGTGTGGGAGTTTTTTATTGCATTTTTTAACACAGGTTAGGTTAGGAGATGAAATTAACACGCTCTCAGAATACACAACGGTGTTTGTTTTTTATTCATTTTAAGAATTAAGTACTAACGTGAAAAAAAATATTGACATAACTTGAGTGTTATTTTGAATTCAATTGTAGGTAATCTTGCTTGTTACTTAATGTTGCTGTCCATAACTGTACTGTCTTTGTAACACCTTTATCTGACATAATGGTATGCAAATAAAAGAATATGATTAAGAATATGAATATGAGTTTGACTTTTTCACGCACTTACGCTATTATTTTCAATGTGACATCGATTTGAAACATAATATCACAACAAAGGGTTAATTAACCTTTACAATGAGCTTTCAGGGGCAAAATGTCCAATTATCAAAATGTCCAACGGTTTGAAATAAATATCCAATGGTCAAAATGTCCAATACCTAAAATCTCCAACTCCCAAAATTGAGGTAACGCATTCTTTCTTGTTTACAATTTAAAAGTAGGTATATAAATAACGACACTGCAACAGTCAAACAAAATGGCGGATTAATAAAAGCGGCACATCATAAATATCGTGCACGGATTTAATAAACAAGTCAGTCTGTCCATCTGTCGCACAAGACGAGATTGCACTTAGATTCACCCCTTAGGTGTCAAGTCATCACGATCTGTGATACCTTTCATAATGGCAAACAAACTAAGAGAAACATTTACTCCATGTCATGGAAATATTTTATCATCTACCATTAAAGTTAATTTAATTGAATTGTAATTTAATGAGTTTGATTTTACTTCAGAAACAGGAATGCAGAACTTTATATTTTTAACCGACTTCAAAAAAGGAGGAGGTTCTATGTTCGTGTGTATGTATTTTTTTATTAATTTTATTTTATAAGTTAAGTGAAAATAATTTTATTCATATTGTTTTATTTTAAATTTAGAAGAAGAAAAGTGAAACTAAGAACGTGTCTATGTATCCCATCCCTGCTTCTTTGAGGTTTTTATCATTGACACTACAATTTTCAACTAAAATAAAATAACAAAACTAAATTAAATCCGCATAATTTCGTAAAATTAATTATTGAAATGGTTACAACTAAGTGTGTTATCTGTAACAGTAAAAATGGATTATGTTAATTTCGGCGTCAATCGTAGTTAATAACATGCTTAATATTGTACTTTCGGTACGAAGTGTGCATTAAAAATAACCTTTTTTAACCGACTTCAAAAAAAGAGGTTGTCAATTAAGTTGCAATTTTTTTTTTTAACTTCTGTCTAATGTTATTGTATATGGAGTAGGTATAGTTTTATTTTAATTAAAAATAAATAATCAATTGGCATTTCGTTAATAAAATTAACATCATAATACATTTCTCCAGTGGTATCCAAAGATAACTAATGTAATTGCTAAATAGATAGATGCAAACTTTGACAACGTTCGTAATTTTTTATCCTAACGCCATCTATGTTCCAACACCGGAACTAAATCCCTTCTATCCTCCCTGACGCCTTTACTCCCGAGGGAACTCCCTACTTTCTAATCTTTCCGCGAGATAGCGCCACTACACTCTATTACAAAAGCTTCCCAAAGTTTTGCGCTAAACCCTTTTAAAACTTAGTTTGAATCTAATTATGAAACTCGTAGGTGTTATGAAGAGCTAAGTCTAGTGCTTATCTAATTCATAATGAATGTTGAGACAAACTTTGTATTAGCATAACATTTAATGGGAATAATAAAGAGATTATAACTGTGAATATGACTGTACAAGTCGAATGAAATTATTAGAGAGGGGAGGATAAACTTAGATTTACTTGTACATGTTTTAGTATACCTACTTTCTGGTAAAGACTAATATAGCTTTTATAACATCATATCCAGAGAATATAATTATGAACTGTATAGTAAAGTCGAATGATTGTTTATCACGTCGGTGTTAAGTATTTAAAAGCTACACTTGGGAGCAAATAATTCGAGCCACTCAAAGACATTAAATCTCTTTGGAGCCACTTGATTTGGTTACCTATTATTTTTCATGTTTAACTAATAAAACGCATTAATTTGAATCTTATTTATTTATTTAATACTTGAAGCACAAAAAATTGTAGGTACATAGGCGGAATTAGTGCCTTAGGCATTTTCTACCAGTCTACCTTTAGGTCATGCAGAGACAAACAGTGGTAGGTGCGATTCAATAAGAAATAGGAAATAGAAGTAAACATCATCTATAGATCATCATCATCATCGTCAGAAGCTGTTGGTTTGCCTTTTAATAAATGAATAAATAAATCATCTAGGTATTTTAATATTTTACTCGAATGGCCTAAAAGGCTAATAAATCCGTACGCAAAATCCGCGCTTGGTCGTGGAGTTGCGGACACCTGGCCGATAAACCTAACCTAAGGCTAATGAATAAACTTTTTGGCTAAATAGGGTTTTAAGTGATACGTTCTATATTACCAAAAATACTGACCATATACGAGTACATACATGTAAACAGAAAGTGGCTCGTTTGAATTGCTCCCAAGTATAGTTTAGTTGAGTGCTGTTTCTCTTAAAAAAATGGTATACTGCTAATGCATCAGGTTACACTGGAAACTGAGCAAAACATAGTTGCAAATAACAAACTCTAGGCAGGTGACAGTTATAATAGCTGCACGAACACAGTTCAAACCCTCGGTTTTATTGTTACTACTCAACGTCATGAAGCCTAGACACATTCACATTTGACAAAGTGACATTTTCATTAACGATAACGTAGTTCGATAAATTCGAAATATAATATGGAATTCGAAATGCTTTAAATCCATACCTTTTGTTTTTACGAAACTTTGTTATCGTCAATGAAATTGCGACTTTGTCCAGCCGCCCTGGTCAAAGTGATCCACCAATGTGTATTCAACTATATAATACCTGTAAAATCTACCAGCTGTGTTTATATTTTCTCTGCAGCTTTCAAAATCCAAAACAGCATTTTTAAATGTCGAGCATTCCATTTTTCTCGAAACAATCTCGACAACTGTAAGACACAGCAAATCCCATGGATTAATGGGGGCTTTACCGGTTGCCTCGTCATATCTACCTACTTTGTTCCCCAAGAACATCTGACCCACTTTTCACAAATGGATTATTTTTTTTATGTTTTGTTAATACGGTACTTATTTTTACGCCTGTCGTAAGGACGTAATGGCTGGCGGAATTAATGATTACAATGGAGAGAAAAACCACCTTATTTTTCTGGAATTACTAGAGATTTCGCTGTTTATTTACCTAATAGCAGTTGGAGTGTTGTAAGTAGGCAACTCCGATGGATATGAAAACGATATCGATAGGTACGATGAAGTGATGAAAGTCAAAGTCAAGTATCTTATTTGAATTGCACCAATGATACATAAAATGTAGGTAAGTAAAAATGATTCTGTATCCCCTTCCTAAAGGCATGGAGACGAATTGGCAAAAAACTCCATAGGTACTCTTACTCTTTTACAAAAGTTTTTTTGTACAATAACATATTTTCTAAACATATAGGTACTCGTAAAGTACAGGTCCTGGTGTGTAGTACATGCAACCGGTGCGTGTTGACCGAATAAATGAAAGTAAATTACTCCACCTGCTCATCATCCGCTTAGCCTTTTCCCAACTATGTTGGGGTCGGCTTCCAGTTTAACCGGGTGCAGCTGAATACCAGTATTACATGGAGCGACTGCCTGTCAGACCACAACCCAGTAACAGGGTAACATGATACCCCTTGGTTAAACTGGTTGTCAGACTTTCGGGCTTCTGACTACAAGTAACGACTGTCAAAGGTCTACAAATGACAGCCAGGACCAACGTGACCACCAGGCTTAACGTTGGTCCTGGCTGTCATTCCACCCATCCACGGACCGACTTCGTCAAGCGTAGCTTAACCTTCGATCGACCCGTGAGGCTGTTATAATTTAGCCACAAGCTCCTCCAAATTGCTCCACCTGCGACGATCCTTAATTACTCCATATAATTATGTACGGATCATAATTGTTGACATCTTAATACTTTGCTCGCGACTTCATTCCCGTGGATAACTCTCTTAGTTTTGAAAATAAAAAATATAGGTAGTTACAAACAAACGTGACTTTCAAAAAAGGTTCACTAGAGATAGAGACTACTTCCTACAACGTCATAAAATTGCAAACTTAAAATAATATATAGATAGTATAGATGGAAGTACTAAGTGTCGCTATTTTTCCAGAGATCAAACTCGTCGTCCTACTGTATTAATATTTATACTGTGGTCAAACAGCCTCATAGTATGTACCTATTCTTCTATGGCAAAGGTGAGAAGAGTCAAGATATCAAGAATAGCTTATCAGATAGAATACCTTTGACACTTCCAGATATCAGCAACTTGCAAATTCAGCGACGAAACGAGCTCCAATCAAACGACGAGACCTTTATCAGAATTATTAGGATTATTCTCCTTTTGATCTGGTAATTCCCTTTGTCGAAATGGGGGCTAATCAAGTTTTCAAATCGGGACTGAACGATAAAAGAATACTTAATAACCTTCTGCGACTTCGTTATGAGTGTGAAAATTATTTGTTTAGTCGGAATGATGAAATTATATTTATTAAATAAGTAATAGACCTCAATTAGCGCTGGCATTTCCAAAATGACTGATCCTTGAGAAGAAATTCTAAAAGAATCTCAAGGAATTTCTTTTAGCATTATTTATGAAAAATAATACTTAAAGACATACCTTGAGTTTTCACGGTCTTATCTAAGGTTCAGCCATAAGATATATCATTCCAGACATAAGGTATTATTATATTATTCAAATTCAAATTCAAATTCAAACATTTTATTTCGGACCACAGATCCATATTTTGTTAGTACCTAATAATAATATAACTTAGCCTAATGTTAGATTTAATTAAATTTTTAAGTACAACAACAAACAACACTGTATTATTTGGAAAAGCGTATCTGAACACTAACCCAATGACGCAAGAGAGGTGAATCCCACCGGTCTGAAAACACATTCAGGATGCCATTGGAGGAGGAGCGTAAGCGCGCCAACATGGAAGCGCATCGCTTCCGCATGATCGCGGCGAACCCGTCGACGCACGCATCCACGAACATCCCTGACGCGCTACAACGCCGTGGCAACTTCAACAGCACCCTGAATGCGTTATTGTACTGAACGCGCAGGTCGCTGTATGCCCGCTGGGTATACTTAGTCCACAGGCTGCACGTGTAAAACGACTGGCAGAAGGCCTTAAAAAGCGTTATCTTTACAGAGTCAGTACAGCGTGCAAACCTGCGGGCCAGCATGTTGCAACGGACAGCCAACGACCTGCGCTCCCTGTCTATGTCCAGATTATCTTTCAAGTCCTCAGTGACCCAGTGACCCAAATACTTAAATTTTGAAACCCGACCTAAAGGAGACCCAGAGAGTGAGAGCTCAGGCAGCTGTTCATAGGTTAAAGTACCCGATTTAAAAACCAGCCATTCACTCTTCGCGGTATTGTATTTGAGCCCATGAGCCACTGCATAACTCTCACAAACATTGAGAAGCCTTCTCATTGCACTGATAGATGGGCTCAGCAGCACCATATCATCAGCGTAACTGATGTTGTTCACGCAAACACCGTCCACATGACAACCTACATTTGTGCTACTGAGCCTACCTATCAGTTTGTTTATTATGCGAGTCTATGCAGGAAAAAGTCTGGAAAAGCTTTTTGAAGTATGTCGTCATTAGATGAGTATGGTATTTAAACCTGTTTCATAATAACGCCTTTCTACCGAGTTCAAAAGTCCGTTTAGCTTGCCTGGCAATTTTTTATATTTCCGGCAATTTTTTATATTTCCAATCTTCTGATTTTAGATCAATATGTGATTTTCAGCTTAAAAGGTTTCAATTTAAACAAGTACTAAAGATGCTATTAAATCCCATCAAAAACATTTTATGTAAGCTTGGGTGTCAAGACAAGTTCCTTGTTGAAAAGCTATGTCCTAGCTGAGCCACAAATTGTTTACAAACTTTAATACGTCTGAGATCGCCAACCCGTCTTAAAATTTTCCGGGCTTTCACAGATGTCTGTGTTCATGACAAACATGTTTATTAGATACCTACACTAATATTTCGTCTACGCTTTGTAAACACATGATGCCTCGACAACCTAATCTTTCCGTCACCAAAATTGGGTCAAACCATGAAGCAGCCTTATACGCGGCTTATCTATAATGCACCGCTGATTACCATGACAGCCTACCACGGGTCTCTGTTTAAAATTCACGTCATCATCCATCGTGACAGTAACAGTGTCAAAGGCTTTGGACGGTTCGTACACTCGTACTGTGAGACTCACGAGGCACGAGACAAGATCCTGAGGCGAATACCAATGGTAGCCTGCGTGTGGCCATTGCTCCGTGATTTCGTTAGTTTTGTTATCCTGTTTCCTATTCTCAGAATTTCGGGATTGTTTGTCGTGATTTCATTGTCAATCCGTATGAGTACGTAATTGTTGTACGGTATTTGTGTGTCGGTGTCTTTGTTGTTCATCCACGTGTATCGGGTTTATGAGTTATTACTTGAAGTGATCCGGTGTCAAGGTTCAGGCTATTATTTTCGTGTATATTAAATTTCAAAGCAATATTAATACCCACCTGCTTTTTTATGTTGATAGATTTGGGTTTTTACAAGTGGCTAACTAATGACCTGCAGTCATTATGCAGAGTTCATTGATATTGAGTTTCTACTATTAACCTTTCAATCGTGTCAGTTAGAGACATAATAGAAAGACAATTACAGTGCGGCCACCGGTGTATTCTTGGGCTTTAATGATTTAATAGCTAAATATGATCACCGGTGCTGTATGTAAGTATAAGTACGACAATTATCAACTGTAAAATTGATTACAAATAAGGAATAAAGGTTTTTAAATAATAACTTCATCATATAGCCATTCTATTATGAAAATATACAGAAAACTATATCCAACAACAATGAGGTGCGAGATAAGCCGTAGTGGGGTTATTTTAATGTGATTGGCGCGGCCACCATCCTACCATCCTACTTTCCACCATCCACGGCTACCGTCCCCCGTCTCGCGTCGCGTCACTGCATTATTAATGCATCCCTTATACGAGACACAAAGCTGTAAAGTGTGGTTAACCATTGTTTTGACGAATGAAAATATTCTTAGGAATTTCCCCAAAAACAATTCGGTATTGACTGAATAGAAGAATTACTACTTCTTTTATGTGCAAATTAAGACCTGCGGCTTTAAGGATATGAAGTTCCTAATCGCTTCGGAGTTAAGCACTGTTCTCGATAAATATTATTCGTAGGCAAGTTCTCAATTAGTTTTGTGATTCACTTTAATTGTTTCAAACCCGCAGTGTTTCGAGCCTAATATATATTTACTGCACAACGAAAAAAACAATATGTATGTCACTATGTTATTTAAAATCTAACTGACTACCTAAAGTTCTTGATCACTTAAAGAAAATTTGGTGACATCTATGTACAGACGCCAGCATATCAACCTACCCCGAACTGTCAAATTTTCCCAATTGAACACGAACCTTAATGTGTTTAGAATAAAGTTGAAAACCTATCAAAGTTTGACACATTGGGGTAGATTGACGTACTGGCGTCTGTACACTCTCAACTAGAAAAAATATTCCGACTTTTTCTCACAATATTTTTCTAACCACATCAGCTGCAAACAGGTCCCTTGTTATAACGACATTGTTGGCTACACTTTCGGCTTCTATACCTCTGAACTACGCGCAAGCTTCATAACTAATTATTTCGCTGCATTTAGGAATTCCCTTTGCTTCGTCAAAGTTGGTGAAAATATTGAAATAACTCCTATTCAGGGGCTCTGCTGTTGTTTCTATTAAAATAATTTCTTTTGTCGCCACAAAGCGAAGAATTACATTAGACTTAATTTTGGGGACTTAATATAGAGTCTAGCTAGGGAATTTAAAGTATTTTTATGGATTAATAAATAAGTGTTGTTTCAGAAAGATACACCGTACAGAACCTGGATTTATTACCAACATTGGTAATAAATACAGGTTCTTCCTCGTCTGAAATCGTCAACCCGCCTTGAGCAAACGTAATAATAAATGCTCGTAACTTCTCTGCATGAGAAGAGGCCTTTGCACTGTAGAAAGGAAGTTGTAGGCTGTTGTCATTACATACTTATTAATTTAAAGTACTAGTAGATTACTTCTTGTTTCTTATTTAATCAAAAAATCAATAACAATGCCAGTTTTATTGTATTTAGTTAGAATTGTTTAAAGCCAATTTTAATTAACCAATTTTAATTACTTAGCGAAATTAACGGTTCAATTTTTAACTTTTGGCACTAAGCTGAGCGTTGAAATTCCAATAATGCGTTTGTATTAGACTCTTACAGTCAGTTTCGATTACCCGCTAAAGTCGTAGTTTGAAGATAAGTAACCTTTCCAAATAATTGAGTTTTGAATTACAAAAAGATTTTTCAAAATTTGACTGGTAGTAATTCCTGAGATTAGCGCATTAAAACAAAGAACACAGCAAATATCTTCAGTTTTTTTTTCACACAAGTGTAGATAAATTTTGTGCTATCTAGTGTTTATGAATAAATTAAAATTTAAAATAATATAATAGTTTTTATTTATACTTAGAGTAGGTACAGATGCAATACAATAATATATTATAATACATATGCAAGAAAATATGCTGTTGTATGGAAAATGCTTCTTATGAATACAAGTATACGTGTTTCTAAAGCAAAAATAACTTGAAATGAAGTACCTACTGAATACAGTACCTGCGAACTGAACTCCTCTCCCAAAAACTAAACCTTACAACCAGAACTTAGACCAGTTAGCTTCGGTCAGCGCCAACATTCCTCGCTGCGTCGACAATACTGATGCCTCAACCGTAATTGTTCCGTGGGGAAACCGGACCAAATAAGACAATAGAAATAATTATTAGTCTGATACCGGAGAATTCCGGGCTTTCACCGTGACAATGCGGCTCTCTCTCCCTATTGTCGTGTATGAAAATCTATTTGAAATGAAACCTACAATATAATCTCCATAATCTGAGGTTCAGTACACATAATCCAAAAATTGTATAGCTGGACATTTTGCGGGAATGGATTCTGTAAGGATTAAACGTTTGAATTATTACAAGAAGGTTAACATTATACTTCTATAATTCAATTAACCATCTTATACATACTTACAGTTAATATCCATTATCAACACAAACAGGCTTTATAAGACCATAATTAGAAGAATAGATATAAAAGATAAACGAGTAATTTAATGTTATTTAATAATTTTGATATGCAACAAATTTGCAGTGCCCATACAGGGTACATGTTTTAATACTGTGTCATAAAATTTTAATGCATGCCTAATATCCAGTGTTTTACATGTCAGGAAATAAACAAATAAATAAAAAATAAAAATAAAGACATGTAAACCAGTTTTTGGTGCTATGGCTCTAAACTTATATGCTTACATGATAATATCATTGCTGACATGCCTATAAAACATAAATCTAATAATGATCCTCATCCAAAGTCAATTCGAAATTCGAAAACGAAGATAATTAGAATAAACAAGTAAGTAGTACCTAATACATCTATTTACCTTATCTACCGTGCAATATCTTTAATTACTTACTACTTAGTTAATAATAAATTACAGCTAATATATAAATAAATATATAAAATAATTACCTAATATATAATTTAGAAAATATCTATTAATAATAAATAAATAAATATATAAATAAATAAATATAGAAATATTAATAATAAACAAAATTAACATAAATCTACTCATAAATAATATCTACTTAAATATCTAAATATAAGATTTACTTCCTTCATTTCAATATTATTATGTTTTTAAACAAAAAGCGCTTCATCCTCTCCTCTAAAAACTAACTTGCTGTGCCCGACAGGGTCCATAATTGTTTCTCTATAATTTACCTACCAGCCTTGTATACATTATGGAATGCAATAAAGTATTGAGTATTGAGTATTGAGTATTCTTATCCGACTCAGAGTGAGTTTAAAAAATAATACACGTGACTTAAATTCACGCCTTTTTACCATGGGGGTAGGCAGAAACTTCAGAGCGCCATCTGCAACGATTCATATATAGTTCTTTTACTTCGTTTAATAAAAAGTAGGAAGAGCTATTTTTTTTTTCGATTTTTTTCATTTTTATGTTGGTATGGTTATACCGGACACACCGTGCAGTAAACCGCACGATACTGGTAAAAAAACTGACCTTATATTCTATTGAAACTGGCGCCAAGTTCAAGGGTTACGCTCATAAATTTGGTCATACATGCACACCAGTTGCGAGCTTTTGCGAGAAAGGGTAATAATGTAATCGAAGAGAGTATTTTGACTTCCTCAATACCTACCTTCTTTCTTGCCTGGTTTATGTCATTAGCGTTGTCTACAATACACAGGACTTAAACATAACAATTTATTGATAAACTACAGGTGATGCTCTACCTAAACCTTCAAGACGTACAAGCATGATTTCATTATGCTTTTTCAATGTTTTTAAGAGCCCTCTTCACATAATACATACTTGAAATTCTAAAAGTTCATTTAGTACAAAATTTCCTCGTGTCTGCAATAAATTTCATTCCCTTACCACGAGCATTTCAGGTGTCCACCGCCGTCACTCTATAAACAGTACATAAACCCGTCCTACTTACAGGCTAGTGTTTGGCCACAGAACAATTTTAAAACAGTATTGCAACTATTAATTTAAATTTATTACTACAATGCTCACAACAGTAGATCAGCGCTTGTCAGAGTTCTGAGGTACATAAGCAAAAACAACCGACTTAAGAACGTCTTCCTTTTGAATATGTCGGATAAAAAAAACACTATAGCACAACTCACTGACACATTTGTCACTTTTAACACGCATATTTGAGACACCTAAGATTCAGTTTGCGCTATAACTTAAAAAAATGACGTCTACAATAATCACTATGAAATTTATTTAATTTACTTTTGGATAAAGTTGACATGTTACTGCAATGGATTTAAATTTCGAATAGAAGACGGCGCGTGCTGCATAAAACCATCGATTCAGGCGTTTGTTTGAAGTTGTTCTACTGTTAGCTTTACGAGTATGCACTGTGGTCTGGCTCACCGGCTGCCACTAACTAATTTTATTAATTTTAATCACCACGTTTCGCGTGTCCACCTTCATTAACTCTCACCTTTTGATATATGGACGCTACTGAAATAACTTTCAATGGTAGTTTTATGAACTTTTATGGGGTACCTACTCATTTTTTTTCAATTATTTTTCGTCATAGTGATATAATGTAGGTATGTGATATCTTGTATGGTGTAGACTAAATATTTACCCGGTATCACTGACACTTATAAACCTGCCTAGCCTTTTCCCAACTGTGTTGGGGCCGATTTCTAGTTTAACCGAATGCAACTGAATACGAGAGCGACTGGCTGTCGAACCTCCACAACCCAGTAACTGGGTAACACGATACCCTTTGGTTAGACTGGTTACCGGTATCACTGACACTAACAACTTAAGTTTTGTTTCAATAAAAGCTTACTGTTTAGTGTAGTGTTATCGACAAAGACATTCACTACTTAGGGACAATAGACGGGACATCATGAACAAAATTTTCATCGGATTCTTTATTTATTATTTATTTATTTATTTAAAACCTTAAACTACCATTACAGGGTTTACCCTAATGCGACAGCTAAGAACTTAAACTAATCAAAATGATAATACATTAAAACTGTACATTACTTACAACATAATAAAAAAAAAAAATATTACTATAAATAAATTTTATATTAAGCGAATTCTCTGAAACAACATGTAAACACATCAATCTGAGTTTGAAGACTATTGATGGTGCGGATAGCTCTTGTAAGAGGTGCTTTGGCGAGTAAGTTAGTTAGTTAGTTAGTTCTTGTATCCTGGTGGACATAAAAGTCCATTAGTCTAGGTTAGTGTGTTTTGATGACTGATGTCAAATAAATATTTTTCTTTCTTTCTTTCTTTTCTTTCTTTTAGTACGCTTTGCTGACACTGTTATAATTGTAAGATGGCGTTACTATGACATGAGATCAGATTGAGTTCGGAAAAGTGCGTTACAAAAAGTTGGCCAAGCTGCGACTCATTGCGTGCTCCGTACGTTTTCATAATTTTGAATCTTACCGCTCCCCGCGCTTAGCCGCCGCTCACAGCGGTAAGATCATGAACGGGTCGTTAGACCTTAGGTTATCAAGGAAACACATTACCGGGTTAAGAAGTATCAAACAAATAACATAACATAAAGTCACGCCTGTAATCCCCGAAGGGCTAGGCAGAGGTGTACCTGGTAGTACACCCACATTTCGCCAGTTATGTTTAAGTCCCATGTAATAGGGGGCGAGCCTATTGCCATCAAACGGGCACAAATCCCGACTCCGGGCTGCTACTGAGAAATTCCAGATAGAAAAACTCAAAAACACTTTTGCCCGACCTGGGGATCGAACCCGGGACCTCATGCTCAGGAGTAGCACTGGTGACCACTAGACCAACGAGGCAGTCAAAAAAAAGAAAATTATCCTTATTGTAAATCCAGGAAATCGTTAATCTGTGTGCCAATTTTCACCCAAATCTGTTAAACGGTTTACGCACAATTGAGCAACAAACATCTAAACATATTCACAAACTTTCACATATATAGTACTTAATGTTTGCAACTGAAACTTTAGCGTAAGACAATTTTGTATAATTTTAAGTTCCAATCTTGAGGCTCCAGAAACGGTCTTACTTATCCCAAGAAGCAATTTCCCCTCCATACAAAACCGATTCAAGTATCACGTCCCTATCCCTTTCAAAGTATCGTTAAAACTTGTATGAAACGATAAGGATTATTGTTAATGAGGCCCGTAATGACGTAACAGTCTCCATGGTTTATGACGTCACAGTTATGGTGTTTTTTATGGCCCACAATGGCTTTTTCGTACAGATAAGTCTATGGGTGGATTAATGTGACATGCGACTACTGTGGGTTTTTATTTCATAGTTTATTCTAACCTGCAGTGCGGTTCTGTGGAAATCACCGCGTGATAACATAGGTGAAGTGAAGGCGAACTGAAATAATGTTAATGCATTGCATTGATAGTTCACGTCACACAATTTCTCACGGACTTTTACTAAACTGACCGGCTGATTAGAATTCTTAAATATTTATCCCACCAAAACCATTTCATGTAAAATGTTGCCAAGACGATCACATAAGGTTTGCCCTGTGAAAAAGATATCAGATCTCATGTAGAGCCGCCAAGCTTCTAAATCTACACGGCCTAACCTACCGACCCTTACTTCACAAATACTACATATCAGTAAAAATGTATGTTAAATTAGTCTATTAATGACATCATATCCTGAGAATATGAACTCTCTGATACATCGGAAACCAACTCTATGAGGGTTCAAAAAAACGACGAAACACTTCGAGAAAAGGTAGGTAGTGCTCTTGCGCTTCGTTTGGCTCGTCTTGGCGGGGACACTCCCGTGCTCCCAGATAATAATACCAGCCTATTACTGTCCCATTGCCGGGCAACGGAATGAAAGAAAAATAATAATCTAGGATAATTTTATGGTCAGGAAATATAACAACAAAAACTCCTTATGTCAAACATGTAAAAAATAAAAACAAAAGACCGTTGCGAGGCCAAAAAAGCCCCTATATTAGCAGGATGCTACGATATTAAAAGTATTCTTTTGATTCAAAGAAAGCACGAGCATTGATCGCCACGCTTGCTCAAGGTTTCAGACTTTGGTAAACTATAGTTCTAGGTTTCGTCACGATAATTTCATTCACCGATGTCAATGATGTCCAAGATAAACTTAGAAAGTAGGTAGGTAAGAGACTTTTGAAGTGAAAAAGTCAACTAAGTACTTGCCAAGATTTAAATCCGCAACCTCATTCATGAGTGACAGGCGCTTTAACTACTAGGCCATTATTACATTAAAATTCTTAGTAGTTTAACTTTTCAACGCCATTTTATTTTTATTTAAGCCTTGACTGACCTTTTTCCAAGACCTAGAAATGTCAGGTAGAAATTAAATTACCGAGAAATTTTATGTTAAATTTATTTCTTGGCGGCCATCTTTGTCTTACAGGTAAAATAAGTCCGTTCTAAGAAAGTGAGATAAATCGCTAATTTTCTCAGAGCTCAAAGAAAATGGTTTGCGGCACTAAATTTTAATGACATCGACTTGGTTGGCGAAGCGGTTGAACGATTTGCTGTTGCACTACGTATACTGTACTGTACTTCATTTCTGATCAGATTTTTTAATTTCTAAATACAAACATTTTATACTTACATAAATTACACCCAGAACAAATGATCATGCTCATCACACAAACATTTGTCTAGGGTGACAATCGAACTCACGACCTCCGGCATAGCACTCAGTGCCACTATCCACTAGACCAACAGGCCAGTTAACCAGAAACTAGAGTTGAATTGACTCCAAAAACAAAACACAATCAAATTCTTTTCGCAGTATCACGCACTAATCCGACCTAGAATTACTGGAAGCGATTAATTATGTCGTTTATCAAAACGCCAACACTTCAGATATTTATTGTGATAACAAAAAAAAAAACACGCAAACGAACGAACGAAAAAATTAAACGAAAGACACATTGTAGGATGAATTGTATTCGTTAGTTACTTACCTTCATTATTATTCACCCTTTTTAAAGCCTCCAAATGTTTCCAGGACATAAATCATGGTTACCTTTAGTGAAATAACTACCTATTCCTAATGAATAGTTAACGAAGGATATGGTACGGTGTATTCCGAAAAGATAATTATCTATGTTATTCAGGAGGGGCTCGTGGCTAAATAATGGAAGCAACATGGGTTAATCGAAGGTTAAGCTACGTGTACCGAGGTCAGTTTGTGGATGGGTTACCATTTCAAAGCATGTTGAGCGGTTCGTCCCAGCTAGCTATTCGCAGAATATTGATAGTTGTTACAGATTGGTCAACATTATCATCGGCCTTCGACCCTTTTACCGTGTTAGGTTCGGCTTCCAGACTAACAGGAAGCAGCTAAATATGTACCAGTGCTTTTTTTATTTTATTTTTTATTATTCGCCTACCTCTCATGCACGAGGTTGTGGTTCAAATCCGGGCAAGTACCAATGTGACTTTTTCAATTCATACATAGGTACTTTCTGAGTTTATCTTAGACATCATTGACATCGGTGAAGGAAAAACATCGTGAGGAAACCTGGACTTATAGTTAATATAAGTTTGAAATCGCCAATCCGCCTTGAGCAAGCGTGGTGATCAATGCTCAAGCCTTCTCTGTATGAGAAGAGGCCTTTGCCCTGCAGTGGGACAGTAACAGGCTGGTATTATTATTATTATTATTTTATTTATAGGCACGCGTTTGACCACTATCTCACCTAATGGTAAGCGATGATGTGGAAGACGATGAACGTCGCCACACGTCGTGTGTTTACATGATCTGACCGCCTTATTACCTCAACCCCCTTAAATAAACTAGAATAATTAATTGTTAATTCATAATACTCAATATTCAATACTCAATGTTTATATTACAATTTGATTATACAATTACAATTATACTTTCATGAAGTTTTTACGTCATTATTTTCTGATAGGTGTGAATAATTTATTTTGTTTTGTTTCTAGTTTACATTTATTTTAATTTAAAATTTGTTTCATTTTGATCTCATTAGCTCTCATTTTGTATGTATTTGTAATTTCATTATGTTTTCTTTTTAACTTTAATTTGATTATTTGTAATTATAATAATACTTGAATGTTGGTCGACCTATTATTGGCGACTGTATATTAAGTCTGATGCTTATTACTATTATTCTAATGTAATGCTGTAAACAGAAGCTGTTGGTTTACCTTTAATAAATAAATAAATAATCTAGTTGTTAGACTTTCGGGCGTCTGAATACACGAACGACTGTCAAGCCCACAAGGGACCAACCGCTTAACGTGCTATCCGACGCACGTAGTTAACATCGAGTGTGAGTCGTTATTGATAGGTAGAAGCTCCAAAGTGTAACAACCAGTCTAACCAATGGGCTTTTAGATAAAAATTTAGTTTTTAGTCACTCATCTTGATTACAAGAAAATATTCGACACCTATTTTATCTTTTTTCAAGTAATCAAAAAATAACGGCGGTACATCGAGTCAAAATGTCGCATTACGTCACTGGCCAGTACAGTTTATACTAGACTAGCTTCTGCCCGCGACTTCGTTCGCGTGAAGTTTCGATATCGCATCGCATCGCCTGCTTGTGCTACATATACCCTTTTAAACTACGCAAGCTTTTTCGCGCTAGCAACATTTCTTATTGCTGCTCCGCTACTTTTGGTCATAGCGTGAGCCTTCCTCGATAAATGGAATATCCAACGCAAAAAGAATTTTTCAATTCGAGCCGGTAGTTCTTGAGATTAGCGCGTTCAACCAACCAAACAAACAAACTCTTCTGCTTTATAATATTAGTATAGATAATGACTTTACAAGCCCCCTCTCCTCAACTTTAATGCGCCTATTATAATCTAAGCATTTTCCATCAATTTCAAAAAGAAAAAAATACTTGTGTATTATTTTGGACTAAAGATGGACTTATTCTATTTTGATGTTCATATTCTGTCAAACAACCTATTGGTAGGTACTGTACGTGTGACCTAGTAGCTTTGTTGTGAAGGTAGATGGCAGTCACTTCATGTAAAACACTGGTATTTCACTGGTATCCAGTTAGACTGAAAGCCGAGCTTAATAGTTTTATTTTTTTTATTTTTTTTGTTTGTTGCCCTTTTAATACCAAAAAACGTGTCTTAATTTAATATCTTTGTCTTTTGTTATTTTTTTTTATTATTGTTAGGTTAGCGTTTGACCACTATCTCGATAGTAAGCGATGATGTGGTCATCAGCAGTCATAGCTATCAGGAAGTTAAACACCGACTCTGGCAGAGAATTCCACTCAACTAGCTGTACGCACAATTAAAGTTTTCTCAAAACATTAAGTGGAATTTCGGTCATTTTATAATATGAATGACTTCTCCTACTTATTTCATGAACATTGCATCTCAATGGTTTATCATTTGGTTTGCCTCCAGCAATACACGTGTTGTATGTAACATGAATTCGAAATCATAACAATGAATATAACATTATTTTTTACATGACGAAACGGAATCCTGATCAAAAGAAATTGATAGGAATTCCCTCCTGATTTACCCCGTAGGATGCTTAAGGTAAATATTTTATATCTAAACATGAGGATAGATGTGTAAGAAGAAAAATAATATACATAAGTATTATGTTAGTTCCCCACTTCCTTGTAAAACCAACAAAAACAAAATTTTTGGAGCTTTAACCGGGTGTATAACCATAATGCGGATGAATGGGAGTGACATGTTCTTAGTTTTGACTACAAGAAATAATTGCCCGAATGTTGGCTTCGAACCCGATCGCTGCGGCATCCACCAGGTCTAATTGTGAATCTTAACAATCCAGAGACCGATAAAAATGCAACAAAAAAAGAATGAGCCAAATAGTAGTCGCTTTTAAGTAATGTGCGACAAAACAAAAACATTTTTGGCACTTGATAAATAAAAACACAGATATGCACATTTTTAGTATAAAGACTGCATAGAGAGAGACTAAAGTTAAAATTAATATTGTATACTAGCTGCCCCGGCAAACTTCGTTGTGCCTTAGAGTCAATTTATTGCTCTTATCATTTTTTTTTGTATTAGATATACATACGTTTAATAAGACGACAAGAAATAGATCCAAACTAATAATAACTACTACTACTTTTTAAGTAGTAAGTCTACTGTGATCTTATTTCAACATTTTGTGTTCGATAGAATTAAAATTACAACATGTATATATAACCTAACCTAACTCACCATACCTATCCCCTATCCTATAGCTAACCTAACTACCTTACTGAAATGCATTGATTTAAAAAATTCTAAATTCATCATTTTAATCTGAACTATTGCCTCTATGTTACATACAATTTATACCTATAGTTTTCCCGGTCTACTTTAAGTTCTATTTGCAAAGAATTATTAAAGTTCGTCTCTGTCGTCATTGTTAATTACGTAAATTGATTTTTGAAATACTTATAAGACTTTTTTATGCTACATAAAACCTCTTAGTTTAGTAACAAAATAAATTTCAGAACGTAGGTGCGTATTATAAATTGACAACCTTACCTTCTTGGGTTTAGCTTAAGACTTGTCAATTTCAAATTGTCACCTGATAATGAACTGGGAAGTTTGACTCCTGTCATGTCATCCAAGATGGCGCTGCGTTTGAAAAATGTTTGAGGCAACCGATATTCTTGATATTTATTTTTTCGAAGACTTTTCATGTTTTTATTAATTATTATGCTATATGCTATTCTGGACAAAGACAAATCCAAAAAGACCAAAATCATTCACATTGATCCAGCCGTTCTTGAGTTATAAATGGTGTAACTAACACGACTTTCTTTTATATAGATATGCTTTCTGACAGGACATTATAAACTTATTATTTGTTACCTTTCATTTTTCTATGACACACACCTTAAAGTTTATTCCGTTTTTACAAATAAAACAAAAATTGAACTGAATCGAAAACCTTTGTTCCAAAATTATAATCGAAATATCAGCTTCGGCCTTGATTTGTAAGAATCTTTCTGGAACAGTTCTTCTTTCTATCTCATTACTTTTATTACTTTCCGAACGGTTGGACAGCAAAAATGTTCGATGACTCGAAAAAGATATCCCACAAGGCCACTTGGCCATTAGTACTACAAGGCCTTGATAAGGGCCATACACTCGAGGGCCACGAAAAAGGATGATAAAATGTTTGCTCCTGAAAAAGGTACACGACATCAATATTTTGGCAGGTAATGCTCTAAAAGCGATCTACCGAGGCCAAGAAAAATGGTCATAGGAAGTAATAATATCATTCTGCAAGGCTATTGGTTAACTTTTCAATGCTTGTGACTAGGTTTCCAGTTGCACCCCGAATTTTGATGAAAACAGAGAATTTACAGAAATTTATATAGTATTGCACTTTAAGTTGACTATAGTTACGGTGACTATCAGACGCGGGGTACTGTACGCTTCGTCACATCTTTGCGAGCGCGCATGACGGCATCCTAGATACACAAGCCAGTACAAAACTAGCTGTTTGACAGTAATCGTTGAACTCTTCGCCCAGTGATCAACACTATGAACACTGTAAACGGAGATACGCATTTAGCCCTGCTGAAGACTGTCCCTAACTGAGCCAATACACTAATGATTTAAATATATTAACTTCTTGAATTATTGCAGCAGTATCTGTTTTACTTAATCACAATTAAAACTACTCCTATAAACTTAATTACAATACAGGTGATTATCTTAAAACGAGAAAAATTTTCAGCGGCTCTTCTACTCATTATTAAGAACAACTTTCATTGTGACAAATCGAAAATCGTGTAAAAAAAAGTTTCTGTTGCGTAAAAAAGTTTGATCCCTAATCGACTAGAATGTGTTAAACAGCTGATATTTTTTACGAGAATTCCCTATTCATGGGTTAAATAAGGATAATACTGCGAAAATTTGCCGTATAGGTAGTAATATAATCACTCTGTTTATATCACTACAAATGTATACTAAAACTATGTAATTTAATAAAAAATAATGGAACAGAAAATAAATATAATTCTTAGATTTAAGTACCAGTAGATAGGGTTTATTATCTACTAATGGCTTTTGCTACGTTCAAAGAGAAATAAAAAGGTTTCTCAAGACATTTTCCAACCATTTAAGAAGTCACAATCATTTGTGTCTTTATTTTGTTTTAGTTAGGTTTTTTAATATAACAGCTCTATTTTCTCCAATATTGCCACGATAGAAGTATTATGGTGTATGTTGCACTATCGTCGAATTTCTCTGAATTCACGTGTAAAAGTATGTACAGACGCCAGCACATCGCCAGCACATCAAGTTACCCCAATGTGTCAAATTTTCCCAATTGAATATGAACCTTATTCTGTTTGACATAAAGTTGAAAAACGATAAAAAAAAATTGACACATTGGGGTAATTTGATGTGTTGGCGTCTGTACATTAAAGCCTAGGTTTTCTTGTTTTAACGATGTGTTCCATCTTTTTTACTTTATTATTAGTGATAAAGAAAGAAAGAAAAAGCGTTTATTGGCAATAGCTTGACTGTGCGTGTAACTAAAAAACACAAAAATGGCATGCGCCAAAAGGTTCATTTCAGCGGTAATGCCAGACAGATGCTGAGATGCTGCCTGACGCTGATTTTCACATGCATTTCATATGCAACTTAGAGAACCAGCACTAAATGTGAAGTGACTCTTACTCACTTCACATTTAGTGCTGGTTCTCTAAGTTCCTACGTAAATAATAAAAAAGTGCATTGCATTAGTAAAAAAAAACATTTTATTTTGTTATTTCCAAATTCAAGTGTATTGTAGGAATTGCAAACTATGGGTACTCGTTCTACCCTAAAATAATGTGATATCCCAGTGGTTAGCATTTCGTCTTTCATGAATAGGGTGTTCAAAGGGTAAGTAGGTATCACTGTGGCTTTATTTTATCTCAAACTTTACTAATATCTATGAAGGCAAACATCGCGAGTAGTTCTGGATTCGTATAAGTCTAGAATCGCCAGCGCATTACTGACTATGCCTTATCTGTATAATCCTCTGTCCTACAGTGGGGCAGTACAGGCTGGTATTATTGTTATGTTATTCAATACTACTTTACCAGTAAAACTGCCAGCAAGTAAATGCACGTAGGTAACCATTTTTCCCATGGTAAAAGACAGAAACTATAGAACGCCAGCAACAACGATCTTACCTTCCACCAGTCTGCCTGGACCTATAGGTACTTAATATAAGTTTGAAACCGCATTAGAATTGAAAGTTTATGGACATAACTCATTCATAATTGAATAATGTATTCTGGTTTATTAATTAATTTGGCATGGAATTGTATCTAAAAATTATGCTTAATGAATTGTTATGGTACCTATGATTAATGGATTATGATAAATTTTATTTCGGTTTATGCACCATCTCGTCCTACCAATTTGCACGTACGCCACGAAATGCGGCTGAACATGTTAGAACTATTTTGAATATTGTCACTATCTTGCATGCAATGTACACCATGTTTAAACAAATAAAATTTACTTTACTTTTCTTACCGCCAATCGATTTTAAGTATCTCGGTAGCCAAAAGTGGCAGTAACAGGCTATATTTTTATATTTTATCTATAATCATTCAAGCACGCTGGTTTCGAGTACTACACACCTGACCATTAGAAGAACATTACCAATAAGGTCAGTGTATGGCCTCCGATAAAACTGTCGGATTTAGGTCAAGTAAAGAACGGCCCTTTTTACACTCCACATCTTATATTAACACCGTGAAGGCAGCGAATTACGGAAAGCGATAAAAAAATAACACCTTCAGAGGAAATATTAATAAAAAGTCCGACATCTCAACATTAATAAGTGAACCGATAGCCGATAACGTACCCTTTTACGTTCGCTTTATCAATAACTTGCCGCCAAAGGCTCTTTAATATGGCAAGGGTGTTCGGAAGTGGAGATATCCCGAATATTTTATTCAGTGAGGTAAAGAGGCTGACAAAGAAATGCGAGTTAGATGGTTGCCTAAATAAACTGGGAGGTACCGTCGGTTCTCGGGTGATCTGCATTCCTTTGTTATAACGAGAGCAACTCGATTTGATCATAGGGATTTAATTCATTAGCATCTGGGTTACCTTCTAAATTCATCTCTTTGATGAGAATGGTTTCACTTTTATGATTGACAGATTTAAACGCGTCTCATGTATACGGCTGTTAGTCTCAATCCGGACAAGTGAGTGTTTTGTCATATTTACGTAAAAGGGCACATCAAGCTACCCCAATGAAGGAAGTAACTTTGATATTTTTTAACTTTATTACAAACAGAAAAAAAAACTTGTTCAACTAGAAAAAAAATGTCGGTTTGGGGTAGCTCCATGCGCTGGCGTCTGTATTTTAAGTTTATTTTAGACATTTTTAACGTTAGTAAAAAAAATCTAAACTAAATTCCTATTCATGTGGATTCAAATCTGGGTCAGTGCCAATTCGACTTTTTGAATTTACTTTTTATCTTATTTTATAGTTAGAAAGCCTAGACTTAGTTAGTATAAGTCTGAAATCACCAATCCGTTTAGAACAAGCGTGGTGATCAATGCACGTGCCTTTTCTGTATTTAAGAAGTCATAGCTCTCCAGAACGGTAACGGGCGGGCTTCTTACTTTTGTAAAGAATTTAATGTTCCAATACAAACAAATTGTTCGACTTTGACTTTAGCTCAATTAATATAGTAGGTACACTATAACTACGATGTATTTTTCTCGATTTTCCATTGGTAACATTCGAATAGTAAGTAACACAACCCCGGACCGTGCCCGAGGCGCCGCCATTATTTATTTAACACACTCAAAGGAAGACTAGTTAGATAATTGCTCCTTCCAATCCCCATTGAAAATACAATAATCCCTCAAACAGGATAAAATGGAAACCTAAAAACAGTAGGTTATGTGAGAGAAACAATTAGGTAATTGATTTAATATTTCATAAGTTTCATCTTACCTTTTTTGTTTTATTTTTTTTAAAACATGCCTAAGCAAGCTTTTCCCTGGTCAAGTGGACTTGAAATGCTTGACATTATCGTAATGTCAATACGAACGAATTTTAAGTTTGAAACAATTTTAAAGCCTAGTAGTTTACCCACAAATGTGACTTTAAAAAAAAATTAGAACTGAGTATTTTCAACCGACCTCAAAGAAGGAGGAGGTTAAATGTTCGTGTGTATGTATTTTTTTTTAATGTATGTTACCTTATTTTTGCTTCAAGATCTGGTGCTGATCTTCAGAGATATACAATGGAACTCTTCATAAATAGACGGCAAATCTGTCGTGATTGCTGGAATCGCTTGGATGTTTATTGTTTATACAACATCATGACGTATCATCACGCCTGTATGCTCTGACGGGTGCTCAGATGTGTACCTACTATATATCTAGATTTCGAAAGTTAGGTATGTTGAGTTTCATTAATTAGGGATAAATGGATAACCCTATTACTATGACATGTGTAACAATTAACAATATAAAATAAATTCATGGCAAATATTTGTATGGGAACCACTAAAAATAGAAAAATAAAAAACTTTTTGCAAAAAATAAAACCGATTTCAAAAAACACTAACTGGTGTAAAATAGCTCTAAATTCGGAAGTCGGTGGCCCATCATGAATAAGACAAAACCACCAAAGCCACAGACTTCCTAATTTAGAGTTATTTTACACCAGTTAGTGTTTTTTGAAATCGGTTTCATTTTTTCTTTTTCGGAATTTTATTACCATAAAGTGTGAAATCGCTAACCCAACTGGAGGAATTGTGGCTAATGCTTGTTCCTTCTCTGTGTAAGAAAAAGCTTGTATCCTGCAGTAGGACCATAGAGTAGAATAGTGACAGGCCGGTATATTTATTCAATTTTTTATTTTGAATAAAACACTATTTCCCGGAGACTGGTGTTAACGCAAGCGCTATCTATCTGCGTAATTAATCAACGCAGCAACGTGAAGTCTCAGATGTTGGGGTGCAATCTGGCGGAACCAATGAGCGTGGACCGTTGTCCGCTAACTTCATGTGGCAGATTCTTCAGGAAGATTCGAAACATTCGACGATCTAGACATAAGTCATATTTTTTCATTGTACCATATATTTTTTCCAACATTGTTCTCTTTAAATTAGATGAAATAATAAAAACAACTGGAATTGTGCCCTACTCTTGGTACACCTCTGTCTAATCCTTCTGGAATAACAGACGTATATAAAACACTATGTATTAAATTGTATATGTATATACATTCCTAGTTCTGTCTCAAACTCAAATATCCCAAGACGTTCCATTTTTTTTCTGATTTTAATTACAACAGCTTTTTCTGTTTCCATAAACCAAAATCCTCTAAATTTGTAAACTAAAGTGTTACCTACTTAGCCAGTGAGTTTCTAAGCCCGTAGTTAGTTGCCACCCAGGTACACATAGAACTTTGCCAAACTAATGAGTCACTTATCTTTCTAACTGGATTTGCTCGAGTTTCAGAAACGGACTACTGATAGTGTTATTTTATATCTTTATCAATGACAGAAGTAGGAAATTGTGTTGTTTCTGCAGCAAGCACTTTTCAATGTTTGATTAATCGACTTAGTGTGTGATCGGTGCTGACTTTAAGACAAACGATAGTCGTTTCGCCTGCACATAGCAGTTGCACTGTGGACAATAAAACAGTACAAACAATCCATTATATTTGTATTTTGACCGTTAAGAATACCTGCCACAGTATGAAAACCCGACTCAGTGCAAGTAAAGGGGAATGCCCATCGGCCACACAAAAAAATGCCTGAAATGAACAACAATGAAATATACGCCAAATTGCACTATAAATCGTAGGGAACCCATGACAATTACAATAATTATCAAAAAACTTGGTAGAA
Source organism: Euplexia lucipara (assembly GCA_921972225.1). Taxonomy (NCBI): domain Eukaryota; kingdom Metazoa; phylum Arthropoda; class Insecta; order Lepidoptera; family Noctuidae; genus Euplexia; species Euplexia lucipara. Next base: position 4,267,838 of record OV179150.1, read on the forward strand.
GCCAGTTCCAAACATTTTTTCTAAAATATAGGTTAAGTCAAGGTTAAGGATACTACGTACTTCATCATTTTGCACTGATATGAGATTACATCTCATCGTTGCAATATCGAGATAGCAATGAATACAGTGTACGTTTCTATCCATTCTTAAATGTACACGGTGCACAAGTCCAAAACAACAGCAGAGTCGTATCCGCCGTCAAAAAGCCGGTTTGACGTTTAGGCGGGTCTAATCTAAGTCGTGTTCAAAAATGGGTAACGTGTGCAGAAGTAAAATCAAAATCCTTAAAAAATAGCCACAGTCGTCGTTATAATATAATATCCTGAATTTACTCGAGCCGCAAACGCAAAAATCCGCAAAACCATGAATCGAAAAAATGAAAATGCATTCATGTCAAATTGTGAATAAGGCAAAGGACATGTGATGCATAGAGCCTACGATACGATTTGCAATTCGAGTTTTTTATTTTGATAAAATTAAATATTCATACGCTTATACTATTTTAATTATATTTACGGTATTAATAGGTCGAATAATATTAAATGAATGATAACTATGCAATAATTCCATAAAATAGTTCGATTTCGATCGAGTTAGATTATTTGCCGATTTCTGTTTGGCTGAATGTCGATTACTCATGTCAAATAAACGCTGACCGCCATTATAAATTAAGAATGACTATGACGGTTATCAAAATAAATATTTTAATTATCGTTATATTTTCACCCTAGGTGAACAAACTTGAGATACATTTCGTTGTATATATTTTATTCTTGATAGAATTAAGGACTATTAGTAGTTTCTGTCTATTTCAGGCATTTTTTGGGCGTTTTCCTTTCACTTATAAAGGGCAACTTATAAGAGTCAGGCAAAAAGTGATGAAATACTTAATAGGAAGAGAGAACTGCCACAGACAAACAAACAAAAAAAGCAAAAAAAGGGAAATGTCAATTTCTGATCATGTTTTCCCCATCTATGTATGTTATAAATATTAAAAATAGGTCTATTAATTAAAAAACTTAAAAATGGCTAGTAATAATTTGTAATCAGTACTAAGGTGTCAAAAGACGAACTCTGTTGTTTATTGCATTTTAAATGTCCGTTCGGTAGTCAGTACTATAAACATAGAGATGCAAGTCTTAATAAAAAAGTTCCACCGAGTTCTATGTGAAAAAAAACACCCGTTGTTTTTTAAGTCAATCCTAACATCTAACCTGTGTTTCTTCCGTGGTTAGAGACCAGCACATCAAGCCACCTCAATGTGTCATTGATAGTTTTTCAACTTTATTTTAAACAGAATAAAGTTCATGTTCAATTGGGAAAATTTGACAGTATGGAATAGCTTGATGTGCTGGCGTCTGTTTATCACTTGGCCAAAGTTTTCCTTTAGTAATTGGATTCTTTTTTTTCTAGCACTTTTAATTCAAACTTTTCTACACTACGCATTTCGAAACACGAAAAATTATATTAATGAAAAAGGAAAATATATGAGGGATGTCTTTTGAATGTTAATAAGGCGACTCCTTGGAGTTTATTTAATTATGAAATAATAGAAAAAGCGCGCCATTCGCAGCGGACACTTCACTCGAGTGTAATTTGCGTGCCTGAATAAGATGTGGGAACCTTGATGACGAATGAAATAGAAAAAGCTGATTCTATAATATATCTTTACCTATACAGTCGGACGCAGTTCTGGTGTATCACCCTTAAGGGCCAGCATACATCTGGCAAGGTGAAGCGCAAAACAATAATTGTTAGCCTGAAAAAAATAATTGTCAACTGATTTGCCGCGAGTGAGGCCAATGGTACATTTATATCTTTACACTTTTTCTTTTTTACATAATGAATATGAAAGTATATACGATAAAAAAATAAATATTCCACTACTAATTACACACAACGCCATCTAGTCCCAAGCTAAGCAGAGCTTGTGTTTTGGATACTAAACAGCTGATAAACATACATATTATATAGAATTACTTGAATGCTTCAGTTACAGTAACATAGTAATTATGAACTGTTTTTTCTACAATCTAAATCGTTAAACAAATACGTGAGAATTGTTTTAAAATAGTCCATTGACGTTGTTATCTTCATTTAAGTGCGAATTATCGGTATTCCATAAATATGCAAAATAAATAAGAAAAACTAAAGTATTAAAAAATCTCGTCCGACTCATCGCAGTGCTCAATTCATCGTCGTCGAGTACTCGAGTTATTCAACGTTACCGTTCATAGCGGTCATTTACCTAATTTTGCCTATTTTGTAGTGAAGTATCGCGCAACTTCCTAATTATATTAACGTTTTTTGAAACACTGGGCTAAATAGGGTTTTACAATGGGCGGCCTTATCGCTTAAAGCGATCTCTTACAGACAACCTTTGGATGGACTTGATGGAGGAGGAGAAAATATGAGTAGGCAGTTTGTGGAGTACTATTTACATAAATATATAACAAACATGACTATCTCAAAAGATATACCTATATAATTATAAAACAATTATAAATAAGAAAAAAAAGTACAATACATAAATACTAATAATTTACAAAGTAACGAACTGTTATACGAGTATTAAGACGACTTTTAAATGATGGTAATTTTTGAGCTAAAGAACACCGGCGAGGGAATTGTTGATGAAATTATTAAGCGTCTACTTATGTCACCGTAATAGATACCAACGAAATAATTTACTAAGTTTTATCAAATCAATCATAAGGCTTATCAAAGTCTGGAAAAAAGTCTTTATAATTAAGAGCTTAATTGACTAGATTATTGAAGAAATAAATAATCATAGCTTTGTGTTTTTTTCTTTTTGGCTTGACTTCATGGCTTTTGGATTAGCTATACTTCTAATGTTGCCATGTAATATAAATCTTAGTCAAGTTGCTTTAAATGATTGGCTTTACATAATGCAATAATATACTTAGGAAATACATGTTTGCATCAGAATACTAATGTTAAAATAAACACGATTGTTTGTGCTAAGATTATAGCGGACATATCCTTTTAAATAGTCTTAACCTCTAAAACCTAAAAATAAAATATCTTTAATTCCTGACTTCCTATAAAAGTATAACCAAAGAAAAAACTGTTCAGAAATTTAAACTCTATACTTTTAGATATTTTTCATAGGCAGACGCAAAAAAAAAATGTCAACAAAAATTTGTTTGGGAGTTCGCCGGTGTTCTTTACTCTAATTCTGAAGTCAGAGATGCGAGCTTTGGTTTCGAATTCGAACAAGTCGCGAAGAAGCTTGTAGTTAATATAACCTCAAGCCCAAAGTCATTTAATGTAATGAATAGGACTGGAATACAATTTTCTGAATGCATTCGTAGGTTTACGCGTCTGGCTGTCTAAGCAGGGGTGACAATATAATCCTTTTAGATTTTTTTTAGTGAGGTGGCCTCTTTTCTCTTCTTTCAACTTCCAGTCTGTCCTGAGCTGCCAAAGACTACTCTGTGTGACAAGAGTCTAAGTAGCTCATCCCGCCATATTTAAATGCGTTAAATATAAAGGTATTATGTGTATTTTTAAGCGTTGTGGTCGCAAGCGCTACTGTTAACCATGGGGTCCTGCATTCTATCCCCGGGTCGGGCAAAGCGTTATTGAGTTTTCCCAACTGAAATTTCTCAATAGCTGCCCGGAGTCTGGATGTTTGCCCGGTTGATAGCAATAGGCTCGCCCCATTACATGGGCTTTCAACATAACTGGCGAAATGTGGGTGTACTAACAGGTACATCTCTGCCTAACTCTTCGAGGATTACAGACAAATAAAAGAAATAAACAAAAATTTATTACAAATTATTATTTTGGCCTATTGTTTTAGTGGTTAGTGACTCTGACTGCTATGCAGGAGGTCGTGGATTCGATTACCACTCAAGACGAGAGCAGCGGTGGCCCAGTGGTGGCGGCCCCGACTTACGAACAGTAAGTTGTGGGTTCGAACCCAAGCAGGCGCATTACTATGTGTAATTTATTTCATCACCACTGCTCTCAAAAAACGGTGAAGGAAAACATCGTGAGGAAACCGGCAAGTCCTAGAACCAAAATTCGAAGACATGTGACATCTACCAATTAGCACTGGGCTCGCGTGGTAGATTATGGCCTACACGCAAAATACGCGCTTTGACGTGGAGTTGCGGATATCAGCCCGGTACCTTTAGGAATCTTTTTTTTACCACTCAAGACAAATGGGAAATGATTAGCAAGATTATTTGTTCTTGAATTATAAATATTATGTAAGTATGTTTATTAGTTACTCGCAGCACAAGCTCTGCTTAGTGTTAGGTTAGATGGCGGTGTGTGAAAGTTGGAAAATATTATTAATATTATGTTGGTGATTTGCATAAATTATGTTAGTTAAGACAAAACACTGAACTGAAAGACGTCAAAATATTTCTCTTAAGTTCAAAGGAGCCATAATTTCAGGCATAATGTAAAAACATATTTCTAAATTTTACGGCAAAAAGGTAGTACAAAATATTGTACCTACTGTAAAACTTAATTAAAATATTGTTGTAGATGTTTCATAATTTAGCCCAAGGGAAAGCCACTACGCACTTGGAGCGTAATTTAGTCTAGAAATTTAATTTCTGAGTTTGAACCCAAAACAATGAAACTTTACTAAAACAATTTTTCGGTCAGATAAATATGTTCCAGTCGGTCCATCTAAGAGGTAACCAACTGAGGCCCAGCAACTGGATTGTAAATATGAGATGGACAGTCGTTCCTTAGAAAATCCTGGTTGAAACGGCATCAGGTTTGACTGGAAGCGGAACCAAACGTAGTGGGAATGGGCTAGGCAGATTAAAAGAAACGGTTGTCAGACTTTCAGGCTTCTTATAAGAACGAAAGAAAGAAAGAAAGAAAAAAGAAAGGAAGACAGAAAGAAAGAAATAAAGAAAGAAAGAGAGAAAGAAAGAAAGAGAAAAAGAAAGAAAGAAAGAAAAGAAAGAAATAAAGAAAGAAAGAATATTTATAGCCAACAGCGCGACACGCACAGTAAAAACATTTACACACACAATAAAAAAAACCCAGAAATGGCATATCTCAAGGCTGCCCGAAAAGGAGCAAGCAGAATAAGTAGTAATGGGCTAGTAGTGTGTCCGGCGTATTACATATCATAAGTCATAGGTCGCAAGAACCCAAGGCACGCTCCTCTAACTTTTCGGATTGAAACGGTGAAGGAAAAAATCGTAAGGAAACCGGCATGCCTGAGAGATATTTTTCGTCGGCATATAATGCCTAGTCAGAGGCTCATGGGCAGCATTAAATCATGACACCAGGCTATGCACTTACCACACAAAAAGAAGAAAACTATACCTAACTAAGTACTTTCAAAGATCTACAATTAATCATTAAGATCAACTACACACGGTAGCTGACCCCAACATAGTTGGAGAAACGTTAGTAAAATATTTTTGCTCCAGACGGCTAGGGACCCATTTGCCCGAGTTCCCCGAGTCATAAAAACAGTTTAATACACGAACCGTCAAGTTGGCAACATAAACTAAGATTAATTCACTCAAGCAGTCAGACTCATCTCAGCACAGAACTACTAACTCCGTGACAAACTGCCGGACAGTGTTTGACTGATACGAATGAGTTCCCGTACTATGAAACAAGAATCTCACTCGATCGAGTTAGTAAATCGAGTTTCTTTCACTAAAGTCAAAATCATTTTTTATTTTCATTTAAACGAATTAAAAGCTTTTTGGAACGTCAACGTTCTAGTTTTCCCTGTTTTGATAGTTTTGTATGGCGAAAAATTGGTAAAATCTATATTTTGTATCAGTTAAAACAAGAGAAGACGATGTAGGTACTTTGTAATTAACTAAAAAGGTAAATTATAACTTTCACTTTCAGAATTACTAAGCAGTATATTAAGCTGCCCCAAACTGTAAGAGTTTCTCAATTGAACGTGGACCTTATTCTATTTATAATAAAGTTGAAATACTATCAAAGAAACTTGACCTATTGTGGGAGCTTGATGAGCTGGCCTTTGTACAGACGCCAGCACATCAAGTCACCCCAATGTGTCAAATTTTCCCAATCGAATATGAACCTTATTGTGTTTGACATAAAATTAAAAACGATCAAAGAAATAAGGCACATTGGGGTAACTTGGCGTGCTGGCGTCTGTACGTCCTACTGGTTTTTTTAAAATGATGACACTAAACTTTTATAGAAGCAAAAATTATTAAATCATCTTGTATGTCAGTTGTGTTTTTTCTACTAATTACAGGCTTTCTTCCTCGTGTAAATGTCACATCAATAACAGGTATATTTCTACATTAGTACGGGCTCTCACACAGCCAAAGTTCATCCGTTCTATTTGACTAATTCTCCGACTCTGAATAAGTCCGACTACCCGTATTCAGGTAACTGTAATATTTGAACTAGTACCTGACATACGGTCTCAGGTACAATTGAGGGCACAAATGTCACACAACTGAACTTCAATTTAGAAAAGTCATAATAATAAGAGGAGGCTCTCGTTGGGCAGCTGGATCAAGGGCTTGATTCAGAGAGCAGTTATTTTTGAAAGCGGCTCGCATCGTTAGGCGATTCCTCACCCTGGAGCCCTGACCGCCGTAACTTGCAGTTCCCGATACCGGTGGGATACTATATTATATATTAAAAAAACAAATATTCTGATATTAACGTATTAAAATTGTACAATGACATACATACATACATACATAAACTCACGCCTTTTTCCCATGAGGGTAGGCAGAAACTACAGAGCGCCTTAAGCTACGGTTCTTACATACTTCTCTTGCTTCGTTTACGTTCATACATGTTGTCATACACACACGCCGGTTGCGAGTACTACGCACCTGACCTTTCTGAAGAAGCTCACCAATAAGGTCTATGTATGTCCTTCTAGGGCGTCCCCTCCCGGCGTTCCCACTTACATCTGCCTTGTAAAAACCTTTCGTTAGTCGCCTTTCATCCATCCTTTCAACGTGACCAAACCATCTAAGCATACTCTTTTCAATTTTTGTTACTACATCCTCTTTTAAACCACAACGTTGCTTTATCACATCATTTCTCAATGTACACTGAATAAACGAAATAATAAAATTATCGGCCAAACCAACAGCAGAGCAAAGCTTACCACGCTTGCTTAAGGCGGGTTGGTAATAACAGTCTTATATTAAATTAAAACGAGTCATACATTAGTCCCTCAAGACATGTTAACATCTGACTTGTTATCTTAATAAATACGCCGCCAATCCGCCATAAAATAAAATGACAGTACGTACATTCCTGCAAGCCGACTACCTATTGCTCAGCATTACGCTGCCTGTATCGACCACTCGTGAACAACGTGTATGAATTTTACTCACAAATACTCACAATACATACATTTTTGGTCTCGACTGTACCATTTCACATACGGTCCGAGATATCTGCAAAAGTCTTTACGCTTGTAAGAGCAACTTCCTTACATTAACATAATCGTTTGATACGAAGTTTTATTACCGCGTCATATATTCGTTTCTTCAAGCTTTGCATCTGAGTGTATGAATATACGTGTTTTGTTGCATTTGGATATATTTTTGGAAGTATTCATTTGTGTTTCCTTTACCTTCGTGGATATCTTGTGTTTGACAGGTCCTTATGTTATTTATTATGGATATTTCTGATTAAATTTTCAGATTATTATAATTTTATAGATTTTGTTATACCTACAACCTAAGTCCAACTAACTCGGAGTTACATTTCGGTTATTTTATACCGATAAAGGCCCGATATTATATGATCAATAATTCTGCTGTCTAAATATAGAAAGGTAAAAACAGAGGCAGACTCAATGCTATTTCATTCTTTCATTCATCATTCTGTACATTTGTGTGCTTGAAGTATGAAATAAAAAAATATGTTTAAATATTATTTAATTTTATCTTTCTGTACTTATATTTAATAGAAGAAGTAGTAGACGTAAAATTAATATAATTATAATTAAAAGAAATATACAGCTGAAAAACAACCTTTACTTTTATCCACTGTTAACTTAATCTGAGATTAAGCGTCGAGTCAAATGCACAGACAATAAAATTTAACTGTCGTTAATATAGTGAAGAATGTAATTAGTCTTTTAGCGATAACGTAACGTATTTTATACAGTTATTACGCAGTCGTAATGTTACTTGATTGCCGGAAGGCGTATTTTGTGCTTTTATAGCTTACGATACGATAACGACTTTTGTTTTGCAAAAAATAGCTCTTAAATGTGTCGTTTAATGGTTGTAGTTAAGCTTATTTAAAAGTAGCGATGTAAGTAATTCAAAAATTGTTATAAGCAACCTTATTTTTAGTGTTATGTGAAATCCATATTGGAGTCATCATCATCATCATCATCATTTCAGCCATAGGAAGTCCACTGCTGGACATGGCCCTCCCCTATAGATCTCCAATAAGACCGGTTGGAAGCGGCTCGCATCCAGCGCGTTCCCGCGGCCTTAATGAGGTCGTCTATCCACCTTGTGGGTTGACGTCCTACGCTGCGCTTGCCGATACGTGGCCTCCACTCGAGAACCTTTCGACCCCATCGGTCATCAGTCCTCCGTGCTATGTGCCCTGCCCACTGCCACTTCAACCTGCTAATCTGCTGGGCTATGTCGGTAATCTTGGTTCTTCTACGGATCCCGGAGTTGTAGTACCAATTTTTAAAATGGGATGAGCCTTGAAATTCATCATCTGCCTAGCCTTAACCTTCTCCTTCCTCTTCTTCTTCTTCTTTTCTTCTTAGCCTTCTCTTTAGCCTTGTCCCAACTATGTTGGGGCCGGCTTCCAGTTTAACCAGATGCACCTGAATACCAGTGTTTTACATGGAGCGACTACCTGTCAGACGTCCACAACCCAGTAACTGGGTAATAAATACCCCTTAGTTAAACTGGTTGTCAGACTTTTGGGCTTCTGACCACAAGTAACGACTGACAAAGATCTACAAATGACAGCCGGGACCAACAACGGCAGGACGAGCTTTGAAATTGCGAATAAAAAATTGGTTGTTCCATACATTTTTGCAGTTACATAAATATACAGAACAGCTGCCATTTTCGTGATTTCAGGACTCGTCCCATAGTAAAAGTTATTGTATTATTTATTTTTGACTCAAAATATGTTTGTTTGTTATACAATAGTTTCTGTGCTAAGCTATAATTATAATAATACCTAGCCGTAGCTATAATTTCCCCAATCTGTGGTGATCACATGTAGCTTGATATGAATGAAAATGGATACGATAAATGGTATTTATTTCTGTAAATAGGTTCATTTTACAAACACTTTTACGTGACTTTTTTAACTAGAAGGTGAGGTCGGTGTTTCTCTATCTGACTAAGTATACTCTGAGAAGAAACATCAAAAGAAACTCAGTGAAGCTTTTCTGTGATATGTGTGTGTATTGTGTTATAGCTGGGTCGGTCCCTTGCTGGCTCACTGGATTCTAAATAGTATGTGGTTTCATTAGACTAACAATAGGTTTAGACTCTTATTATTAATATGTTGGGGGTCTGAATTTAAAACACTTACTATTTATTTCGTTTGTTCATTTCTTAAATCCTGCTAATATTAGTGAAAGTTTGTGAGGATGGATGGATGGATAGATGTTTGTTACTCTTTCACGTAAAAACTCCTGAATGGATTTTAATCAAAATTGATATGTATGTGTGTAGTTAGCTGACATCCTGGATTAACACATAGGCTACTTTTTATCCATGTATTCCCACGGGAACGAGACCTACGCGGGTGAATCCGCGGAACGTCTGCAAGTATTACTATAAAAATAAAGAATAGTAGGCCACCGGTGGCGGGAGCATGTTCTAAGCTACCGGTGGTTAGGGTCTCAGAGACAGGAACCTCCTCACAATGCGAGCCGTATCGAGGATTACTGCCTTCTGCTTCTGTATCAGGCCTTTGAGGCTTTGACCCAACCGCGTAACGAAAGCCTCGACTGACGTTCGAGGCTTTTGGCAATAAGACCATTGACCGTCACAACAATTCGCACAATGACAGCAGATGAGCAGAATCCATTATTTATTTTTAACCGACTTTCAAAAAAGGAGGAGGTTCTATGTTCGTGTGTATGTATTTTTTTTTATGTATGTTACCTGATTTCTCCCCCATTTGTGGACCGATTCTCAAAATTCTTTTTTTGTTTGAAAGAGTATACTCCTGAGGTGGTCCCATTTTAATTTGGTGAAGATCTGGTGCTGATCTTTGGAGATATACAACGGAACTCTTCAAAAATAGACGGAAAATCTGTCGTGATTGCTGGAATCGCTTGGATGTTTATTGTTCAGACAACATCATGACGTATCATCACGCCTGTATGCTCTGAGGGGTACGCAGGTGGGTACAATATACCTAGATTTCGTCAGTTAGGTATGTTAATTTGAATTTATTAGGGATTAGTGGAAAACCCTATTATCATGACATGACATGTATTGTTAACAATTAAGAATATAAAATAAATTCATGGCAAATATTTTTATGGCAACAACTAAAAATGGAAAAATGAAAAACTTTTTTGCAAAAAACAAAACCGACTTCAAAAAAAACACTAAACGGTGTAAAATAACTCTAAATTCGGAAGTCGGTGGCCCATCATGAGTAAGACAAACCCACCAAAGCCACAGAATTCCGAATTTGGAGTTATTTTACACCGTTTAGTGTTTTTTTTTTATTATTATTTCGTATATTCATTTTGATTTCTTAATAAATACATTTATAAATATTTAAATATAAAAAAAACATTTAAAAATATAAAAAATAGTAGCCCACCCGTATCGGGAATAGGGTCCAAGCTACCGGCGGTAGCTAGTAGTACTAGACTAAATAAATGCTGTTTGGCACAGTACTACTTGTACCTACTAGTATTTTTATCAAAAATGAGTAGATCGACTTCTTATTCTTTACGTTCGAAAATAAAGACCCTACAAACAACATGGATATATTTGCATGGCACTTGAGTATTATTTTCTTATGATCTTATTCATCTTCGTCAAAGACAATCCAAACAGGGTTCCATCAGAAAGTCGTGACTTAAAATCCACGAAATTTCAGTTAGTCGGCAACACTAAAGACCACATTTACGTCGATTCATTCCGTTTTACGTACACAGTTAACGTCCCGCGTTACAGCGAACGTTTGAGTAGTAAAACGTCTAACAAAACGACGATAACAAACTCCATGATTACGGTTAACTATGATGTTGCGTTTGTGATATACCGCCGTTTGGCGTTAAAGATGGCGCGGGTCATATTTAGCGATTATATACAGGATGTCTCATTCAAATCGGTCAGTATGGGAAAGTCTGAAACTATAAGACATACGAAGATCTGTTCTGAGGAACCATGTCATCGATTTTAATAACAAGAAAAACTGCATTCATACATTGTAAAAAACATCTGTACTATTGTAGTAATATTGTAAGCGTGGTCACTTCGAGCGGTCTACTAAAATAAATTAAAGTATGTGGAAACAATGCATTTTATTCATTTTAGACATCATGTTTCATACAGACATTTACTTCTTAAGACCTACACAATCGATATCTAAATAGAAATAGTGTAGGTTTTTTTTTTTTCAAAATAACCGGGTTCGATTCTCGAACGGAGTACAGCCCCCCTAGCCAAGTTACAAACGATTCGTATCTATTCTCTTTCTACAATCGAGAACGCCTCAAATCCCTTTGTTTTGACCACGCGACTTAGAGAAAGGTGATAAGTCACGTGGTCAAAACAAAGGGATTTGAGGCGTTCTCGATTGTAGAAAGAGAATAGATAGGAATCGTTTGTAACTTGGCTAGGGGGGCTGATGTTTTTTAAGATGTATGAATGCAGTTTTTCTTGTTATTAAAATCGATGACATGGTTCCTCAGAACAGATCTTCGTATGTCTTATAGTTTCAGACTTTCCCATACTGACCGATTTGAATGAGACTCCCTGTATATACGGTACAGGTTTAAGATAAATGAGTGCATTTCACATTCATCCACTGCCTAGCCTTTTCCCAACTATGTTGGGGATGGTTTCCAGTTTAACCTGATGCAGCTGAATATCACTTTCTTACATGGAGCCACGTCTAGCCTCCACAACCCAGTAACTGGGAAACACGATACCCGTTGGTTTAACTGGTAGTCAGATTTTCGGGCTTCTGACTACCCCTTCTTCTTCTTATCGTGTGGTTAGTAACTAACCTGGTGTCAGAGTTTTAATGCCGCCCATGGGCCTCTGACTTGGCATCACATGCAGTCGAGAATAGTCTCTCAGGCATGCCGGTTTCCTCACGATGTTTTCCTTCACCGTTTTTGAAGCAAGTGATTATTTAACAATACGCACATAAATCCGAAAAGACAGAGGTGCGTGCCTTGGGTTTGAACACGAGACCTGTGATTTGGCAATCCGCCGCTCACACCACTAGGTTATCACTGCGGCTACCCCTAACAACTGTCGAATGACAGCGGGGACCAACGGTTTAACGTACTCTCTGAGGCATGGAAGAGTCTTAATAATAAATATATTCCACAACTTTTTCACACAACACCATTTAATCCCAAGTTAAGCTTGAGAGCTTGTATTATGGGTACTAAATAGCTGATAAACATACTTATTTATTTCTAAATACATACATATTATAGATAAATTACACCCGGACACAGAACAAATGATAGTGCTCATCACAGAAACATTTGTCCTGGATGGGAATCGAACCCACGACCTCCGGCATAGCAGTCAGGGTCACTAACTACTAGACCAACAGGCCAGTCAACAGTCTTGGTACGTAATGAATGGTCATCCATCCACAAACTAACCTAGTCAGGCGTAGCTTAACCTTCGATCGACTAGTGCGGCTGTTATTGTACATCAACTTTGTTCTCGATGTATATGTTTACCATGCAGCTTCTCCGACTCACTCGGCAACCTGTCGCGCTTTAGAATCTATATTTAAAAAATATTTATATCATCTGTGGTCTAGCTGTCAAACCTCATTCTTTCGTTTCGCGCGGTAACCGGCGCTGCAAAAAAGTTATTTGCCAAAATAAAAGAAGTTTATTTAGTGTTTTTCAGTGTGTATACACTACTGCATCATGGGAAAACGCAAATTGGACGAACCAGAACGAAAACTGGAAAAGTATCTTAAGAAGATACGAAAAATTGAAAAACGGTTAAAAGATCGGTTGGACAACCGAAGTAAAACTCCAGGTAAAGACTTGTTCAAATACAACTTTCAGTTAAACTTATACCTACCACATGACACGGGTGGTGTACGTGATACATCGACGTGATCTTTTTGTTCTCGGACAAGATGTGGTTGGACATGGGCGGTGTACGCGATGCACAGACATGTCGTAACAAAAATTCATAGTTTGAATTTTAGACACAAGCTATGTACGTGATACATAGGTGTTCTCTCAAGGGGTTGAAATAACCTATTACAGCTCTGAAATATTTTTCAGATCATGATTCGCCAGCATCGGATGAAGAATCCATGACTGAACATAATCAGCATTCTGAACAGTTAACCCAAAATAATCTTAGCACAGACATCCTAACAGCACTGGGAGACCCACTCCCAGAACAACCAAAGTTTGGTCCAAACTTGGTTGACGATGTGGCTCGAATCATGAATACAATATTAAAAGCCGGACTTAAAAAAGAGGCAAAGGCTCCGCTTATGGAGGAGGTTATACCTGAAAATTGTCAGTTCTTGATTGCACCAAAAATGAATCTCGAAATTGCTACAGCTATAGGTGAGAACATTTGCAATCGTGATAAAAAGATTGAGATTGAACAAAACCAGCTTGGACGAGGACTGTCAATGCTGAGCAAAATATTATCATCACTCACTGTAGATGAGAACATGGACAGAATAAATGTGATATCATCACTTTGTAATGCAATCAGAATTTTAGCTGATCTACATGCCATGCAAACAAAGGCAAGAAAAAATTTAACATTGCCTGCATTAGAAAAACAGTTCTTAAATTTAGTAAAAGATGTTGAAAGGGATGAGTACTTATTCGGAAGCGATCTGAATGAAAAAATAAAAGCTATTAGAAATAGCCAGAAGAGTGGAAACTCCATCAAAAAATTCATCCCAAATCCAAAACAGGGAAACTACAGTGGCCCATCCCGTTACCATCACACTGGTTCTCGAACGGTAATGAGGAATGGGCCCAAGAAACAACCAGTAGTGAAGAACTACCAACAGAAGTTCCCGAGGAGAGCCAACCCCGAATCGAGACAGTGGAAACAATCAAAACCACATGCCCCAACCCCCAAATAGAGGTAAGCCATGGTGGCAGACTTTCACATTTTATAAATTGCTGGCACAGAGTATGTGATGATGAAGTCATTTTAGGTTATATCCAAGGATATAGTATACCTTTCATTGATGTACCTTGTCAATATTCAGAACCACAATCTTTTCTTCCAAAGTCGGACCAGGAACATAAAAATATGTTAAAGGCAATTCAGAATTTGTTAAGTCTAGGAGCCATAGCACCTTGTAAGCCCTGTAGAAATCAATTTTTGTCAAGAATTTTTTTAGTTCCAAAACCTAATGGTGATCACAGATTTATTTTAAACTTAAAAGGCCTTAATGAATATGTAGCCACTTCCCATTTTAAAATGGAAGATATCAGAACAGCCATGGCCCTCCTTAATCCAGGTGATTTTATGGTAAAAATTGACATGAAAGAGTCATACCTATTGGTTAATATAACACCAAGTCATAGAAAGTTTTTAAGGTTTTGCTATAATAGAGAACTTTATGAGTTTCAGGCTCTACCATATGGACTTTGTAGTGCACCACTGGTGTTTACAAAAATAATGAAAGTAGTGGTAACTTACCTCCGTCAAAGAGGATATAAATCAGTTCAGTACTTAGATGATTTGTTACTAATTGGATCAGATTATACCTCTGCTCTCAAAAATTATCATGAAACTATTTCCTTACTTCAGTGTTTAGGATTTGTCATAAATTTTGAAAAAAGTGTTACAGTACCATCTCAGACATGTCAGTTTTTAGGTTTTGTCTTTAATACATTGGATATGACAATTAACTTGCCTTTAGAAAAAGTGAAATGCATAGAAAACAGTGTCACCAAATATATAAAAATGGATTCTTGCTCCATTCGTGACATTGCCAAGCTGACAGGTTCATTAGTGGCTGCTTGTCCAGCCTCCCGGTACAGTTGGTTATACACTAAAACCTTAGAACACTATAAAGTAAAAGCCCTTACTAAAAATAATAATAACTATGACTCTACAATGTATGTTCATGCGGACATTAAAGAAGATCTTCAGTGGTGGATTACTAATATTACAAAATTTAAAAAACCTATGTTATTTCCAACTTATGATATGGTTATCTTTACTGATGCAAGTCGAACGGGCTGGGGGGGTGTATGTAATAGTTCAAAAATGAGTGGTTATTGGAAAACTGAAGAACTTAATTATCACATTAATTATTTAGAATTGTTGGCAATATTTCTTGCATTAAAATCATTTGTAAAAGACAGACGAAATTTAAATATATTGTTACGAGTAGATAATACTACAGCAATATCCTATATTAACAAAATGGGAGGTACTCAATTCCTACATCTTAACCAACTGTCAAAAGACATATGGAGATGGTGTGAAGATAGGGAACTATGGCTCTTTGCATCATACATTAAATCATCAGATAATAAGGAAGCAGATGAACAATCTCGAAAAATAAACCCAGATACAGAGTGGGAATTGAGTGACCTCGCATATCAAGAAATAGTATCAGAACTTGGCTGTCCCAGCATAGATCTATTTGCATCACGACATAATACAAAGTGTAAGCTTTTTGTATCTTGGAAACCAGATCCAGAAGCCTGGAATGTTGATGCTTTTACAATTTCTTGGACACAGCATTTTTTCTATGCATTTCCACCATTTAGCTTAATTTTGAAATGTATTCAAATAATAAAACTGGATAAGGCCACTGGCATAATGGTTATGCCTTATTGGCCATCTCAGCCTTGGTATCCGATTATGAATGAACTTTTGGTGTCAAAATTGGTTCATTTATCTCCTCATAAGAATCTTTTATCCTCTTCTTTCAGAGACAGCCATCCACTCTGCCGCGCTAGCGATATTAGCAGTAAGTGAAATTTTTGACAAAATGAGTTAAATATTGATCCCGAATCAGCGCAATGAGCCCTACTAGATGTGCTGACACCTGTTTTAATAGCTTATCGGGAACCAGTAAATTTCGTTTAGGATAAAGGCAGTAAGTCCACTAAATGACAAATCTTCCTTAACATAACAACAGTAAGTATAGTTACCCCAGGTTAGTAAGTAAAGCTCTATCATTTAGGTTTTACTTTTACTTAAATTATGTGCAGTAACTGTGTATACTGTCGATATAATAAATAAGGCATGTTTTTTATTTTGCCTTAATGACTTGGGAGAACAGCAGTAACTAAATATACTGTGGATATAATAAGTAGAGTTTGTTTTTAATTCGGTCTTAATCGATTAGAATATCGGCAGTAACTAAACATACTGTGGATATAATTATGTAACGTTTGTTTTTTTATTCTTCTTTGAATACTTAGAATATCTGCAGTAACTCATCATTCTGCGGTTATATTAAGCAAGGTCTACTTCACGTTCGGTCTTGATCACTTACACTGTAGGTAAGCAGTAATAATCATATATTAAACTGTGACTAAAATAAGACAAATATATTATTGAATGAGAGTTCAATTTACTTAAAGTATCAGCTTTTTAATTCGACATACCATTACCGCTGATATAATACAAGAATGATTTTAATTTAAGAGCTATTTTGCCTACTATTTTGGGACTCAAATGGTGTGCTAGGGGGAGAGGCGCGGGCGCGGTGTTACACAGTGAAATTATATCAGTGTCGTCCGCGATTGCGTGCAAAGAGGTTGTACTGTAATGAAGAGTTAAATTTATCTATTGAAAAGGAAATTAGTTTGTCTGACTTACTGCAAGACCCATTTGCCGAGTCTGATGATGAAAGGGACAAAGATTATGTACCGGAAGATGATTTGAACAGCACGCTATCTGACGAAACAGTAGTAATAGACTATTTTCTTAAAATTTTATTGTTCTCAGATAGTGAAACCTCGTTATTTAATATAATAATAATACGTAAGTAAAGAAATATTAATAAACATAAACGTTTTTTATCTAACACTTTGTTTTTATTCATAAGCTATAACCTAAACCTAGTACACACATCAAAAGTGTCTAGGGATCAACATATATTTTTGCAATAACTTTTCTCCTGATTGATATTAATTAAAATTTTCTTTAAGGATTCATCAAATAAAGTGTTTTCGTTTGTCACAGTAACGATAAACCAAGTCACCTTTGCATTAATAAAGAAATTTGCCATTTTCCTAATAAAGGGATTTTTGACATTTGAACCACTAACATTAAAGTTCGAGACTGAAATAACAGTTTTCTTTAAAATTTTATTGGGTAACTTAAACAATTAATAATCCGTGTTTCTACCGCGAACACTAACAACACAAGAACATCGGTTTGGCATACTCAAAATGAGTTCATCCAAATCACGCTGTGGAATGGCCGCCCATGTTCGTTGCAACAACAAAAAAAGGTCTTCTTGCGACTGGATACCCTCCATATTCGGCAGAGCTCTTCTCTGTAGCATATCCCATGCATGCTCAATCGGGTTCAAGTCTGGCGACTGAGCAGGCCAGGGCAGGACATTGATGTTAGCTGCGGCGAGAGTCTGTCTTACAACTCTTGCGGTGTGCGGTCGTGCATTATCATGCATTAACTGAAATAAGGGACCGATTTGCACTTGTAGAGGAACGATGACGTCTGATACAATCGTCTCAGCATAAATTTGAGCGTTGAGGTTGCCTCTGATCCAAATCAACTCAGTTCTTCCGCCGATCCAAATACCCGCCCATACCATGATGGTTCCACCACTATAAGGATGGACTTCCTGGCAGGATTTTAATCGCTGTTGGCGTCCAGGGGTTCTCCAGTGTCGTATACGTCTTGTATCCGGTCTCATACCAAAACGAGACTCATCAGAAAAGCACACGAAACGCCATTGTTCTTCTGCCCAATTTCTGTGTTCAAGAGCCCATTGATATCGAATCCTACGATTGTGCATTGCTATAGGTGGTACCCGTAGCGGTCTTCGGGAATGAAGGTTCACTTCATGCAAGCGGTTTCTGACTGTTTGGTCGCTAATTAAGTTCCCTGAAGAGTGATGAAGCCTCACGGCTAACATCATGGCGGTTATTGTTGGACCTCTTCGAGTTAAGATTTGAATGTATCGGTCTTGTCTCCGTGTGGTGCAGCGATACCGTCCTCCATGGCGCTCAGCCACGGTACCAGTGCTTTGGTAACGTGTCCAAAGTCGACTGATAACACTCTGACTTGTATTCAGAGCTAAAGCCACAGTACGTTGCCGGGAACCAGCTTCTATCATTCCCACGGCTCTGAGCATTTCTTCCCTGCTTAAATGACGTCGCCGCTCCATAATAACGTTGGTTTTAATCAGTAGTAGGGAAACAGTAGCACTAATAATGTCTTCAATGCGTTGTATGTTTTTATAGGGAAAATATTTATTTATTTATTTATTACAAAGCCACATCTCAATCTCAAGAAATCCGCATAAAAATGCTTGATCCCTAGACACTTTTGATGTGTGTATATGAGTTGCTTGTAATAACAGCAGTAACTTACTACTTACAGCTATTATTCTAAGCAATTGATATTTCAGTTACTTTAACTAACACTAGATATAAAAAGATTTACGTCATTTAAAACTATTCTAATACATATATGATTTTATTGAGTGAAGAATATAAAAGCGCTTTATTTGGGCTACATGTTTCAGTCATCACAATTAATATAACTAAATAAAAGAAGTCCGGAAAAACAAAATTGTAACAAAAAATTTGCGCGCCAATTACTCAAAACTACACAAAACATACTTACTGCTCTTATCGCTAGCGCGGCAGCACTCCACCATCAATTAACATTGATAGCAGGAATATTATCCGGCAAGCCTGGTTAAATAGATTGATTCCTACACAGGCTGTGGATGTAATGATTAAATCATTTGCTGTAAATACACTTAGACAGTACAATGTTACTTATAAGTTATGGTGGATTTTTTGTAAAGAAAACAGTATTGATCCTTATCAAGCTTCAGTGCCATATGTCATGACATTCCTCACAAAATTATATAATTCAGGTGCGTCCTATGGGACATTGAATTCTCATAAATCTGCACTTTCATTGATTAGTAACTCTAAACTTGGGGATGATGACCGCATAAAGAGATTATTGAAGGGATTTTATAAAAGTAGACCACCGTTACCAAAATATAATGTAACTTGGGACACAAACAAAGTGTTAAATAACTTAAAAGACTGGTATCCAAATAATAATTTAAGTTTAGAAAATATTTCTAAAAAATTGGTGATGTTACTAGCATTAAGTACAGCTCACAGAGCTCAAACATTATCTCTTATAAAAATTAGTAACATAAAGTACTCAGACTCTGGCATTCATATTATAATTTCTGATATTGTTAAGACATCTGGTCCAGGCCGCAGCCAGCCTAGCATTAATTTAAATTATATAAATCCACAAAACTTGTGCCCAGCTAAGACTCTTCAAGACTATTTAGCAATCACAAAAGATATAAGAAATAATTCAGACTTACTTATTCTATCTTTTAAGAAACCACACAAACCTGTGACTCCTTCAACCATAGGGCGCTGGATTAAAAATGTTTTATTAGTTTGTGGTATAAATATTGACATGTTTACAGGACATAGTACAAGGCATGCTGCAACTTCTATGGCTAAGTCTAAAGGAGTTTCTTTGGATGTAATTCGGCAGACAGCTGGATGGACCAGTATGTCAAAAACGTTTGAAAGGTTTTATAATAGACCTGTAACTTGTGATTCCTTTACTGAGGCTATTTTTAATCAATAATTTTTAAATATACCTACATTATGGGTAATTGATGTTTGTTAAATAAAGAAAAAGTTATAATTTTTAATAGAGAAAACTAAAGACTTTAGTGTAAGAAATTAATATCATTTGATTAATATTAATTACTGCCATTCTAAGAAGAAATGTTATTTTAATTTTTAAAAGTTAATTAATACTAACTGATAGTTTTTTAATATAATTTGATTAGAAAGATGTTTCTTTTTTACATTGTATCACCTTTCTATTACTTGTTATAAGTTCACAACTTCTTTTTGATGTAATCTCTAAACATCTGCATGGTAAACATATACATCGAGAACAAAGCTGATGTACAATAATATGATCAAACAAGCTCACCTGCAGTGAAGTTCGATCATTATTGTACGAAGGCTTTGTTCGAAGATGTATATGTACCCACCCACCCAGTACCTACTACAGGAATCTATTGCAGGTACTTAAACTCCCTATTTTTTGAAGTTGTGAGCTTATCTAATTTAGCTCTAAAGAATGAGGTTTGACAGCTAGACCACAGATGATATAAATATTTTTTAAATATAGATTCTAAAGCGCGACAGGTTGCCGAGTGAGTCGGAGAAGCTGCATGGTAAACATATACATCTTCGAACAAAGCCTTCGTACAATAATGATCGAACTTCACTGCAGGTGAGCTTGTTTGATCATATTATTATATATGCACAAGCTCCTCATTGTATTTTACAGTATTTCATTTTCTAACCATAATCCATCTCTTCTTCTTCTCTTCTTGCCATAATGAGAAAGTGTTGCGCTTCTACTATGCGCAAGGTACGCCGCCCCAGCCCCAACAGTATCCTAAAAACATTAGCTGACAGGTGGGACAGCCCCATACTGGAGCATTGGATACGCCTACAAGCCACTAATATTATATAGAGGAAAGGTTTGATTGTTTGTTTCTTTGTTTGCATTGAATAAGCTCCGAAACTACTGGAGCGATTTGAAAAATTCTTTCACCGTTGTGAAGCTACACTATCCCCGGGTGACATAGGCTACTTTTTATCCCTGTATTCCCACGGGACTGGGAACTACGCGGGTGAAACCGCGTGACGTCTGCTAGTAATTAATATTATTGTGTTGTGTTTCTGGTAGATGAAAGTACTAACACTAGTTTGTAAGTCGTGTGTATACTAACCAAATGGGCTACTGTGTTCGAAATAGAAGATTATAATTTAATTTTTAATATTCTTCGGTGCAAAACAATTTGTTAAATTTTAGTTTGAACTTGGAATGGAAGTGAAATATCGCGTGAAATATCCCGTTAGTATCAAACGTGGTCTGAAATATACTGTTTCACATTCTCATGTCTGTTTCTTTCAGAATTTCTTCTCAGAGATAAGTCAATTTGAAAATGCAGACGCTGGCGCTGTTTAGAATTAATAAAAAATACTGATGTGTGGAAGATCTGCGCACAGAATAATGTTTCGTTTTATCATACACCTTGAGGTCCCTTTTTTTAAATATGTTATTTAATGCATCAGCTGTTTTGGCACTATTGTGTTTGGCACATCTGATACTATTGTGTTTATTTTTTAAAAACCTTAGTGTATTTTCTTTATCTTCAATACATACCTTTAGTTTTAAAGCAATTAAGAATCTAAATAATAATAAAATAATACCTAATATTCCACGACTATTCACACCACACCATCTAGTCCCAAGCTTGTGAGCTTGTGTTATGGGTACTAAACAACAATTGATAAGCATAGTTATATATTTCTAAATACATACATTTATGAATATTGTAACTAAAACTGTTATATTGTTACCTATTAAACTAAAAAAATATTATTCATTGAAATAAATCATTGCATATTTGTACTTCGATGGACATAAATTTATTCTATTCTATTGCAGTATTTTGTCCGCACAGCGACAAATTGTATGCTTCAAGTGTAATCTGAGACAGATTTAGGGTTTCAATTACATTTCCAGCAGTATACTAGCACCTGTTTCTGTGGATTCCGTTAGCGAAATAAGCTTTACCTCTAAGGAGTAAAAGATATAAAATAATACCAGCCTGTTACTTAACTGGCCCAATGCAGGGCAAAGGCTTCTTTTCATAATTAGAGAAGCCACCGCAGGCTAACGATGTCAGACTTATTTTAAATACTATAAATCCAGGTTTCCTTTACCGATCGATATGAATAAGTAGTATCCATTAACATCGAGGCACTTTTTGCGGTCATCTATTTATTTGCAAAGACAACCCAACCTAATGGGTACTTAAAGAAACAATTCAAAAGTAAAAAAAACAATTTGTATGAGTCAATCAAAGGTTTCAGCTACGCTTGCCCAAGTCGATCGGTTCTCTGGGTGAACAGACACTACGTACCTCTAGGTTTTGGAAAGCAAGTTAAGGTCTTGTTTCCGACAATCATTTTGTGAATACACAGGCGTTAGAGTTAAAATTTGCAATTTAGTTTTACCATGAGGTACCGTGTCAACAAGGCGGTGACCCGATAGGCTTTTATTTCTTAAATAATACTGGTATTCTTTTGCATCCGTTCAGCCTAGAAGCCGACCCCAAAATAATCGGTAAAAAGTTAGACAGAATGATGATGATGAAATGGTCAGGGATTTTAAATTCTTCAACACAGAACCCTCAGATTGTGGCAGATAAGTTGAACTATGACTTTCAATGCGCAGTAACAGATTTTCGGGTCTCTATAGAAATGCAGTAAGTATGTAGTAGCAACGATCGCCATTTTATTTCAAATTAATGTATTTTTAAAGATTCAACGACAATCAAAGTCACAAAAAGAGAATCGTAATCGTAACATAAACTAAGAAGTTTTTTACGAAGTCCCTAAACTTATAATTTCTTAGTGTCATCTCGCGAAAGGAGTTTATCCAAAAATTAATACCCAGCAACAAAACTTGCGTAAAAGTGATCGTTTTTGCGAAAATCATAATGGAGTCGACCGTTCAAGATAACTCTTCAGTAATAAAGTTAAAAGTTGGTGTACAAGTTGAAGAGCTCCGGCTATCGGTTGAAAAAGACATTTTGTTAATCTTTACAGGCACGTTCCTGAAATTTGGGTGAAAAGGATTTCACGGTAATGATAATTTTAGGTAGGAATTAAAGTTTTAAAAGGTCGGGTTTTGTTGGATTCAACTGCTTGAGTCCAATCTACAACACGGTTTTGGGATGATCTCGGCGATAAATATTTTTTAAATTCTAAAAAGAAGAAAGAAAGAAAGAAAGAAAAATATTTATATGACATCTGTCATCAAAACACACATACACACAATAATTTACAAAACAGAAGAATTTATAAAGAAGAAGATATTTCTATACGGATTTCGTTCTTTTATCTTACAAATAGCCTTTTTTTTCAATTTGGGAATCGGCTTTTAGTCTAACCAGATACAGCTTTATACAATTATTTTAAAATGGTACGACTACTTATTAAACCTTTACAACCTAGTTACTGAATAAGACGATGAACTTACAAAAAACTGTTGTTTTTAAATTATAACCCTGATAAAAAATGACTGTCCTATTTAGTCTAGTAGTAGTGGCCCTGCCTGCCAGAAGTCGTGGGTTCGATTCTCACCCAAGACAATGAGATGAGCATGATCATTTTGTTCTGTGTAATTAATTTTTAATTAGTATATTTATTTAGAAATTCAAGTATGTTAATCAGTTGTTTAGTACCCATAACACAAGCTCTGCTTAGCTTGGGACTAGATGGCGTTGTGTGAAAGTTTTGGTTCTTTTTATAAGGTAAGTAATCTCTAAATGAAATGTTAAAAAAATATCAACACAGTAATCATATTAAAATTAACTACAACTCTTTATTCCTTTAAAAAAGTACATCTCATTCTTAATAGCACGTTACAAAAACAGAGTTCACACAGACAGCAAGGTAGACAAACTAATTATTGTGAAAACACACTGTCCAATATGCAGAACCAATTATTTCCCGCATACGACCCACGTTACATGTTGGATTATATATTTGTAAGATGGTCACAGACACTGTAATGCTCTGCTTGATTAAAAAATAAAAGAATACGGTGTCATTTATTTAACAATTTAAACGCGTGGCACCTGTACTCTTTTATATATTGTTTTTAAACCTTTTGTCTTGACTATCAATGTATGGCCAAAAATGGATAAGTTTAGAAAGCTGAAATTTTGAATAATGGTAGGCTAATATTATGAGTTCCTGTTAACACACACACTCACACCCTCACTCGCACAGTCGCACGCCCAAATAGCTACACCTACACAGTTCTAAATCAATGATATTATTTTTTGTCTTTACTGCAACTTGTAATTTTTCTTTTCGTATATTATTAATTAATTGTTTGTTTTAAGTTAGGTTTTGTTTTTTTTTCCTCGACTGCCTCGTTGGTCTAGTGGTCGCAAGCGCTACTGCTGAGCATGAGGTCCCGGGTTCGATCCCCGGGTTGGGCAAAGTGTTATTGAGTTTTTCCATCTGGGACTTCTCAGTAGCAGCCCGGAGTCTGGATTCGTGCCCGATTGATGGCAGTAGGCTCGCCCCCTATTACACCTCTGCCTAGCCCTTCGGGGATTACAGGCGTGATGTTATGTTATGTTATGTGTTGTTTTTTTTTTAATTTAAATATTTTTGCCTTAACTTTCGAAGGTGACTGCAAGATAGTATTACAGAAATGCTGATATTAACAGTTATATTTGTGGAAATTTTTGTATTTCTATTTGAATAAGACGTATATTTTTTATTACTGTGTCATCTAACTGTGCAAAATTTCATCCAAATCCACAACGACACATGATTCACAAACACACAAACTCGCAAAAAATACCTAAACTTTGTCAAAGGTATTAGACACAACGTACTGGATTATTTATAAGACAGTCACAAACTGCAATATACTCTACTTCATTAAAAAAACAATAGAGTCACGATTTAATTTATTTGTAGATACAAGCACTGTTGTGGTACAAACTAAGTTAAACATTCCACATGAACTTATCTAGATTTTTCCCGGGCAAGACAACAGGGCTTCTTAAAATTTTATAGAACATTTTTCAAAAAAATCTCACTTGGTGCTAAATTGAGCGATTCGGACAAGTATCAATGTGACTATAGTTCAATTTATATGTAGCAAGTTTATGTTAGACGTCACTGCTGATGGTGAAGTGTTATTTATTATTGTAGTAGTGATTACATTGTGAGGAAACCCGCATTCATAAAATAAGTCTGAAATCGCTAACCTGCTTTGTACAAGCGTGGTGATCTGATCAATGCTCGTGCCTGCTCTGTATAAGAAGAGGCGTTTGTAATGCAATGGGACATATCAATGGGACAAACGCACGACCCAATGGGTACCCTTACATGGCATACGACGTCGCGGTAGGCCTAGGCGGAGATGGCGGGATATGCTGGACTCCTTTGGTAAGGACTGGCCCCAAAAAGCCCTAGACAGAAAGAAGTGGGGACAAAGTAGGAAGGTCTTCACCCTACAGTGAGAAAATACAGGCAAGAAATAATAATTAATATTGTTTTATTAAAACTTAAAAAAAAAAACTCCAGTTTCGGAAGTCGGTGGCCAATAATGAACAAAACAAAACCACCAAAGCCACAGACTTCCGAAACTGGAGTTATTTTTCACATGTTAGTTTTTTTTAAGAAGTCGGTTGTTTTTTTTTTAAGTATTTTTTTGTAATTTTTAGTTTCTTTTAAATAAAAAATGTCATTCAGAACTTGAAAGAATCATTGAAATTGGATAACAATTGCTATCTTTAGCAATTGTTATCTAATTTCAATGATTCTATCTAAACATTAATCTGTACATCTCTGCCGGGCCCCTTTTAAATTAGAATGGCCTAATGTTATGTTGTGGAAATACAGAAGCTCGGCATAGACATCTCACTATAGTAATCGCGAATAATTTGCTGATATGCGTTGGAGAGTTCCGTTGCCTGTCTTCTTCATCAGTCTTTCTTCACCAAATGATACTTTCTACATGAAAATGCTTGATTTGTTACTAAAAATGTTGAAATCGGTGCATGTGTGCCTATATTTTTTGAGGAGTTCCCTCAATTCCTCGAAGATCCCTCATCAGATATGAGTTATGATACAAATGAGACCAATCTGTTCATATACCCTATCAAATAAAAGAAGAATTTTGAAAATCGGTCCATAAATGACGGAGTATTGAGGTAACAAACCCTAAAAAAAAAAACAAAAAAAAAAATATACAACCGAATTCAGAACCTCCTTCTTTTTTTGAAGTCGGTTAAAATATAGCAGAAAAGATACATTATCACACTTGTATTTTTCGAAGAGTAACGCAGAGGTATGCTTGTAATATATAATACCTACACTTTTTACAAGTTGCGTTACAAGGCCATGTAATAGGAGGCGAGCCTATTGCCACCAACCGGGCATAACTCTGTACCGTGTGGTTGCTACTCAACAATTCCAGATAGAAAAACCCAAAAACATATTGCCAAACCCGAAAAACCAACAATACCAAAACCGACCTATAGATAACTATATTAAAATTCTATGGATTCTTTGGAATTACCGTGTTACTAATAAACACCAAGTTTTGGATAATATTACCAGTGTTTCATACTTTTTAGATATTACCGTAAAAGAGCAACAACAATTCTTTGCATTATGTAGGTATTTTTGTTAAGAAAAGAAAGGAAGTATTCATTTTCGAAATTACTTCGTTGCCATTCTCAGGCCATTAAATATTTAAGGAATAAAAAGTAAGGACTATCTGTATTTCCGCGTTTTCTCTGATCAAAAAGCTTACATTTCGAAAAAAAATCTAATCTCTTTGTCTTATAGCAGTCATTGTTGTGTATAGATCTTATTTCGTAAGAAATTATAGTATCGCTAACACATACGTTTCTAAAAGAAAATCTTTTCCAAACTAATTTGATGTTGTTTCTATTGCTAATAGTCTGTACTGGTTTATCAACCTATTTATACTAGACGCTAGAAATATGTCTAAACAAAATCCAAAATAATCAATATGTGAAATAAAATTGTGATCAGCTCACCTACCTTCACCATCATCATCAGTGATGACGCAGTAGCAGTTACCACCCTTTGATAGGCTTCTACTTGTAATTTTCCTAAGTAGCTCACATTCGCATCTTCATTTTAATTCACTCGCTTACCTAAAACAAAAAAAAAATACACGTTAAAAACTTTCACAAAGTAATAAATGATATATGCAGTACGCTATTTCTTTATATCTCACTTCTTTACACATGCAACCACGGAACCACACAAAATGAAAATCCACCACCCCTGAGAGATTCTCTGGAAACCGTATACCGAATTAAGCTGGCGTGTTTACGTAGTGCGAAGATAAAACTAGGAAGCATCACATAAATAGCGGGGCTCTACAGATCTTTAGTCCCAGTTAGCCTTCGAGACGGCAGAGCTCGTAATTTAGTCAAATACTCAAATATACTCAGTTGAGTATACTCACACAAATACTCGCGCTCAGTAAAACTGAGACGTATAAGTTGGATCCGCGTTGTGATGTTGGAGTAATGAGCAAAGGGAGGATGCTGATTTGATTGAGGACAAATGAGAAGGCTTGAGTGTGGAATAATTTCGTTGATGAGTCTCTGAACTATTTCAAATAACTAGATTGAGGATGAGAACATTCATTTTAATAAATAGTTTGGGTGGTCTTAGGAATTGAATTAGACTGTCAATTTTGAAGGCGGGCGTCTAATAATAGGTATTTCTAATTGAAAGATGTAAGTCTCTCTCTCTCTCTCTGAAAAGGTATTTTATAAGGCAGATATAAGTGGAAACGCCAGGAAAGGACAGTTCTGAAAGTACTACGTAGACCTTATTGGTGATATTCTGAGAAAATTCAGATGTCTCATTCACTCATTATTTAGAACCTAAATTATGGAGAATAGATGTTTTTTTAAATCTTAAAATTGACATTATGTTACGGTTATGTCAAGAACTGTAGTTGATAGAGCTACAGCTGATGTAGGAACGTAAACGACACAAAAGGAGTATGTAAGAATGGGCTTCAGTAGTTTCTGCCTACCCCTATGGAAAAAAGGTATGTGTATAAAACTCATTTTCAAACATAATACTACGTGGCTTTCAATTATTACACAAAATTAATAAACTATTCAATAGCAACAACATGAACACTATCGACCGACTTCACGTAGTCAGAAGGCTGCAGTACAAATTGCAAAATCCAGAAACCCTAGAAAAAATCTAGGCCATTTTAAAGTCCTCGGAAAATTCAAGTGTTCCATTCAGAAGCAGTATTAATACCTAAACAGACTAGAGCGTGCCCCGCGGTGGCACTGGGATTAGCTCTGCGAGGACCCGGACTGAGGCCTCACAAATGAGGACTTGCCTTGTAATTGGAATGCACTAGTGGAGTAAATTAGCGGGAAAACGAATTGGAATCAAATGGCTTCTAGATCTGTGACGTTTATCATGGGATATTTTGTATTTATCATAGAGTTTTTGGCGATTTGACATTTAGGCAATTCAGTAATCTACGTTATGTATACTAACGTGATAAAGAGGTAAAAGTGTGAGTGAGAAAGTTTGTGAGGTCGTAATCTCTTGATGTCTTGCACCGATTTTGTGTTTTTTTTTACCAATATAACCACATATTATTAGCGAGTTTCATGGGCTTTATTTTATTTCCAAAACTAAAAGGGTGGTAAAGGATGTTTTAGTACTAAATGCGGACTTAATAATAATGAACAAGTTATAATTTAGTGATCATTATGAAGCGCTTATCTAGAGCGATAAAAAGTAACATACATAAACTCACGCCTTTTTCCCATGGGGGTAGGCAGAAATTAAAGTGCGCCATATGCTACGATTCTTACATACTTCTTTTGCTTCGTTTACATTCATACATGTTGTCATACACACACGCCGGTTGCAAAAAGTAACATTAAGGTACTTAATGCTCAGATTTGAAGAACTGTTGAACTGTTACTCTAAAATTAATATGGTAAACCCTCTGTACCGTCAAAATACCATAAATGAAATAACATTGCCTAGTTTGGAGGCAATGTACAATTTGAAAAAATGTTTTAATCGTACATTTATTTTCTTTGTTGTTATTTCTATATAAACATTAGTCTGTTTAGTTTAGAGTTTTTTTTCTAATGTATAGAGTAGTTTTCAAATTTGTTAGTAGATAAATGGTATGTAACAAAGAGAGATTTAAAATACTAAGAGAGGACATGCGAGGAGACGTCATAGAGGAACTATAATCCCATGTCTCAGTAACGCCATCTAGAATAATATAGCAATATTGGAGCGACGAAGGAGATGGCGGGACGGACTAGACAAGTTTCTAAAAAACTGGAAAGATGAAGCGCGAAATCGCGAAAAGTGGAAGGAGTGAAAGGAGGCCTTTGCCCAGGAGTGGGACAAAAAAGCATACAAAAAAAAATTGGAGCGACAGCGGAGCGTACTAAATTAAACTCATAGACTTGTGTCCGATCGGACACAAGTTTCGGATGAATATTTTGTCCGTAATGTCCCGTCTATTAATTGTTAGTAGTGAATATCTTTGGTACGTATCAAAAAACGGAGGAGGTTCTCTACTTCTACGGGGGGGTTTATGTACTTTAAAATCCACCAGTAACAAAAACATACTCTAAGTTTTCTATTGTCTTTGTACATCTGGTGGATGTAAAAAGAGAACTGAAAACTTGTTTTTTGACAACTTGGTTTTGACAATTTCTGAAAAAAAAAAATTAAAATCCTCCACCACCAACCACCGTCAACCTAAGGTCTTCAAGTCAAGAGTGAACAAGTTGCTTCTAGGCAAGCGTGCTTCATCGTCGACCACATCATCGCTTACCATCAGGTGAGATAGTGGTCAAACGCGTGCCTATCAGTAATAATAAAAAAAAAAATGGCCATTCGCAGAAATACACCGTGTAAATGCATAGTGCATAGCGAATTTAAATAAATGTCATCTGTTTTTTTAACATTGCCTGTTGTAATAGACTAGTATATTTTGAGTCAAGCACGTAGCGTCGTACTGAAATATGTAGGTATGAGAACTTTTTAAAATTGCAGTAGCATTATAGCTGTTGTATATTATATTTAAGTTACCCCACAGGCCTCGTATTTTACCTGGCTTCTGAAATTTTCTGCTTGGAAGAATCGGACCGAGTTTTGCAAAGAAAAATAGATAAATTATCTATTCTACTATATAAAGTAAGTTTGTGGTTAAATAATAACAGACGCACGAGTCGATCGAAGGTTAAGCTGCACTTGACGAGGTTGTTCCGTGGATGGGACCGTTAATAACATATCAAGACCTCTTCGTGTCTCGGAAAGCACGTTAAGCCGTTGGTCCCGGATGTCATTTGTCTAAGAATATCGTATTAACCAGTATCTGGGTTGTCACACTCGTATAGACGGTCGCTCCATAAACCTGGGTTTGCCGTAAAAATTTACTCACACTGCAATCAACTGTTCGGAAGTTAATTTTAGGAAAACATTTAATTTCCAAAAAAAATATTGATCACTTAATAACCGAGTTCTAAATATAAGTTGTATTTATAAGTTATAAATCTCTGTACCTTTTAAGTTCGAAAAAAAATTACAAAAGTAAGCTTTTCATATACAAAAATCGTAACGCGAAATTTCAAAGTACCGTCATCTACTACTATGAATGAAAGTAACGTAAAGATCATTAGAGTTATCTACGCGATACATAAATATTACATGCCGAATTATATAATAATATTCCACGTCTCTTTACACAACGCCATCTAGTCCAAAGCTAAGCAGAGCTTATGTTATGGGTAGGTAAACAACTGATAAACATACTTATATATTATATACATATTATCGATAAATTACACCCAGACACAAAACCAATGATCGTGCTCAACACACAAACATTTGTCCTAGGTGGGAATCGAACCCACGAACTCCGGCATGGCAGTCAGGGTCACTAACTACTAGACCAACAGGCCAGTCATACTAATGGGCTATTTGACAACATTTTAGTTTTTAGTCTCTCATCTAGATAACAAGAAAATATTCGACACATATTTTTATCTTTTTCAAATTGATGGAAAACTGCTTAGATTAAGCGCATTAAAGGTGAGGAGTGGGGGCTTGTAAAGTCATTAGCTAGCATAAACTGTACTGGCTAGTGACGTTATGCGACATTTTAACTCGATGTATCGCCGTAAATTTTTGATTACCTACGTGAAAAAAGAAAAAAACCGGCCAAGAGCGTGTCGGGCCACGCTCAGTGTAGGGTTCCGTAGTTTCCCGTCCGTCACAATAAGTGTTCAAAATGCTTGCATATACGATTATAGGTACTACAAACTTAAAAATTAAAAAAAATATATTAAAAAAAAATAATAAATAAAAAAAAATTGAAAAAAAAAAATTGAAATGAAATTGAAATTATTATGTTCAACTTTTTGTCATTTTTGGCCAAAAACAGTTTCCATCCAAGTTCAAAATAATTTTCCTAGAAAGTCCTTATAAAGTTCTACTTTTCAGATTATTACCATATTTTCTAAACTTATGGTTCGAAAGTTAGAGGGGCGGGGACACATTGTTTTTTACTTTTGGAGCGACTATTTTCGAAATTATTGATATTATCAAAAACAATTTTAGTAAACCCCTATTCATTTTTAAATATCTTTCCAACAATATATCGCACGTTAGGGTTGAAATTAAAAAAAAAATCACTTCCCACTTTACATAATAGGGGGGCTACCCTAATAAAACATTTTTTCCAATTTTTATTTTACCACTTTGTCGGCGAAATTAATACACATATTGGTACCAAATTTCAGCTTTCTAGTGCTAACGGTCACAGAGATTAAGAGAGGACGGACGGACGGACGGACAGACAGACATGGCGAAACTATAAGGGTTCCTAGTTGACTGCGGAGCCCTAAAAAACGTGTCGAATATTGTCTTGTAATCTAGATGAGGGACTAAAAACTATTTTTTTTTTCAAATAGCCCATTCCGACAACAAACGTCGTACAGTAGTAGCCCACTAAGACACAATACCAGTCTGTTCGGAGGATCCTCCCTTTTATATAGAGGAAGACGAATTTTACACTGTGTTCACTACAGTGTGTAAGTAAACAAAATCCTCTTTCCATATAACAAAATGCGTTTCGATCCTCTAAACAGAATATATTCCGCAGAAAATTCTCCATTCTACTTCGAACAACACAAGCCTAAAGCTAATCAGGCCACGAAAGCCTTGAGGAGTAGTAATGCCGATAAAAATATACTCTTGGAGTAACAGGTGCAATTTTCAGGTTCACGTTACTGCAGCGTAAAAGCTTATGTGAAAAGCGAACCGCTACATAATTCAAGCGCTAAAACAAGCCTTATATAGAGCGCTCAATAATGTATATAGTAATTTAATTTCTGTTTCAATCTCGCTATTGTGTTGGTCGATGTTCTAATGTAGCTGGTTGTAGGGAGGTAGGTACTGCAGTATGTTTTGTTTTTCTTTTTTATTATAGTAAGAGAGTTGTTATGTTCGTAAAATGTTTCTTTATTCTATTTGAAATAAGAAAAGAAATTTTAATAAACCTTTTTTACAGTCCCTTCAACCGATTTTGAGTTCTATTACGTTGGTAGCATGACAAATGGCAGCTGTAGAAAACAATTGGTGTTGTATCCGCGTTTTTGCTCATAGTGCCATCCTTATTAAAATTGGTTGAATGTAAAACGGTGTGTTTAAATTTATTTTCTTATTTGAAATGGACTATAGTTGCTGCATACTTGGCACAATGAGATTTATCTTGTTTCGATCTGCTGTAGATAGATCATATTAGAGCTAGCTTTCATATCATTAAATGCTAATGACTATTAAGCCACCTATTGTGAGATTTATATAGTGTAATAGCTGCATAATGAGTAAGAACATTGCTAACATTTAGTTAGTAGATATGTCGCAGCCATCTAGCTTAATTAGCCGTCAATTAACAGCCTAGCCTTTTTACTAAACAGCGCCGTTCACCTAGCGGCCTAATTGATATTCAGGCTAGGCAGTTTATTAAACGGCTGACTAAGCTAGTTGGCTGCGACACATACATAGTTTCTAAGACTCACAGTACTAATCGCGGATAATCTGAAGAAAAACTGCTTCAATTATCCTAAAAATGGTATAAAAATTTAAGATTTGGCTAGATTTGTTTTAAGTTATATTGCGACTAGTAGCTACCGTGAACAAGCGCAGTTGTTGTATTTGATGATAAAAACACCAAAACTTGATAGTATTTCTACATAGTAATCAAAACCTACACAGATCTAGAGCATACCTTCATTTTACCAATAGAATAAGAAAATTAACGACACTAATGAATCAAGACATTACAGACCTCTCCAATATCTTAATCCCAATAGTCTACAGAGATGGTCCGAGGTTAATTTGGGCTAATCTGTAATTACCGAATATTTACTTAGTCTGAGCGGTCTGCCCTCAGCCTTCTCTAGTTTATTTCTATTTATCCTTTCAATTTCGGTATTTACCAGAAAGTGTGTGTTTTTGCTCGGAATAGGAGTTCCTAATGCTTGATCGCTTGGGATTATTTAAAGACGGATATTTATTCAGTTGCTTAGTTTTACGCTACAATCAGATTAAGAAGTTTGAGCTTTGATAAAAAGAAAGAAAGAGAAATGCATTTATTGTCATTGCATTCAAATAATTACACCTTAAAGCTGTAAAAAACATTTACTATAACGGGTACCATATGGTAAACATACTTATACCAGAAGGGTCTCAGCTCAGTATAATGTCAGATGGCAACTCAAGATGCTAATTGTAAAATGCAGTAATCGTCATTTTTGGGATTTTAACTTTTTTTAAAAAAATTACACTTCAAGGGGCTAATGTTTACTTATAAAAATATTTTTTGGTATCCTTCAAAAACTGTATAACTTGACTTGTTCTTTAGATATCACAAAACATATTTTTCGTGTTTATCTCCGAACGGCCATTTTACAAGTACTGCATTTGCAATAAGCAGGGCAGACGTACCATCTGACGCTGATTTTCAGCTCTCGATGTTTTTTCATCACTATTATTAGTTTCTTCTTTACTATGTTCAAAATCAAAAGATTCAAACCTTTAAATCAGACTGAGGATCAAAACTTTTTGACCATCAAAACTCGCATAAGAAATTCCTTCAAAACACGCGCTTTTCACCTCGCTTTTCCTAGTGTTTTTGTTGTTGGAAAGAAGAAGTGGCGGGAGAAATAATCCAGTAAACCCTACAAATCACAGGGGACTTTCGAGCTTCTCACTGCCCGTAACGACTAACTAATAAAGAAAACATTGCACTTAGAAAGAGAAAGAAGTAGGCTTCCTATTTGAAGAGCAGAGAGAAATATGGGGCTAGAGACGCTTTATAAATTTGCAGACTGTTAATCGCAAACTTAGTGTGTACCAGTACCTATACCATTTTTAAATCGTTTTAAACCCATATGCCGATGCCTGCCGTGGTGAAAAGCCGTAACTTGAATTAATCATAAACCAACACGCATGTTTTGAAAACGTAACACAACGTTTTAACCTTTTCTTTCTTACTTGCTGAGATATAAAATGTAAGCTATTGAATATTTGTAATAATAATAATATTATTATTAGTAATCTTTATTATGAACATCTTACAGGGTATCTTCGAGGTGAGACCCTGACCTCCAAACTAGTAAAAATACTGTATCTTGAAGGTCAGTTCCTTCCCTTCACAAACGTGTTATTAAATACGAGTACAAATTTGTCCATAATTTTAACGTATGCTAACTTCTATCTTACACCAGCAAACAAAAAAAAAATATAGGTAAAAGATAAAAATTAAAAAAAAAATACAAAATAAAAAAAAGAAAGTGTGTGTGTGTGTGTGTGTGTGTGTGTGTATGTGTGTGTGTGTGATCGTGAGCGTGATTGAGTGTGTATTTCATACCGTTACAACAAAAAGATATTCAATTTTTTCATAGTCCATGTCATTCAACCATGCCATAATTTTACTTTTGGCTTGATTGTTATTGAAAGATCTGATGTGATGAATGGACTGGGTTAATTTATTATATAACCGAGGAGCTTGGACGTTGTAAGATCTGCTAGCAAATTTTGTGCTGGCTCTAGGTACTGGACACTGCACTTATTTATGACTAACAGGTACCTACCAGCAATCCAGAACTAGAAACGCTTTTGTATTTGTTTTTTGGAAAAGATTGTTAGCATTTTTAGGCGGCTTATTCGCTGAATTGCGATTCAGCCACAAGGTTGACTCGCGACATCGTTTGCGTGCATTTCATACTTTAACTTCCTCTCAACCCGTTTTGTTTTGAGAATAAAATATAACATAAAACACTCGCAAATAATGTGGCTTTTAAACTAAATAGTATTTTTTAAAGTAAGCTAACAGACTTCCTGATAAAAAAGGCATATTATTCGGTGAAAGAATTCCTTGATGAAAAAAAATTTATAATGAAAGTTAATGATGATATTGATAAATTAATGTAACAATTTTATTAAATGCAGACATGTGACATTGAATAGGAATATATATTTTTTAATGTTTTAACTATTAAAATTGTAATAAGTACCATTGTAGGTAATTTAATATTATATAATTTAATTAAGTGTGGCCAAGTTACATTGAATGTTTTTATTATCTTATTTTTTTATGTATAAAACTATTTAAATTGCAATGCCCTAACAGGCAACTAAGTTATAAGAACTACCTAAATTGTTAACATCTAGAAATTTTATTTTGCTGTACACCTAGTTCGCAATAAAGAATTCAAATTTGAATTTGAATTTGAAAACTCTATTGGTAAAATAATTTTCAAAATTTGGTCAGCATATCCAGAGATTACACCTACAACGTCATCGCAAACTTTACGTTATATAATGCTGGCTCATTCTAAATCTTTTGAGTAAAACACCTTAAGTCTGATATGGTCCATATGTTTGCAGCCAAAGAATATGTAATATGTAAAATGTAAGTGGCAGAATTTTCTATTGCCGGTGTGTGGAATCTTTGGCACATGTATCGCGGCGCCAGTTCCACCGCGTTCCATGACAAATGCCTTTCACCGGACACTAGCACACGTTTCAAATTTATGAGTAAAACGCGAGCTTCTTTACGACACTACGGTTTCCTTCACATTTTTACTGCTATACTTGCCTGGGCTGGTGCACTCTAGGTTTATATCGTATGTCTTCAGGATCTTTGTTGGCATGTACAACTTCTTGTTATGTGTTGTGAGTGTGGAAGCTGTAGATAATGCAGTTATACAGGCACATTGTATAGTGGTGGTATTTTTTGTTACAGGCCTAGTGTTTACCTGAGGTAATCTGCATGGTGCGGTTTTGGTGGTGGTGGTTTGGGGGTGTTGACGTCTGTCTAAGAGCAAAGAATAATAATAATAATAAATAATTTTGGTGCCTCACAGCATTAAAAACGACAAAGGGCCTCTGCGAGTTGGCCTAGGCCCCTCGTACGCCTTCCAAAGGTCCGGAACCCAAGGGTTCCGAGAAATATAACCACATAAAAATAATAATAATAAAAATAAGTAAATACACAGAACGTAGGGATGAAGTTACTAGAAAATGGCGACAAGAGAAAGTTTATATAGTACCGATAGTTCTCTCCACAACGGGTGTTATTCCGAATCATCTCCTTCACAGTCTAAAATTACTTAACCTTAAAGAAAGTATGTACATACCTTTACAAAAAGCTGCAATATTAAATACGTGTCGAATCGTCAGAAAGTTCATGCAGATAGATGACAACGAAATAGGACTTAACCACAACACACCCGTAACTTAACACACCACACGCTGCATTTACTTGGTTTAAACCCGTAAATGAAGTTAAAACCAGCCAAAGTGCTGAGAAGTAGAAACGCTCTCCAAAACTAATAATAATAAGTTTATTTATTAACAGTTTTGAACTATAAGAATGCACATTGTGAGAGCTGGTGCCTGAAGTAGGTTATTAAAAAAAAACCTGTGTTACAGGTCACCAGACCCCACTTAGCGGCATCATAAATAACTAGGCAGGTAACATGTTTTTCTACCAAACAATTATAAACAAAAATAAATAAATGAAAGTAGTAAAACTAAATAAAACAATAAAAGCAGTCACAGCAAATAAGAGCTGTCTCGCTATTGTGTCCACGTCATCTTACCCCTCCCGCAGCGCACTCCTACTTCAGGTACCAGTTAAGGGGTAGGTCTAGGTGCAGTATTCGTCATCATCATCTGCCTAGCCTTCTCCCAACTATGTTGGGGTCGGCTTCCAGTTTAACCGCAGCTGAATACCAGAGTTTTACATGGAGCGACTGCCTGTCGGACCTCCACAACCAGTTTCTGGATAACACGATACCCCTTTGGTTAAACTGGTTGTCAGATTTTCGGGCATTTGACTATCTGTATCCATAGATCTACAAATCAAAATCAAAAGTCATTTATTCAAATTAGGCTGAGGATCAGCACTTTTTGAACGTCAAAAATTACATAAGACCCCCAAAACGCCCGCCCTTCGCCACTTCCTAGTGTTTTTGCTGGGAAGAAGAAGCGGCGGAACAAACTCCCCAGCAACACGTCTGTCTGATATGTTAGAAGAACAGTTAAAACAGCATTGGTAATTAATAAACTTAATCATTTAAATTGAATAATTTGCTACATGCTAGCTAGCACACACCAATATACAAGACAGAAGTAATAAGAATAGTAAGTACCGACGTTGACAACTAAACTCATGCAAAAAAAATAAAATTTAACTAACTGAATAAATATAAGCCTTCAAGTAAAAAGGGCGTGCCCGCTTACATGTACAAAACTGGAATAGACTAGGTCCACAACATTACATCAAAAATAAATAAAAAACGATACAATAAAAAAAAATGATACACTAGGACCATCGAAGCAAAATAAAAAATCAGTTACTAATTAAACAATAACAAAACCAAGGTCAGCAAGACGACCAGTCACCACCAAATGACAGCCGGGACTAACAGCTTAACGTGCTATTCGAGGCACGGAGGAGTCTTGTTATGTAATTAATGGTCACCCATCAACGAACCAACCTCGTTAAAGTATTCATAAGCCTAGATAAATCCTTCAACTTGAATTACTTTCTTGCAGGTGCCTAATCTTTAAGTGATATACTTACTGAATAACCTAACGCGAGTCTAACACATTATTTGGAACATATTGTTGATTAATTAAAGCTTAGCCTCAATTGATTATCTGGAATAACTTTAGACTCTTTTGTTAAATAAAAAAATCTATAGTTTCATGCGTATCGGATTTCGTGCGTATTTATAGGACTAGCTAACATATTTTAGTTGTGTAGGTACCAATGTTTCCATGTTTGATAACAAACTGCATCAATGTATGCTGGCCAAAATGGTAGAAAGTACCTAACCACCCTATTGTAAATAAATTCAATCTGAGCAAATAAATAATTATTCTATTCTTTTCACATGCAAGTGATTAAATCTGGAATCTACCTATGCTTATTTTTTATCTTATCGTAAACTTATACTATTTAACCATGAGACTTCATAACAAAACCAACAATAGAATCTCAATCAAAATACATAAGCGTGACGACTATGATTACAGTAATCACTATAAAATCTCTACCAACAAGAGACAAAGCGATTTTAACCCGACAATCATTAGAAAGCACACATGAGTGATGGGACTTCACGTGGGAAAGGCAGAGTCCATTGTGAACCAGCGTGGCCCAGGCTCGCGTCGGGAGGAGCGATCGTTATCCGCTCACAATGGACGATTAGGAGCGATACCTCGATGCTATCTAGGCATGACCGTGTAAGCTCTTCACTAGTGGTGCGATGTAAGTGACGGGAGGAGCGGTGAGCGGAGCGGGTGATAAATACGAAAGCATTTTTGTGTAGATGTGAGGTTACAAATTTGCTAAGAATTAACAATAATACCAGTTTGTTACTTATGTTACTGTCCCAATGCAAGGTAAAAGCCTCTTCTCATACAGAGAAGGCACAATCATTGATGACCACGCTTGTTCAAGGCGGATTGCCGTTTTATAACTTATTTACAAGTCCAGGTTTCCTCAAGATATTTTTCTTCACCAATATCTATGATGTTTAAGATGAGACCAGCGCGTATAGCTGCCTAATGTGTCAAAATTCTTTGATGGTTTTATTAACTTTATTACAATTAGAATAATGCCCATGTTCAATTGGGAGATAATTGGGGTAGTTTGATGTGCTGACGTCAGGTCAAAGTGATGAATTGTGGTAAGTCAATTGAATAGGGCAGCGCAGGATCGATTGTTGAAGAAATCTTTAAGGGAGACCATGTCCAGAGTTGACGTCGTATGGCTCAAATGATGATGATGAAGTCATAAATTTGGAAACATTACAACTTGCGCCAAACACCAGTATAGTCCAAGAGCCGACTTACAACTATTTACCGACATTGCCCTTGGCTCCAAGCGAAAAATCTTTCATTGTTCTCAGACAAATTACTCTCATAGAATAATATATACGGAACGTCCCATCTGAAATATTGCATCGTCTGAACTGAACGCGCTCCGAACTTGACCTGTGTTCCGATGAATAAAATATAACCTTTTATTCATTACGCCCCGAAGGTATAAACGTTCTAGATAAATAAATATTTAATTGGCTTTATGTACTTCGTTTTGCATAACGTTTGGGATAGTATTTACTCAGGCTTGACGTGACCTTTGTTTTGGGATCGGGAATATTAATTTGAGTGATGCTCGTAATGAATTGGGACGGTTTATTTCAGTCAGGTGACGAAAGTACCCGTTACCGTATATGTGTCGAAGTTTAGATTTTTAAGACTGGAAACCTTTTGCCTTAACTAGCCTTTTTCTAAATAGATTTTTGTCGCCTTATACATACATACATAAAGTCACGCCTGTAATACCCGAAGGGCTAGGCAGAGGTGTACTTGGTAGTACACCCACATTTCGCCAGTTATGTTTAAGTCCCATGTAATAGGGGGCGAGTATATTGCCATCAATCGGGCACTTATCCAGACTCCGGGCCACTACTGAGAAATTCCAGATAGAAAAACTCAATAACACTTTGCCCGACCTGGGGATCGAACCCGGGACCTCATGCTCAGCAGTAGCGCTTACGACCGCTAGACCAACGAGGCAGTCAAGCAGGCTTATAAGTTCCAGTTTATAAGTAAGTTCCAGATAACAGAAGCATCAATCAACCCCAATGGCTCAAATTTCTTTGGCAATATAATTTTCAACTTTATAACAAACCGAATAAGGTTCGTTCTAGTTGTGCTGGCGTCTGTACCAATGTTTTCTATAGTTATTGGGCAATGCATAGGATACTTTATTCTTTTGGATACGAAAAGGAAGTGTTTTGACATCTCATTTTTGATACTGGTTGTACCATGCTTAATCCAAACATGTCTGAGGAGTGTTCCTAATATTTTTTATTCGCAACTTTAATCCTATAATTATTTAAGCTCATGAATCATAATAGGGAGACAGTGGCATTTCTCACTGGTCGTGTATTTTCATTACCAATGAACTTAAAATGAATAAAAAAGAAACGTGATTTTAACTCAATCTTGTACGATGTTGCGGAACCCTTCATGTTCAAGTCCGACTCGTTATTAAAAGGTAAAAGCACCTAGCTTTTAATAACTAATACTTCTCATTCAAGATTTCTCTCCAAGTACAGCTGAAAGCAAAGGCTCAAAACGTAGCCGTCGCGTAAATGTAAAAAGTGAAATAAAACCGCGAAAAAAACCGTTCAACTAGCTTTACATATTTTTTCTGTTGAATGTAATGTAAGTAGTGAAATTATGAATAAGTTTTAGTTAAGCTGTCTGGTATTAACCCTCATGTGGTCAGTGTGGTCTCGCCTCCAAAAGTAAACGTGAATAACGTAATAAGTAAAATAATAATATTAACTGGTAAAATGTAGGTGTACTACAGGTAGACCTCTTGGCAAACCAATATTTTATAATAAACACAAGTAAGTCCTAGTGGACCGGAGGATTACCAAGATCTCAAGTTCGAACCCAAGACATGTAACTCTGACTCCTCGGATTCATATTATGTAGAACTTTCATTTGCTTCAAAAACCGTGAAGGGAAACATCTTGACGAAACCGGCATGTTTGAGAGATGTTTTTCGAAGGCTTGTGAATCCCAGTCAGAGACACATGGGCAGCATTCAAACTCTAGACACCAGGTTAGTAATTAAAAACTCAAATAAAGTAAGTCCTTAACTCCTGGACTATAATGACACTTTATTAATGGACTAATAATTTGAAATCATTAAACAAATTGGATTAACTCGGTCAAAATCACACAGCCCTGAGAGGAATATTTAATATTAAAATAAGTGTTTATAAGTACAGTCAGCCTCATAAGTCGATATACATATCCATATTTCCTAAACTCATGAACACCTTAGCTTACACAAATTGCTAAACAAGACTAGTGCCAGGATTTAATTAACGTCTTAAAGGTTCAAAATTCACTAGTCTTGTTTAGCAATTTGTGTAAGCTAAGGTGTTCATGAGTTTAGGAAATATGGATATGTATATCGACTTATGAGGCTGACTGTACCTATTCACTCTGTAATTGCGCCCCAAACATGGTCACTTCGGTAATTTAATTAAAATGTAAAGTATGTTGATTGAAACATTATGGACGCAGTCAACTAAAACATGAACATTGAATCGAAAGTATTTATCTGCAAACCACGAGCTAATTGATTTAAAATTATAGGTAGGTAATACGCCGACGGAATAAAAGATTTGACCTGATATTTCTAATATGGACTCAATGTTTACTAACTCCTGCCCGCGACTTTGATTGCGTGAACTAAATGTATTATTTCTAATAATAAGTATCACATTAAGAAATAGTGTAGATCTCGCTCTACTAGTGAAAGAATTTTTGAAGCCGGGTGTTTAATCCCCATCTGCCTAGCCATTTCCCAACCATGTATTGTATTTTTGACTGGCCTGTTGGTCTAGTAGTCAGTGACCCTGACTGCTATGCCGGAGGTCGTGGGTTCGATTTCCACCCAGGACAAATGTTTGTGTGATGAGCACGATCATTTTGTTCTGTGTCTGGGTGTAATTTGTCTATAATATGTATGTATTTAGAAATATATAAGTATGTTTATCAGCTGTTTAGTGTCCATAACGCAAGCGCTCAAGCTTAACTTGGGACTAAATGGCGTTGTGTGGAAAGTTGTGGAATATTTATTTATGTTGGGTTTAGCTTCCTGTTTAAACAGATGCAGCTGAATACCAGTGTATTCAGCTGCATCTGTTTAAACAGGAAGCTGCAATACACTGGTAACAGTACCAGTACTGGTACCAGTTACTGGGTAACACGATACGTCTTGGCTAAACTGGTTGTCAGACTTTTTGAGCTTCTGACTACTCATGAACACTGCAAATGATAGCCAGGACAAATTATTACGGCCTAACGAGCCTCAGAAATGAGACACGGAGGAGTTTGGAATAAATGTTATGAATGGTCACTGTAGCGTAAAAAAAAAAATTGTCACTACACATTTCTCTTCTTAACAGAATACCATTTGTGTTTCTTCTAAGAAAATACGTCGCCAATTGACAAGAAAAAAAAATTCTGTCATTCAATGGAATGATAATACTTCTAAGTTTGAACCGAAGTAAGAAAAAATTAGAAATGAGCTCGACTTACACGAACGGAATAGTTTTTATTCAGCCGACTTAATTAAGCAGCGTGATAATGCTGCGGACCAACTCGTCAAGCGTAGCTTTACCTTCGATCGATGCGTGAGACAAGGCCACACGCAGACCTGTATGAGGGAAAACCCCATAGACCCCAAACTAACAATGAAGATAATTGAAGTAGATACATCATCTCTAACATCAGCTGCGAATATCGCTTCTCTTCAAACAACGTCGCCTCTAAAGTAGGAGCCATAAATTCTACGTCTCGTATGAACCACCTGTACGCGGTATGATAAATGCCTGATAACTATATCTTACCGAACGTTATTGGCTAAAACTAGTACTCGTCTATACAACGTGTTTTTTTTTTTGAGACCATATCAAAGAATCAACTGGCATATGAATTATGTTTCAATCATCCTTTTTTTTTTACTATCATACAAAATAATTCGACACAGTCACGATGATTAATGTAAAACACCCTTACGTGAAAGAAAAGTGACGTTAGAAAGAAGATTCATCGTACTGGTGACAATTTTTAAACTAATTAATAAAAATAATACCTATTAATAATACTTAATAATAATATTCTACGACTATTCACACAACGCCATCTAGTCCCAAGCTAAGCAGAGCTTGTGTTACGGGTACTAAACAACTGATAATTTAATTATGATTGATGATATCTCCGAAACTATGCATTTTTGGACCATCTATTCTAGGAGTTTTAGTATTATTTTTACCTACAGAATATAACACTAGAATTATGGGATATAAAAAAAAACACCTTGTTTAAAACTAGGAGTATGCTTGTGCCTTCGCCTGCGTCAATTTTGTCTTTCCTTCGAACTTTAACATCTCATACCTCTTACTTTTTTTTCAGTATTTTTTTCGTTTTTGTATGATTCCATTTGTAATAGAATAAGATTGACATATTATGTGTATGCGACTTTCATTAGATAGATCTGTAACTAATAAATACTAAGTAAAACTTTTAATTGTAATGATGTAATAATTTTAATAAATACAAATTTAATATTTTGCGTGCCGTAAGGTAAAATGTATCGGGATAAGAACCAAATATTCCAACCTATATGTAAACCTACATAATCAGCAAATAAATTATTTCTTTCTTTCTTTCTTTTTTTCTGACCCTCGTAGTTTTGAAAATAAAATGTACCCTATATGACTTGGTGATAAAATAAATTTGTAACGGGGAAAGAATGTTTAAAATCGGTTGAAAAGTTTTTCACATTAAGTTTACAAACCAACTAAAAACCCAACCTTTACTGTACAGACGCCAGCACATCAAGTTACCACAATGTGTCAAATTTCTTTGATCGTTTTTCAACTTTATGTCAAACGGAATAAGGTTCATATTCAATTGGGAAAATTTGACACATTAGGGTAACTTGATGTGCTGGCGTCTGTACATAATATTAATAAATATAGACGTCCAGACTAACCAGATGTAGCTGAATACTAGTGTTTTACATGAAGAGTCTGCTGATCTGTCTGCCAGTTACTGAGTAACCACAAAACACCGCGGATAGACTGGTTAATAAAGATATACCAATTACAGCCGTTCATTTGCTAATGGGCCGTGATGATGGCCCATTTCCTCCAATAATATTTTAGCATTTGAAAAGTCGTAGTGTCCTAGGCAACTTGAGTACCATTGAAAGGTAGTCTACTGCAAAAAACAGTAAGGTATGATTATCATATAAATATGAAATATAAAATGAATAAATAAAAATCTGGTCCCCTCATTCTGTGCGGTTTTTTCTTCAAAAGACCATCTCAAACACTAATCTGTATGGACCTTACATGATTTGACCAAGATAATGTCTGGACTTTAAAAGAGACTATAACCTCTGAGTTTCTTTCGGTGTTTCTTCTCAGAGTAGTCAGATAGTGAAACTCCGATGCCATTTACTAAAAAAATGACGTGAGTGTTTGTGAAAAAATAATAGTAGATTATTAACCAAGGGCTGTATGACATCAATTGCATACGAGGTTTTTGGCGCCTGAG
The DNA here is from genome assembly GCA_921972225.1 of Euplexia lucipara. Taxonomy (NCBI): domain Eukaryota; kingdom Metazoa; phylum Arthropoda; class Insecta; order Lepidoptera; family Noctuidae; genus Euplexia; species Euplexia lucipara. The sequence continues at coordinate 4,312,620 of OV179150.1, forward strand.
CGAAGCGAAGGCGCTAATTAACCCGAGTATGCAATTGATGCTTACGCCCGAGATAAATACTCTGCTTTACATATCGATTGTGAGGTAAGTAAACAACAAGACAGCAGGTTTCAAATTAATTATTTTCGCGATGCTTTCGCGCCTACTAGTAGACTGCCTTTTTTTTTCACGCACGCAAGCGCGTCAAATCTTGCTGGCCAGTTTGATTTTTAAATCGATTCCATCTAACATACGATGTGGAAACAAATAGTTCCATATTTAAAATAAAATCTTTATAAAATAAATTGTCTAGATTCCGATTCGAGTAATTAATCGATACCGAGAAAAAAAAATTAACTTTTTAAAAATATTCTTCGTGCAGTATGAGTATGACAGTTCTTTTTTCAAATTCCAAAACCTATGCTGTAATGATAGTCATACACCCCGGCATTCAGGGGTGTAAGGGTGTACTTACAGAGCAAGAGATATGTAAATATCATTTATCAATGCTGTTAACAAATCTGAGAATCACTTAACACAAGAGGTTCAAATGAAATCACGATGAAACTTGTAAAATAAAACACTGTCACTGATCATACAGCCGTAAGGAACCCCCAAATTACCATTTTTCTATCAAAAATCAGGCAAAAAAAAAATAACATTTCTCCGATCCCCAAGTGGGGCCATATTCGACCTTTTCCTGATTTATTGTCAAGTTTTCCTGTTCCGCAAGTTTTATATGCGGCCAAACCTGGAAGTACGGAATTTTTGACTGGCTTGCTTTATTGAGCGTGAAATCTTAGCATTGTGACTTGTACGACTTGTTTTGTCAAGACTGTGTTTTGAAATGTTCGAAACTGTGGTTGTCATTTGTTTCTGTCATTTGTCTTCTGTTATGAAGTTTTATCTTTGCGGAAAGACTTTTGCTGTGCCCAAAGAGATTTAAGATACTATAGAGCAGACATGTCAAGTAAATGTCATAGGAAAACGTTGATCTAATGTCTCAAGTATCTCTCTCTCTCATCTTTAGTATGGGACGCTACTTGTGTCGATACTCTTGCGCCATCCCATCTTCCTGGGTCAACATGCTGTGCTGGCGCTGCTGCTGCGGCTGCTGAGAACCTCAAGCGGCGGAAATATAGCAACCTTGTTGGTAGTTATACTTTCGAGCCGTTTGGGGTTGAAACTCTTGGGCCGTGGGGTCCGAGTGTTCGTCTTCTTTACAAAGACATCTGCAAACGTTTAGTTGACGCTTCCCGTGACCCAAGGGCTGGCCTCTACTTTGGCCAGAGGCTAAGCATTGCCATTCAACGTGGCAATGCCGCCAGTCTTTTGGGCAGTTTACCAGCTGGCAGCGATGCAGAAGAATTTTTTGACGCTTTGTAGTTATTTATTGTTAGTTTTAGTTATTTATTTATTTTAAGTTTTTGTTATGATTAAAAGTTTTATGTCTCAGTAAAGCCATCTAGAATAATTTATGAATATTTATTAGAGCGGCAGCGGAGCGTACTAAAAAAACTCATAGACTTGTGTCCTATTTGGACACAAGTTATGGTTGAAAGTCTTGTTCGTGATGTCCCGTCTACTTATAATAGGTAAGAATTGAATGTCTTTGGCTGTGCCTGAATATTTTAGGACTGCTCTGCAGTGTAGATGTAAACATAAACTTTATTGTTGATGTTCTTTCGGGAGGTCAGGTCCGTAGTACTTGTAATGGTGTGCATGTAGGATTTGTGCACATAAACCAAAGTAAATGGAGTATGTTGTTGACTACGCCCTAGAAGAACAAGCACACTAACCCAAATGACGATTCAACTGGCGAGGCTTGTGAATAGACTAGACTAGATGTACTTTATACGTAACCGATGCAAAAGAAGTATGTAAGGATTACATGTCATTACACACTATTTAATTGTTGCCGAGTTTTAGTAAAAACAGGCATTAGACGCAAGTAATTGAATTAATTCTTTAGACTTAGGGTCCTTTGTCAACTAATTATTATACCTATATACATTTTATTAACGTATTACATTAAAACAAAATATGTAAAGACCACTGGCTTATATAGGTTAGGGTTCATCATATTAAAAGTCAAATTTGGAATTACCAGGCATAATAAAAACTGCAGCGCATGCAGCTGTGATTCGAAGCTCATTTTAATACAAGAGACTCAAGTCAATGAAAAGAAACCTACCTATACCTACTATAAAAACTACAATGCCTTCCACTTAATCCACCAACACCACAATATACATCGCGGCTTCTCCACTTGCCACAGCAAAGAAAAAAACAAAACCTCACATTAAACACCAAGTGTAGGTACCTTCCCAGCGAACTTAACCACAGCGGACCACGGTACAATTAACAGGCAGTAACGCAACTTTTTCCGACGACAGATGTTTTCGAGTTTTAGCGACAATAAATCAACAAATTGGCCGCTGCTCCATTGGTTTTTTGTTCGTCCAACGATATTTCATGAGGCATATTTCGTTTATGACGCTCCTTTGATTAATATGTCTGCCATCAGTTGTAATTGGCTGTTTTGTTGGAGACCTTTCCATCCATTTATTGAAATTGAGACCAGGGTATTGTGTGAATATAAAAAAAAATAACTTCGGGCTTCGATAACTTTAAAGTCGAGTTAAAACAGAACATTAGTTAGTCGGCTTTTATAATCTTAACTTTGCCACTAGATCTCTCACTCTCTCTCTAAACAATATTAAAGATTAGAGATACCGGGCTGGTATCCGCAACTCCACGTCAAACCGCATATTTCGCGTATGGGCTATAAACTAGCACGCGGGCCCAATGCGATTTGGAAGATGTCTAGTGTCTTCGAATTTTTGGTACAGACGCCAGCACATCAAGTTACCCCAATGTGTCAAACTTCTTTGATCGGTTTTCAACATTATGTCAAATTAAATAAGGTTCATATTCAATTGGGAAAATTTGGCACAATGGGGTAACTTGATTTGCTGGCGTCTGTACTAAAACATGCCGGTTTCCTCACAATGTTTTCCTTCACCGTTTTTAAGGGTAGTGGTGATGAAATAAATTACACAATGTAATGCGCTTGCCTGGGTTCGAACCCACGACTTACTGTTTGTAAGTTGGGGCCGCCACCACTGGGCCAGCGCTGCTCTCTCTAATAGCGAGATTGAAATCATACGAACTGAACTGGCGTGCCCTCCGATAAACGTGCAATAGACCATTATACAAGAACCCGGCAAAAAACGTTGGGTAGTAGCCCTCCAGATATTACACCCGTCCGGTCCAAGGATCCCTGTATTTTCTATTGATAATTAAGAACTTTATACCCATTCCTCAATAGCCCTGAACACTGAAAGTTCAGTCCAGTAAGATACAAGATTTAATCATGCTGAAGAAAAGAGCAAACTTGCAAAATAAAGTTATGATCTTGTTGCATCAAAGCAGAAATACTCGTACATTAGAGGTCATACGCACTATGCGGCTACCCGCATGCGGGCAGCCGGACGGCTGGCCGCAAGCACAATTATGTACGTAATATTCATTTCTATGCGCACTGCGATGCGGCTACCCGCAGACCGCTCCGGCCACCCGGACGGTTGCTATACGTTGCTATATCACGGGCAGCCGCATACGCAACCGTAACGTGCGGGCAGCCGTTCGGCTGCCTGCATGCGGGTGGCCGCATAGTACGTATACAGCTTTAAACGTGATAGGCAGTGCTGCCAATACGCTTCAACTGTTCTGTGAAATTGTTGAGATATCAAAGACATAATAAGAGTTCACATCACAGGATGGTAAATGCTCATGAACGTCATGTGGAGGGTAATGTTAGCGACTGCAAAGTTTATCAGTAGTAACCTGGCTTCGAAACACTTGAAAGATGCTTCGTGGTACAATAGTTAAAAAACTAACCAACCTAAAACTTTCTTCAAACCTAGGTTAGGTTAGAAGTCTTTTTAAGCGAAGTGCAAGATTACCCCACGAGTACCCTCCCCCCGCGGAAGGCAGAGAGGTCTGTCTCTTACTAATTAAAAACCACGTCCCTGGCGTTCGCCTCACACCAACGCTGGAGGTCACGGAAACGGACAATACTTCTTCAACCCCCATCAACTAACTTTCTAACCTAACCTATGATTTACAGTAGTACCAATTTATCCTTGAAATAATTGGCGGCGCTGCTCGTCAACAAGAAGCCAAAAATTACGCCAAAAGCGACTTTAAATCTCTAACATAATGCTAGTTCCAAATACTACCGTTTCACAAATAAGTTGGCTTGATAGTACTGACTTTTACTGAAAAAGTAAAATTCATGAACAAAAATTTTCATTAAATGAAAACTTCCAGACCAAACTATGTAATTTTTTAATGAGACCAAAAAGAAACTAGTCCGCATCAAACTAAAAAAGAATCACGTAAATCGGTACATAAATCTCAGCGTAATTGGTGAACATATATACAAAAAAAAGTTCAAAAATAAATTAAATTTTCATAAAATTGTTTATAAAATGAAAACTACTGGGTCAAACTATGTTATATTTTTATGGGACCAAATGGCAGCTATTCCGCATCGAACTCAAAAAGAATCACGTAAATCGGATCATTAATCTCGGAGTAATCGGTGTACATACATACGAAAAAAAAAAAATACCGATCGAATTGAGAACCTCCTCCTGAAGTCGGTTAAAAAACTAACCCGATATTCCGTCTCACACTGTCGGGTATTGTTGAAATGCTAGAATTAATAATGCCTAGGTTTGCTAATTAGTACGGTATTTAGTAACAAATCCGATTCACGCGTCATTATCAGATTAATCAAGCTAATTATACTCGTATTGTCCCTAGAGATAACTCGATGATTATATATGTAGATACTCACCTACAATTGTATAATCTGCATACATTTACAATGTTTCCCAAAGGGATTCCTTACACTGCAACAATGACTTGAGACACAGGTAATCTGGACACCGTAATGTTACCGTATTTTTTTAAGCTGGCAGCTTCCGAAGTTTTGGTTCATGGTAAGTGGCTACTGGTGCTAACACAACATAGATATTGGATGTCGTTTTGTTTCAACTAGACTGCACAGCTGCGTTGCTCAAGAATATTGACCCGAATATTGACGTGACATCATGAAAGCGTATTCTCATAAAGCTACGACGTTCTGTCTGCAGGGTAAGTGGGTTTTGGCCTCGCTCAGATGTCTTTATTATTTATAAAAAGATAAAGATAAATTTATAAAGTGTACAAACCTTAGTGCTATTAATTGAGCATTTCATTGTAAAGATTCTTTGTACAGTTCTTCAAACGAATCAGACAGATGTGTTGCTGGGGAGTTGGTTCCGTCACTTCTTCTTCCCAGCAAAAACACTAGGAAGTGGCGAAGGGTGGGGCGCTTTTTGGGGGACTGTCTTTTTTTTGACGTTCTAAAAGTGCTGATTCTCAGCCTTGTTTGAATAAAGACTTTTGCTTTTGATTTAAACTTGTTGAATACACTATGCGTGTTTTACTATAGAAGTAACTATAATATAATCCATACACCTGGTGGAAAAACCTAAAGGCCAAAAATCACGCCTAAGTTAGGGCCTTAATTGATGAAGGGACCACTTCATGAGTGCACTTTAAAGACAGTTATACCTACGTGGTGAGATGTTGAGTAATCTCTTCAAATAAAGCCCACGACCACTTTGCCGAGAGTGTAACGACAGAGAAGAGGACTACCAGATTAAGGGATATTGCAGACAAAATTGTTATAAAATATATTGCTTTACTGTCACCGATAATAATCATCGGTCTAGCACTTCCCAACTATGTTCAATGTCAAAGGCAAAGTCAAATTATTTATTTTATTTAGACCCATAACACACACACACACACGCCACACACACGCCTCACACTTTTACTCGTCTTGCCAATTCTTCTCGATACGAAATAATGTTTACGAATGTGTAAATCAAGAAAGAAATCATTTATTTGCTAATAATGTAGGTATACATATTTAAGTAAAAACTAAGGGTAGGGTAGGTCAATAAAGTATAATTTTTCTCCCTAAATTAATATAAATAGCAATGTGTTAGAAAATATTAAAAATTCACTTAGAAATTTTAAAACCTATAAGTAAAAAGTTAACTAAATTATGTAAATGTATCCAGGGAGAAAAACAAATAAATAAAGCAACTTAATGAAGTTTTACTACCTTGTTGGTTTATTGGTCGCAAGTGCTACTGCCGAACATGAGCTCTAAGATTCGATCTACGGGGCGGGCAAAGTTTTCCATCTAGAATTCCTTAGTAGCAACCCAGAGACTGAATCATAACAATTTGGTCGCCCCCATTACATGCATGTTTATGTTATGTTAAATTAGGTTTTACTAAAATTTCAAACCCAGCTTAACTATTGACGAATGAAATGAAAGGTTGGTAAGATATCGGAAAACTACTTTTAGGGCAGAAATAAATCTCAGAGCGCCAGGAGTAACGTTATAAAGACTCAACCATAGTCTGCGAAGTTTATCGATAGCTCTCAACAGTTCGAGGACGTTGAGTAGGTCAGAACATCTAAGTACAGTGAGCGAGGTAAATGTTAAGTAAATAATAAATAATGTATACAATAAATCTATGACATAAAATTCTCGTGTCACGGTGTTTGTAATATTTTATATCGCGAACGAAATTTTTAAATTGTATTATCTTTAAATAATGCGTTTAACCGGTAAACATACAGTCTTCACACATGCTTCCATTGCTTAAACATTTTCTGTTGACTGTACAAAGAAAATCCGATCTGATACAAAGTAAAATAATTGGAAAAGTATGCGAATTCAAAGCTTTTGTTCTTAATACTTGTATAATACAAAAGTTAAGACTAAGTCGTTTCTAAGTACGACGGAGTTCATACGTAACGTGCGTGTGAGTAAGTGTGCGAGTTTTGTAAAGTACGTGTGTATGTTAATATTAAACTTTTAGTAGGAATAATGTTATTGGAAGATGTGTGACGTGTAGGAATGAATTTATAATCACGTTTCTGTTTTTTTTTTACTTTACTGCCCCGCTGGCTTTGTGGTTGTAAGCTCAACCTACTGTCGAGCATGGAGTCTTGGAATCAATTCCCGGGTCGGGTAAATTGTTATTGGGTTTTCCACCTCGATCTTTTCAGCCCGGAATCTGGATTTCGCCCCTATTACGGGTCATTGGGACTCAAACATAACTTGCGAAATATTGGTCTACTGTAGGTCTATACCGTCGTCGTAGTCGTGATGGCTCAGAGTTTAAGACGCCTAGGCTACCTCTCATGCACGAGGTTCGGTAAAGAAAAACATCGCGAGGAAACCTGGACTTTTAGTTAATATAAGTTTGAAATCGCCAATCCATCTTGAGTAAGCGTGGTGATCAATGCTCGAGCCTCGTCAACGGACGCGTGCCTGCGTTAGTGTGCCGTTTCTGAAGATCGAATGTTGTTTAGGTAACTTATCTACTCCTTTTTACTTATAATATCATTGGGAGTAGGTATGTAAAGATCGCGGCAGTTGACGGAAAAATGGCGTGCGGATAAAAAATTATAAACCATTATGCAAAAGCTAATCGCTCAGCCACTGTAAAACGGGTCATCAAATTGCTTATTGGTTCATTATAATACTAACAGACACTACAAGTGGGGTACATACTTATTCACAATGGAAAATAGAAAAAAATAATGCCTTGATTTAATTTTCTTCTGTGTAGGTACAGACGCCAGCACGTCAAGTTACCCTAATGTGTCAAATTTCTTTGATCGTTTTTCAACTTTATGTCAAACAGAATAAGGTTCATATTCAAAATTTTACATTGGGGTAACTTGATGTGCTGGCGTCTGCACTAGGGGTAATTGTAAGAGCTTTGTTACCTAGGTCCTCAGTTAGATCCTTAGGTTGGAAAACATGGTCATTTGGAAGTTTTACGACAATCCACAATGAGAAGACATTAACATTCCGAAGAATCAAGTTGTGTTTTACTTTTTATATTTTGTTTGAATTCATTAATTACAAAGGGCCTCGTGGCAAAGTGATTACAACCGCATTGATCATTGTTTAGAGCAAGACAACATGTGTCCTGGAGGTTTCTTATTAGTCAGTTGCTTTTGCTTGAGTTAAGTTACTTTTAATGTCAGTAGCTATATATTACTGGTATTTTGTATATTGAATGTGCTAGCTAACATGTAGTGAATAACTTATTCTAATTATTTTGTAAGTATAAATAATTGTACTGTGTAAATTCAAGTTCTTCTAACATATCAGACAGATGTGTTGCTGGGGAGTTTGTTCCGCCACTTCTTCTTCGCAGCAAAAACACTAGGAAGTGGCGAACGGTGGGCTTTTTGGGGGACTGTCTTATGTAATTTCGACTTTCAAAAACTGCTGATCCTCTGCCTAATTAGAATAAATTACTTTTGATTTTGCCGATGCAGCTCCACGGATCGGTTACCATTCATGGCAAGACGAACCAGACCAAAAGTTGAAAAGCACGTTAGGCCCCTGTATTGCAACGCTAAGATCGTGGACATCAGAAAGGCAGTAACTCCACGTAAAGTAGGAACTGGTATTCAATTCCATTTAGACTGCAAGCTAACGCCTACACAAATCGTACCTACAAGGTTAGGCAGATAGTGATGAAAATATCAATTTAAACGAAAGGTTTTTTGACTGGCCTGTTGGTCTAGTAGTTGTGACCCTGACTGCTATGCTAGGTCGTGGGTGCGATTCCCCCTCAGGAAAAATGTTTGTGTGATGAGCACGATCATTTGTTCTGTGTCTGGGTGTAATTTATCTATAATACCTCTGTAAGTATTTAGAAATATTTTATCAGCTGTTTAGTACCCTAGACACAAGCTCTGCTTAGCTTGGGACTTGATGGCGTTGTGTGAAAAAGTTGTGTTGAATATTTATTAATTTCTTTTACAGTAAACAAACAAAGCAAATAGAATCTAAAGAATTCTCGGCTCGCAAGAGTATTCAAAATTTATTACGAAATTCATCAACGTAGCTCAAATTCTAGCGCTAACTACATTGTTCCGGGTACTCCAGTTTAACTGCGAACCTGCTTGGAATTAAATACCTGGAAATTGCTGAAATATTTTCTTTGTTATTTTTTGTAATAAAATTAGGCGTTACTGTTTTGACTCTAAAATAATGTGAGAAACCAAATCGGTAGGTAAGTTATTTTGTAACAAGTTGATAGCGATAGTAGTAAGCATAGCTCTAAAGTTTTCTTAATATTTATATCTAATTGTTTAAGTATATCGTAATGGCCCAGAGGTAAAGGCGCCTACCTCTTTTTCAATTCGTTATATTTTAGTTTAAGTTAGACATCATTAACAGATCGCTGAAGGAAATCATCGTGAGAAAGCCTGGGCGTATCAATGTTCGTACCTTCTCTGTATGAGAAGAGGCTTTTGACATTTATTTATTTATTTATTTATTTATTTATTTATTTTATTTTTAGGAAGGCTTACAGACTAACAATCCAGTGTATTAAGAACATAACATTATAAAAAATAGCTAATAACAAGCCTCCACATATAGTAAACAAAAAACAAAAAGTCGATTAAAAAGACAGTGCAAACAGGCAGTGGAACAGTAACAGGCTGGTATTATTATTTAAGGATATCTCCCGACACAGCCGATGATTAAACTTTAAAATGTCACCATCCTTTTCCAGAGCCATTTGTTCGTTGGCTAATGTTGTCAATTGTCTAATATACATATATAGATTCATTGTAAACAGGGAAGGTACGGACTGCCAAGTTCTCTAGAACGTTAATTTACACTATGACTCTTAAAAAATAAAGAAAAAGTGGGGTTGGTTAACATTTTATTTTTATGATAAAATAATAAACACCACACTACACTACAAACCCTTAAATGATGTCGATCGTTCTACTTAAAGCCATGTATCCTGCATAATAATTGTCTTCCTAGATTATAAACTTGTCACCACGAGTACTTACCTATTAATTATTACCTACCCTTACCAACACTGTTTTAATTAGCAAATTAGATTGATTATCTGATTCACAACATTATCAGTACTACGGTAACGTGTCTTCGTACCTAATACTACAGTTGGTTGTACAGACGCCAGCACATCAACCTACCCCAGACTTTTAAATTTTCCCAATTGAACATGAACCTTATGGTTTTTAGGATAAAGTTGACAATCTACCAAAGAAATTTGACACATTGGGGTAGGTCGATGTGCTGGCGGCCTGGAGGTGGCCCTCAGCAAGACGGAGGCTATGTTTTTCCACGGGCCCCGTCGGGCGCCACCCGCCGGATCACACCTAGTGGTCGGTGGGGTTCGAATCGCTGTCGAGTCCACCATGAAGTACCTGGGATTGGTGCTCGACAGCCGTTGGGATTTCGGACCCCACTTCCGGCGGCTGGCGCCCAAGCTGTTGGGCGCGGCCGGGGCGCTGTCAACGCTGCTTCCCAATCTGGGGGGCCCGAGCGCCGCCTGTAGGCGGCTCTACGTGGGGATCGTGCGATCGATGGCCCTTTACGGGGCCCCGATCTGGGCGGCCCTCTTGGACGTCGCGAGGGGAGTCTAACACCTCACTCCCCTCGCTGACTTGGCGAGGCCCGCGGGGCCGGCACCAGTCGGGGGTCGCGGAAGTATCTTCTGTTCCCGTGACCCCCGGCGCAGGTGTGAGAAAAAACACGGGGTGGTTTTTAGTCAGTACGAGTCTGACAGACCCCTCCGCCTCCCCGGGCGGGGGACTTGCATGAGGATTTTCCACCCCTCAAAAAAAAAAAGGTTGATGTGCTGGCGTCTGTACGTTGGTGGTTATTATTTGACCTTGAGGCGGCCTAGGGTAGTAAAGAAAGTAAAAAAGGAAAAAGCATTTATTTGACCCAAACACAGGCACACGACAATAAATACCTACCTACATTATTAATATTACTGGCATGGATGTACCCACTGCAGGCAAAAGCCTCACTACTTTCTTACCACGTTTTGCTGTCTAGGGCTTGTTAGGACCAATCCTTATCGAAGTAATGTAGACGCTTATCGCCCGATATTAATATTCTATCTCATTCCAAATCCCGATCCTTTGTTTTTGACGGCTGCTTCTGATTGGACATCTTTAAGACTCGGATAGGCGAATTCGGTCGTTGATTGGTTACAGACAAAGATCGGGATCAAGATAGCAACCGAGATAGATTATTAATATCCAGCGTAAGTCAAGGATTCTTGGAAGGGCTAAAAAGAGATAAAAAGACTGCTGTGAAGATGTAGCGTGTTAGCGTGCGTAGTCGCAGGTTCACCGTGATCATGCGGAGCGGCTGCGCTTTAGAACTAACTAAATAATGTAACTTATATTTTTTATTTATTTTTTTTACAACCGTACGTTTTAGCAATACGTTTGCGTCCAGCATTCGAGTGTTCACAGTTCGTGTATTATCACTACCAGTAACACATAAACGTCTTCGCTTCTAGAATAAAGCAATACCAAAGTTTTATTGGAAAAACCTCCATGATGGAATTAACTCCCACGACACCATGTGCAAAGGATTGAACCCTACATTTGTTACGACTCCTTTTAACCGAACATTTGGTTTTCAAAGGAAAAACTTCCATAATTATGCTTGTTATTAGGCGAAGATAAACGAAAGTGTGAGACGACTTTAGAAGCTTTTTGTATTTTAATGTATTGAGGTCTAAGAGTGGGTTGTTCTGCTTGAGTTCTGAGGTTTGACTTTACGTTTTGACTTGATCTTATTCTTATTTGAAAAGCGACTTAGCAAACATAACTTGAGATGGAAAGTTTGGTTTCTTCAACTCTAAGTTCCTTGTATCGTTTTACAACTTTATATCAAACAGAATAAGGTTCATATTCAATTGGGATAATTTGACACATTGGGGTAACTTGATGTGCTTGCGTCTGTACCATCAAAATTAAATTATTTATTTTTTTATCGGTCATGACTTCCGAACATCTTAGGAAGAGCGCACAACACGTTTTTTAAACACACTGTTGACGCGCGTTTTTAGCGAGACAATCGCAGCCAGTATACTCTCGCTCTAGCTCTGTAGGATATAAACGCGCAGTCTACGCACGTTTTTAAAACTCGCGTCACCGGCGCATTTAAAAAACGTGGTGTGCAAGAGCCAATGAGAGTAGCCCACCGGCAAGGAAGACAGACATACAAAAGTATCGGATGAAAATTTTGTTCGTGATATCCCGTCTATCCCACTAACATTATAAACGCGAAAGTTTGTGAGTATGGATGAAAGGTTGAATGTTTGTTACTCTTTCACGTAAAAACTGCTGAATGGATTTTAATAAAATTTGGTATGGAGTTAGCTGGATTAACACATAGGCTACTTTTTATCCCAGTATTCCCACGGGAACGGGACCTACGCGGGTGAAACCGCGGGACGTCTGCTATTAATACGTACGTATATTGATGTCTTTGACTATGATATAGGTACCTACATATTTAATTTAAAGTTGCTTTAGTTACTTCATGTGAAAATTTGCATTTTCCATAACAAAGTGTTTATGCTCATGACTAGCTACTTCAAAAATGTACGCTCTTTAAAAATAACATTGCCAAATATAAGCGACTCATTAAAACCACCCATGTTAGTAGATTTTACGCCGAAAAAACCTTAATTAAAATAAAAAATAAACTTTAGCAATTAAACGCGGCTTACCTACCTACTGCCTTTGGTGAAATAAAAATCGAGTAAAGTCCCTACAATCCGTCACGACAAATAAACTCGTGTTACGGTACGAGTACGAGAAACATAGGTACTCGTAATACGACAGATGTACTCGTAATACGTGGTCGAGCGAGTATTAAAATGTTCGCGTGCCCAAAGAGCCAAAAACAATGTTAGCCAGTGGCGTAGTGATGGCGAGATTCGATATATTTTTGGAATATTTTCATAAAAAAGGATTGACATGGAATTGACATTAAATTTTCTTTTTTATCTTGCTCAACTACAATAACCATTAGCTATTTCATCAGACAAAATGGCTACGAATACAAGTTATTTTTATTTTTGAAACCGCAAACAAAGCGTTCAACTCGTGTTTATTTTTCAAGCAAAGCTCTATAAATAAATGTGCATAATAAGTACAGACGCCAGCACACCAACTTACCCTGAACTGCCAAATTTTCCCAATTGAACATGATCTTTATTGTGTTTAGAATTAAGTTGAAAACCCATCAAAGAAATGTGACACAGTGGGGTGTGCTGATGTCTGTACTTAAGTATTAATTTAAGCTGCAACAGTTGTTTCGGTGTAGTTAGGTAAAACTATCCTAATAATATTTTTTAGCATATAAAAGTTGTTAATAAAGAACTCACAAACATAAAATCTTCCCTCTAAAAAAAAATACCGCAACGACATTAACGAAACCCATCACTTTACAACATTCGGTATTACAATCGCACGACACTGGGTTGCAATTTGAAAATATTTTTAATTTACCGCCATACCACGGAGTGCTCTCATTACAACCAAGTGCAGAACCTTTGAAGTCTGATGGCAGCATTATATATGTACTTTATATACTTTGGCCCCCTACGTCAATCATTGTGTTGGGTTTTATGTCTATAGTATGTATATGCATAGATTGGTAGCGGCATTGCGGTATCATATGTGGTTATTTCTCGGTTTGAAAGCTTCTTCAAATTCATTAGAGGATATTACGAGTAAGCTTTGAAACCCATAAATCAGATACGTTGTTTCATTAGCAGTTTTAAGCATCGCTTTTTAGTTATAAAATAAATTAAAAACAAAAATCATTTAGGTATACCCAGATGCACACTTAATGAATTAGTACAAATAAAAAATCTAACGGAATTTATTACTACTTACGAAGTTGTACAACGGCAAATACTAACCTTAAAATCTTTGACGTGTTCGTGAAGTTCGCCACGGAGATGATTGTGCGCACGAGCTAAACGCGTCAACGCCGTATGTCAATCCTGGACAACTTGAGGTGCGGGGTAACTGCGATTCCTTATTAAACTATTATTCTTAGTTACGAGTTTGGGAAGTTTTTTTTTTTAAATTGAGGCATCTATCCCACTGCGGCATCTATCCCGGTTTTACCCTATACTTTTGATATTGCTTAGTCCTGTTGTTAACCTTATCTTTATTTATTGTTCTTAGCGATGACCCCTTTTAAGTAAAGTAAATGTAAGCTTGAACTTAGCTTGACACGCTTCCGCGGTCATAGATAAGTAAATAAATTACGTCGAGTTTGATTTTTGGACTGGCTAATAATAAAATGTAGATGCTACGTGTGCTATGAATATTTATAAAGAAAAGAAAGAAAGAAAGACAATATATTTATTTGGAACACGCACAGGAATTTAACATTACAAAACTAAAACTAACATAATATTTAATAAAAATAAAAAAAGACCTGTGCGAGGCCAAAAAGGCCCCTATCTCAGCACGATGCCACGATATTTAAAGAAAAGCAATAAATACCGCAGCGCTGTTGTTCTGATAGGGCCTACTATAATGCCATGCATGTGGATCGCTTGTATGGTAAGTTGACATGGGTAATATTGACAGATAACAAACGTGTTAAATGTTTTTTGCATGGCTAAAAGTTGTGTAACACAAAATTCTGATATATGAAAAAAATACAGCTCTACGCCTAAAAAAATATTAATACACAAACCTGTTACAGTCAAACTTATTAAATTTTGTTCAGGTTTCCTAACATTGTTTAACTTTACCAATATTATTAATGTCAAAGAAAAATTAAAAAGAATAAATTAATAAATATTTCATAACTTTTCACACTACGCCATTTAGTCCAAAGTTAAGCTTGAGAGCTTGTGTTATGGGTACTAAACAGCTGATAAACATACTTATATATTTCTAAATACTAAAATTAAAGATAAATTTCACCCACACACACAATGATACTGCTCATCACACAAACATTTGTCCTGGGTGGGAATCGAACTTCCGACCTCTGGCATAGCAGTAGCAATAAAGTACATAGCAATTGAAAAAGTCATACTAATAATACATAAACCGAAAGGTAATGCACGTAGGTAGACCAACAAAGAAAAGAACAAGGATCCCTAATCCCCAAAGGTAAAAAGAGCACATTTCTAATTTGTCTTAAATTAAAAATGCTTTAACCTCAATCAGAAAGGAAGCCATTAGTTAGCTTTTTCTTGTCCCGACTTTGTTCCGTTGATTTATCGCTAGGTTCTACTTGTCACTGAAACTTCGCGATGAAATGTTTCTTTTGGAAATCACTCACAGGTCTGGCTTCTGGGCCCACTAATTACTTTTGACTTTAGCGTTATTTAAGACTTGAAATTTTGGGAGCAGTAAATTTTGGTCTGTAAATGTAAACGATTTTCTAATCCACCTGGATTAAGTTTGCTTTTAATTTTAGTTTTTTAACTAACAAAACTTGAATTTGTAGAACAAAGACCAAAAATATGAATAAACCGTAAACTTGCAAACTAAAGAGAATAGGAAAATGAGACGATACTATAATTATCCAACACGTCTACCATATTTAAGCATAAAGTATTTATTTATTTTATGCAATACAACAGACACAGCCTAGATATAAAAAAAAAATCAAAACTATAATATAATCTAGGTAAAAAAAAAAATATGAACCCCTTTCGCAATTTTCCGACATGCCACATTGATCATCACCTATTTATTCGCATATACATGACATATGTCGAAAATTGAAATCGAATCGGGGACTTGAGTCCGCGCAACGATGAAAAAGAAAATCACTAAACAGCCTGTGATTTGCTTGTAATGTAATGTTCTGGGACAAAGCATCGAAACTTATTTTGCCCACTACTTATTTAATTGAGTCCTAACAAGTCATAAATTTTATTTAAAACGATCATCATCTTTAATAGCCCACTCGCCAATACAACGTCACCAAACTAAACAGAAAAAAAACTAGCAAAGATACTTACTTACATCCAGAACTCATAACCCCACTCATCTATTCCGTTTTTAGAAATTTTCCATAAAACACGTTACGTCTCCATTAAAAATGTATGACTTTACGTTTGTATGTCATGGGGTGAGATTGGGTCCCAAAGTAGGTTGAAGTAGGGAAGTCAGTCCAAGTTGTAGGTCCCAATAAAAGTTTGCCGTTTGAGTAATCTAACGGTACGCGCACACTTTTTCCGAGTCCTTCGTAAAATCGTACCTCTAACACAAACGCTTAATAGTCTTTTAAAATTTTAAGTACCAATTTGATTATGTTTCAATTCACATAATTATTATTGTACTTTCTAAGTATATTATAACTAAGACATCATTAACATTGGTGAAGGAAAACATCGTGAGAAAAACTTGGACTTGTAGTTAATAAACATGTGAAACCACCTTGAGCAAGCGTGGTGATCTGCAGTGCTCGGGCCTTCTCTGTGTGAGAGAGACAGTACCAGGCATTTTTTAGGTTTTAGAATTGAAAATACTTGTTTCGAATTCATGTCTTATTAATTTAGTTTTAAGACTGATTTCATGTCTATGGGAGATACTCATTGTGCTTGCCTCATTAATGTAAACCTAAATGTTTGGTAGTAGAATTTTCAATTTTAAAATCGATCAATTATGGTTAGCAGTGTCAGTTTGAGTAATATACAGCACTCACTTTCTGCAGCTGATAGTCTGCTTCAGGCGTAACTAAGTAAGTGTTGCCATCTGACATGTTGGATTTAGATGAGGGCGTCAGTCCCTTTTGCATTTGACTGCCTTGTAGGGCTAGTGGTTGCAAGCGCAACTGCCAGGATTCGATTGCCGTGCGGGGAGTGCAACTCGAAGTCCGGTAATAAGCTTACTTAAATGTGTATAACTAGAAAAATGATAAAAAAAAACATTCCAGGATTCGGACAGGCGTGATGTTAAGTTATTTTCTTTTGTTTATTTTGTTCACTTATGGTGTTTTTGTAAGTAAGTTTCTTTCTAACATTACAATCTTAGTTCGGCCCATGATGAATTAGGTGTAGGGCTCACTTAACGGTACTCGTAAACCTAGCCCGAAGAATCGGTTGAAGTACAGTGCGCACTCACTTTTTATTATATTATGTTTGTTACGTTTAGCCGACTTCGTTCGCTAACGTATCTACGAATATATTTCGCCTACTAACTTAAGTTAAGTGTGCGCCTCGCCTTAGGCACCGGGTGAATAAATACAAGCGTATTTGTTTTAGCGGGAAGTAAGAATGGAGAATTTTCGTCGTTTTCCTTCGATAGTGTTATTTTTTGAGTAATGTGGAGAATATATTTCTCTTAGTGTTATTTCGTCTGGTTTCGCAATAAATGTGTCTGGGATTGTATAAGTTATAAGTTATGTAAATCGGATAGGCCATGTTATTAGATTAATAGTTGGTTTAGTTTTAGTTTGTCCTATTTTTAGACATGTAGAGTATTTTTACTTTGTGAGAAAAGCCTTCACTAACTTTACCTACTTGAATTTATATTTGGCTGTCTTGTTTTTTCTAGTGGTCGCAAATCCGACTTCTAACCTCATGAGGTCTTCGCGCAACCATCGAAGCGCAACTAAATTATTCCTCGAAGGGCAACCATGAGTTGCGCTCTCAAAATCAAAATAAATTAGAAAAAATGGTTGCGCATCAAAGAAAAATTTTGTTTTGCTTCGAAGCGCGAACCATCGATGGTTGCGCTTAGAATTGGTTACGTTTCGAGGAATATCCATTCGGTTCGGTCCTCAGGTTGATTCAGATGGCCAGTAGGTTTAGTAGTAGATATAAGGTACTTATTTTTATTTATAATTTCTTAGTTGCTGCCCTAAGTCTGAATGGTGCAATAAGCTCACTGTACTACATTTTTCCACATTATACGTGGATATACTATTTCAACCTCTGGCTTCGGGGAATGCTGGTGTGAAATTATGCATTTGAATTAATAGCCAGCACAAAGAATATTAATTCCAATTCGATTCAACCCATTAAAAGTACCGAAAACAGTTGAAACTCAACACACACTTCGAACATTCAGTTTCTGAGCGAGCAATAATCGTTATACTCAACCACACACATCCCGATCCTTTGAGGAATCGCAGGAAGCGTCTCTGTTGGCCGTCCGGAATCGATTACCAGCTGCATAATGGATTCCGATCAGGTGTCTCTCTCGGACGTTGTCACGTCAATCAGCGAGCGTGAATAGACGTCCTAATTAATTGATGCTTCATTCGATTGTGTTTACATTAGTGATTCTATGCGTTATATGTACTTGGTTGAGTGGCTGTTTGGAGTGGTATGACGTTTGAATTGTTGGGTGTGAAAAAGCTATTAGGTTGTGTGGATATTAATAAACGTAGCTAGACTTTCGCACGGTGAGTCAACTCTTAGAAAATTCTTTTACAATAGAAGGAGAAAACAGAGGACAGAAGATCAGTAGATATCTATACACTTCTATTAACAAAGGAACAAGTAACTTGAGAATCAGCTTATTTAAACAAACACACGGTAAAAATTTAATTTACCGACATAAAAAACATAAACGTGACACGAGAAAAAATCAAAACATATATTTTTACTTTTTTCTATATTTGAAATTAAATGGAATTACGCTACAGGTGGATGAAAATCTTACATGGTAGTCATCAAATCTAACCCTTGAATGACTTTTTACCCCTGTTTACTGTACAGTTAATGATACAAAAACAAAATACCGATACATTCAATAAAATCTTGCTGAAAACGCCTCAATGATACAGCAATTTAGTTAAATGAAATTGACTGAACGAAGCGCGTCTTAAATCGTGCAATTAAACTTTTTTAATTACTTTACGAACCTTAGCCGGATTATCTATTTTATTACGGCTAACGAATTTGCGTCGCTGATTAGCCTTCAGGGGGATATGGGGAGGGTTGGGGGAGGGAGAGGGGGAGAGGGGGAGGAAGGGGAACGGGAGGAGGAAGTTGGAGGGGGAGGGGGAGAGAGAGAAGATTGAATAGTTCACTAATCAATCGAAGGGAACATCGTTCCATCCGGGTGTCCCTTGACACCTCTCAAGTTTTTTTTTGTTTTAATAGGCTGCTTAAAAATGATGATAGTCAAAACAAAGATCGAATAAATACGTACCAAAAAATATATTGGTGTACCGAAATAGGTTATTAGTTAATATTATCAAAAGATATCCATTACTAAACACAAGGCTCTTTCAAAGATTACCACAAGGATCGATCTTGCGCTGCTATTATTCGTCGACTTCTTGAAATTAAGATTACTTAATACCTACCTATCTATACTTATATTATAAAGAGGTATTTGTTTGTTTGTTTGTAAGTTTCTAAGGTTGTAAGTTTTTATGTAGGGGGTAATCTTCGGAACGAATGATACAATTTTAAAAATGATTGCACTGGTGAAAAGTTACACTATTCCCGGATGACATAGGCTACTTTTTATCCCTGTAATCCCACGGGAACAGGAATTACGCGGGTGAAACCGCGTGATGTCTGCTAGTCCTCAATAAAATCATCATTATTTTATCCTTCACCTGCCAACCTTTGCCTATTTACGTTGAGCAACGAGCACGACAAGCAACACGATAGCCATTGCTATGACTTTTTGGCTTCAGACTACCCGCAACTACTGTCAAAGATCACAGTCGGTACCAACTGCTTATTGTACTTAAGATTGACTGGGTTGTTGGTCTAGTAGTTAGTGACTCTGGCTGCTATGCCGGAGGTCGTGGGTTCTATTTCCACCCAGTACAAATCTTTGTGAGATGAGCACGATCATGTGTTCTGTGTCTGGGTGTAATTTATCTGTAATATGTTTGTATTTAGAAATATGTAAGTATGTTTATCAGTTGTTTAGTACCCATAACACAAGCTCTGCTTAGCTTGAGACTAGATGGCGTTCTGTGAAAATTGTAGAATATTTCTTTATTTTAATTATTTATGATTTAATTATTTATGATGCACGGATGAGTACCTACTCGGTAGGCATAGAGTAACCTTAAATCAACCCGTGTAGTTACGGTTTAGTTACGAGCTTCTATCTATTTTTCTATATTCAGCAACAAACCAACAAAAAGTAAAATTACCATAAGGCTTATAACTTCGTAATATATTATAAATACTTATTCGATACAAAACTGTATGAAATACCTATAAATTCTCACACAATGAGATCTTAAAGCCCTTAAATTATCCGAAGTCAATACAAAACGGGTTTCAAAACACCGTTATTGATGTCCAAACGATTATTACCAAAGGAAGCGCCCGTACAGTATTACGGAACAATTTGAAGAAGAAGAAAAAAATGACACATTATCATAAGCCCCTTTAGACTTTATTAACCTTTCGAAGTGTATAATTTGGCAGTCGCTTTCATAAATTTTAAAAGGCTTTACAAAGAAATCTCGACGAAACTTCGGGAAAGGTAGCTAAACGTCACTTGGACATATTATTATTACGGGAAATTTACAATGGCGCCGACGACCTGACGGCGAAATTGTCTTCTCATGAAACCTTTTGTGTGAGGATATAGGGGTCGCGGTGTTTTGGCGCGGGCGCATAAATAACCAGCAAAAAGTAGTTAAACAAAGAGATTAAAGATACCATAGAGGGGACATGTGAAGAAATCTGTACTAATATTAAAATGCAGAAGAGTTTGTTTGGTTGAACGCGCTAATCTCAGGAACTACCACCGGCTCGAATTGAAAAAATATTTTTGTTTTAGATGGTCCATTTATCGAGGAAGGCTATAGACTATATAACATCACGCTATGACCAATAGGAGCGGAGCAGCAATAAGAAATGTTGCAAGCTGAAAAAAAGCTTTCGTTGCGTGGGCTGCGTAAACGGTTTAAATTAAGTAAAAATCAAGTATTACGACATTATTCCTCTTTAAACGCAAACGCGCAGAAGCTAGTTTCATACAAAAACTGTGTACATATATCTCAGTAACGTCATCGAGAATAGCGTAGCAAGACTGGAGCGGCAGCGGATCGTAGGTACTGAACTAAACTCATAGACTTTTGTCTACTATTGCACAAGTAAGTATCAGATGAACATTTTGATAGTGATCTCCCGTTTATAAGTATTAAATGTCTTTGTAGGTGTACACTTGTCGTGTTCGTCTTGTCTTTCTTTTTTTTCTTATAATCTTTAGCCCTTTGAATGGACTATGAAACGGAACGAAAAGTTTAATTACACGTGTTTGAAGCAAATTGTGCTTTATCACAGTACTTGTGATTCATCATCATTAAGGAAATCACACAGGTTTAAGAGAAACGGGCAAAAAAGGCTGCAGACTGCTAACGCAGGCAACACTGCGGCTTACTAGTTCTCGAATCAATTTCATACACTATTAGATGCAGTTGCATTTTGCAGTCTGGGACTTGGACCCCAGCTTAACATGTTTGAAATATTTACGGAAATAGCACAAAATTAAAAAAATATATATATAAACATAGAAACAGGCATTTGGTCAATGCAAAAATGTTATATCTAATGAGAGAATTGGCTAGAAGAATATACACTGGTGGTGTTCTTCAGAAATGTCAGATGCTGAACAGTGTGGTTTCTGACTACCAGTCCCCGTAGAAAGACAATATTTTAAACTACTTCATTCAAGCCTCCATAGAAAAAAATATCTATTAAATTCAATAGTCACTATAGTAACTTGACTGTAAATCAAAGAAACAAAAACGTCGTTCGACGTAATAAGTTTAGTAGCACTTTAGTGTTTAAAAATGTAAAAACAAAATCAGAATAACTTGAGATGTAGAACCTTTATAGTTATTTAGTATCTGCATCTATTAGAGTAACATTGCCCCTCTTTTTCATAGATAATGGTTCAATATATCAAATCTATTCATTCCAACTGATTAATACAAGCATTTTGTTCCTCATCAATGCAGACGGGACGGATGTTAATTTTCGCAGTAAAATGTCATGACAATCAATGAATGGTTGCCGTAGTGCATTATGAATGAACATGGTTATAATGCTATCAATAATTCATTAGAATATAATTGTATGTATCGTTTGGTATTTATTGTAAGACACCTGCCTGGTATAAGATCATTAGCCTAGCCTGCCAAGCCAAGTATGTCGGGGTCGGCTTCAGCTAAATACCTTCCAGTTTTACATGAAGCGACTGCTTGTTGACCTTCACTTACTCCCTTGCTTAAACTGGTTGTCTGACTTTCGGGGCTGTGACTACCTATAACTATTGTCAAAGATCTCCAAATGACAGTCCAGAGCAACGGCTTAGCGTGCTTTCCGAGCCACGCGCTTTTTTTTCTGTGTGGGAATCCTAGTGTGGCGACCAGGGAACTTGTTAAATAGCGCTAATGGATATTTTCGTACGAATAAATACATTTTTATTTTATTTATTTATTTATTTTTAATTCGTAAGAGAGTTGAGTCGCTGATGCGCCGCATAGGTACGAGGCAGTTGCAACAGATAACTTCAGCTTTTCACATAGAGGATGGATTTGGATCGAGATTTCCCGATATTGCGGCACTGGACCAGGCCGCACGTCAACCACTCTAGATCCAAACCAAAATTTAGGCTAATACACATACGTATGTATTTATTCGATTGGATTTTTTTATGTGACGAAATTCGTAAATTATTGATAAAGAAGAGATTGATAAGAGATTTTACGAATTTCGTCACACAAAAAAATCCAATCGAATAATATGTTATGTGTTTATTGTAATTGTGGTTTTATTATGATCACAATATCTTATCATTGTTTTGTTTAAACCTTATTTCAAAATGATTACCCCGTTAGGATAGCGGTTGCAACGAATTGGTTGAAAAGTTGACAATAAGGTACCGTCCCAACAGCATCCGACCGTATGTTTTCAAAAGCAAGAATTATGTAAAGCGACCTCTGCGGGCGACTTCATAAATCGACGCTCGTGGCGTGATTATGAACGATTTACGATATTATAAGTGAGCCACTCTTTATATGTTATAAATTGCAGTTTATGTCCAATAAATACGTGTTAATCTAATACATTAGCCGATGATTTGACTGGAAGGTTATTTACTAGCTTTTAACCTGTTTGAATTCCTTTGTTGTATTGTTACTGCCTTCTATTTTAGATGATATATTATTTATTGTACCTACCGTATCGCTTACTATTGAAAGTTGTTACATCAAGATTTTGTGATCAAAATTACCAGAAAAAAATATTTTAAATCTCCCTGCCTTGTTGCCTTGTTGGTCACACGAGCTACTGATGAAAGTTAGGTCCTTAGTTAGATTCCCGGGTCATGCAAAGTATGTTTAGGGTTTTTCCAACTCGGATTTTCAGAGTACCAGCCCGGAGTCTAGATTCGTGCCCAATGGTAATAGCTTACGTAATATGTGTATACTATTGGTACATCTCTGCCTCACTATTCGAGGAATAAAGGCGTGATGTTTATACTTTTAAATCATAGTAGAAATTAAGTAGAGATTGTTTATACAAAAGCATACATCGTTTAAATATAACTTTGTGACGAAGGTATATTTTAAAACAAAATTAAGGGTTTCTAACCCACCCACTCGATTCCGCAGAAGTTCTTACAATTCTTCCTTTCCCCATCCCTAAGGAGATGAATCAAAGCGATACAACGAACCTCCGACGTCTGGCAACCACAAGACTACCTTTCATCAAATATTCTAATACACACAGGAAATCTTTAAAAAGCCGAAAGAAATTGACGTCACAATTCATTAAACTTTCTTAATTTCGATGGAAAACCTTTGAAAGGAGGCGGGAATGTAGATCATTATGATATAGGCACGTAAGGGTGGGGGCACAATGGAGTTTGAAAATCTTCTTTGGCGGTAAACATGGGGTGTCGGTTAAGAGTGACGGGAGTTTCAGAAAAATATTATGTGGCTAAAAGATTAAACTTGAGAGCCGACCTTTTTTAATCGGGAACGAAATTAATATTGAATGTAAGAATGTAACAAAGCTTTTTGTTGAATTTAAAAGTTCTTAGACAATGTAATTCGAGCGAAGTAATAATGGTGAAAATATGAAAAACACTTGTAAACTTGTTTCGGGAACCTCGTGATGATCACTTTCACATTCTAAAGTACAGTCAGTTAGTTCATTCTGAAAAATATTCCCTTGTAAACTTGACTGAAATGAAGGTCAGTGAAGTGAGCTACAACTGTCATCAAACTTTTAGGTAGTAATGTTTAGACATGAACCTCTTCATTATTAAACGTAGAGTTAAGTAATCTCTCTATTCTGTTTCAAAATATTTATTTCTCCAAAAGAGAGCATTACAGTTTACTTAGGTACATATTGAGTAAGTACAATATCTAATATACAAATTCTTTGAGGTATTCCTCGAAGCGCTACTATTTTGAGGCGTTCCTAATGAGGCGCTCCTATTTTATTCCTCGGAGCGTACCTTTTAGCGCTTCGAGGAATACCTCAATTTTCGTGTCACAGTGTTTATTACCAAACTCCTCCTAAACGGCTTGACCGATTCTTATGATATTTTTTGAAGCAGTCGTTATCAGCTGCTCTAAGCTGTCGGTGTATGGCCCGCCTTAATCCTACAAAACTCACAAAGGCTTTACTAGCCATTTTATCAAAGACGCCTGTGGACCCACCTCACAACGACCCAGTCTCATTAAAGAACCTTCCCGATACTTTTCCATCGGTTATTGTTCAGTAAAACGTCTTCAGAATAATGGAATATTATACAAGAGGTTTCTATTTAGTTCCGCGTCTTTGTGAAGAATATAGCCCGGTAGTAATTTAATGGCTAATGTTTCACGTTCGAAGTAAATGGGAAATCGTTCGTGAAGGTGTTCCTATCTTGTGATGTTATAGTGAAATCGCTGAGTTGTGTGGTGTAACTTATAATGTAAAAGGTCAATTACCGTATCTGAAAAAGTTTAAAATTTAGTCACAATATTTCATCTAAGTTATGTCAAAAATTTATGAAGTGAGACGTATTTTTTGGCAGATTATAATGGAGTTTGAATGTTCTTTACAATCTATTGATTATGCTTTTGTATTAGTATGATGATACATTGTGTATTTTTTTCTTTGTAAGTGTCTAAGCAATTTTTTTTTTCGTGGGTCGTGGGTGGGTGTTCGTCTCATTTGATTTCAAACATTAATATAAACATTATTATTAGCCTTTTTTTTAAAGAGTCATAAAATCAGACAATTTCAATCTTGTTTTACGTTTATGTTATGTACGTATTACCTGTTGATATCAAGCCTAAGCACCTACTCTATTCTTTCATACCTATTAACACTAGTAATAAAGAGCTGTTTTTTAAAGATTCACCAATTAGATGTTCCCGGATGAAACCCACTAGCTATTCGTTGTAACTGTTCATCAGTGACATTTAGGTAAGTAGATACTTAGTTTTTTGTTTTTCTTTGGAGAGGTTAGGTGATGACAATAAATGAAATGAAAATAAAATGTTATTTTTGTCAACTATAGGTACTCAGTCATGTAGTATAAACATATTGTTTTTCCAAAAAACGAGAAATCTAGAATTAATTGGCTGAGATATGTTTTTTTTTTTGGCTGAGATATCAATTACATCATTTGTAGTGGCTACATTATACTCAATTGGTGAAATTGCTAAGATGAAAAAAAAATATTTTTCTGTCTCCATGTTCGCTAAAAAAATACGTATTTTAATCATTGTTTTGCTATTTTCGACATCAAACACTTAGTACCTTTAGTAAGTTGTGAAATCAGCAGAAACACGCGCATTTTACCAAAAGTCACGTCAGAGCCCATTCATCATTAACTAGATACCTTACCTTTTCCTGAGAGGGGGAGGTGAGTGGAGGGGAGGGGAGGGGGAGGACAGAGAGAGGGGGTGGAGAAGGAGGGGTAGGGGAAGGGGAATGGGAAGGATGAGGTGAGAGGGGAGCGGAGAGGGGGAGGGGAAGAGGCAGGGAACAGGAGGGGAAGGGAGGGGAAAGTGAGGGAGGGGTGAGGGAAGGGGAGGGAGCGGTGAGGGGAGGGGTGTGGGAGGTGTGGGGGAGGGGAGGAATGGGGAGGGGGAGAGGAGAGGAGTTGATAAAAAATTATATGCAATAGCTTTACCGTGGCAGTCTCCGAGTGCCACACGTCATTTTTTCCAACTATGTTGGGGTCAGCTTTCAGTGTAAATGGATTCAGCTGAATGCTAGTGTTTACATATTACAGGTACTGTCTACACTGTCCTCCACAACCCAGAAAATCTATTTCCAGGATCAATTCTTAAATTGACATAAGCAGACAGTGTAACTGTTCATCCTTCCCACGACTGCGATGCCAATAGGCACCTCTAAGACACGTTATTTGCCAATTGGCACAGTTATCAATGGTTATTGGCACATAAAAGGACCTATTGTAGTCTGTTTTCGAATAAACTGTACAATTTGGCTCCATTTTAGTGTCGGGGATAAATGTTTGTTTCAAATAAATGTTTCAATTACCTATAGTTTTGTTATTTTTAAACGTTGAAAATTACGAAACAAGCTTTGTTTTAAATGAACTTGAAAATCGACTTAAACCTGATGACAGCACTAGATTCTTGAGTTCTAATGCACACATTTATGATCATACAGGCAAAAAGCGTTTTGCTATAATATTATTAGCTCTGCCTCCGATTCTACCTGCTCCTTAGGGTCGTGGCATTATATTAAATACTTCTATACTAATAATATTGTCCCTAAAAATGGGCGGAATCAGGTTATTACACATAAAAGAACATTATTTAAAATCATACAAGTTGTTTAATGTGTAAACAAACTAACACTTTAGCTTTATTACTCGTATTAACATTGTACACAATATTGCAGAAGTGTTACGAATTATGAATGCAAGAAGTTCTTTATCGTGATACATAATGTAGATATGAATCAAACTTTCAGAGCCAAAAGCAGCTTTACTTGCAAAAGGCTTGGGAAGTTGATATTATGTAATACCAACAGTTATTATACGAAACATTTCAAACTAACAGGACATGCCTATAACTAACATTTTAAAGATTCCAAATTTTCCGACAAACTGTATCTATGAAATGCTTCATGAACTTATAGAAAAGGAGGAAGGAATTAATCAAAATATTTATAGCTGTCACCTTGAAATATACTTTAAAAGCTGGCAGCAATGTCATGTTAAATGTCAATGCTGAATCTTTGATAAAAAAAAGTCACGTTAGGAGTCAACCAAAATCTTAGAAAATCTTGATGGGCAGGAACCCTAGTGTGTAAATGTCTGCAGTTTATAGGTAGAAATCTGTCAAAAAAAATACAAATGAATCTAATTATAAACCAGTTTTCTTCATCGTAAATTACTAACTCAAATCCATTCCACAAAAATGTTTTAACCTCTAGCCATCGCGTGCAATTAGGTGTAAACCTATTTACAAAACTCCGTAATTTTCCAACTACCATTACAATCTCCAGACATGAATTTTAATTCCTTATAATACTAGTATTAGGTAACTCCCTCAGTTCGCTTGGGTCTAGGTGTTCAATATCGTTCTTAATTAGCATGAATGGTACAAAAAACTTGACATCTCTTTACACCTGAGGTTTGCGGTCACGAACGGTGTTACAAGCCATAAAATGAATGCATTTTATGTGAAAACAAAAGCTATAAAGTTCGCTAAAGAGGTTTTATAGCTTATCTATAAGTTTTAATGTGAGTTAGAGGTTATTTTATAAGTCTCTGGATTTGAGATTGATGAGAGATTTTATGAACATTCAACTGAGTAAATAACTACTATTTCGTCTTCGATCAATAACAGATTT
This sequence comes from Euplexia lucipara, assembly GCA_921972225.1. Taxonomy (NCBI): domain Eukaryota; kingdom Metazoa; phylum Arthropoda; class Insecta; order Lepidoptera; family Noctuidae; genus Euplexia; species Euplexia lucipara. Next base: position 4,340,363 of record OV179150.1, read on the forward strand.
CGTTACTCAAAAAAGATAATTTAAAAAACTCATATTTTTTTTATGTGTCACGTTTTTAACTTCCAAAGGCATATATAGACCAATTTTGATGCGGTTTTTTAGTTTGAACGCTGTCTTTACTTACGAAGCCTTCAGTGATGACGCCGGAATCAATAAATTACAATTTATATTAAGCTTACCTACTTACTTACTGAACTGAACTTTTTTATAAAAAATCTTTTAGAAATGTGCCATTTGCAATTAGCGAATTTATAGACGTATACGCTCCGCATTACCCTCTAAAAATATGCTGATATCCAAATCGAAACCGCGTCCACTCAACGCCAAATTCCCATTTATACATTTAAATCCCTCCAACGCTAATTCATTCATAAATCTGCTAAATGTCATCCCAAAGAGGCGAATCCTCCCATCAATTGCCGAAAAAAAAAACAAAACGACATTCAATTTGCGAGGCGGCGGGCGGCGTAACCCGAAAAAAATCCGTCAAAACATTCGTCTCTAGCATTTCGTCAATCACTCTCAATGTTTTCATTCAATTTTTCCTGACAGCCCATTTAATCCCATTCAAATTAAGACCTTAAACAACAAGACTTTAGGACCTTCTGTGTTTTAAATGTATCAGTAACTTTGTTCCTATTTCGTACAAGTTCGGCAACATAATGGTTACGTTCAACAGTTCAAGTGTCTGTTGTACTAGCGTTTACGTCACAAACAAATGATATCTCTCCTTTGTAAAGTTATCAAAGCGCTGTAAGGACTCATTTGTTACATTCAGCGTTGAAGCGGCTGCAGCCATAAAGCAGGTCAAGTGTAGTGGGAAATTATGATCTAATGCGGGAGCTGTAATTAAGATACCATCTGACTGATAACGTAAATGTGACATTATGGATAGTGAATATGATGATTGATGCAGTCACAAATGTGAGTTATGTAGGTAGTTATTTATCATACATTTTTTTTTACTTAACTAGACTGGTCTCAGTATCCGAAAGACACAGGCCAGGTTTATCTTTAGGAGGGGCCTACACAGACGTTGTAAACATCGCACGGACAGAATTTATAAAGTACCTAGTCTGAGTCCGATTTATGAAGAGTTCTATAAAACTCCTGAATATCAATAATACGGAGACTACGTGAGCGTGAATCACAAATTCAAAAAGACAAAGATTTTAATCGGCATTGCCCAATCACTCACAATCACAACACACATTGCTACCGTACACCCCATATGGTAGAAATGCCACACCAGCACCCGCTAAGGGGGATTACAACAGAGCTTGCCATCTAAGGCGTCAATCCCACGGCGAGCTACCGGTAATAATTATTAACGATCTGTTATTAGAGAATCCACACGTTAGTAACGGTTGATCAAATGATGCCTATAAATGGGAATGGAGATAATTTTATTGTATGAATTGAATGGAGGATGATTTGGGCCGTGGGTTATTTTTAGTACAGACTGGCACTTCACCGGCTACTTTGACCTCGTGAATTTTGTATTTTTCTCTTTGATCGTTAACACCCACCCCTCGTAGGTTTTAAATAAAATATAGTCTATGTTACTAAGTAATAATGTAGCGTTCTAAAAGTGAAATATTTTTTTCGGTCGAGTAGTTTTTGAGTGAAATCGTAATAAACAAACAAAATAGGTATTCCTCTTTGTATTATTAGTTTAGAACTTTCAGATGGATACTATTAATGCTATATCTATCTTAATGTATAAAAATCTCGCGTTACGATGTTTGTCCGGGATACACTCTGAAGTTATTTTAACTTTTCCGGATATTTGGGTTACTGTGTGTAATTTGGTGAAACTTAAAATCTTTCGATATTATCGCTTGCCACAATCAACGTGTGTGTAATGAGAATAGTCACTAAAAAAATATGGATCTTTGTTATCTAACAATAAAATTATTATTATTTAATAGAGCCCAGAGCTTAAGGCCTCTCATGCACGAGGTTGTGGTTCAAATTCGGGCAAGTACCAATGTGACTTTTTCAATTCATATGTACTTTCTAAGTTTATCTTAGACATCATTGACATCGGTGAAGCAAAACATCGTGAGGAAACCTGGACTTATAGTTAATATAAGTTTGAAATCGCCAATCCGCCCTGAGCAAGCGTGGTGATCAATGCTCGAGCCTTCTCTGTATGAGAAGAGGCTTTTGCCCTGCAGTGGGGCAGTTACAGGCTGGTATTATTATGATTATTATTAAATAGATATGATAGTATCTATGTAGATTATCGACCACATCTTCTAGAAATTTAAATTTTAACTAGCATACAGAGTTGAAGAAATCGACGTATATACAGACACCATGACTTCTCTACATAATTCTTGACCACCACGTTGTGATGACGAATGATCGTCAATCTAACTTCCACCCTATCTCCTAGATCTAAAGAATTTATTAGGTTTTTTGTTTAAACGTGTTAATATTTGGAACTACTTACTAGTCTGATATAAAAATTATCTTGAGAAAGGTTATAAGCTAATAAATATCAGGCTTCAATACTTGGGAGCGGGGTACAACAAGTTTTTTTAATTGTAAATCTTTTAAAGTTTATCGTCATCATTGACATCGACTGCCTCGTTAGTCCAGTGCTCGCAAGCGCTACTGCTGAGCATGACGTCCCGGGTTCGATGCCAGGCAAATTGTTATTGAGTTTTTCCATCTGGAATTTCTCTGTAGCAGCCCGGAGTCTAGATTTGTGCCCGATCGATTGCAATAGGCTCGCCCCCTATTACACGGGACTTAAACAAACTGGCGAAATGCTGCACCTGCCTTGCCCTTCGGGATTACAGGCGTGATGTTATGTTGTGTTGTTATCATTGACATCGGCAAGCATGGTGAATAAATGCTCGTGCCTTCTCAGTACGAGAAGTGGTCTTTGCTCTGCAGAGTGACAGTAACTGGCTGGTATGAATTGCATAAAAAGATTGTAAAATTGGTAGACTGAGTGCTTAAAAAGCGCGTGAAGTATTGTTCAAATTGTGCCAACTTTAATGGGTCAACCTCAAAACGATAAACCTGCATCAGTGGACTATGATGTGGATCTTGGCTATGATAACGACAGACTATAAAGGCAAAACAAACGGGTAATAATAAACTTTAAATAGGTCTGAAAACGCTGGGGTCAAAGTGGGATTACATTGGCTAATAGTAGACAGTATCTGCCTTATATAATCGGATAAACGGATAATGATGATTCACAGCTAAGCATTGTTATAATAATTGGTAGGTATAATTCCACATAATATATTTTCATCTAGTGGTCTCAAATTTTAATGTCGTGTAACGGACAATGGTTCTTCTATAAGAAAATTTTAATTAACCTACTTCAGGAGGTGGTTCTCAATTCGATCGGTATTTTTTTTTATGTATGTACAGACGCCAGCACATCAAGTTACCCCAATGTGTCAAATTTCTTTGATCGTTTTTCAACTTTATGTCAGACAGAATACGGTTCATATTCAATTGTGAAAATTTGACACATTGGGATAACTTGATGTGCTGGCGTATGTACAGTCCACACAAAAAACAATCCAAACGCAGGTAGGTAAATTATAACTTGTAGGAAAACAGAAAAATAACTTGAAAAACACGTATTAAAATAAGAATTCTGAAATAATAAAAATCGGAACACTACAGAATATGAAGCTTTAAGAAGAAAAAAACTATGAAAGAAGTCGGTAAACTTGTTTAAACGTTAAAAACTTTTGTAACTTTTACCAAGTTTAACAAAGGAGGGTCGATAAAAATCTTTTGTGAAAGTTTGTGAACTTTCTTTCTTGTAAACTGTTTTGCTTATAACCCTATAAGTCGGCGATCTGTATGTAATTTGCAGAATATTTGAGCAGCAAAAGTCAGTATGAAGAGTCGAAAAGTTTCCACTATTTTGTTGTAAGAAACGAATGAAAATGAGATAAAATTATAGAAAACTAAATTATTAATTTGCCACAAAATAGAGGTTGTAGAACGATTGATATACACTGAGGAAGTGCAGTACTCGTGGGTGAACAAGCGTTGACTACCCAAAAAATCTTGTAAAGTTCACATATCTTGCAAAATGGCAGCTTACATGTTACAAACTTGCGAAAAATGCATTTAACGAGATAATGGACATAATTAGTTTTTAGTTCTCATAAAAAATATAAGTGATTTTTATCTTGCCTGCCCAATATCATATGTTGTTTTCATCGGGAATACCTATAAGTTCATCTGCTGTTTTATGCATTTTGGTCGAGTAGAAATTAAACTATTGTACGCAAAAGATGATATTTTGTTATTCAGAACATAGATTTTGGCGTAGACTCTGTTGAAGAACATATTGAAATAGAATTGATTTTTTAAATTAAATAATAATAATAAATACACTAAGCCCACAGTTATAATAATAATAAATTACACTATTTGGGAGCGAAGAATTTTAATGTTTTCGGGATATTTGAGAATAGTTTACTTTTACCCAAAGTCAATCCATGATTGCCACTTCACTCTACCGCTTGTTTATTATGTATAACCTTCAAAACAACGCAGATATAACCTGTCATACCTTGTTTGTTAAGTCATCAGTAAGTTCACTCTCTAATTTAACGCAAAGGGTGTGTCTGTGAGCTAGACTACCTACTTCAAATGTTATCAATATTTCATACCGGCGCGGCATAGGTACGTTGATTAAAACCACTGGGTAGGGGATGATAATCTCTACACTCTAGTCGAAATTTTAGATTAAAATTTATGCGAATTTATGTGAAATTGTTTTACAAGCTGTTTTGGTTTCAAGACGTGTCATTGAAATGATATTTTTGTCATGTTTCTGGATCATAAAAATTCTTGTTCTTCTTATTCTTAAGAAAATAATAATTATGAATGGTTTTCATATCGGAATACTTATTTAGTATTATTATGTAATATTTGGTATTAACTGTTGAATGTGCCTTTGTGTGTGATCATAATTTTATGTTTAAAATTTTCCTTTTTTAACATTGATCTTTATAATATTAGTAATTTAGTACCTACAGACAAAACTGTTTTTGAAAATCAAAATGTTTTATGCAGGTAAGTGAAATTCTTATGGGAAATTTAGATATTTCAAACCTTACATGTAAAAACGAAAAGAAACGACTCATAAAAAAACATTGATTGCATAGTCATCCATAAAATCTCCTTTGAAAAAAAAGACTTCTTCTATTCTTTTTTATGTAGGTAGGTAGAGATTTATTGGTGAATAACAATAAAATTATAGATATGATAATTAAAGACAATAGGTACTCACTTTTAAAATTGTTTCTTTTGTATTGTCATATATTATATTCAGACACAATTAAATTTTATTGTTGTCTGAATTTCTGAACTAATCAAATTAAGTAGGTACATGAGTACCCAGCAAACTTTTCTTACATCTAAAGTTGTTAACATTCGAATGTATTTCTAATACCTATGAGTACAAAGAGATATTTGATTTATTCAATAAAACATGGAATAATTACTTCCATGTTTTCATTGAATAAATTTAATATCCCTTTTGTCAATATATAAACAACAAACAACCGCTCTCGGTCTTTAGAAAAACAGGATTTCAACTTCCGTTCCAGTTTTCCCGCATTTTCATTTATATGTGTTAAAACAGGAAAATAACAACGTGACTACATAGCTTTCCATTTAAAAAACATAATCTATATATACCAATATATAAATGTTATGTTGGTTTGTGTACGCTTCAAAAACTCAAAAAGTTCTGCACCGATCGAGTTAAAATTTTAGCATGATATATAATCCGCATCAATGATGGTTTTTATCTATATTTTTCATTCAATCACAATGTGCCACAGCGAAGCGTGGCAGGGTACAGCTAGTTATATTATAATATAATATGTATCATTGAGTAGGAACCTTATACCTTTTTTTGAATAACTTGAATAGGTAGTTGACTAAACAATGTTTTACATTAATAAGTAAGTATATTAAAATTTATGAATAAAGCTTCCTCTGTCCTAATTCACTTATCTTATTGTGCCCGACAGCGTCCATATGATCTAACTTTAAGTTTATCACCTAAGAATTCACAGGGGGAGTATAATAAAAGTGTTGACCTTACACTGAAACAACAATGTTTCTGAAACTCATAATAATAATAAAAACTCACCTGATAACACCTGATGGCTGCGGCTGAGGGTATCCAACAATCCTCTTCTCCTTCCTCCTCCTGCACTCACTCTCCACTCTCTTATCACTGTTATCACGAATCGTATGATACCTCGGTTGGTAACTTTCGAGTTGCGTATACAAACGCGCGCGTGGCGCGGGCGACGGGCCTCGCTGCGTCATAGGGGCAACGCGTGCGTTCTCAGTGGCAGACGGAGCCACACTGACGTTTGTGTAGCTGTAGCCAGTGTACACTCGCTCAGCCACCCCAGGTCTCCGCTTCTCCTCGGCGAATGCCACTCTAGGCGGCTTTGGTTGCATCAAGTTGATCTTCTTTTTCTTGGCGGTGGATGTCACGTAGAAAAAGTAGCCGCTGCGGTCCATTTTCGGTGCTGTTGCTTTAACCTGTGGAGTTTTGTTTGAGATTAGTGTGGGTTGTGTTGTGATTGCTTCTTACTACTAGTTTGGGTGTAAGTGAGTTGTTTGTTTTACCTAATACGATATTATTTAAATAGTTTCTTTATTCGGTTTAGCCTACCGTACGAAAAAAGTTTAAACAAACGCTAATGGTGTGACTTTTTTTTTGTCTGTCACAAAATACAACTGTTCGGGAACAATTACAACTCATCTCGCATGCTACTCGTATCAACTTAAAAAATAATTAAATAACAAACAACAACAGTATATTGTTCGAGATTTAGACCTATTTACAATAATTGTACCTTAAATAATAAATTTAAAATTTACAATTATTTTTAAAATAAACAATTTTATGAATTTATTAAATAGGTAACCAACGTGCGTGAGTGTGCTTGTGTGTAGTGTAGTGTGTTATATGTGCGTGGGTGTGTGGTTGTGGTGAGTTGTGTGGTGTGTTTGCGTGTGTGTGTGCGTGTGTTTAATATATGTGTTTTAAGTAAATAGTCTACTTCTTACTTCCTCAAGGTTTGGGCTATCTATCACATGCTAAAAATCTTTAAATCTAAGTAGTCATTCCTTAGCTTTATTTTAATAGTAAATTTTAATCCATCAATCCTAAAATCACATAGAATTAAAAGGTCTGTTTCGATAACAATTTATCACATCAGGATTTACAATAAACAAAACAGTACAAAAACTAAATCAAATCCTGTAACATTTAATAAAAAAAATCCAACACTATTCCATTCACCAGGAAACTGCTATTTCAGTCAGTTTAATAAAAAATCGTTTGTAAATATTTTTTCAGCGAAACTCATCACGAGTCGTTTCGTTTGCATATCTCTGTTTCCGGTTCCTGTAGCCGTGAAAACAAAAGGGCTATTATCGGGCGATTGGAAGGTGTAAAACGAATTCGCTTTTTGCGATCATTCGTATCGTTTTGATCGATTCTACTAACACGGGAGGATTTTGTTAGTAAAGCATATTGTCACACGTGCGTAAACGTCCGTGGGGTAAGTCACACCCCGCCACATAGTTCGTGTATACTTTTGGTGAAAAAGTCTTTTTTGTTTATCGTCATATATGTATACTAATTATGTTTTTTTTAGGTTTTCAATAAAAATGTCACTGGAAGCAGATGAAATACGACTTAGAAGAGTGCTGGATGAAGTTTTAAACGAATCAAGCTCACGAAGTATAAGTAAATTTTTTATTCGAAGAATATCTTCCCAAATGAATGATCCATTGCGCCCTGAAGTCCAAAATGTTTCTGGACGTTTAAATACTCGATGTGCCAATTGTCCCCGCAAGAAAGATCTGAAGACAAAACATGCATGTACAGACGCCAGCACATCAAGTTACCCCAATGTGTCAAATTTTCCCTATTGAATATGAACCTTATTTTGTAAGACATAAAGTTGAAAAACGATCAAAGAAATTTGACACATTGGGGTAACTTGACGTGCTGGCGTCTGTACAAGCTGCGGAAAAACTATATGCTTAGAACATGCATTTTTTTCTTGCAAAAATTATATTGATCTCGATGCCAGTAACTAAGATGTTCCTATTATTATTATCTATATTTTGTGATTTTGTTTCAAAGGAGGTCTCATGTGTTGTTAACTTGTAAGATTTTTATTAAGTTTGAATGATTATTGTTGATTTTATGAATATTTTTAATGAACATGATTATTTTTGTTACCAAAAACTAGTAAAAGTTGTAACTCCCTAGTAAAGTAATAAAAGTATTAGGATTTTGTAATTTTTGTTTTTTTTGTATTACAATAACCCCCATATATAATTTAAAATAGTAATTTAATACTATTTTGGTGAAAAACTTAGTAAGCATGCGTTTTGTTCCGGGTGTTTATCACACCCCACCACACACTCTAAGTAATTTTTCGGCACCACACTCCCGCCGGGTTAACATGAATAGCGAATAAATACAAAAAAACACAACATCACAATTGTATTCCTCAAAGCGTAAGGCAGGATGTATTAAGAGTAGGTACACCAAGTCCATGCAATTGAAGGTATGCCTATTACGCACCGGGCACATAGGTACCCTATCTGAGAATTTTTAGATAGAGAAACTCAATAAACCGTTGCCCGACCCGGGATTTGGACACAATACCTTACGCTCTGCAGTAACACTTAGACTAACAAAGCAGTCAGTTAAAATGAACAAAAATATTACTATCCTCTTGCTTTTAGTTAATAACAAAACAGCATCGAAGTTCATGAAGTGGCGAACGGCGATGAAAAAAAAAACAAAACTGAATTCGCCAAAGGATCTTGTAAAGTGCAAAACGTGATAGTGGCCTGCCAATCTCGAGATAAGAATTGAAGTCTTGCCAACAATACCTGTGATACATATTAAATACATATAACATACAAAAGGACGTCTAGTGGATAAATTCCTTGAAATCATTTGCGCCCTGTCCATTGCTGGCTCGTATCGCAGCGATCTTTACATCGCTGTTGGTAGGAGTGCAATGAATCTGACACGCTTTTGCCGCCAATTCACCTTTGTAGGTTGTTGGTGAATAGCGACAGTAGGTAGACATACGGCTGGGAAGGATGGCGAGCGAGATGAATTTATATTAAATGCATGAAATCGTATTAGAAATTAAACTTTCTTTGAAAGTTTCACAATGTGTGTGATACTCATAAAAACAATTATTTTTGACGTTGTGTTTGAAGTTGCAATAAAAGCAAGGGCCTTTTGCTGTTTTGAGATTGGTCCAAAAGTAAATTTAATAAATACTAAATAAGTAATTTTTATAAATAATACTACTACCCTCAAAGTTTGTCCATCGTTTCAGATTCAAAAGGAGTTAAATTTATGTAATTTTTGTAATAAGGCTTGAATTGTAGATACACTAGTTAGAAGAGGCCTAAAAAGAATTGAATTATATGTAACATGGATAGGATCTGGCCAACGACAGTAGAAAATAGAATAGAGTAGATATACAAATAATAACATTAAGAGTGTGTTACATTAGTCATTGGGTTATAATAAAAGTTTATTAGCGCAATACATTTATTGACACACAAGTTTGATCACACGTGATTCAGAATTAGAACGTATGAAGTGAATTATGAGATCCAGGTAAGTCAATTTTCAGTTACACCCTATAAGTGTCTAGATTGATTTAGTTTTTTTTTATTTCTGTATGTGTAGGTGTGAGCTTAAACATAATTCTGTCATTATGTCAAGATTGGTCATTGGGTGTTATTGGGACAATTTTGGTTTTGCAGCCACATTTCTTATGACAATTATGCGACTTTGTTTTCTTGTGTCAAATGGAAAATTTCAATTAGGCCCTTTAAAAGGCACTTTTGAACGTCTGAAATACAAGTCAAATAAAATATTACTATTATAGTTCCCCCTTCCAAATGGTAGTTTCGTACGGATACAGACTCCATAGTTGGGCAAGAAACTATAACTAAACTCTTCAAAAATAGTTTATTACACCATCAAATCAGGTCAAAGCGGCAACAACACATATTATGATCTCAGTCGCATTTTCGTCACAAAACCTTTTCTGCACATTCGGCTCGTCACTCTTCTCGTCCATGTGCCACGATCTGTCACAGCTCACTGCGGAGATGTTATCGCGCCTCCGCCCGCGGCGTCTTTCTGAATGCTAACTGGACCCTGAATACTCGCACAGGACTATCTACGACATCTGTGCCCTATGCACAACAGATACCCACTTTGATACCGCCCTGCTGGCCTGCAGGTATTTTTCTCTGCGATTTAGATTGCCGTCTGTCTGTTCTGTATTTAGTGTTAACAAAGACCGGCGTTGTTTTAATTAGGCGGGGGTCGCCAGTTTAGTTTTGTTTTGTATGTGTTTTTTGAGTATTTGTTTTCTTTTGTGTAGGGGTTATTAATACTGTTATTAGTAAATTTATACGTAAATTACGGGCTGAGACGTGGAGTTGCGGACACCCTCGATAAACCTAACCTATAAGTAGATTAAATAATATTACGTCACGCACATCTGTAATTTCTAATGGGTACCTAAGGATGAGATGGTTCCAGTAGGTAAGTCAGAAATTTTAATTTGTTTAAGTATTACGCTTCTTGAAAATATCTTGTTTTTTTTTTTGGACGATCACGAACCATCTTACTATTATGCGATTCAAATAAGAATAGTAACGTCAATGACCTCTATCTGTCAGATGTCACTTGAAAAGTACGCATAGTAAGTGTTTGTTATTCCTGCGTATGACATTCGTGGGTTGCAGTGAAGACTAGAGTCAGATAGTGAGCTGAAGCCTTTTTTTCATTACAATCTTTGTCTTCTGTGCATTTTATAGTTTTAAGGTGTCACTCTTTAGCTGGTATGCCAATAAACACATTTTTCTTTCATTCTTTCTTTTTTCATTTATGTTAAATTTGCATCTGTGATTTCTCATTAGCATCCCGGAGTCTGGTTCTGTGTCCGATTGATGGCAATAAGCTCGCCCCCTTTACATGGGACTTAAACATAACTGGCAAAATGTGGGTTTACTACCACGTACTCTTCTACCTAGCCCTTCGGGGATTACAGGCGTGACGTTATGTTATGTTATGTTAAATTTCCACGAACCAAAGACGACGAACTACTTCGGTTCGTGTCTTTAACTTGCGGCAATAGCCCAATTGCTAAGGCGTCGGCCTGAGGATCGAGAGGTCGATCCCCAGCCATTACACTTTTGCCGTAAACCTACTCCAGAGACAAGCATATTTAGCTTAATTGAGTGGGTTAGCAAGACTACTAGTAACATGCAACCACACATAGTAGTAAGGGTTATTTAAAAAAAAACACATTACATCAAACCAATAAGGCCACACAACAAATCATGGCTATAAATTGAGTTTAAATTAAACAACAGTGCTTGAGGGCAGCAAACACACTGCAATCTGAACACAAAAGTGTATTTACAGGCGCTCTGGGACTCCCACGAGACGACAACGACTTGTGAACGACGCGGCGACGGAGCTCGGAAGATAGTAGATTTGTATGTAAAAGTAGTAATCATGAAGAGTTTATGGTGAATTGTGTCAACTATTTTCTTGCCAAACTTAACTTAAAGAAAAAAAAATACTTGTGTATTATTTTTTTTTAATCTTACTGTTGGACTAATTATATTTTGATGTTCATATTCTGTCAAGTACCTTATCTCACAAAAAAATAGAAGTTAAAAAAGAGTATTTTTAATGCACTCTCTGTAACGTAAGTACAATTTAACATGCCACAATAATAATAACCGAATTTATTATATTTATATCACTGCAGCTGTCACACTTTAGTTTTAAACATTGCTACAATTAATTTTCAGAAATATTATTAGATTTCATTTAATTAAATAAATTATTTAATTTTAGTTAAAAAAAAGAGTGTCAATTATTAAACCCTCAAAGGAGCAGAAATGAACATAGGTACACGTTCTTCGTTCCACTTTTATTCTTCTGAATTTAATTTAAAATACATTACAATAAAAGTTGTTTTCACTTATCTTTAAAACAAAATGTTTTGCATTCCTGTTCCTACGAGCCTGTTTCTTCTTATGCTATTATAAATGGAATAAATAATATAATTATATCAGCGCCATTATCAGCGCCAAAATATTTCATATTTCAAATAATATCTAAGTAGAGACAATCCCTCATTTACTGGAAACGTGTCAATATTTGCCTGTAGCAACACTGGACAAACATAAAACAAAGAAGGTTCGGCTCGTAGGTAATTGGCATGCAACGCCTTTGATATAGATGCTGCGGGTTTTACAACTTCATCCCTGGAGGTGCAAATAATACGAGAAATTAATGCAACGCTGAATTTGGTTTGAGTGATAGCGAGAAATCGGAAGGAAGAGCGTAAGGCGATTATGTTTGAATTGTTTTACATTTAGAGTAAATGCATTTGGAATTATTGTTGAGTCAGTTTGAACGAGTAAATATAAGTAGCTTCTATCGAACAAATCAACTAAATTCAGTAATGTTATTTTTGTAATGGTTTCTTAATTATTGGCTTGATTCTTCGTAGTCACAGTAAAATTTAAACACATTTAAAATAATATAGGTAACATTTAAAATAATTTAATTCCTGAAGTTTGTATTTGCAGAATTTAGTTATTTCCATCGCATCTATATCAAAAGTAAGTCAAGTGCTTAAATTCAAAAATAATAATAATTTCAGACTATTCTGCATTTCCATATTATGTAAGTCAGTACAATTAAAACTATACCTAAGTAAACAAATGAATAACAAAGACATAAATTCCTAAAACTTTCATAAGGGAACAAAACCAAAATATTTAAATAAAGAAGGATAAAACCATTTAGAAAGAGGTTTTATTCCCTTTTAAAGGCATCAAGACATCAACTAAAGAACTCTTTCACAATATAGATTCTTACCTGTCTTCCGCTAAGCCGATACCGTATCGCTAGTTCATTAGCTCATGAGCTCTTCATCACTTAACCTCATAAAGGAGAAAAACGATTGAGGACAAAAGCCTCCATCCACAATAATCGCATTCAAGTGTTCGTGATCCATTAATTAGTGACAAGTGAATGCACTTCCTGTGTACACTGTGTAGTTGTATGGAGTAAGTAGTGCATGGAAGGCGAACAAACAGATTCCAGATAAATCAGTTAATTTTCGACCAGTCAGTAGCTGATTAAAAATCAAATTACGTTGATACATGTTTGCTATTAATTGAAAATAATCTCAGCAGAAAATATGCCACTTCTCATAATATTTGCAAAAATCTTTTTTTAGAAACTAAACTGTAGGAACTTCAATTTTGAAGCAGATATACATAAACTGCAACGTTGTACAAAGGTATTGCGTAAAATCATTCAACAATACCATATTGTTCAACTCAGTTTATCGCAGTCGAATGCTGGGTCTTCATTTTCGGTCCAAAATTTAGAATTGCACCAAAACAATTCCATCTTTTACTTTTTATTTAACAACATATACTTTTTTTAAGTTTTACACATTACTACTTAATATGTTTGTTAACCCCTCCAACTAAGTGTTTGAAGTGAGTTTACGTTGATGGTGAAATAGGTGGGGATCGAGCTCACAACCTCTCGATCACCAGACCAACGCCTTAGCCATTAGGCTTTTGCTGCTTAAATAAATATTTAAACTGTAATTCATTTATATTAAGTTCGTAGATAATAATAATATTAAAAAATGTACTTGTAGTGCCATACTTATGAGCACTCTGTTGCTCCATTACCTACTCCATGTCAGATGTATGTTAATGCATTTCTTGCGTGCGTTTCTGAGCGGCTATGAGCGAAGAGCGACGGCTCTAATGCGTTGCGAGAGTGATTTGCAAGTCGTGTAGGTGCCTACTGTTGCACTGCAGGTCTTTAAGGCTTGTTAATAAATGTGCTTAAATTGCAGGGAAGGGAGAATAGAACAGACCACATGTTAAAAAGTACGTAAGTAGTAAGATGAGTGGAATAAAGTTGCGACTGAACCGAATTCATTACACTCTGTATTGAACTTGGTCCTGTCACAACTAAAAATATGTTTACAACCTATTTTCAGACCTACTGAATAAACACACGAAATTTTATAAGCATCAGACAAACCGTTTCGAAGGAGTTTGAATAAGATGACAACAAATACACAAGAATCCAAAATAATAATAACTATCACTACATTTTAGCGAGTCTCTAATGTCCTCTTCGAACCTTTTGTATTGAAAAAATTAGAATGACAACCTTCATGCAGGATGTAAAAAGACCGATCACATAGCCGATAACTATACATTCTGTACATATAATTAAGTAACTTTGCCAAAAAAATATTGCGTGGGAATAAAAATCACCTTTTATAAATAGAAGTTTTTTATTGCGCGCAATGAAAGTCGCGCTTGGTCATTGACACGACCACACGCTTGTGTTTAGTATCTATTGCATTTTTTTGTAACTTCAAATGCGTAATTTGTTTTGAAAAATCGATACGTTTGATAATGTTCGTTTGGAAGAAATTTTACTAATCATACTTAGAATACGATTTTGAAAAAAAAGACGATTTTTTTTTTAAACTGTGACTTTTAATATCTCCATAAACAGTGAATTCCCAGGTATATTCACGAAGAAAAAAACTATCCGAGTGATGGGTAGAATATGTAGTGTACGTTTACGTTCAACATTGCTATCTTTTTACATCCTGTATATACATATAACCTAACCTAACTTACCATACCTATCCTATAGCTAACCTAACTACCTAACCTAACTACCTTACTGAAATTCATTAATTTTAAAAGGTACGAAATACATAATTTTGAACTGAACTACTGCGCTGCGTGTCTTTATGTAACATACAATACTAGATTAGGAGGTAGTATTTCAAGAAGTAGTAGTAGGAGGTAATAATTTAGCTCGATTGGTATATCATCCGTACATAAAGTACCTACTGCTTTGACTGGCCTGTTGATCTAGTGTCTGTCTTACCTCCTGTTAGGGAAGGTTCATATCTGACGGAACATGCGTCGCGTATTATCGGTCGCGTAACGCCAGAACAGACAAATGTACCTATAGAAAAACACTTGACGGTTCACACTCAACGGATGATGCGTTAGTGCGTCGAGCGTACATTGTCGCAAACGCTCGGCGCATGTTTCGTCAGATATGAACCTTCCCTTAGGGTTGTGTTGCCTACAGTGCCCACAACGATGGATTCACGCTTGGATCCTGGATCCCCCTCGCCCCAGTAAATATTGAAATTTTTCGTCAACATTTCCTTATCACCAAATTAATAATAATAATATTCCTCAACTATTCACACAACGTCATCCAGTGTTAAGTTAAGCAAAACTTGTATTATGGGTACAAAACGACTGATCAACGTACATATATACAGGGTGTCTCATTCAAATCGGTCAGTATGGGAAAGTCTCAAACTGTAAGACATACGAAGATCTGTTCTGAGGAACCATGTCATCGATTTTACTAACAAGAAAAACTGCATTCATACATTTTAAAAAACATCTGTACTCCGTTCGGGAATCGAACCTGGTTATTTTGAAAAAAAAACCTACACTATTTCTATTTAAATATCGATTATGTAGGTCTTGATGACTGATGTCAAATAAATATTTTTCTTTCTTTCTTTCTTTCTTTCTTTAAGCAGTAAATTTATGTACGAAACATGATGTCTAAAATGAATAAAATGCATTGTTTCCACATACTTCAATTTATTTTAGTAGGTGATCGAAGTGACCACGGGTTTTTATTTTTACGGCGTAGTTCACTTTTGTGCCAGTGCGAGCTAAGCCTTAGAGGAGGTCTTTGACAAGATAAATTTTGTAAAATATTTACGGAAATGTACACAATAAAAGAGCATATCGTAATTTTAAAATTAATAGACACTTGGGAAGATTTCTTATCATTTAACTTGTTATAATATTGTTTTGATTGAACCACTTCTGTCAGTACTCCTACTGACAGAAGTGAAAACCTATCATCAGAAAATAAAAATACTGCAATCAAAAATGGAAAAAAATGTAAATTTACTCATATACAGAGATGTTGGTAACGGTAATGGTAAAAGTGTCACGAGATCAATGGTTTTACCCATCTCAAAAAGGCCTAACGTGCCTGAAGAAGTTTACACTACAAAAACAAAATTACATATTATTGTGGCAAAACGTTTTTTTACCAAATAAAAAGGGATCCAGGCTTGCTTCGATCTAGTTAATGTTATTTTGTAAATATATCTAGTTACAGAAGATAACATGATAAAAGGAAAATATTACACGTACCAAATTAATTAGGACATCCTAATTAGAACTTCCGTGCTTCAGAAACAACATCTTTATACATAACCAAAAATAGCAACAGCTACTTCCTTTTTCCCTTACTACAAAATAATCTTGTTTCTTTTCATAGTATGAGTAATATTGATTTTCTTAACGAGTCATGCAGTGTTTAGGTGAAATTTTAGAGATTGATCTGATGATATTTTCTAGAAAACCTACGTATTAATCACGTCATGTATGTACAGACGCCAGCACATCAAGTTACCCCAATGTGTCAAATTTCTTTGATCTTTTTTCAACTTTATTTCAAACAGAATAAAGTTCTTATTCAATTGGGAAAGTTTGGCACGTTGGGGTAACTTGATGTGCTGGCGTCTGTACCTTAAATCTACGCAAATTTTGGAAACTGTGCAACAAATTCTTGAACATTGAGAACAGAACTTGAATTTTGAATTTGAGAATCGGACAAATCTCCACTTGTTAGACGTGACATCGATCTAGGTCTCCCTTGTTATGTGGTTTAGACGGACACAGTGCGGTGACTGGGAATCCGACAGGCCCCCTTCCTTCTCCAGACGGAGGTTTACATGGGTACTAGGTAGGCTTTGTATTGCACCATTTTGCAAATGAATGGACGAAGATTCTATTGGCATGTCGTAAGTGCTGCGAGAGGAATTCATGAAAATGTTGTTACCAAATTTTTGTCTTCAATCTTTGTTTGTTATCTTTATGTTACTGTATTGTACTGTGAAACACTGTATTTTAAATCAGTGTGTTTCTAAAAGATGAAACCATTGGGTTTCAGGTAGTGTCTCATGTGCTTTGAATACCTGCGTACTTGTGGGGTTCAACCTGTGTGTGACCCCTGGGCAGGTACAAGATGCTAAGGTACAGTCGCCAGCACATATCTAGTTACCCCAATGTGCCAAATTTATTTGATCGTTTTACAACTTTAAGTCTAACAGAATAAGGTTCATATTCCATTGTGAATATTTGACACATGGGGGTAACTTGATGTGCTGGCATCTGTACCTAATATAAGAGTTACCTAACTTTAATTTAATTGGCTGATTTATATTGTTTAACATTACTTTAAAGTACTACCAACAGTTTAAAACACTTGCCAAGGATCAGAACTTTTATTAGACTCAATAAACTTAAATTTTATCTTGTTGTTACTTTATTGAAATTTGCATAAATTGTGTTTTCAATCAGCATAATAAACTGGACTTTTCTGATTAGAATAGGTATGTACTAATACATTAAAAACCCAGTCATATTTGCGAAGCTTCCAACGATATAAAAATAACTAAGGTTTCCACTAAGACGCCGTTTGGGATACACCTACGTCGGAAAATATGAAGTGAGTGAGTCTATTTTTATCCTTCAAACTTCAAACCTCAAATATTTATTGCGATCATGAGTAGATACATAGGGTGTTATAAAAGGTAAAAGTACATACATGATACCCTGTTAGGGCGCAGCAACACAATTTCAATATAGAAATACTTACACACTATTTAATCAATCTTTTATTTTTATTATATAATATTCTTGGTATTTATATATATCTATATTATTATTATTAAATTATTATATTTATATAATATTTACTTTAACATATTATAAATATATTTTTTTTTTATATTTCACACTGTTTTACAGTTTAGTTTTGTCCTCGAAAAACTCTTTTATACTGTAATAGCTTTTTTTTGTCAAGTAGTTTTTTAATTTATTCTTGAATATATTGTAGCTGGAGGTTTCTTTTAGTTGTTGTGGTATTTTATTATATATTTTAATACACATTGCATAAGGCCCAGAATGAAATGTAGACAACTTTGATACCGGTAGAACGAGTGTGTTTTTATTTCTTGTGTTACGAGGTTGTGAGTAACGGTCTTTCTTTATAGTAAATAAATGAATATGTTTTTTAACAAACAGACAGATTTCAAAGATTTCTAAACACGAAATAGGTTTGCAGATATGATACAAAAATGCGATCGAGTTTTTATTTAAGATTTTCAACAGCACAAAAATCCTAACAAGTCCAATTACAGAAGTCTATATTTATCTCAAGCTTTGAAACGGTTCGTCCAGGATTATCAACGGCTTACTCTCGTTAAATTCAACGGCCTTTGATGTTCACTTATTAGAAAAAAAAACGGAGAAATTTCATAAGTTTGTTTTCTTACAATGCAATATTATCTAGATGGGGGAAAGAGAGGCTTTGTAAACAGGCTTATGAACAAGAAACTTTTTGGTATGAATTTAATTTCACACGTTTTCTTTCAGAGCCTAAATTTGTACAGGCTTATGTTCAATTACAAAATTTAGAAAAAGTTTTATATTATACAGATTGGAAGGGTCTTGTGAGTTCTGTCCAGCGCATCAAGCTACTCCAATGTATTAAATTTCTTTGATGGTTCATGGTCAATTGGGAAAATTTTACAGCTTGGGGTAGCTTGATGCTCTGGCGTTTGTAGATGATTCCGGACCCTTCAGCATAAAATTTTTCATTGATCTCCTGATTAGCGTATATAATGATGATGATAAGTAGATTTCCATCACCCAATGATGTGGAAAGACAAGATGAGAGAAGCTTGTGGGTAACAGCCCCACGGGTCGATCTGACGTAAAACAACACTTGGCGAACTTGTCACTTGTCCCCAATGGTTCATTTGAAAATCAGCGTCAGGCAGCATCTCAGCATCTGTCTGGCATTACCGCTGAAGTGAATCTTTTGGCGCAGCCGTGAGACATGCCATTGTTGTCTCTTGTTCTCTTTTTGTTATTATGTTTTTTACTGTGCGTGTATCCCTGTTGCTAATAAATGTATTTTCTTTCTTTCTTTCTTTTTTTCTTTCCGAACTTTGTCTTTAGTCGGGTGACCATATAGTCCCGTTTTAGTATCGCTCTTCGTATTAGTGTCGTTACGTGTAGCCAGAACCCAGAAAGTCTGCAAGCCAGTATAATCAAAGAGTATCGTGACACCCACTCACTGAGTTGTGGAGGTCTGACAGGTAGTAAGTGCTAACTGTTAAAAACGAGTATCCAGGTGCGTCCAGTTAGATTAGAAATCGACCCCAACACAATACTTAGAAAAAGATTAGACAAATGAAGAGTGCCTTGTGAATGGTGTACGAGTATCAAAAAATATAAAATTTAGTCCGTCAGTTAGATTTTTATAATCTAGATTTTTATAATCTAACTAACAAGTATTTTTTGCTTTTTCAAATTGATGGAAAACTACTTATTAGTGACGTCATGCGACATTTTAACTCGATGTATCGCCGTTATTTTTTGATAACGTGAAAACAGAACATACGTTTTGAATATTTTCTAATAAATTAATCTAGATGAGGGACTATTTTAGTCAACTAGCCTTTTGTGCAATCCAACGCGTACACGAATAAACAATCTAAAATACTTAAAATTATCCAAAGTAAGTACATACGTAATACCATATAATGTATGCGGCTTATTCAATTCGCTGAAAGTAACTCAAGTCACTTAAGACACGGAAAATTACGGCTAAGTGCCTTTAATGTGCCAAGTGACTTATTAACTGACGCGGTATACGTTCATTTTCAATTTACGCTTCATGTCGGCGGCTAGA
Source organism: Euplexia lucipara (assembly GCA_921972225.1). Taxonomy (NCBI): domain Eukaryota; kingdom Metazoa; phylum Arthropoda; class Insecta; order Lepidoptera; family Noctuidae; genus Euplexia; species Euplexia lucipara. Next base: position 4,360,335 of record OV179150.1, read on the forward strand.
CGAAGTCTTTAGTACTAAATGATGAAATAGTATTAGAAAGTACTCGTTTAAAGGCTGTACATACTTACTATTGGTTGGAGGCTTAATTACTACGATATTGTTAACCAACTTACAAAAAAGGAGAAGGTTTTCAATTCGGTTGTTTATTTTTGTGTGTGTAACCTCATAACTGTCCGTCATTAGTAAATATTCAGTCAGATAGTTTAATTTAACCGGTTTCACTTCTCCGTTCTACCACCAGTTTGGCCCATTGTGATAGTTCTATTCATACATCCTTGTATATAACAATTTAGCCAAGCTAACGTCACGCTCAAAACGCAAGGGTTATACGCAAGGGTGAAGACAATAGGAGGAGTAATCAAGTCTGACCCAGTGTTCTCATGTAGCAACGTTTGGGGAATTCTCGGGTTCCTTATAACACGAGTCAGCACTAATTGAAGGCATGGCTATGACGTGCTTGGAAGACCTTAGAATGTCAAGCAAACTACAGCCACGTTATTGTATCTATAGCAAAGTTATCAAGCTACCGAAGTAAATTTTTTGGCACAAGAATCAACAACATTAATTTTATTTGGGGACGTAAGCAATGTTCATTTCCTAATAGTTGGGTTGTACAGAAACGATCCTGCAGGCCTAGCAATATTACAAATTATATTTCTATTCTATTTCTAATAGAGAATGAAAATGGCGGAAATGGAATCAGCTGTTTGTCAACTGTCAAGTGTATTTCATTTTCAGCTATATTACAAACAGCTGAATCCATATACGCCATTTTCTTACTATTGTCGCCTTATCGATTACGATAATAGAAATGGAATTTGTAACATGGTTAGGCCTGCTGATCAATCAATATTTGTTTTAGAGTTCACCACTTTGAACATTATTTCGTGCTAGATTTGTATCTACCTACATTTGGCCACAAACAGCGGTAACACTTTATCTTTGCGCTGGTCTAGTTTAAGATGGAGTTTTATTAATTAATCAAATATTAAATAAATAAATATTCCACAACTTTTTCACACAGCGCCATTTTGTCCCAATTTAAGCTTGAGAGCTTGTGTTATGAGTACTAAACAGCTGTTAAACATACTTATATATTTCTAAATACATACATAATATAGATAAATTACACCCAGACTTACCAGTTTAATAGAAGGCAGTTTATTGTACCAATCGATGTTTAATTGTTCATGTGATGTTCTCATTTTTTTCGCGTGTTCATGGTTTGTTCCATAGTAAAAGTTCTTCATTGTATTAAGTACAACCACCCCTTTGCGGCTTTTGTATTTACAAAAAAATATGTTAGTAAGTATACGAAGAATGGACACTTCAAATCACGTAACAACAGCTACTTTATCTATCAATCTTGGACACAGAACACCACGTAATGCATGTAAATCTACAATAAAATCGTACCGCCACAATTTCAACAAAAATACTTGAAAAATCCTTAAGATCAATGCATCAACGTCATTCTCTGCCTGTTTATTACCGTGCCCTCACAAAGGCGGGGCAGTATTAATCTTCTATTGAGACAACCTGCGGATTGGGCCCCACGCGCGGCGCCCCATAGAGTTTGCATCCAGATTTCCTTACCGGCCCCCTGTTTCTTGTACGATTGTTTCCCTTGATGTGGTTTACAGACTTTCTGGATTGACAATTTCTGGAAGTTCTTGGAAATCTCTTATTAGCTGTGTTATAGTAAGTATACACGTCGTAGGATTATGTGTGTTCATGTTTTTACTTTGTGTGTGTCAACCTCTTGCCAATAAATGATTTTTTCTTTTTTCTTTTCTTTAATAGTGTTCGTAAAGTAGGTATTCGTAATCGGGCTGTTTACAATAAAAAAAAATTTGTATCAAACAACTCAACATAACGGAAATTATTTGGAAAAGTAGAGTCTATAATAGGTATTCTTTATTAACATAATTCTTGAACAGAACAACTTTTTTTTATTTTAGTATTGATTGTTAAATATGTGTCAATGTGTGTTTTGGTTGAGAAAAGGCCAGCCTTTTGGTTACAGCGATGCGGTGGAGTACAATGTTCTTGGTTTCATATTTTATTTCTTGGATTAAAAGATTATACATTATTCGGAAAATTAAGAAGTTTGATCGCCTTGAGAGAAAAAATATTCTATTGCAAAAATGCAACAACACCACACCTAAATAATATTCAAATTCCAGAAAATACTATCCATATCATCTAAAATTGTTGCAAAACTGATTAAGTAACAAACGACTGAATATTACGACAAAAAAAAACAAAGTAAACTACAGAAAGACATGTTTAATGCTATACAACCTTTCGGACAGTATATCACAACAATGTAAGAAATCAGCCCTCCGTTGTCCCTCCAAAGTGCGTTTTATAAGTGATTCCTTTTATTACTAAGCACGGACAAAAAACGATAGAAAAATCTATATCGACTGAAAAGTGGTAGTGCTTTACGAGCCAAGTTTATGACGTCATGAAAAGGGGATTATTAAATTAATGCTTTTCATGGTCAAGGCTAAGAATGCGATCTAGATGTGGCATGAGATATTATCAAGACACGCAAAAGATACAATTTAAGATCATGTAAAAGATGCATTAAAAGATCAGCCTTAGTTTGATGTAGAAAGTAGGTATTTTTTTCTCTGCTAATGCAATGTTTGAACACAAAGAGTGAACACAGCGTTTCTGCAATCGTAGCTTGGGTCCTGACTAGATCGACGGAACTCCCTATAAAAATGGCTGGGTGAGACTTAATGCGGAATGAAGATCAGGTTTTAAAACGCCAAGAGGCCTTTGTCCAGTATTGTACTGCAATGAGCTGAATAAGCGTACCTAAGCTTTCTTTTATGGCCCTAAACTCTATATCCCTGACAGACTTTCCTAATAATGTATTTACAAATCTGATGTTCGTTATTTGCCCTCTTAAGGTTCCACATTTAACACTTGGCAATAGATTAGTTATATGCATAGATCAAAGAGATTCGTATTAAAATATATTTTAGCCTAAAATCTAAAATATATTTTTAGGCTTTAATCGTTTTTAAAGCAAAAAAAGTGTGTTTTTAATTACAGCGTTTGCAAGTCCACCATCGCTTTTGACTACCATTTATCATTCCATCTACACAACTTTTGGTTTTTCATTTCCCTTAACTCATACGTCTCAAACGCATTTTTTCGTCTTGAGATATCAGACAATATCTCGCCCAAATAAAAACCAAATACACTGTTTTTCTTCAGTCAACTCCCACGCAAAAATAGGAAATATTTTTCTATTCTTTGCCGCAATTCTCCGTGAACTGGCTTCAAGTATTTTTACGACCGGGCCCCAACTCCGCTCAATCCTCGTATTTACTTAACAGCTTTTTTATACGGAACCACGGCCCGATGCCTCGCGGCTTTCATAATGGGCGACGTAACCTTGAGAAAGGCTTATGTTGGTATCATTAGGCTGTTCGCGAAGGAGAACAGATCATGGGAAATTTTGAATGGATAATGATGTGTGGTGTTAATGGTTTTTTTTTTCTAGTAATGATAGAAGCTTTACCACCTGCTTTAGTAGTATCTTATTCAGGAGAATCAGTGATGTTCCCAAGTATTCAACATGTACAGTCAGCAACAAAAGTCCATGAACACATTCAAATAGGTATACAAACCACCTGAACACTGAAATTCTCCATAAGTAACTGTCACGACTACAAAACAAAGTAACCTTGACATCAAAGATTTACAAAAATCGCTGAACACCGTTTTCCAGTAATTCCTTAACATCATTAGTTACATAAGTCGCTGAACAAAAAATAATACTTTGAATGTGAGTGTGTTAATTTAATTTTGTCGCTCATGATGTTCTGAGATATTGTTTGCACAAAATAAAAATACATTCTCTTTCACTAATCCGTAAACATCACAAAAGACTTTTAAATTGTGGCATTTGCTTTCGTTATAATCAATAGTGCTGGCTTTATTTTTCAAATCATGCCAAGATAACATGAAATGGGATGATGTGTAACGGACCATCACGTAACAGACATTCTCACATCTTTTGATTTACGACGGCGCAAGTTGCACTATCATCTTCCGACTTATCATTGTCTCTTTTCTTCATACGATATTAAAATGAGACAGGAGATAGATAATGAGATATTAGAGGGAGTGTTACCGCCGCTTTATATCCCATTGTATCCAGATATCGCGTGTAATTAATTAAATTTACTTGCAACAAACAATTCTGCGACTGAGATTTGAAAGCTCATAAAGCTTGTACCTACTTGGTGTTTGAACAAAGCTTGTTATTTTATAACGGCATGTATTCGAAATTAATTTGCAGTTCTCTTCGTTCTCGTATTTTGTCACGAGTTATGCAGTTTTGTAGGCCGTCGTCAACATCATCATCTACTAGCCTTCCCTTTTGTGTGCTATGTTAGGGTTTAGTATGACTATGCCAACTATGTTGGTGTGTTTTGGAGATCAGATAAATCAGTCGCTCCATGTATACACTGGTATCAGCTGCATCCCGTTAGACTGCCAGCCGACCACCAACACTTGAACTAGCGACAGCCGGCCTGATTTTTACAATCCAGTTACGGATTACACCGCACGCCTTGATAGTTTCAGTTCTTGTAGTAGTAACCTACCATTTCAAGACCACTATGAATATTTAGTTTACACATCAATTGTACTAAGTAGGCTTAAATCTTTTTACGAGGTCAAAATTTTCTGTTTAGTGACTGTTGGCGACAGATCTGGCAACCCCGTTGCAAGGGGCTAGTTGTTCTGTTGTTTGGCTAGCGACGGGGCGGCATGCTTTTTCTATTCTAATTTTGTGATCGAATTATTATACCCATTTACACCTTTAAATGCTTTTGATTTGGTGTCTAACATTTGGGGGAGGGGTGTTGGCGACAGATCTGGAAACCCCGTTGCTAGGAGCTAGTTGTTCTGTTGTTTGGCTAGCGACGGGGCGGCTTGTTTTTTCTATTCTAATTTTGTGATCGAATTATTATACCCATTTACACCTTTAATTGCTTTTGATTTGGTGTCTAACAGTGACCATTAGTACATACATACATACATACATAAACTCACGCCTTTTTCCCATGGGGGTAGGCAGAAACTACAGAGCGCCATATGCTACGATTCTTACATACTTCTTTTGCTTCGTTTACATTCATACATGTTGTCATACACACACGCCGGTTGCGAGTACTACGCACCTGACCTTTCTGAAGAACCTCACCAATAAGGTCTATGTATGTCCTTCTAGGGCTTCCCCTCCCGGCGTTCCCACTTACATCTGCCTTGTAAATACCTTTCGTTAGTCGCTTTTCATCCATCCTTTCAACGTGACCAAACCATCTAAGCATACTCTTTTCAATTTTTGTTACTACATCTTCTTTTAAACCACAACGTACCTTTATATCATCATTCCTCAATCTGTCATTAATTGTTACACCACACATACTTCGCAAGGAACGCATTTCTACAGCATTTATTCTACTTTCATGTCTCTTTTGCCACACCCAACATTCACTTCCATACGTTAGTGTAGGCACCAGCACACCATTGTGAACAGCCAGTCGTGCCTTTTCGGACATAGACTGGCTGGTCACAACGCCATGTATAGCGCCATTCACTTTATTTCCTGCATTCACTCTCCTTTCCACATCCGCATCAGTCTTTCCATCCCTTGTAAACAGACTTCCCAGATATACAAAGTCATTCACTTGTTCTACACTCTTATCGTTTATTTTCACATTGCATAATGACACGTTTTCGTCTCTTTCAAACACCATTACTTTCGTCTTATTCACATTAATGTTCATCCCTTTCATCTTATATGCTTCATTCATCTTGGTCACCATGTCTTGCAACTGTTCCGCTGACGATGCAAGAAGAACTTGATCGTCTGCGTAGAGGAGGCATTTGACAGGCAACTCATTCATTCTCAATCCACACTCACTCTCTTTTAAATCTGTCAGACAACTATCCATGTATAAGTTGAACAGCCAAGGTGACGCTACACAGCCCTGTCTAACTCCCCTAGAGATGTTAAACCAGTCTGTGTATGCCCCGTTTATCCTGACACAGGCACTGGAATCCCTATATAAAGATTTCAGTGCCCGTACCAAGCACCAGTCCACACCATACATGGATAGTGTCGACCACAGCTCATCCCTCCACACACTATCATAGGCCTTCTCCAAGTCAACGAAAGCACAGTAAACTTTCTTGTGCTTAGCCAGATATTTTTCGGCTATGCACCTCAAGGAGAAGATCTGACCATTAGTGATACATATTTATTGTTTTTTTCCCCTGTTTACCAAACATCTAAACTATGTATATCCATAACACTAAACATACAAAGTAACTCGTCTATTTGTGAAACTCCTGCCGCATCTGTAGTAACGCCAACTAATTCCAAGCTCGTCAATCAATTAAGGAATAGTTTTTGTTCTACACAAGGTGTGGGGAGGCATTGAGTAAAATAAATATTGCAGTTGAGGCAAGTCTTTGCTTTAGAAAGTGGTTGGACAAATGTGTACTCTGAACTTTCAAAATCAAAATTCTGTAAGTGAGAGCAATTTTTTGCTTTCTATAAAAACACACTCTGTTTCTCTTTGCGTCCATTAAGTCTTTTGTGTTTTATTTTGTTCTATTGATGCAACAGGTCGGTTAATAAAATATATTTTTTTATGATTTTATTCATTTTTTAGGCTGAGGCTCGCTGTCAAGATCAAGTTTTGTTCAATGATGAATTCAAATTCAATGTTTTTACCAAATACCATAGACACTTCGTTAACGCACTTAACTACAGTCATATCGCACAAGCCGTAAATTAAAGGTTAGGGTGATAGTAACTGATTGAGTAACTAGCTTTCAGACGCTTGGTTAGTATCATTATGACCTGGTTTTGATGCCATTCATGTCTTTCCCCTTTAATTTGCATCGCTCCAAGACAACTTTTCATAGTTCAAATGGTTGAAATTAATGGTAATAAATCTTTGTAAAAACATCACTTCCTAGAACGACAGAAAATAAAACCAGCACTATATTGAAATTTATCAACATTAAACAATAAACTGAAAAACTAAAATTATAAATACGAATGTGATAGCGTTAATTTGTTGGTTGCACTTTAACGTATTATCATAATCTGAGTAAGGATACAAACTACTTATAATTCTACGTGGGCTAACCCACAGGCAACAAGTAGTATGAAATAAAATACTTTAGGTAGAATAATACGCGCATCCCGTCTGCAGCTATATTCGCGTTTATTCTAAGTTATTAACAAGTTCTTGGAGTTTCTTCGCGCACCCCTCATATTTGCTCTGCCTAATTTCTTTGGGTATAGGAAAAATATTATTGTGTAACTCCGCTTAGACTCCAGAAATAAGCTGAGTAAGTATATTGTACGTTTATAGCGAAGTTATTTCAAGAGGCTCCCAAGCCCCTTTGATGCTATGTATGTGTGTTGTAATGGAATCGGTTTATAACAAAACATATTGTAGCTTAAATAAGGTTAAGTTACAATTTAAAATAGTTAATCTGCCTTCTTGGTTTAGCCGCAAGCGCTTCTGCTGAGCATGAGGTATTCGGTTCGATTTCGTGGTCAGGTATTATTGTTGAGTTTTTTAATCTGGGATAGCCACTCTGAATTAGAGGGCCTCCTTTCTTCTAGGAAGAGGGGAAGACAGGCAAAGAGATGGATAGACGACATTTAAAAATTGGAGGTGCTACCTGGTCCAGAAAAGCTAGAGATAGAAAGGAATAGAAACAGCTGGAAGAGGCCTGTGTCACAGGACACGCTGACTTAAGTTTTTTTTTTTAATTATCATTTTTTTTATCCTTTATTATAAATAACCAGGTGCTTAATAATTAATTACAATCTAGCCTACAAGATTAATGAGCAATTTAAAATTTTTATATGTACCTATGTTTAGTTATTCAGCAATATATATTTTTGTACAAATTACTCCAAATCAAAACAATAAGACGGCCCAAAAAATCCAAGACATCATCTTGGATTTTTGAATTACTCTCTTCACAAATCAACGTCATACACACACGGCGGAACTTATAATTGGGAAGGCAATCAACAAGACAAACGTTGATTAATTAAACATTGTCGCAAATTAAACATCCGACGAAGAATCAACTGGGGTGGGTACCCCCATGCGGGTAGATAGCAGAGCTGTCCTGGCATATGACGGTGTAGCAGAAGCCTTTTGTCAAGTTTCGTAAGGTCACTGATAATGCGCCGGGGGTAATTAGCCGTGGCAACGGATAGGCTAGGTTTTATGACGACATTGTTTTTGAAGTGATAAGTTTGCAAGACTTAGTGTGTGCATATTCGATAGCGCTAGTAACTATTCTGGAAATCACGATAGTTTTTTTTTTGTACTGTAGGTCATGCTAATCTTCTAATTTTCGTGTGGATAGACAAATAATGGCAGATGTATCAGAGTTTTTGTTCCCAACCAGTTCTTTTTCCTTCACGACCACGGTCTTAAACAAAACTTTTTTTATTGCAAGTATGGTTCACAAAAGTTTTAAAGTATCAACATTTAAACATGTTATGCAAGCCTCCTTTGATTATTATCCATTGAAAATATAGTGTGGAACTTTACAATAATTATAATTGTTTTTTTTAACTGTTTTCTATTCAAAGTGCTTCCAGGTCAAAAAAGTTAAGGAAATAGGTATTCCTGCTGCTAAAGAATAAAATGGAAAAGATGCAAATACCTAGTAAGACTGAAAAAACCATAGATATCCGGAAAAAAACATAACATTTTGCAAGAAGAACTGGAAATAAAATTGGAGGCAACATACTTTCTGTTTTCCGCAAAAGACATGGTAAGTACAATAATTCACGGCAAAAGGTTCCTAAATCATAGTCATACTGTATAGTACACCCCCGGCATATTTCAACAGAAGCCACCACACAAAGACAAAAAGCATCACATATATATCAAAAATCTCTTCACAAACTAAACTAACATTCCCATAGTATTGGAGCAGGGGTCGCGAACGCGTCGACACATAATTTTTCAATTTGCCCAGTTAAAACGTTTTGGAGATTGATTAATAAATCTCCCGGCGTTGGGGTGGATTATCGAGTTAGCTACGCACCCCCAGCCCCTTCCGAGAGTTCCGAGAAAATGTGCATGATCTCAGATGTTTATCGTGTTTATATGTATAGTTATAAATGCTAAGCTGACGAGACAAATTAGGGAAGCCACGGGGTGTTACTGAATTTATAGTTTTTATTTCGTCAGATTTCGTTGGTAGTAGTGTTAATGTGGAAAATGTTAATAATGTGATGCCAATGAATGAGGATTGTCAGGAAAATTTTAAGGGTGAATCTGGAGAGTTACAAGCGTAGAGGAACTCCAAAGAAACGATGGTTATAAGAACTTTAGGATAAAGAACAAAGTGGGGCAATACTTACTACCTAGCTAAGTAGATGTTTATCATCGTTATTAAACCCAGCGACCCTAAGGGTTTGCCATGAAAGTGGTACCTACATGATACTTTTAGTAGATATCATTTATTTCAATGTATAATCCAACAGCAACACTAACAACACCCTGTCTATGATAGCAAGCAGGCTTGATTGCGTGTTTGTGAACCAATGCTGCAAGGTTTCGGCTGGGCTTGTCACCTAGCAGCAATGATGTCACAACCTAAATCTGTTTTGTCTTCGTATGTTACTAACGTAGTTTGTAAGTGTATTGTTAATTTGTTACTAACACTGTGAGTCTTGTTACTTGTTATAAGTAAATAAAAAAAATAAAAAAAAAGATCGATCTTCTAGGTTAACAAAGCATACTGGTTGGTCCGCGGATGGGACCATCATATCGAGAGTCCTCCGTACTTTGGAAAACACGATCAACCGTAGATTGTGGTCAGTCGTTCCGCATAGATGCTCGTAACTCCAACAACCAGTCTTACCATGAGGTATCGTGTAATTAAGTTCAAAGGTTTTGGAGGACAAATAGGCTGAAAATCCCAACATACATAGTAGGGAAAAGACTAGGCAGATGGTGATGATCTTAAAATAAAAAAAAACCGTCTTCTGATATATCCACTAGGCCAAATTTCCAAGTAGGTAAAGAAGCCTACAGCTATACAGGGTGTCTCATTCAAATGGGTCAGTATGGGAAAGTCTGAAACCATAAGACATACGAAGATCTGTTCTGAGGAACCATGTCATCGATTTTAATAAAAAGAGAAACTGCATTCATACATTTTAAAAAACATCTGTACTCCTTTCGGGAATCGAACCCGGTTATTTTGAAAAAAAAACCTACACTATTTCTATTTAGATATCGATTATGTAGGTCTTAAGCAGTAAATGTCTGTATGAAACATGATGTCTAAAATGAATAAAATGCATTGTTTCCACATACTTTTATTTATTTTAGTAGGTGCTCGAAGTGACCACCGCCTTTTTCAATACAATATTCAACACGTTTAGGTAACGATCTTACAATTGCATCTTCATGTGGTGGATTTGCGTTAAAATTGTCTCTATGGCTAGTTTTAGGTCTACAACGGTGTCATAGCTTGTTTTGTACACTTCATCCTTAACGTAACCCCACAAGAAATAGTCCAGAGGCGGTATTGAAAAAGGCGGTGGTCATTTCGAGCACCTACTAAAGTAAATTAAAGTATGTAGAAACAATGCATTTTATTCATTTTAGACATCATGTTTCATACAGACATTTACTGCCTAAGACCTACACAATCGATATCTAAATAGAAATAGTGTAGGTTTTTTTTTTCAAAATAACCGGGTTCGATTCCCGAACGGAGTACAGATGTTTTTTAAAATGTATGAATGCAGTTTCTCTTTTTATTAAAATCAATGACATGGTTCCTCAGAACAGATCTTCGTATGTCTTATAGTTTCAGACTTTCCCATACTGACCCATTTGAATGAGACACCCTGTATACCAAATATACTGGTAAGTTTAGCAGACGATCGAGCCTGATAGTTAACAGTGCAGTATCAATAGCCGAACATGGACTAATGACAACAAACGACACGAGCCGTCGGGGTCTCGAATTACGTTACCGAGTCGTTACGTGCTAAATAAATTCCGGCTCTTTGAACACCCTACTACGGGACCACGATGATGGCTTACAGGGTTTGTGGGGATTTTCTATGCTTGGTTAGAGTTTTTATAAGGTTTTTTTATGTGTTTTGGGCAGGTTTTAAGAGTGGTATAAAATACTTAAACTTTTATAATTTTATTCGTTTTTTCCGCGGTTCGACAAATACTATCCTATCCACAGGTCATAGAAGTTTCTATGATCTGTGGTCCTACATTACTAATATTAAAATGTGAAAGTATAAATAAAGAAGATGTTTTAATGTTTGTAACTCAATAACGCGTAAACCGTTGAACAAAACTGGATGAAAATCGCCACATAACACATAAGATACTTTCTATACAGGTAAATGTTTTTCCGTAGGATAATCTTGTGAATGTTACGCGGTCAGAAACTAGCCAGTCTATAAACTGCTTTAAGAATTAAACTATCGAATGAAAAAGGGCATTTTATTTACAGTTACAAACATTAGCGCGTCCAAACAAAATAACTCCTTTTTTAATATGGTAGAATAACTTTTTATTCTACCATATTATCAGAGTAGAGACAGGCATAACTACTTAGATACATTGAAAGTGATAGTAAGTTATAAGTACAAAGTGTCATGGAACATTTGACACTCTGTATTGCTGATCTTCAGTGTTAATCTCAATGTAAAATTGCTTTCAAATGGACACATATCGAAACTCCAGTCTACCACTATAATAATCCTCACGCAAAAACTCAATAAAACTTGACCTGACCTTGGATTCAAACTCAGAACCTCACTGTTGTCAGTTGCGTTGGCAGCAACTTGACTAACGAGGCAGCGTTTCTTTGACCTTAAGATCTCTGCATACATCAGCAAATCAGCAGTGATATTTTGTATAAATCACCCCGTTAAATGAAGACAAATTGAGCAGTAATTCCATACTATTGCGCTAAGCATTGACATTTCAGTTCACTCAAGTTTCGACGGGGTGACTTTTACTGTATCTACTGGTGGTTCCATTCCACAATAAACCTTCATCGACCATAACACCAACCATCGATAACCATCGATGCCTAACCTAAGAAATAAATATGAACGAACACAAAAATGAAAACACAATCAAACATCATAATCCCGCAAACACTTCACAGATCAACACAATCGACAAACTCAACAACTACATATTTGACAATACGTAACATTATCCCCCCATCCACTCGTCTACTATTTTCATTCAATACCGCCGCCACCTGGGTCGAATTTACACAAAAACTTAGTAGGGGAGAAACGGGACAAGCTCGCTCGTGTAGGTTTAGGTGCAAGTATGCTTGTGGACACTGCACTTGTGTCGGACGCCCCCCGGACAATATCGGACACCGGACATTTGTTCCATCATATCGATATCAGATAACAATGAAGACAGATGGTCGTTAAGATCTTTACGATTTTTGTTTGCTTTACGGTTTACGATGGGGATTGTGTGTAGTGGAAATTAAATGTTTGTTTACATCTGTTGTCGCGTGGGCTCCTTATCTAGCCGGATATTGCTGGATTAGGTTGTGTTTGATATGTACCGGTGTGTACCTGTAGGGGACAAACACCTCATGCATTGTTAGAAAACATTCAAAGGAATTAAAAATTCTTATATTTTTAATTGTCAAACAGCCCCGATAGTAACTTATAAATGTAGTCGTAGTCAAGAAATAAAGACAAACCTACCACATAACATAAACCCCTTGCTTTTCTAATAAAGGTACGCAGCTACAATGGAACGCACCTACGATGATCGTTACATATTGTTTTGCTTTATTTACGTTTATACATCATTCTGGTCAAACATAAATAAACTAATCAGAGTTGTTGCTATCCATACTAGACAGCTGATACTCATGTATTTTTAAATGCACACATATTAGAGGATAAATAGGGTTTTAAATAAATTATTTTGATTTAATTTAATTTATTGTTAGTTTTAGTTATTTATTTATTTTAAGTTTTTGTTATGATTAAATGATAGTCTATACCAAAAAAAAAAAAAATGATTGTTATTTTCTTGCGAAAAGATACCATAAATTTAAATACATATTATAGATAAATTACACCCAGACAGCATTAAAATGATCGTTGTCATCACACAAACATGCGAGTACATCACCAATAATAAAACTATGTTCATTTTAGAGCGTTCCCTTTCAGTGATTCCAGTTACATAACCTTCATCTTCTTTCATCATCAAACTATGTTAAAAAAGAAATTATGCGCCTTGCGGCTGTACCAAATAATTCTAGTTCAGTAAAACATCGTAAACAATGCCTGATACCGGTTCAAATGGTTCTGAGATTGTTTAGAGTCACGGAAGTAAATCAATTGTAGTCGAACTCCGCCCTTTCATTGTTAAACTATTGAATATTCTTATAAGCTCCGCGTCCGCTACTGTTAATTTCTCTGAATGATATCCAGTCGCACGATCAATACATTATCACTAGCCTAAACTGTCTTACTACGGGGCAAAAACCTCCTTACATTCCCTTAATTTGTTACAATTTTGCGCTACCTCCCTCCAATCCATAAAGAAGGATTCTAGACCCTCCCACATTCGTGGTCTGCCGCGGCCCCATGTCGCTATTGTAGGATACCAATGCTGCGTTTTATAGGCCCACAGCTCCTTCTGCTGGTGGCAGAGATGTCCTACCCAGTCCTATTTCAGTTGGGCAGTCAGTGCACAGTAGAGTATTTGCGTTTTGGAATACATTGTGGTGTTCCAAAAATTATCCGTAAATTTGATATCCAGAATACTACGCTCCATAACACAAAACACACAAAAAAACATGGCTACAGAGAAAAAAACAATGTCCTCTTTAACACAAATATAGGTTTTATTACCCACGATCGGAGAAACACCTGAGGTGTCGGTCATCACCAAGTAGGGGAGATTACCTTGGCTGACCATCCCCTGTTGGATCAATGGAATATTAATTGCTTTTAAAGAGGCCCTGGATTATGCGAATAATTGGGCCCGGTGACGGCCGCGCGTGATCGTTTATTCATTGCTTTTAGCGATATAACATTATGTAATTGAACTGCAAATGTGGATTTTGGTTATTCTATTACGTTTACGAGTTTCGTGTTCAGCGTTGTGTGAAAGCTAAATTAATTTGGTATTGATGGGCATTTTAACAACCAACTAAGTAATAAATTGGTTATAAATAATAATTAGCTAATTTAACAAACACTTGCTTTTAAAAATTGAAGAAAATATTTAAGAATGTGAATTCTTGTAGTTACACTTTTGTCATATATTTCGATAATAATCTCCATAAAATTAGAAATAGAAAAATAATATCAAAGCTATTTTCTTCATTGGAACTTTTCTGTATGACAGGTTATATTGCAGTTGATTAGAATTTCATCATGTTTGAGAATACCGGGTTGCCTGAAAATCGACGGCATGCGAAGCCAAGTAAGACGTCCATGGGTGACTTAAAAACACCAGATTTTTCACGAATCACACAAAATGAAGAAGAAAAAGAGAGATTATGAAGCCCAAGCGAAGGGTCATTCATTTTAACCTATGGGGCAGAAGAATCGATGGAACTCTTGGCCTGGTTGGTTGGAGATACGAAAATACATAATCCTTGTAGCTCGTTCAGTTTTGATGGTGTACTATAACGAGTATTCTATTCTTGATTACCAGTCTAATCACAAGACATTACCTAGTGCCTATGCTATTGAGATCAGCAAGACGACTGTCTTAGCTGAATATCTTTTAGAAAATGATATTCAGCTGCACTTGGTTAGAGTGTGAGCTGCCCCTAACATTGTGTATCCTATACCTAACTGGTTACCTACAAAAAAAAAATGCACATTTTTCACACACCGCCATAGTCCGAAACTAAGCAAAACTTGTGCTATGTATGAGAGATTCTCATAGCACAAGCTTATATATAAGTATGTTTATCAGTAATCTAGTAGATAATAGATTACTGATAAACATACATATTTCTAAATACATACATATTATTGATAAATTACACGCATACACAGAACGAATAATATTTATCAGGTTTACCTACATAAATATGCGTATGTGAGAAAATACCGACCATTATTTTGTTTGACCGTTGTGTAAACCCTTAAAAAATGGTATCTATTACACCAATTCCCTTGGCTAATGTACCATGACAAAAAAACACGCATAAACATTTTAGTGTGACAAATATACGAAAATAACGGCAGACATTAATAAATGTTCGGTGATTTGGCGTAAGTGTACAAAAAATCACCCCAAATATATGTAGAATGGGGTTCCGCAAATGACGATGTCGAGTTTCGATTAATTCATCAATTAAATTGACCGTGTTGACGGTGACACGTCACGCAGACTCTGGCTTCAGTATCTCGAAAAAAACCGTCATAATATTTTCATTGATGGTGTAATGAGAGGTCAAAAACAGTGTGTCGTGCTCGGTGAGTGCTGGTTTTCAAGTGGAATTTTATTTTTTGTAGGTACAGACTATGACTGGCCAGTTGGAATTATTTTAAAAGTAAAATAAAACACGTGTTTTTTGCCATTTCACTGATGGTGACAAAAATCACAACAGTATTAATTCCTTTAAAATAAATTACAATATTTTTAGCTGTCCATAAAAATAATCACGTGGTGAAGTGAAGGTGAATTGTCAATACCTAGCATTAGTATAAAATGACAGCTGTCATTTCAAAGCTAGGTATTGACAGTTTACTTCAAACTGTCACGGGGTGGCTTTTCCTGATTCGACCGGCTGATCTTGTATATTTACATGATTATTTCTAAGTATTTTTACATGATTATTTCAATTCTTGACTGTTTCGTTGTTCTATTGAGTGATTAAAAGTGCTGAGTTGTATTCCCGGATCGACGTACCTAAGTATTTTCTTCCATCTGAAATTTATGTAACAGACTAGCAGCTCATTTTATTTTTTTATTCAGTAATATTTAAGTATCTTTATCTGTTGTCCAGGTGGACAGACGACCTCATTAAGGCCGCGGGACGCGCTGGATGCGAGCCGCTTCCAACCGGTCTTATGGGAGATCTATAGGGGAGGCCTAGCAATGCCCAGCAATGGCCCAGCAATGGACTTCCTATGGCTGAAATGATGATGATGATCTGTTGTTTAGTACTCATACCACAAGCTGCTTTGTTTGGGACTAGATGGCATTGTGTTAAAGTTGTGTAATATTATCTTCTTTTTTTTTCTTAAAATTACGTATAAATTTTATTATCATTATAATTATTGTCTGAATTTGTGCCCCGACTGGGCAAAAGGGTTACTAATAGATAACTGCCGAAATGTAGATTAACTGTACCTAAATATCACTGCCTTATCCGTTGGGGACTGCAGGCGTGTTGTTATGTTGTATTTCTTTTACAACCTTAAAAGTACTGTATATTATGCATTATATTTCATTTAAAAGCTTACTGTTCAGTTTCCTCCGCATTCGTTTTACCAAAAATATTATTTTAATACATTAAAATCTGTGTTCACATTGAGAGCAGACAAAAATAATTTCACACTATTCGTAATTGACCGTGTCGACGTGACGCCGCGTGACGCACCTGAATGACGTCACGCGTTCACGCCGCCATTGACGTGAAAAGCTGACGTGTCGAACGAACTGTTGTGAAAACCATCTCTTGTTTTTTTTGTAAATTATTGTTTTTTTTTTGCAGAAATAATGGAGTTTTTCAGATGTATAGTTATTTTAATGGATAGTGTGCTTGGTGACTAACTACTGTGCTGCGTGTTGCGGGTTTAATTCCCGCTCGGAGTGATAATTTATTTTGTATGATCTATCGGTTGTCGTGTTCCGGGTCTGGCTGTTTAAGTACGTGAATTTAAACGTTTGTCAACGCACCCACGGTGAAGGAGAAATTCTTTTTTTCCGCACATTGTTAGTACAGCTTTTCAATAAAAAAAAAAAAATGGCTTCTAAAACTTGTCTGGCCTATATTCTATCTCTAATACATTTTTTAACAATGATCAAAAATAATGTCCTTACTCTATTTAAAAAAAATACATTTAAACTGACTGCGCTACTGCTGAGCATGAAGTCTTGAGTTCGATCCCCGGGTCAGGCAAAGTGATATTAAGTTTTCAACCGACTTCAAAAAAAGGAGGAGGTTCTATGTTCGTGTGTATGTTTTTTTTTTTTTTTTTTTTATGTATGTTACCTGATTTCTCCGCTATTTGTGGACCGATTCTCGAAATTCTTTTTTTGTTTGAAAGAGTAGACTTCTGAGGTGGTCCCATTTTAATTTGGTGAAGATCTGGTGCTGATCTTCGGAGATATACAATGGAACTCTTCAAAAATAGACGGCAAATCTATCGTGATTGCTGGAATCGCTTGGATGCTTATTGTTTATACAACATCATGACGTATCATCAAGCCTGTATGCTCAGAGGGGTAGGCAGATGTGTTCAATATACCTAGATTTCGACAGTTAGGTATGTTAAGTTTCATTTATTAGGGTTAGGTGGATACCCCTATTATAATGACATGTATTGTTAACAATTAACAATATAAAATGAATTCATGGCAAATGTTTGTATGGGAACAACTAAAAATGGAAACGTAAAAAACTTTTTTACAAAAAATAAAACCGACTTCAAAAATAACACTAAACGGCGTAAAATAACTCTAAATTCGGAACTCGGTGGCCCATCAAGAATAAGACAAAAGTACCAAAGCCACAGACTTCCTAATTTAGAGTTATTTTACACCGTTTAGTGTTATTGAAGTCGGTTTTATTTTTTGTAAAAAAGTTTTTTTTCCATCTGGAATTTGTCAGCAGCATCCCAGATTCTGGATTTGTGCCCGATTGATGGCAATAGACTCGCTCCCTATTACATGGGACTTTAACATAACTGGCGAAATGTGGGTGTACTATTACAGGCACACCTCTGCCTAGCCCTTCGGGGATTACAGGGGTGATGCTTTGTATGTATGTACTTACACTAAAGTCAAAATAAATAAAATCATTTTATTTCGGACAACTACACTGCCGTGCTAAACGCAAAAGCAGTATCTCAGGTAAAGCTAGTTTCGAGAAAATTAAAGTTTTGTAAATATTGTTTTCTTTTTACTTTATAGATTGACTAGCAGACGTCCCGTGGTTTCACCCGCGTAGTTCCCGGTCCCGTGGGAATACAAAGAAAAAAAAAAAGGAACCTATGTCACCCGGGGATAGTGTAGCTTCAAAACGGTGAAAGAATTTTTCAAATCGGTCCAGTAGTTTCGGAGCCTATTCAATGCAAACAAACAATCAAACATTTCCGCTTTATATATTAGTATAGAGTATAGGTATAGAATAAACTTTTGTAAGGGTTTTTCATATAGTTTTAATAAGATACGTCTAATTAGTTTGGTTTATTGGATGTGTCTTTCTTTAAGCTTTTTGATGCCATATACAGTATGGAGACCACTCATATACCTACAATAAATAAAACCACGAGTTATTGTAGTTTACAGGAGGACGTCAACATAAAAGATTTTATAATAAAACGTAAAACAAAAAAATGAAATTTTCGAACAAAATAAATGTCAAAATAACATCCGTAAAAGTCTACACTCTGTTTAGAAAACGTACCTTGACCCGGGAAGAACGGCAACTACGCGAAGCGGATTCACAATGTAGGTAGTACCACCGTCACGTGACGTTAGCTACTTAGCTAAGCACTGTCACGTGTCGGCGCCAAAGATTTGATTCATTTGAGAATGTGCGATGAAATTACGTTCACTTAGTAAGTTTGTATTTATCACCATATTTTCATTTCGCAATAACTAAACTGAGCTTAATAAATTCAATGTTGCACGTTAGTTCCAGTCGTTGTTCAAAAGAAGATGAAATATGAGGCGGAACGATACCTTGATTAGTGATAAGCACTGTTTTTCTTCCCTAATTTGCACTGGTTGTATTTAAACCTTTGGACAGTTCCCAGGTTTGTACAGACACTAGTTGGGCACACGTAAGTTCCGCCACATCTCGCAAGGAATGCTCACGGCTCCCGATAAATTAGATAAAAACACACGCGCATTCACAATGGTTAGTAATAACTCTACAAAAATAAATAATAATTAATTGAAAAACACAATTTACGCACACACACTAAGTCAAGTTGCTAATAGCTTATAAGTTTACATTTCACCGTAACTAAAACAAAAAATATCATTTTATTTTAATTCGACCAAATCACCGCGTAAGTCCCGGCGGGAGACGGCGCGGCGCGCACACTGACAAAGGACACTCAAAAATAGCAAAATATTAAAGGAATAAATAGGGTTAACCGTGCAATTGCAGTTTATCGATACTTTTTTACACTTATTTATTTACTGCCAAAACAAGACATTAAAATGCAAGTACTTTTTTTAATGCGAATGTTTTAATATGAAAACAAATCAACAAATTATTGATTGGATAAATTAAAATTTTATTTTTATTTTATTCTATCGCCAGAGGAAGAAAATAAACTTTTCAAACGGGTAACTAGATAGACAGGTACGTTTATTTTTTAAAGGTTGTAACGGTTTTATTTAAAGATCCTATACGTTACATGTAAAATTGTTTTTATTGACTACCTACTTTATTCATTTTATCACTAAATCGACTTATTAATATTTAATAAGTAGGTACGCATTTGAACAAAAAACGCTTGTAGCTTTTCAAAGGTACAGTATAGTAATAATAGAATTATAATAACAGCATGATAATTCTAAAAACACCACGCTCTCACTATTTAAAGTTAAACAGATTTCTTTGTTTATCGATCATTAGTCAGTGTAGTTAGTGTAGTTCATTGAATCATTGACCTAGTAGTTCGATTATACAAATGTTCAAATTTGATCAAAGTTAGAAATCCATTTTTTGACCAAACTACTGGACCGATTTCGTTCATTTTTTCAAAATCGTCAGAAAAGGTGGTAACAAGTATGTGGTTTTATTTATGGTATATGAGTGGTATCCATCCATACTGTATATCATTTACCTATACGATTTTTTTTCCGTTTTTTTTTCGCTTAGCACGGCAGTACAAGATCCATAAAATTGTTAGTAACAGGTTTACACGTACTTAGTAACTTACCTAAAGACGAATTAAAGCGAAAAAAAGCGTTCAGCTATAAGCGTGCGGTTACAAAAAACTCATTCATATAATCTTTTATACAACATCATCAACCAATTGCCGCCCCTATTTACAACCAAATTCAGTTGACACAACATTCACACATAATAAACTCCCGCACTCAACTTTACATAACACTATATGGACCGTACACAGGGTTCATTTTCCCCTGGCGAGGTTATAATCACTTGCACCTGTCACGAAGCGAGTTCCACTCGTTACATCACTGTCCAGCTGTGTTCTATGACGTGTGGATATTTTAATAAAAATATGGTGCATTTTTTATTCAGTAGGTACGTTGGTCCCCAGGGTGTATGCAAAGCGAATTTATTTAAGTGTGTACACTACTATGTGTTTTATGCGTGAATTAAAACAATAACTTAGTTGTGTTTATCTGAAAGAAAGAAAGAAAATACATTTATTGGCAACAGCTGGATACACGCACAGTAAAAACAGAATAACACAAAAAAAGAGACAAAAAATGGCATGTCTCACGGCTGCGCCAAAAGGTTCATTTCAGCGGTTAATGCCAGACAGATGCTATTACATTTTCCCAAACTATGGTCGGCTTCCAGTCTATCCGGATGCAGCCGAATACCAGTGTATTACATGGAGTTAACTGCATATCAGCAGTGCTATTCTGAAACGTTGCGAAATCACTTCTGAATCCGCAGTGAAATCATGTTAAATTAAAATATCGTATTCTTAAATGGAGTAATTTTGACACTGGCGCCACCAAATGGTGATCAAAGTGAGACGAACTAAAACGGGTGATTATTTTGACGTTGACATGTCAGGGCTAGATAGAGGTGTACCAGTTGTACACCCAATTTCGCCAGTTATGTTTAAGTCCCAAGTAATAAGGGGCGAGCCTGTTACCATCGCGATTGTTCATCATCATCATCATCATTTCAGCCATAGCAAGTCCACTGCTGGACATAAGCCTCCCCTATAGATCTCCAATAAGACCGGTTGGAAGCGGCTCGCATCCAGCGCGTTCCCGCGGCCTTAATGAGATCGTCTGTCGACCTTGAGGGTGGACGTCCTACGCGATTATTATAAATCACATAAACAAAGCAGAGTTGGCAGTGCATTAACAAAAAAATAGAAAAAAGCGATCAAAAATGCATCGAAATCTGTGTACACACCCGTCAAAGATTCGTTTCGCATTAATTGGCGTGCCCAAAATAGCGCTTGAGACACGTTTTCAATTTGGTCATAATCCCCCTATTGCACCCTTCAGGACTGACGCATATAACCACCCGGTAAGCTGCTGCCTTTGAGGCCTTTGAGAGCATCATTTGAGTACCTGTGTACCTACTGTTGTTGTTATCAGCACGTAGATTTTTGATGGTTAGTATGTTGATGTTGAGTGAAGTTATTATTTGTAAGTTTTTATGGTGTAAAAGAAAGAGAATAGCTTAAAATAGAAAACTTTAAGGGCTACCTAGGGTGATACAATGGGCGGCCTTATCGCTAAAAGTGATCTTTTACAGATAACCTCTAAATGGACTTGA
The DNA here is from genome assembly GCA_921972225.1 of Euplexia lucipara. Lineage (NCBI taxonomy): Eukaryota > Metazoa > Arthropoda > Insecta > Lepidoptera > Noctuidae > Euplexia > Euplexia lucipara. The sequence continues at coordinate 4,382,097 of OV179150.1, forward strand.
TAGTGGAGGAGAAAAGATGAGTAGGTAGTTTGTGGTGTACTATTTGAATAAATAATTACCTATACAAAATAAGTATAAATAAGAAAAAAAAAACAATACACTAATCATTTACAGCAGCAACACAAAATATTGACCACCCAAAGAGCCATGGAACGAAGCATCTTAAAGATAAGGAAAATACAGAAAATAAGAAGCGACATCATAAGACAAAAAACAAAAGTAACCGATGCACTTACACACGCTCTGAGACTAAAGTGGAACTGGGCTGGTCATGTCTCCCGATACATAGACAGACGGTGGACCATTGAAACTACGCGTTGGGAAAAACCACTACTTGGTAAAAGAAAGAAAGGAAGACCAATAACACGGTGGGCTGACGACATCAGGAAGGTTGCAGGAAAACGTTGGATGATGCGGGCTAAGGACAGAAAGGCATGGAAAGAGTTGGAGGAGGCCTTTACCCAAACTGGGGTCCATATCCAAACACAAACTGAAAACTAACACAATTACTAACAACTAAGATTAAGATAAATACTAACCACAACTAACAACATTGTTAATGAAATATGTTTAAGGTTATGGAATAAATGGCTTATTATTATTTATTATTAATCATTTACAGTGTAACGAACTGTTATATTAAGACGTGTTAGGATAGAGGTAATTATTTATTCCAAAAGAGAAAGAAAAAGAGAGGAAGAGATAGAATGGAATAAAGAGTATTCCATTTTATTCTATTCTCTGAGATAGGAGCTATGGTGGCAGCACACAAGCCTTTATTTAAAATTGACGGTTATAAGTTTTAGTTAACACTAGCTCCTGTAATGTAACTCCTGTACACACAGTGTAAACTAGCGTAGGAGCTAGGGAATTCATAAAAATGTATGTAATAATTTATGTCGATAAAGATTAAAGTTTTTGTCGATTGTACTCGTATGTCGGATTTACGTTTCCTTCTTTCTCTAATTAAAGATTTCATTGGGCTGATTTAATAGAAGTTTACAGTTTTAAACCAAAATATCGTCAGAAAATAAATCTAAAAATTAGGACAAAAACGACGAATACTTTTTCATACCATTCATTGTCATTTCTTTATTGTTTGTCTAACGTAAAAAGGCAGTTCTTACAATTAAAATTGTAAGAATGTAGAATTATCATGCATGTCAATATTAATATAAAAAAAAATTGCAGGGGAGCACCATTTGTTCAGTATCTATACAGGGTGTAACGGAAAGGGTATATACATCCGAAGGGCACGGATTCTCTTGGTGATAAGAAACGACATGGCAACGTTTTTATACATGATTGTAAAGTTGAGCCCGCCCGCGCCGTCGCGCCTTCGTCGGTTGGGCAGAGCCCGATAGGTCTGTACTAGGCGCGCAGAACCCGAGATAGATATAATTGAACCTTGCCGGACAGGATTGTGACCCTCACAGTGCGGTGACACGTTTGTTATGATTTTGCATTTAATAAACTGTCGATATTAAATAATATCGTGAAGTTTCAAAGTTATTAGTTGGGAGCTGAAATTTGAGGAAAGACTCGTTATTAAATACTCTATTCACCCTGTTTGTATGTATATACCCTTTCCGTTACACCCTGTATAATCCTTAACACTAGGAAGGGGTGAAGGGCGGGCTTTTTGGGGAACTGTCTTATGTAATTTTGACGTTCAAAAAGTGCTGATCTTCAACCTAATCAAATGACTTTTGATTTTGTAGAAAATCTTGTAAAAAACTGAAAGTGTATAATATGAAATAGTATGGATGTGTTTCGATGGCCCTTCCACTTTGTATGACACCGAACCTCTTAAGCCACTCATACATGTATTTTTAGTTCCACAACCAAGATTCACAAGTCATGATTCCCTTATGAACCCTCTTTGTTAACCCAGATAGAAACTAATTTCATTGAAGAGCTATTAAAAGATAAAAACGTTTAAGGCCTAACATTAGTTAACGGTAAACATCCCCTAAGCAGCATTTTACAAAGTATACGTATCATTGACAACCCTTGATTATATAAATGCAGTATAGAGCATTTAATAGGGTGTTTAAATGGGCATATAAAAATTACCGCCGATGTATAAAATGTAAATGTAGCAAGTGACTATCCCTACATGACATATAGCGATCAAAAATAAACTTAGTGACTTTTATTAATTTATTTATTTGGGAGCAACAAAGAAACAAACAGTGACTTCTAATTTTGATGCAATTTCTATTTTCATACATTTAACTGTCTGTCTCGGCAAACTTTGTTCTGTCTTAGAACCAATTTAAAACCTACACACAAAATTTCATAAGAATCGGACAAGCCATTTCGAAGCAGGTTTGTTACACACACTGTGACGGGAGAATTTTGTATAAGAGAGAAAATAAATAACTGATGTTGAGCTAAATATAAATGAGATAGAAAACGCATTAATTAAGGAAGGTGGGATTTTAGTAAAAATATTTGTATTTTAAGATTTATTACAATAAAACTGTCTCCTCTTATTTTTGCAAAAACTTCAAGCATATTTTTATGAGCTTACAAATCACGGGTGCACTAAGGCACAAGGGTAAAAACTTCCTGTCTTTATACGCCCCCTTAAGTAGGGTGTTTAACCACCATGAATATGACTGAACCTAAATAGAGCTGTATGAAAACTCAACCAACAGAAATAATAAGTCAAAAACCATAGGGGAAGGGGAAATCTTACTAACATTTAAGGGCTTTATTACTGAGACACGAAAAAAACTGGGTGGAGTATGCTACTTGCAGGATCGATGGTCACAGTATATCTAAGAGTAAGACTCCTACAAGGTGGATTAACTGTCTGGTGACGATAGCGGGAAGTCGATGAATGAGGGCAGTGCAGGACCGATTACTGCGGAAATCTCTAGGGTTCTATGTTCAGCAATGAACGTCTTCTGGCTGAACTGATAATGATGACGAAATCTACCGTTTAAGAAGAAAGATAAAGATGGCTGACCCACGCACGACTCTACTCTTCTTATCGTGTGGTTATTAACTAACCTGCAGGCCTAGCCATATTAAAAAATCTATTTCTATTCTATTGCGACAATACAAAGAAAATGAAATACACTTGACAGTTGACAAACAGCTGATTCCATATGCGCCATTTTTTTTGTATTGTCACCTTATCTATTACGATAATAGAAATAGAATTTGTAATATGGTTAGGCCTGCTGGTGTCAGAGTTTTAATGCTGCCCATGGGCCTCACTTGTCATCACATGCCCTCGAAAAATACCTCTCAGGCTTGCCGGTCGGTGACGCACGTCTGTCTGCGATTAACAGTTGGGAACTAAGTGATTGTGTAAGAATACTTAGCTGGTTTTCATAGAGCATATCCACTGTAAGTACTTCAAAATTTATGAACAAACTCTTCAGGGAACGAACAACCTACAGCCAAACATATAGATACTTTTATTTGGCACGCGGGAGTTACATTTTTTTTTTACTACGAATGTCTGTTCCCAAGACTATCGTAAGTACGACAACTTTAGAATCTAATTCTAGATGATGTTTAGTATAGGTCCATTACTGGGTGTATATTAATGTTTTGGAGTAATTTAATGGTCGCAAGCGCCACTGCAGAGCACGAGGTCTTATTGAAAATTATTTATTCAGATAACTAAAGATCCACTGTGTTAGTAATTACAAAAAAACATGACTTATGTTAGTAAGGCAACACAATATTGGTGATTCAGGACAAAAACATTATTTTATTTTATTACCGTCCTCGCCATCTTTATTAAAATTGGAGAGGTAACATCCTCCCCTATTATTTTAAGGATGCTGTTGTTAGTTCCTCGTACTCTGCTTAGTAGAGATGCTGGCAGTCTTCTTGCGAATCACCTCATGAAAACCATCGGTACGATTCTGCACAAGCATTTCTGAAGCACTACAGAAACGAGGCCTTCGCAACAGCATCCTTAAAATACATAACATATAATGCCCAATTCTCAAGCTTAATATACTTAGTGTTGTTAGGTTTTTCCATTTGAAATTTCTCAGTATCAGTCTGAAGACTAGATCCGTGTCCCGTTAATGGCAAAAAGCTTTCCCCTTGTGACATGAGACTGAAACGTAACTGGCGAAATACCTACTGTACGTCTCTGTCTGATACTTTTGCGATTACAAACTTGGGTAATGTGTCGGCCTTGCGATCGAGAGGTTGATCCCCAATTCGCACGAAGCGCTTTGCCTGTTCCTTCATTATGCGCACAGCCAAGGAGTGGAATTCCCTGCCTGCATCAGTGTTTCCGAGTTCATATGACACCAATCTGTTTAAGTCGCGAGTTAATAGGCTTTTTTTGGGTAAGTTCGTTCCATCGTCGACCTCATCTTTGACCGCAGGACAAGATTGAGGCCAAGAGTAGACCCATTATTTAAAAAAAAAAGTCCCCACCCATTGCACTATTGACGTAAATCCACTCCAGACACAAGCATATTTAGCTTAGCTGGAGGGGTTAAAAATACAACTGGTAATGTGCATTGTGCAACCTTTAAGTTTAGAAAAAATGTTAAAAATACTATTGTAGTAGTATTAGTAACTTTTTGAATTTGTTCGCCACGAAATCGTCAATGACAGGCTCATAAACAGGAGCAAGAAGTTTCTGTAATTACCACCTGAAAGAAATCATTTTCTTTTCATATGGTTAGTGACCATAGACATAGAGAATGGACTGAGTGTTCCTTGTCCAGCTATGAAGTAAATACTGGTAAGAAAGTGTGAGAGAGATAAAGAAGAGAGAAGAAGAGAACGTGCGGCCAATAGTCTCTCTCCAGAATTCTGATTTAAAGAGAAAGAACGATACATGTATTGGCAGCACAGTCCCTCTGTCTTTTGAGGGAGTGGTCAATTTTGTGCGGGTATTGTTCAATCCATTCTCTATGTCTATAATAGTGTCTAACATGGCCGTCTTGTGGGTACATCTCTCAGACATCCTCACGATGTCTTTCTTCACCGATAGCAATGAGACAACAAAATGATTAGCAATGCTATTAGCCGATTGTGAATATTTCTGAAATAATACATATAGGATTTTAATGATGAAATTCTTTCATTGATGCCAAATGAGGCCGTTGAGAGGTGCCTGTCCGCACATTGGTGGTTGGCAATAATTCCCGCTTCTGTAATTACGTTTCGAAGCCAATTATCACGCTCTCGTATATTTTTTTATGATGACTTTTTTGTACTTCGCGATATTATCGATGTAATTTATTGGACGGTGTTCGATTATAGGGTTGACGAGCTGTAAAATATTTTAATAATAGGGATGATACATAAAACGGTTTTTGTTTTCGTAACAGGTTAATTACGTAACTTTGTTGACGTCGGTGAAGAAAAAGATTGTAAGGAAACCTAGACTTTAGTAAAAATAAAGTTGGAAATTGCCAATCCACTTTGCGCAAGCGCAGTGTTTTAGGTTTGTGCCCTCTCTGTATGAAAATAGGACTTTGCCCTGCAGTGGGCAGATATTTATGAGGTTGACATCAGTAACAAACTTCTTTATTTAGGTGATGCTATATTATACAAAAACTTAAAATAAATAAATAACTAAAACTAACAATAAATAACTACAAGACGTCAAAAAATTCTTCTGCATCGCTGCCAGCTGGTAAAGTGCCCAAAAGACTGGCGGAATTGCCACGTTGAATGGCAATGCTTAGCTTCTGGTCAAAGTAGAGGCCAGCCCTTGGGTCACGGGAAACGTCAACTAAACGTTTGCAGATGTATACTTTACAGGTGATGCTTAATCAGAATCTTTACAGTATGTTTTTAGACTGTGCTTCTTTAAGTGCAATCCGATCAACCATTATTTCGTTTTGTACTCATAGGAATGTGCCTACCTATAAAGTTATGCATTATGTGTATATTTGGCAATTTTAACGAACTCGACTAAGGACTTATTATGAAATTTTGAATGAACGTATAAAATAAAATTGCTCTTTGTATTTCTTAAAAAAAAACATTAATTTAAACACCATCTGTTTTTTTAGATTAACATTTCATAATGAATACAATACGTTATTATAACAATTTATTTTAACTTAATCTCCAGAATATTTAAGGTAATAATTTTTCAAAATGGCCGCCAGCCCTAACGTGCGGCGGCGCGCCGTTATCATTCCCAATCAATCAAGTTATTACAAGCTCATTGCACACTTTCACTCAAATTATAATTTTGACCAATGAATCAACTTTATTTTGCGTAATGAGGTCTCTTTGCGGTAAGGACAATGCTTTGAAAATTGGTAACAGTTTGATGAATTATTTTGCATTTTGTCAAGGTAACGGTTTGATACTTTTACAAGAACTTAGGTACTTAACACGTTGACTACCAGACTACCCGACACAATAGAAATTCAACTGTTCGCGGCTCACCCGTGACCGGCGTGGTGTACAAAATATTAAATAATTACACCAGCCTCTTACTGTCACTCTGCAGAGATTATTGATGCTAATAATTTACTATTAAATGTGTTGCTATTAATTAAATAGTCTACTAAATGTCTACTTATAATAGTCTGCGAGGAAAATGGCTGTGTAGGTACTTAAGTTTCGGGTGGTTATTCGGGCCGAGGGTCAAATTGATAAACATATAGAAAGAGCAAAATTATAAGGGATCCTGTCAATTGGCTACGGAACCCAAATTAACAGATTTTTTTTCAAACCCTAAATAGATAAAACTTTCATAGAAAAGTGTTCAGTGTTGATTAAGAATATTTAATGAACTGTTTACTGAAACAACACACCGATATAATGTTTCTTTGAACATGAGAAATGCCTAAAGTTAAAAAAAGTCTAACAGTAAAAAGAAATATATTATTACAAATATTACAATCCCCTTAATGATGATCTTGTGTTGAATCGTAATATTTTAATCCCTGGCTATGCGACTCCGCACGTAACGTAGATATGCATGTAAAGTTTACTATGGATGCTCCTTCTAAAAAAATTATTTAAAAAAAAAATAGACACGATAAACCAATGACTCATTCTTAGGAGTATGAGGGACAGGATAAACCTTCTATCGGTGTTGTAGTATCTGGTGGGCCCCTACTGCCCACCGAGATCTTGTATAGATTCAATGGCGCGGATAACTTTAAAATCGCGATGTAGGATATGTCAAATTTATTTTGTATGTGGCGATATATGTAGATGCCGCAAGATATAGATGCCGCAACACAGTCATGTACCTACTTTACAGATACAATTTACTTTATTTTTATTAAGTGTCAGTGGGTTGACCACATAGCTCGCAAAACCGATGGCCAGCTTCCAGATTTCTGGAAGACGCAGCGGGGGTAAGCCCACACTAGATGAACTGCCGATCTGGTGCGGATTGCGGGAAGTCTATTGATGAGAACAGTGCAGGACCGATCGTGTCGAAATCTTTTGGGGGAGGCTTATATCCAGGTGTGGACATTTTGTCAGAACTGATTGAATTGAATGACGCTATTCTTTAGTATTGTATATGTAATTTAACTTATTTCCAATAACACAAATAGCTGGCGTCAGAGCCCCCTATACATAGTTGGGAAACAGTAAGGTTGATGATGATTCTTCATTCCCAATAGATGAAAAATCCATTCCATACAAATAGTCGCGTCTTGTGGCATAATGAATGGTTCGCTCCATAACTAAGGGCGTCTGCACGCGTGCGTAAATGTAGCTAGTATGTAATTCGCGCCCGTTATTGCTTCCGCGAATGCACCTGAGACCCAATTAAGTATCGCTGCACATGTACCACATTCTTTGCGGATTTGTCCCGTCTGAGACTGATATTGAATAGGCGTCATTATTATATAGATCTCTTTGTACGAATGTTCAACTGTTAAGTTCAAAGCTTCCTTGGATTTGTCAAAATGTAGCTGCCAGAATTTAATGTTTTCTTCTTGCATTTTTTTTTTGTGTGGAAGTCATAATAATAAATTGCGCTTTACATCATCGACTTTTTAACTTGGTAGTTAGTTGGAATTCACAAAGCGTTGTATTTAATTATTTGCTACTTAACTATTCCGAATATTTATTTCGACAAGCGAAAACTTTGGATCATTTTTTAAGAAATTTGCGTACACGGAGAAGATTGATATTTGGCTTAATAAAATTAAAGGTTATACCTATAGAGGAAAAATGCATAAAAACTGAAGAAAAAGCAGTAAGCTTAAACAGCCTAATTTGGACCATTAATTGACCACTATAAGACAGTTTTCATTAAAAGACTCGTTCATCATAACTTATTTGACTTACGAGTACCTACCTATATCATATTTTAGATTCTCTGAAGTTTTGCCGTGGCTTTTAGCGTAATGATAAATTTAGATATACTATATTTTATGCGATTTCCTATGAAATTCTTCAGATTATTCCGTCTTAGGAAAAGTTTAGGTTAAAGATAATAAATTGGATGAGGATATTTTTTTGCTGTGTGTGAGTAAATTTCTTTATATTAGATGTACTTGGGAGAAGGTCAACTAGATCATTAATCCGGTCCTTTTTCCTTGGTCCTATTTTTAGTACGGTGAGGTTCACGTGTACAACCCTACATCATCACACGTGCATCTACTTCTAACTTTGGTACTAGACATGGTGAAAGTATACACCATAGTCGGTTTAGTATTATTTCCATTTATTTTCGGTATTTACAAATAAATTACTTTTTTAAATATTGAACATTTCATTTTTTTTTAAATAGTGTACCACCGGTGGCTGAAGTAGGGTCCAAGCTACCGGCGGTTAGGGCTCCACAGACAGGACCCTCCTCAATATGCAAGACGTATCAGGCTTTTGACTCAACCGTGCAACGAAAGCCTAGAAAGATGTATCATTAGTTTTAGCCCACTGTCGCTTTTGATGAAATAAAGCACCACACGCAGTTTTTTCCTTTACGCACTAGACAAGTGCACCCAAGGAAAACCTACGACTGGTTTAGGCCTATTGCTGACTATGGAAACAAAGGTACTGGACTGTAGGCTAGGTTAACTAAAATGGACAGAATACCTAGAAGTATAGCCCCTGCCTCATTTATATTTTGATATACACGGAGATATTAGGTCGCTATTGCCCAACAGCTCGCCACAAGTTGCCCTGCGGGGTTATATTATTATTATTAAACGAGAACATGCTTAAAATAAAAAATCAACCCACAATTTTACACCATGAAAATCAATTTCACCGCACATAGCTACAGTAAAGTAATTTCTATCATATCGCGTGGCCAAGCCGCTTCTGGCGCCTGAGAGAGCAAATTGGATGCGAAATCAAATAAAAAACATTCGCCGATCTACCCTAGCGACGGGCGTAGTGTGGATGTTATGATGTATCTCCATGGTAACGGCGACTAGTGGATGTACGGCTGTTTGGATGTTTCCTTATTCATTATGTGGGCGGATTGGGTAGTGATAATAGGAAATGGGAAGTTCCTGAAACTGGTAATGGATTTTTTTGTGAACGGTTTGGGGCTTTTGCTGTTTTAAAAGGTAAGACTGTATTACCTTGACTGTATAACTTGTTTGGAAGACTAGTCAATAGATGATATTTAAATTGAAGTCTCTTCCTCGTCTGAAGAACTGAAATTGTACATTTTCCCATTTAAAGATTTTTTTGTAGTAAGGTTTGAAAAACTATTAAATTTTGACTGATTGGGGTAGCCTGAATAGGCTGGCCTCTGCGGTGTATACTGATTTAAAACGATGGTAAGGTTGTATGTAAGTACAGGTTGTTTTTATCAATGTTGTGTCAGTCTTTTCGTATACTTTTGAACTTAGACGCTTAAGAAATATACTTAAAGAATCCAAGTCTTTTGTCGATTTAATTTTGGATAAACCACCAAAAAGCTTACATAAATGCATACCTGTACAATGACTTACTTGCAATAACGTAAGTAAGTTCATACGTTTTTATGCCAAATGTATAAAAGTAAAAGATTGTTGTGCTCTAAAATAAGAATCTAAAAATATTTTATTTGTTAGATAAGAAAAAATACATACAGTATTTAATAGCAGAGAAGTTTGAATAATATAAATAATCTTAAAAAAAGTATATCGACACAATTATGCCCAGCCAGTACGATTACACTAGACTAAATACTTTTAACAACAAAATGATAAATTTAATTTTCGAATCATTACATTTAAAAAAAATAGAATGCCTGCCGAATACACGCTCCATCACTCATAATCCAAAACATTATCCATGTCATCTATGCAGCCCTGGTACCATTAAACCCCTCATGATCATTTCCTCGCGTTGGCTTCGCGCTCAGCTGACTTCTACGCGTCACTTGATAAGCGATCTCTATCTAGTTTTTGTGGGCTTTCCATCCCCTATGTTTATCAAATTAGACAGTGATATTATTATTTTTTACCGACTTTATAATATTATAAGCGGGATGATAGCGGATATAGTTTTTTTTTGTAGCACCTGTTGATAATGTTCTACTGTTAGCTTCGTAGAAATATAGCGAAGTCTCCTTTATTCTGTTTTGTTTCGAGTGACTTTAAATTAAAACTCATGTTTGTATATCTGATAAGTACCATGTTGCTATGTATGGCTAGAACACTGCCACTGTAAGTTTCGTATATTCATAAATTTAATTTATTTGTTCCCCCTAATGTTCACAGAAAAATTAAAATATAGCTTTAGCATTCAATGATTAGTCGTAAACATTACTTATAAGTTAATCTTATTATAAGTTTATGGGAGACTCTGTCAGGACAACGATAAACTTACCTAAAATTCACCATTATTTTAAAAACCATACATCTTCCAAGTTTTCTATTACAGTTTATTAAGACTTAACGTCCCAGAAACTGTGTGTAGTACGTAACACTGAGTGAATTTAAGTCGTTAACGTCTATAAGAAGCTTTCGACACGACCTAGACGTAATGAAAGTGTGACCTGCATGCAGTAGGTACTGTTACATGAAGGAACTCAATTTTAAAGTCGTATAATAGTACAAATTAAATAGTTAATTGAAAATCACAGTAATTTTTGAACCGAATGAGATCAATTCATTAAAAAAAGGAATGGCGAAGTTAATTTGGAATTGGAAATCAACTAAGGTGTCATTTGAAACTATAAGTTTCAAATTGAGGCCAAGATTAATTACAAATGCGTTTACTAACTGGACAGGTTCACATAATTTATCTGTATCGTTATTTCCTCAAAAAACCTTTTCAAACATTAATCTTTTATACGCTTGGCTAAATATAAGTTGCCGTGCCCCTAGCGTCGGGCCAAAATCGCTACAAATCAATAAAATAATACCTACCGTAAATAAGGAGAAACAAATGGTTGTATCGATTTTTAGTTTTTGTTACATAAATACTGACTCGACTGGCCTGTGGTCTAGTAGTTAGTGACCCTGACTGCTATGCCGGAGGTCGTGAGTTCGATTCCAACCCAGGACAAATGTTTGTGTGATGAGCACGATCATTTGTTCTGTGTCTGGGTGTAATTTATCTATAATATGTATGTATTTCAGCTGTTTAGTACCCATAACACAAGCTCTCAAGCTTAACTTGGGACTAAATGGCGTTGTGTGAAAAGTTGTGGACTATTTGTTTTTATTTATTATTTATTTTTTTATAATATCTCAATTGATAATGGTTTTATCTATGCCACACAGTCAGTATTTTGAAAATAAAACGAAAAAGTCATACATTTTCTCTGTCGCAGAAATACGACACGCGTGGTAGGGGCACGAAAATATGTGTCATATTTATGCGACGCAAGCGGTTAAAGGGTTAATTGCCATTATCTTCAAACTCCAGATATAATCTTGTCAGATCTTGTAAGAACCATTTTCACATTATCAAACCAAAATAATGTCTCGGCTTTAAAAGAGACAGAGACTTCTGAGTTTTATTCGGTTTTCATTTATACACAAAACAGACAGTAGATTTAAAAGTTCTAGTTTGATGTGTAAAAGTCATAAATACTTTTTTATATTTTATAGGGATATTCAAATTAACGCACAAAGACCAAAAAATCAATAACAATAATTTTAGACCTAAACAAAGGTACCAGGAATTAATCACTGACGAGGAGGTTTCAAATTATAGGTGACATCGATAGCTAGGTAACGTGTCCCCTCGATGCATGGGTGCTGAGTGGAAACCAAAACATCAGTACCAGATCAAAGCGACAATGTCGGAGGGTGAATTTGTCTAGATGATCATGAACGAGATTTAGTTGTGCTGGAAGCGGCAAAACTGTGTTTTATGAAACAAAACAAAAGATGTATGTATTAGTGGGGCATGTTTTGGATTATACGGTTTTACCTTCAATGAAGCTTGGAATTGAAAAGTTAAGATCATTGAAAATGGAGACACTAAACGCTAAAATCTAATTGTAAGCTTATTTTTTATGGTAAAACTGGACTTATATCGATTTACTGCCTAAGGTTTGGGTTTTCAACTATTTTCCATTTTGAGTTTTTTGATCTATGATGATCAATCGTGCGTCCTAGCATGCATAGCAATGTCTTAAGAATTATGATAGTAAGTACTTTGATATGTTAAAATTGCATGTATTCTGTGGTTAATAACTGGATCATAAGGTAACTGGATCATTTTACTAAGCCTTACAAACCTAAGATAGTGGATGCCTCATAAAACTGACTCACTGAGTGTGATTTTTATTGCCGCTTTAAAAAAAATCTTTCTTTCTTTCTACTTCCCAAGTACCATATCCAGTAACTCCCTGTCCCCGTTATATCTATACCAATAAGTGCGGCGGGCGACGCCACGTCATCATTACTGCACAAAGAGGGCTCTGCAACTTGCTGAATACACAACTGTACCTATATCCAAATTATTTGACACCGGAATTTTGGTTGCATTATTTGGTTCTTTGATCCTGGCAGGACTTGTGGGTGCATATTAAACGTTTTAAGGATTACTGTCGAAGTAATTAAACACGATGACGTCGACGGTAATAAAGTAGTAAGTCAAACCGAAACTGACACCTGGGAAACGAGAAATTAGGTAAAGGACCAATATTGTCAAACTTTACACCTAGCACAGTCAGAGAGAAAACTATTTGTAGAGAACTAATTACAGCAGATCATTAACAAAGTTAGAATGAGGACTCGTGGATACTATAGTAATAATAGCCGTACAAGTCGGTCTTCAAGATTAATTTAAAATGTAATTTTTAATTGATTTCTTTTGGTATATTTATTGTTAGTCAGCATGATATTAGATTCCATTTTACGTGTAAAATTTTGCATGCCCATGTGTTTGCAGAGCATGGTGAACATTGTCTGTATAACATCATAATTAACCTTACCCATCTTGGCTAAGGAATTATTGATTTGATTTGATTTAAGACCAACAAGGTGGTCAAAACATTTAATTATTTTAAAGGAATGTTGACGGCATGGTTAGCGCTGTGGCTAAGTGAATGGCAATTGCACTACGTGTGACCGGAAAAAAAATATAATTATCTATGTACAGATTGTACAGAGGCCAGCACATCAAGCTACCGGAATATGTTAAATTTCTCTGATAGTTTTTATCTTTAAAACAAACAGAATAAGGTTCATGTTCAATTGGGCAAAATTTTACAGTTTGAGATAGCTTGATGTGCTGGAATCTTGCTTACATAAGACCTACAGTTAGTTGTTCTGGGTCTAACTGATTGTGACATGTGAGCTTAAGCGTCTGTATACAAGTACGCTCCTACGATAGGAAGAAAATCCTAAGGGCCGAGTCACACCGGAATGGCAGCAAAGCGGCGAGCAGTTCAAGTGTAAATTACTATAAAACGTACTTAGTATCGTTTGAGAAAATTGAAGAGGTAAAAAATCTCAAATAGAAAGAACAATTATGGTATTTTATTTTGCTAGCCCAAATCAACTCTCTCACATCGTTATACAGAATGAACCTTCACATAACGCGGTAGGAGTGCATGATATATCTATCACTAACACTTCATTAGTCACGATACCGTTGGTAGCATCAGCCACTGTCCGTTTGTATATATACCGACGGATAATGTTTAGACGTCTGTCTGTCCGTTCGAGTGTTCCGGGTAATATGCTTGCTATGATTCAATGCTGTTTATGTTAATGCTTCGTCGTTGATGAGGTTGATATCTTTCTGGGAAATATAGACTAATTTAAAACTGATTGGACCAAAATAGCGTCTAATGGTGAGAGAATAAAATTGAAAAACACTAGAAAACCAGTCTACAAACAACTGCTAATATAAAAGCTTCACCAGAGTCATGAATGTTCAGATCTTATGGTATCAGATTGTGCGTCGACGTCACTCCCATCATAGTAAAAATTATACTCGCCAATATTATTATTGTCCCACACTGTGGGACAAAGGCCTCTTCTTATAATAGAGAACGCATGAGCATCAATCAACAGCAGACTAATATTCCTTTACGTTTCCCCGGTGTGTTTTTCTACACCAGTGCTAGTGGTCTCCTAGATAGACTTAAAAGTTTCATACGAACATGAAATGACAAGTTAATCCAAAGCCTTGTTCATGAGAGGCTTGAAGTATGTATTTTACTGAATTATATTTTAGACTTTCCTCAACAGATGTGGACCACGAGTCCTAATTACAGTTTAGCAGTCCATAGTAGGACATTTAGATACAATTTATTAAAACTGCTTTAGAAATTTGTTTTAAACGGCGCTGTTTATTCTGCTAGGACGTCGCCTTCCATTTTTCTATTACACGCCTAATTTATTCAAGCGTCAAGGAAATCATTCATTAGCGAAACGGAAAATAGGGTAAGGTTTCTTTAGTCCTTAAAAAATACTTTCTTGTAAAAACATGAGTTGTAGAGATAGAGCAAATGAAGTTTGCAGTGGAAGATGGTTTAGACAATGTTTAGACAATTTTTCCATAGTTAATAGCGTACAGAGTTACAAAATTAATGATTTTATTATATTATACATACTTTGCATATTAGTATGTATATTTGTCTAACACATTCATTTGTTTGAACGTTATGTCTTTGAAGTCACACTGATTTGGTTGAACTGTGCGTATCCTAAATGTATGTGGTTAAGATCAAGAATAAAAAAATATCAAATATTTTGATAAAAAGATAAACAACACACTTCTGGCTGTGTTGCATCGTAACTCTGGTCATTCGTTTGAATTATTATTTTCTTTCCGATGAAACTAACATAAAATTTATTCACCTTTCAAAAAATTCAATATCAGCCACGCAACCAAAACTCCAAAACACATATTGCCCAAACACAATAACAAAACAAGGTATCTAGATTCCCAATATGAAGCATAAAATAGCGGAGCAGTTCGGGAAAAGCAAATGTAGCTACCTACTAAGTACATGTGTACCTAGTCTTGGTAAATCGCAACATATGATTTGCAAACATGTCTCGTCCGCATGCAAATTCTGAGTTGATTCTGTATCATTTATGACGTAGCTGAGTGGGGAGGTACCAGTGTTAGCGTGGACTGGGTGAGTTGGTTTCTATTTGTTTAGAAGGTGTGCTGTTTTCATCTTTAGATACGTTGTTTTAGTTTATTTCACTAATAAACGTATTCACTGTTCATATTTATTGAAAAGTTAATCTCTGTCTCTTAAAATTTCATTAACTTAATTAATTTACAGACGGTTTCACTTCGGTTGGAGGCGCTCTTTTATCATCTTTGCGTTATTCTAATAGCCTTCCTTTCCACATATTTTTCTGTTTCCTCCTTCCTAAAATCTTAATAATAATAATAATCTTTAATTCAGGGTATAAAAAACCCATAACAAGCAACGAACGCAGTAATGATATGTAAAAAATTATAATTAAACAACTCTCGGTTTTGATCTTGCTTCATTAAAGCGTCTCAAAACGATTCCAGGCGGACTAAAGTCAGTACTGAGGAAGACCGATGTATGCGTCGCGGGAACTTAAAGGATGTAAGACTTGAAGTTTGTAGTCCTGCTCGACTTCATCCGCGACAGCTTCAATAATGTAAGTTCCTCGGCACTGACTTGACTTTGGGTCCTCCTGGTGATGTACTGGAAGAGCTTCTCTTCTGATGTGTTTTGGTTCAACTGAGACACATACAGGAGTATAGTGGGCATACGGCAGCGCGAATATCCTCGTTAACAGGTGTGGTACCGCGTTTGTTGCGGTTGCATCCCGATCGACGCTTCTTTCCCTCGACCAAAGTAAAGACTTCCTCATCCAGTTCACTTGTTTTTGCTGCAAGCGGCTTTCACTTTTTGTCAGATAGCTTTATTGCACATACAGAGGGAGGCTGTGAGGGTTTACAGAAACGTGAAGCAATTTTTGCGTAGGTTTTAGTTTGCAGCGGCAACACTAGAGTTGTAATTCCAATCTGTGACATAAGTGTGTCACTAGCTGGATGAATGACAAACTTTGACAGTAAAACTTTTTTGCAAAAAATAAAACCGACTTAAAAAAACACTAACCGCGGTAAAATAACTCTAAATTAGGAAGTCTGGGGCTTTGGTGGGTTTGTCTTATTCATGATGGGCCACCGACTTCCGAATTTAGAGTTATTTTACACCGGTTAGTGTTTTTTTAAGTCGGTTTTACTTTTTGCAAAAAAGTTTTTTATTTTTCCATTTTTGTTGTTCCCATACCAATATTTGCTATGAATTTATTTTATATTGTTAATTGTTAACAATACATGTCATGGTAATAGGGTTATCCACTTATCCCTAATAAATGAAACTTAACATACCTAACTTTCGAAATCTAGGTATACGTACCCCTCAGAGTATACAGACGTGATGATACGTCATGATGTTGTATAAACAATAAACATCCAAGCGATTCCAGCAATCGCGACAGCTTTGCCGTCTATTTTTGAAGAGTTCCATTGTATATCTCCGAAGATCAGCATCAGATCATCGACAAATTAAAATGGAACCACCTCAGGAGTATACTCTTTCAAATAAAAAAAGAATTTGAAGAATCGGTCCACAAATGGGGGAGAAATCAAGTAACATACATAAAAAAAACATACACACAAACTTAGAACCTCCTCCTTTTTTGAAGTCGGTCAAAAATCACACTTTATAGGTATCGGCGCCACTTTAAGCCTTCTTATTATGCTTTTTATTACATATTTTGACTATTTTCGTTGAATTGCTTTACATCAATTTGATTTTTAGTTTTATTGTATTACACCAAACTTAAATTTGTGGACTGGTGGAGTGATACTCAGGGCACATTGATATTCTCCACCTTATTAAAATTTCTTCACTGCGATATCATTTGAAAACCCGTAGTAACCGTCTCGTGTTACGAGGCTGCCCGCATCGTCGATGAGATTTCGCTGTATGTAAATAACTTGCATCTGTTTATTTACTATTTTTTTGCAACATTTTCATCTGTTTCGCGCTTTGCAGACATCTGTTTTGAGCTTAAAATCTAGTACGTGTTTGTTTAGGTAAACAATTAAAGTAATGAATGCGTGAAACTTGGTAGTAGTCGAATGTTTTTAGTGTAATACAAAGGAGTTGTTTCCTATAGGTATAACATGATATAACTTCAATAGTAGTAGGAATCCCCTGTAAATCAATTAAACAGATAATTTCCTTAAAAAAATCTGCAAAAAGATCTCCTAGCGACACTTTTTGGGCACGGTAAAGTTGACAACTTCTAAAGTTCTAATTTGCCAAACAACTGATTTCTACTTAGTACATATTTTTTCATTCTACTACATTCCATTCCATTTGACAATATTTTTTCTACTACTTATTTTTTTTGCTTATCTTGTTGGTCTAGTGGTCGCAAGCGCTACTACTGAACATGAGGTCCCGGGTTCAATCCCCGAGTCGGGCAAAGCGTTATTGAGTTCTCTGAAATTTCTCAGTAGCAGCCCGAAGTCTGGATTCGAGCCCGATTGATGGCAATAGGCTCGCCCCCTATTACATGGGACCTAAACATAACTGGCGACATGTGGGTGTATCTATTACTGGTGTACACCTCTGCCTAACCCTTCGGAGATAACAGGCGTGATGTCATGTTTGTTTTTCCTAATAATACTTCTACTTCGCAGCTAAAATCTATTTCTGTATTTGTTTCTGTTTATGAGGTGTAACTTACTACACCTTGGGGAGTTGCTAATAGTTAGCAGCTAAATTGTTTTCTTGTCAGCTGCCAGATGGAAGCCATATTGTTTTGGACGTCAAATCAAGTTTACAATAGTTGGAGAGGGCCAGCTGACAGAATGTGGACGTATTCTGTTACAAGTTATTGTAACAGTATACAAATGACATTGCGTGAAATTCGGAATAGAAAAATAAAACTAAAAATTGTAAAATAAAAACTTTTTTACAAAAAATACAACCGACTTCACCTTACACCGGTTAGTGTTTTTTTTGAAGTCGGTTGTATTTTTTGTAAAAAAGTTTTTATTTTACAATTTTTAGTTTTATTTTTAGTAGATGATTCATTATTTTCCATTCCTTTCAATATACCATACAAAGAAATAAACAGATTTCGATGAAAAAAAAAATCATGAATAAAAATGTTCATAAAATGAAAACTACGAAGCCAAACTATGTTATTTTTTATGAGACCAAAAAGCAACTATTTCACATCAAACTAAAAAAGAATCACGTAAATCGGATCATTAATCTCGGAGTAATCGGTGTAAATACATAAGAAAAAAAAAAAAAAACATACCGATCGAATTGAGAACCTCCTCCTGCAGTCGGTTAAAAATCAACAGCCCCTAGTTTTGTTTTAGTTTGGAAAGCTTTTGTATTTCTCAAAAATACAAATAACATTAAAATTATATTCAATAAGCATGGCTCTAATGTTTTAATGGTGTTTTAAAAACCAAACCAGAGAGTTTAATACTGACTGGGTAAAAGAAGCAATACGTCATCTTTCCTTAGAATCACCTTCTCTTTTTGCATTTTTCTACTTCTTTTACCTTTCTTTTATTCTATTTAATTTACATTAAAATACGTTATAGCCGTACTATACACCTTAGTGTGATTTTCAATCTACCAGAATACAGCCCCGAACTTCGAACAAAACAAATGATCGTTCCGCATCAATTTGTCTGGAAGTCGTTAAAATCGCGTTTCCTCTTATTAATTTCTGCTCCCCTAGTACTCTGGCATGCACAGACATACGCCACCGGCAAACCAGAAATACGTTGTTATAGTCAAATTTACGATATTGATAGATGTTCCTTTTCCCACCGCGGTGGGGATTGATAAAAAAAATGTCGCCGGTTGTCGTTTTGTTGGTGGAAAGTGAGTCAGTCCAATTGCGACTTTATGAACGGCTCAAGAAGGTAAATAGTTGGCTGTGGGATAAGTAAATTTGTCATTGAGTATAAAATATAGTTGTAAAGCTTAGTGGTAACTGTAGGTACAGATGTGACAGAAGACAGTGGCTAAAGCTAATCACTTGTTTTACAATGTGATCACGACACACAAATAATGTGAAAACAGGTTCAATAACTATAACAACACGACAGCAAGAAGACGTAACCACACCGAACAAAGGACAATCATGTGCAAAGTTAAAATATTGAACTGTCTATCTAAAAGATCTGATAGATTGAAAATAAACTCTTTAAATGACGACAGCAGTGTATTTATGGAAATAAAACTATTTCAACCAAATTCAACACCATATACGGTTTCTTATCAGTGCAGTATCAAACCATCCGATACAACACTATAATTTAATAAAAGAGTCGTCTTTGATATCATAATGGTACATCATACATCACACTTCTGGCCGATTCAAAGCTTATATTTCTTTCAAGTTTCTAACACCCTAAAACACCTTGTATCCTTACTTGTTGCTTGTTTAAACTCGGTAAGATGTCGTCTATACGATTTCCAATCGACTTTCGAAAATCATGCTTATTAATTTTTCAATTATTTTTGGTGTGACTTGGCATGAAGTAATATTATAAATCGATGTGACATTTAAATTATTGTATCCGGCTCAAAGGACTAAACAAACTAAGCAAAATGAAATTTCATGCGATATTACATAGTAAAATTTATCTTACCAACGCTAAGTAATTGTAAACTCCATGATTGAACTTAGATCGGCAAATATACGACTCCAGAAATCATTGTATTAGGTAATTTTGCACTGTCCAGGCAGACATCTCATCACTAATGAATTCGGTACATCTTGTATCATCATCTCTGTGAATCATCAAAACATTCAATTCTTATATTTTTGAACAACCTCCCGTCATTATCTTTTAATTTGTTGGAAGCACCCGATACAACCATTACATTTTTTAAATTATCCATTCTCACACGCAAGTCGCCAAAACAATCATTTCTCTCCCAGACGTCATCTAGTTGTTGCTCATGGTACGGGGCTAGGATTTATTCCCCCAACACAAACTTCCGACACCATTTGAAATTCATTCTTCACAGAAACGTGTGATGTAATAAAAAATGCGGCAAGCATGAAACGATTTGAATGATGTAATCCCGTATGGAAAATAATTGTAGGTGTGTTTAAGTAAAAATTTACAAACAAAAATTACTAGTGTTATTTTAGTGCTAGGTAAGATAAACAAGTGAAATAATTTGCTTGTGTGATAAAGTTGATCAAATTACCTTCAAATACAAGTCAATGTCTATGTAGCATTTAGCCACATTCCCAAACCCATTGAAGGAACAATGTTTAAGAAACTTTTTTTCTCAACACTTTCTAAAAAGTCCTGCAAAATTAGTGTTGCCGAAAGGACCATTTCAAGCGTTTCCATCGACAATTTTCCAGCTGCGCAACCCCAAAATAGCTTCACATATAAGGCAGTGGCTCTGTATGATAAATTATGCACCCCTCGATTTTGAGATTGCCAGCGCGATGCATTAACGTTACCCGTTTGATATATATTTTTTACGTCAAGGTAAATGTGAGTCAAATGACTATTATAGCTTAATAGACCAGGGCGTGTACGCGACTTGGCAGTATATTTTTTCTTTTATTATTTTGAAGAATGGTTCTTAAATCTACATCTCTTATTTCTAGTCTATAGGAGCATACTTAATTATGACGGGTGTAACGATAACAGCACCGCATTCGTTTTTCATAAACACATCTGCAAGCGATACAGCTGTATCCTCTGATTCATTAATCATCCAGTGAAGTGTGAATTGAGCTGTTTTAACGCTCTTCAATACAACTTTCCAGTATTTGAAGTCGTACGGGAAAGTGCCATGAGGTTGATTATCGTATTGTTAAACCTTTTAAGGAATAGCCTATAGAATATTAACCAAAGTAATTTCTTCTGTTGTATAAAACTTTACAGATAACGTAAAGAAAAAAAGCGGATGATAACAATTTGATTTGCCACAGAAGACATCGGACACCTGTGTATATTATAAGACAAAAACTTGATGTAATGAATATAAGCGTCTATAAATTAATTTAGTTCAATTATTAACTTTAAATAAGAATATACATCCCATAGGGTTTCTATAATATATTATAGTTCCATTATTTTTATAACTCCTACAAGAAGGGCACAGAAAATTGTCCGTAACACAAGGAACTGCATTAAAACATGTCTAGAAGAAGTTTGACATTTACACATAATATCTCAAAATTCAACAAGAAATCTAAGTGTGTTGACATTTAACACTCAGTATAAAACATAAACCAATGACATTTCATGTAGATCTTATCGTGGTTTCCGTTATGTCAGCTTTGACCGAATTTTCGGATGAAATTGTCAATATAGCAATAATTACATTTGGAATTATTATTACGACGAAACTTCAGGGTCATTTTAAGAATATTGCGTGCACTGAGGAGTGTCAGATTTAGCATAGCTAATTTGGCGAATAAATACAATACAAAGGACTAAGAATTCAAAACAAAACCACCTGAACAATAAGTATGTTTCCTGCTAGCATTCGCATAATTATTAATATTATCTGCTTCAAAAAGTCGCGTTCAGCGTTGACTATTGTTTCCATTAACATGTCACAAAAAAAAGTTTTCTTTACCAATCTAGCATCAACAATTAGTTATTGTCTGATGTTATTTTAGCGATTACTAACTTCTTGATAAGACTGGTTGTTAGCTTTTCTACTAAGAGCTACTGACTTTCTGTCCATAACGACTGTCAAAGATCTAGGGGAAGCCGGGGCATTGCGGGCCCCCGGGGTAAGACGGACACCCCCTCTCCCCCGCAGGATTAAAAACCGAGACGCTCAGAACTAGTCGCATCGCGTTCCAGACGACCTCGCGCTATCAAGAGAAATGATTGTGTGTGTGTAGATGCGCGTTGTACGTCGACAGAACGAAAATACGTAAATTGATACATTTCATATTATTTTTCATTTTTAAGTCTGTGGTATAGCTAAATCGTGTATGTGTTAAATGCTCAGTTATTAAGTAAATTGCTACGTTCAATTATGTGTCGAAATAACTAGAAAGAGTTCTGAACGAATTACCATATATTCGTTTAATTTGGTTAACATTTATTTTATTTGACCGCGGGGGCATTTTGGGCGGGGTAAAATGGGCAGGGTGCCCGTTTTGCCTCGAGTAGTTGTATTAAGTTGATATTTTCCTGCAGATACAATTAAGGTTCGCCACTACCAGAGGAAGATAGAACGTGCCACCATCAACATTGGATCAGGAATCCCAATCACAACCGTTGACTATTCACAATCCCACCCAAAGTTCACAACCAAATATCATGCATCCGCCTGTTAACTCCTGTATCAACTTCTCCGGCTCTATCAACAATGCTACAGCTATGTGCAACTCCACCACCTGGAACATCTTTTCATGTCAGGTCGCCTGTAGATATTATGCCAAAACCCAAAGCACAAGTCCAAAAATGAGTCACTAGGAAACGCGGAAATCAGCGTTGAGAACCAGTTATAAAAAGGATACAGTAGAAGCCCAGACACGGAAACCAGTGGTTTATGAGAAGAAAGGAAGGAAGAAAAATACAAAGAAAAATGAAAAAAATAAGGAAAACGAATCGGAGGAAGAAGATGTACAGTGTTTGTACTGTGGATATTGGTACTAGGAATTGACTGAGGGTTGGGTCCCCTGCAGTGCATGCCACATCATGCCCACACTTCTCGCGTCGGCAAAGAGGATAATGGTGACGAATCCCTTCACATTTGTCTTTTTTGTGCCCGGTTTTAAACTTCCATGAAAGAACATGCCTGCGTATGCCTATTATGCCCCGCATATGACCATTTTACCCCAGACACGGGGCAAAACAGGCAGCTTCTGCTTTTTTTAAAAGTTCGTTTAGCACCAAAGACTCGCAGACTACGATAATTATTTTATGTTAATTTTAAAGAACATTAATGAGACTAATAACTGGCTTTTGATTTTTTACATTATCTTGTTTTTCTAAGATTTTATTCAAGATTTCCCTTAAGGGGCCCGCATTGCCCCGGTTTCCCCTACGAATTACAGCATAGTAGGAATGTGTTTTCGAGGCACAGGTAGATCTCTATGTGTTATCGATGGTAACTTATCCGCTGTTTATCCTTGAGTTGTTCGCTTGTTGTAACTTACCCACTAACATTTTGATAGCTATAAGATCCAATATTAGCGCCTCCATCTTTCCTTCAACCACCAAAATTTCTGTCGTCATAAGCTATTTCCAAAAGCATTGGCAAACCTTTATCTTAATCTCTATATGGCAGATCATCTCCGTAGATTATTATATATCCTATTTCTTCCTCATAATGCGTGCGACCTACGGCGCCACAACCCTCATCCCCTTGTCCCTACTAGCTGAATCACCGCGGCTTAATAGAGTGTAAATTTATTTATCTGCCTACCCCGTGACTGTCTTTATTTGGCTCTAATGTTTTCATTTCATTATACTAATCGCCATTATCGTCTCGCGGTCGTTGGAATAACAATGATTCGGTTTGAGTGAAATGTATCGTAGCGGGGTGGTATTTAGTTTCGGTGCCTATAGGTATGTGCATAGATATAATAAAGATTAGATTTCTATGGGTATGTGTCTAGTTTAGTTAGCGAATCATGGTTGGTGTTTTTTTAGATAGATAATTAGTAATACATAGACCCTATTGGTGAGGTTCTTCAAGTGCATAGTAACCGCAATCGGCATGTAAGTATGACAACATGTATGAATGTGAACGAAGGACAACAAGTATGTAAGAATCGTAGCACATGTCGCTCTGTAGTTTCTGCCTACCCCTTGGAAAAAATGCGTGAGTGTATGTTTGTATGTTATATCTCCATTGTAAAGTGCACGGGCTTAAACACGAGAATTTCATGAAATTTAAATTGCAGGTAAGGGTAATTTATCTGACCAGTCCTCGTATTATCGATTTGGTCAAGAAAATGCCTGGACTTTAGAAGAGACTGTGTTCTGAGTATATTCTGGTATTTCTTTTCAGAGTGGTCTGCTTAAAAAACACCGACCTCATTTATGTAGTTTAAGAAAAAACACTGACCCGTAAAAGTGTTATTTTAAACCTAAGTATTTAAAATATAAACTAATATAATTTTTTGTTATTATTTTGATCAAATAATCGCACTAGTATCAAAAATTATGTTTTAAAATTCTCTTACCTTCCTTACGGCCTTCCTCCTATTCCCTGTAACGCCGAAAGCCAAATCAGAATATTTCCGTTCAAAGCCAAACATTAACAACAGAACTACGAACAATTAAACAACAAAAGAGTCGTTGTGATGTACCAGCGAACTTGGTTACGAGACAATCAACGATTATTGCTGCAAGTTATTCAAACGTATCTTTTAACGCTGTGGCCCTTACTATGGGCCACGTTTTAAAAATCAGCGGGTTCAGTATATTATGAGACTTCATGTCAATCTATGAGAACGATCATCCTTTCTGCAGAACATTAGCCATCTTCATAAGATCAGTGCGTATTACTAGACCATTAAATACAACCAAGCTATGTAAGCCTTTTTCTTTATTAAAGACTAGCACTTTGCCCGCGACTTCGTTCGCGTAGCTTTCGAAAATGTAATCCATGAGTATAACTCGATATATTGACGTCACGCAGTTTCATCCGCGTAGTTCCCGTTCCCGTGGGAATACGGGGATAAAAAGTAGCCTATGTCATCCGGGAATAGTGTAGCTTTCCCCCAGTACAATAATTTTTAAAATTGAATCAATAGTTCCGAAGATTACCCACTACATACAAACTTACAAACATACAAACTTACAAACAAACAAATGTTACCTCTTTATAAAATTAGTTTATATTATAGAGCTGGCAAGGTTTGAGTATCTCCGTGACCGCGTAATTTATAATTATTTAACAACCAAACATCAACCTAATGGTGACAATATCATTAGGTTGATAAACAGTTTACACATTGTGGGAATAGGACTAACTTCATACCAAGAAAACAACCAAATGTAACCGTTCACTCAACTTCTGAGTTGTTATAAATGCCCACATGAAGAACTTACATGAAATTTACTGTGATTAAAATTCAGGTGACATGTTTTACATTACCCAAATTCTTTCCAACTCAATCGTCATCAAAATAATCGAACAAATGTAGAAGACGTTAAACAAACGTTGTGTTCTCATCGACTTTCCACGGTAGGTGATCAGAGGGCGGGCGTCCTCACAGATTACACATCAAATCCCTTCTGTTTCCGCCACGTCTGCTTACAAAAGCGTCTAGATGAGCTAATGGAACCTCGGGACCACACGAATTGACGGCAGACTTTTGTGCAGGACTATACTTATGGCACTGTACACAGAATATAGGTACATGTTGAATCTACTCTGCAAGAGATATAAGGTTACCAAGTTTTGCTTAGGTTGAGGTTTCAAATGTATCTGCTAATAATGCCAGCCTGTTACTTATTCCACTGCTGGCTAAAAGCCTCTTCTCTTCAGTGAACGCACGAGCATGAATCATTACTTTATTTATTTATAACCAACTGATACATATTAACAGTTAATCACTAAAACATAAAGGCTTATTGATTGAAGATAAAAACGAAATTATAACAAAAATAAGTAATAATAAAAAAAAAAGAAATAAACCACACAAGAACACATAGAAACTAAAATAAAATTGTATAACATTTCTTATTTTAAATAATCTTCGTAATTGTCCAAAATCTATGTGGTCTCAAAATATTCTAGAGTAAAAATTTCGATTTTGTTCTAAATGTGCCAGAGATGTCAATATTTGACATGGTACCCCGGGCTGTGGACACTTTTGTTTGGAGAACAGTGTATGTGGGTCGGTAAATGCTAAACTTTTGTTACCAACTCGCCAAAGGACAGAACCACAGAGCATTTTGTTACAAACGCATATACACAGGCTTATGTTCGATTGCTGCCTAACAACTCCCCATTAAGTATTTCTACGAAACAAGCATCGCCTTAATAAAGAGGATTTTCAGTTTATCGTTACCACAATGTAATTAGAAAGCCTATCCTTACCTTTTACCGTTATAAACTTTATAAGACCAGATACCCTTTTCATTCCCAAACGGTCAGGAACAGTACAAAGGACAACTTTAAATAGATCCTTTGTTACTTAAAATAAACTGTAATTACAAAGGCAATAAGATGGAGGAAATATGGAACAGTAAGTCAACTCTCTGCGACCTGATTGAAGATTATGATTTTAAATTTAGAGTCACAGCCTTATGAATATAAGCCAGCATTGCACATGTAAGCGGGTACGCCTTTTATGCCTGCATGCGTAGCATGAACACATTGAACACCGAAGAAACGGCCTTTGTCTACAGATGAATAGGCAAAGTGACAGATTATATAGACAGCAACCTCAATCTGTCAAATTTCTTTCAATACACCTGCCTGCGTAGCATGAACACTTAATTTCTTTTCTTCCGAGACACGACAAAGACCGTTTCTTCGGTGATCATGCTACGCGTGCAGGAGGCTGTTATTTTTCCGTTTTGTAGTTGTTTTGCTTGAGTTTAGGTTTCAATGTTAATATGAATTTACTTTTTTTTTCTTATTCTCGGTACATTGGTGTGTGCTAGCTAACACGTGACCATCATTCTGAAATGTAATGTTTTACAATGTGTATAAACATTAGTGCTATTTATTGAGCATTTCATTGTATAGATTCTTTGTATACCTAGTTCTTCAAACGAATCAGACAGATGTGTTGCTGGGGAGTTTGTTCCGCCACTTCTTCTTCCCAGCAAAAACACTAGGAAGTGGCGAAGGGTGGGCCGTTTTTGGGGGACTATCTTTATGTATTTTTTTGACGTTCAAAAAGTGCTGATTCTCAGCCTAGTTTGAATAAACACTTTTGATTTTTGATTATGATTTTGCGAAACTAAGTGCTCTAGGCAACTAGGTCATAGTTTATATCTATATCTAACTACATGGACAGCTGCAGCAGTGCATAGGTATAGTTTGAACTTCTCTGACAGTCGATATGACAATCAGAACCCCAACAGTCTGATACCAGTTTTACTAAGGGGCGTGATAACCCAGTATCTGGGGTGTAGAGATCCGACACAGAGTCACGCCTTGTAAAACGCTGGTATGATGCTGCATCCAGATAGATTAGAAATTGACCCCACAACATACCTAGTTACACTACATTAAAATTAGTACTGACAACTTTTATTTGTTCCTTACAGTTTTCTTCCGTTCCCTCGCGGAGAGCGAAACATAGACTCTTACTAACTAAGAACCACCAGGCGTTCTTACCCGTCACTTAGACTGAGAACCATGGTAGTTTATGCTTTCCACGATCCCCGGAGATGTGATAACCTTTTTTTTTTTTTTTTTGAGGGGTGGAAAATCCTCATGGATGTACCCCGCCCGGGGAGGCGGAGGGGTCTGTCAGACTCTTACTCTTGACTAAAAACCAACCCGTGTTCCTTCTCACACCTGCGGAGATGTGATAGCCTAAACCAACCAAATTGATTTTACTTTTTACTAGCACTCTGTCTGCGTGTATTTCAAACTTTCAAATTCCTTCCATTCCCTGATAATATAGCTTTCTATTGGTGAAGAAATAAAACAAATCAGTCTTTTTATTCAGTAAAAGTTACCCACTGAAAGCTGGAGTGAAGTGCCCCGTCAATGTCTAGCATTAGTATGGAATGACAGCTCAATGCGCCATCACTTTCACTTATATGGGGTGATTTTTGCAAATTAGCGCAGCTGTAATTACATTCTTTACTAGTTGGCGCTCGCGATTTCGTCTGCGTAGGATTAAAAGGTAGTTCGAGTAGTTTATTTTCTTGCTCATGTGTTATTCTGATGTATAAACTAAATTATCGTAAGGTTTTATTAAAACACATTCAGTAGTTCTTACTTGAAACAGTAACAAACATCCAAATTTTATAAACTTCGAATTTATAATATTAGTAGGGTGTGACTAAGTCTGCTGAATGTATCTTCGCTTGGTCACTATAATACAAAAGACGATTCCTGTAAGGATTGGCGCCTCACTGAATCGGTACCACTGTGGGCAATAGACCTTAATTGCAACAATGTAACAATAGCCAGCCCTAATCGGTAAGGTCTTGGACAAGTTCAGGTCTGTGTGAAACTAATTTTATGCCCAAGAATGGCGTGAAAAAGTGTTTACAACAAGTATACTCTAGTTGGGTGGTAGGGTTGGTATGTAGCTAATGCTGAGAAAATCATAATTATTTAACAATAAGTAAAGTTTTTTTCTGCATTGATAACTACATAATATTATCGATACATGATTTCGTTATTTATAGTGTTGCAGAATTTAAATATTAAAATATGATCCTATCTAAATAATTATATTGCGGAAAAAACAGTTGGTTATTTCTTTACGTTTTTTTAATTTATTATTTTCTTTAAACTGTATAATGATGACTTAATCAAATAAAGAATTCACTATTTTCATTGAAATAACATTGAATTAGATGGATATGATAGCGTTTTTATGGCTTGAGCAAATATGAGCAAAATAAATAAATAAATATTCCACGACTTTTTCACACAACGCCATCTAGTCCCAAGCTAAGCTAAGAGCTTGTGTTATGGGTAGGACTAAACAGCTGATAAACATACTTATATATTTCTAAATACATACATATTATAGATAAATCACACCCAGACACAGAACAAATGATCGTGCTCATCACACAAACATTTGTCCTGGGTGGGAATCGAACCCACGACCTCCGGAATAGCAGTCAGGGTCACGAACTACTAGACCAACAGGCCCCTCAAAATACCCGTAAGACGACGAAAACTTTGGCGGCAACGTAAATGTTCAGGTTGTTTTAATAATCTACTAGAGTTCTATTGCAGTTATTGAAATAAGAACATATTCTTAAGGTTCTGCACAACCCTGCGAATGAAGTTGGCGCCAATCTACTAGAGTTCTATTGCAGTTATTGAAATAAGAACATATTCTTAAGGTTCTGCACAACCCTGCGAATGAAGTTGGCGCCAACTGCCGTATCCGTGTTAATCGACCCTTACAACAGGTCAACTACCAACTTAGCAGTCTTTCTATTACAGGAACAACAAAAGAGATTCCTATTTATAGGATGATAGTCGTAGCTTTAATTAAATTCAATATTTAGTATGAGGTTCAATTTCCAAGTTAGGTGTTATGGCATTTTCCAGCAACTAAGACCCTAGATTTTGTGGAACCACCATGATATGGGAGATTTATGATGAGGCTTAGGTACTATTTATTAGGGTATATTTTTAGAGAGGAGCGGTGGCCCAGTGGTGGCGGCCCCGACTTACGAATAGTAAGTCGTGGGTTCGAACCCAGGCAGGCGCATTACTTTGTGTAATTTATTTCATCACCACTGCTCTCAAAAACGGTGAAGGAAAACATCGTGAGGAAACCGGCATATACTAGAACCAATCTACCAATTCGCACTGGGCCCGCGTAGTAGATTATAGCCCATACGCAAAATACTCACTTTGACGTGGAGTTGCGGATACTAGCCCGATATCTTAATTTAATTTTATAAACTTTTTAGGGTCTGGTAAGTAAAAATACATTTTGTAATTTAGTTCTTATTTATCTATCGAAAATATTACACTACTTTAGCATATTGAGCGTTTGCACCGGGTCTATACCACTAATTGCACTAACCCAGTCCCATGATGGGACAAGTGGGATGCTAGTGTCCTATTAGTCCCATGTGACAGCTGACCAACTGACAACTGACACTTTGCACCGACCATACACTTCCCATACCTTGGTTTAACCAGCCCTTATTTGCTGGAGGACAATAAAGACAATGGGAGCTCACTTCACCGCTCATTTTACTCAAGTTTTCGCAAAAAAGTTAGCTGGATGACAATGAGAGCTCACTTCACCGCTCATTTCACCCAAGTTTTCACAAGAAAAGTCGACCGGCAGATACTACATTAAAGTAAAGACCACATCTCAATATGTACCAACAGTTCAGAATTATGGAATTCATAACGTTCCGTACAGCACCAGCAATAATAGGAATATATTACGAACACAGTGGCCGCAAAACCACTTCGTTCTCATTTATAAACCAACATACGACAATTTATAACTAATAAACTATCGTAAAACAAATATTCGCTTGTTTAACATATGGGACGCAGCGGAATAGTTCAATTTACTGAACTTTTGTTTTATTACGTGTCGTTATAGAAATTCTAACTGTTATAAGTTAATAACAATGGAAAGCGATTCTTACAATCACAAAATAGAGAAATTAAATGTTAGTTCCGGATAGATTTTTCTGCTTAGCATTTAAATTAAAAAAATACTTACAATGGTAAATTCTATTTTATCTCAAATTTCTTCGTAGATCTCGAAACCTGACTATTGAGTCAGGTTACGAGACCACCTAATTAATGATGAATTTTGCCTACTAACAAAGCATTGGCTTTATTAGAACGTTTCGGTGCAGCCGAGCCGATTATTAATAATTAATCATTTTGTTTATTTACTTTATTTTATACTATAGACTTTAGTGTTTATTTTATTTGTGAGTATTTTAATTATCTATTTTTGTACTTTTTTATTTGTGCGTGAATGTATTTTGTGTCCGTAGGTGTGACCGTGACATCACAGTGGGCCCTATCAGAATACCAGCGCTGCGGTATTTGTTTTCATTTATCGCAGCATCATGCTGAGATAGTTCCTGTGCTTGTCCCGAATAAATCTTTTTCTTTCTTTCTTTCTTTCTTATTAGTTATTGGCAAAATTCGTCATCTATTTAAGATTATTTACGACTTACTTAGGAATTACTAGCGATATTGTATGTGTGCTGTGAGTGAGTACGCTTTTATCTATTCTTTCGGAGATAAAAGACGTGAATGTTATCCAGTAATAGTAAAATACTTCTCATAAATACTCTTCAATATAAAGATTTCTTATTACATTTATAACATTATTCCTCAAGAAATAAACATTTTACATTAATTAAAAACAACATGAAACCTACTTTATTAAAAACTAGCTTCTGCCCGCGACTTCGTACGCGGATCCTGTTGCTTATGCCAGCGACAACGGGGTCGTCAAAATCGAAGATCTGAAACGTCTGATGTCGAATTCTAAAAGCCCGGGGACGGGTAAACAATGGGATGCGCAAGACGATTCAAGACGTTCCAGATTTTTTATTTTTGTTGATCAACAGGAAATGCCATCAGACTTAACAACTTTTTCTAAGACGCCATTTCTATTATGTATATGTTATATTGTCGCAGGGCTTTTGGAGTTCCACTACAGGTGTTCCAGATCTTCAAATTTAGTCTCACAGCAGAAAACCCTCTTCTCGTGGAATAGTTTTTGCAATGGCACCATTTTTATATCTCTTTTACTTTAGGTGTTCCATTTTCCAAAATAAACTATATCCTATATGTTGCGTACACGATCAGCGGTCAGTCGCGCATCTCCTTCCCCCACTTATCTCTAGAGTCGATGCGTATATACGCTGAAAACTCAAGCGTCATGCTTTTTCCGTGAACGTCTCCAACTCGCGAGACAGTGCATGATGTTCACGATCAGCGGTCAGTCGCGCACATATTCTTCACTGGTGTCTAGAGACCTGGATACCTGGTAGATGCGTAAATACGCTGAGAATGCAGGCGTGCTTCGCGATCCCAAGAAGTTTCCGCGGAGCGAGTTGCAGCCTCATGTTCTCGAACAGCATCAAGTCTCTCCTAACGCTCTTCGGTAGATTGTTGGGATCTTATGGTCTTTAATCATTTAGCACCTTTGGAACATTGGGAAAGATATAACCTCTTTCTAGGCATGGTTATAGTTTTATTGTGATGATACCTGATCATTTAAAATCTAAGTGGCTGCTCCCCTGCGTTACCGGGTAGGCAACCATGTAACGAAGATAAAAAGGACTTTAAGCCAGTAGAGTCTAATTTTCAATGATATACCATCGTCATCGAAAATCAGTTCCCAACTGTTCCCGCCTTCACCGCGTGGAGGTACTTATGTTATTTTATAATTATGCAATGAAATTAGTGATAGCTTTAATTTCTATACCAAATGTTTCTGATCTTCGATTTTTATAAGTCAACAGGAAATGCCTATCAGACCGAACAACTTTTGCTAAGACATCATTCCTATGTGAGTTATGGCGTAGCTGGGCTCTTGGAGTTCCCCAAATGGTGTTCTAGATCTTAGATTTTTATACGTCAACAGCGAGTGCTCATAAGGCTGAACAACTCGTGCTAAGACGTCATTACTATACAGGGTGTCCAAGAACCTGGCGTCCAACTGGATTCCCACGATGCCCCAAGTTCTAACAGTACTCAGAAAAATATTTTAAAAAATCCACCCCATGTACTTACAGAATTATACTGATTTAAAAAAAAAGGGGGAAATGAGCACCTTGTGACATACTTTTGAATGCTGTGACTGCTAATGCTGATAATTTCGATATTTCTTGGAGGTTTTGTAATCTAGGGTATTGCTGTGTCTAAATAGAATGTAAAAATAAAGTACTTATTGTACCATTTTAAAATAAAATATTATTTTAACTAAAGGTGATATGGAAAACTATTGAATTTCGCAACTTTGACCGACTGTAGTGTAAAAAAAATGTACCAAAATAGTATGGCAAGTGACGTCAAATTTTGACGCGTTTATTCCTCTTTTTAAAAAGGTATAATACTTACACATTAATTTGAAAAAAAAAAAATTTGATAATATTTTTACTCAACAACCCAATTTTTACGATGTCTTACAGAATTCTTAGAAAGAAAAATTTACGACGAATTGAATCTAACCTACTAAAGAATTACTATTGTATGCTCATAAAAATAACAACAGGCCTCTCAAAAAACAGGTTAGACCGTAAGAGACGGTATGTGCATGCATCTCACCATAGTGATTCGTTATTACAACAGGAGGGAGCAAGACAGAAACTATCTTTGCGATTTGCTGGTTCTTCTTTATGGTACCCCATTATTCAGGTAAGAGTGAGGGAGAAAAAGGTTAGAGGTGCGAGTGAGATAGATAGTGACGCTATCTGGGATCGTGCTATTTAGGATAACAGTACGGTCAGTACGCGTCACTGCCTCCTGCCGTTACTACGCACCTCTCTCTTATTGTTACCATTGATCACGTACTACGATTTAAAGCTTTGTTTATTGGACTCGATTACTCTTTGTGCTCTGGACTTTGAAACGAACTCTTTACGACGACCTTTGCCTGTGTTTGGACAGTTTGTGTTTTGTGTGTGCTACCATGGCGACCTACACTCCGCAAGAATACGCAAATATGCACTACATTTATGGAGAATGTAGAGGTAATGGACGAGCTGCAGCGAGACTTTACAGAGAAAGGTATCCGAGGGCTACGCGATATCCCGACCATCGAGTTTTCATTAATGTGCACAGATCACTATGTGACGGGCGGTTCCCCAATCAAGTAGCTGGTGAAGGACGACCCGTAAATGACTTCATACGTGATGAAGTTTTAGAGGCGGTGTCGGCAAATCCAAGCATCTCTGTGCGAGGAATAGAAGCTGATACGGGGATACCGAAGAGCACAGCACACAGTATTCTCCAAAAAGAAGAATATCATCCGTACCACGTACAGCGAGTGCAAAGTCTTTTACCTCGAGACTATCCGAGCCGAGTCGCGTTTTGTGAAACAATCCTGCAAAAACATCGAGAAGACGAAAACTTTATCGACAAAATTTTGTGGTCAGATGAATCAACATTTAAGAAGGATGGCTACATGAACCTACACAACTTGCACGAGTGGCATGTGGAAAATCCGCACTTGATGCGAGAAGATAGATCCCAGTACCGGTTCAAAGTGAACATGTGGACCGGTATTCTCTGTGGGAATATTATTGGTCCATTTGAGATGCCCGAGAATTTGACTGGCGAATCATATTTAAATTTTCTTCAAAATGATTTGCCAAACTTACTAGAAGAGACCCCACCAGATATGTGGTTCCAACACGACGGCTGTCCAGCACATTTTCGCGTATCCGTTAGAGAGTTTTTGGACGAGCAATACCCGAACAGGTGGATTGGGCGATCAGGAACAATCCCGTGGCCAGCCCGCTCACCTGACTTAAATCCGCTGGATTTTTTTTTCTGGGGAACTATGAAGGAGCTCGTTTATGCGAAGCCCATTAATGACATCGCTGACCTTCGTGAGAAGATAACACAAGCAGTGCAGGTGATACGTCAAAAAAGTTACTCGCGAAACATAAAGCGGTCCTTTTTAAGGAGAGTGAGAGCTTGTATTGCCGCGGGTGGTCAACATTTTGAACATTTATTGTAATAAAATATCTTTAAACTAACATTCTTTGCTTTTATTCTACTGGGAACCCATCTACCTGTGTGTATTTCCTTCTTGCTCACTCTTGGAACCGAAGTAAATAATAGTAGTAACATAACAGTTTCTAAGATAAGAAAGGGTCCGACAGTTACCGTTAGTAGGTAGGCACTTCGTAAAAATTGGGTTGTTGAGTAAAAATATTATCAAAATTTTTTTTTTCAAATTAATGTGTAAGTATTATACCTTTTTAAAAAGAGGAATAAACGCGTCAAAATTTGACGTCACTTGCCATACTATTTTGGTACATTTTTTTTACACTACAGTCGGTCAAAGTTGCGAAATTCAATAGTTTTCCATATCACCTTTAGTTAAAATAATATTTTATTTTAAAATGGTACAATAAGTACATTATTTTTACATTCTATTTAGACACAGCAATACCCTAGATTACAAAACCTCCAAGAAATATCGAAATTATCAGCATTAGCAGTCACAGCATTCAAAAGTATGTCACAGGGTGCTCATTTCCTCTTTTTTTTTTAAATCAGTATAATTCTGTAAGTACATGGGGTGGATTTTTTAAAATATTTTTCTGAGTACTGTTAGAACTTGGGGCATCGTGGGAATCCAGTTGGACGCCAGGTTCTTGGACACCCTGTATATGTTACAGTGTAGCTGGGCTCTTGAAGTTCCTCATCAGGTGTTCCGGATCTTTAAATTTATTCTCCCAGCAGAAAATGCTCATCACGTGGAACAATTGTTGCTATGGTACCATTTTTGTATCTCCTATAGTTTAGCTGGTCTGTTGCGGTTCTGCATTAGGTGTTCCGGATCTTCAAATTTATTCTCTCAGCAGAAAATGTCTCATCACGTGGAACAATTTTTGCTACGGTACCATTTTTGTATCTCCTATAGTTTAGCTGGTCTGTTGCGGTTCTGCATCAGGTGTTCCGGATCTTCAAATTTATTCTCTCAGCAGAAAATGCTCATCACGTGGAACAGTTTTTGCTATGGTACCATTTTTGTATCTCCTATAGTTTAGCTGGTCTGTTACGGTTCCGCATCAGGTGTTCCAATTTCCAAGATAAATTATAGCCTATGTGTTGACCAGACTTAATATCTATACAACAAAAAAAAAATCATTCAAATCCATCCCGTAGTTCCGAAGATTAGCGTGTGCAAACAAACAGACAAACAGACAAACAGACAAACAGACAAACAGACAAACAGACAGACTTTTTTTTTTGGATTCGTGCTCTATTACTGTTTCTAAGCCCCCCTCCATTATTATTTTTTAAATATATTCAATGTACAGACACAGTTTTTTTACTGTCTTATTATATGTATAGATGTAATCAATAAAGTTTAGTTGACAAGATAGAAAATTGAAATAGCTATTCTCGTTAAAGAGAAATTATTCCATTGAGAAAAACTGGTTCTGTAGCCATGATAGTAATCTTGATAAAGGAAAATCGATAAATAACTGACCATTACAACGAGAAATTATTCGCAACAAGTCAGTTAGTTTCTTACGTTATGCTGATGTTATCTGCAATATGCGATAGATGAATAGCCAATCGGTTGCTATAAATAGTTTACGTAATTGGTCAATAAATTCTATAAACGCACGGATACGCTGTGTGAGTTATGAGCGAAAGCGTTTAGTATTGCATTATGATTCGTGTTATTAAATATAACACAAACTATGGTAGTGATCATCCGAGTACTTCGAAACTTTTCCATATAAGTCATCGATATAATAATTAGGCATAGGAATAATAAGTTCTATAGCAGTCAAACAAAGCAGATTTGTGGAAAATAAACACAAACGCAATATTATGCCGCGACTGTAGTAGATGAGTTGAAGGTGATAGGCTCTTTTGATATATTATTTTTAACCGCCGTACAAAAATGGAGGAAGTTCTCATTTCGATTGCCTTATGAGTGTCATTTCCGTCATTTATGGGATCAACTAATAGAGTCACATTTCAATTTCATCGACATACCTAGGTTAATAACAAATAATACAACCAAGTTAGTAAAACACTAATATGTCTAAATTATCTCTAGTTCCGGAATTCTGTTGCTTGGGAAGTTTTTTTTTTTATTCGTTATTTGCCCTGACTTACGAAACTAGAGTTATTTTACACCTGTGTATTTTTATGAAGTCGGTTGTATTTTTTGTAAAAAACTATTTTGAAATGTTATTATTTTGTTGATTGAATAAAAAAGGTCATGCATAGCAATCGTCTGATAAGTTTTATGACTAATCTGGCCGTCGCCATGAGTATGAATTTTTTTTACTTATCTATTGTTAAGAGGAACACCAACGACATATTAACAAGATCTTATACAGGTACAAAATATATAGACATTGAATTCTGTGTAAATATGTCAACTAAAGGCGTCCACGACTAATTAAATTTATTCAATTCAATGAAAGAAGTGATTTCCTGGATATTTTAATTCACCGTCAATTCTTGTACCTTAATCCCACTCTAATCTGCAGGGGCACATGCGTGCCTTATTATAATGTTATTATTTGTTTAGAACGTAATTACTTGGAGATAACTGTATTTACTTTGCAAAGCTTCTAATTTATTGATATCTGCTGTTTAGCGGCGATCGCTATTTACAATCTGATACAATGGGCTAGTTGAAAAAAAATTTGATTTTAGTACCTCATATTTTTTCTTTTTTCACGTAAGTAATAAAAAAATAACGGCGAGTCAAAATGTCGCATGACGACTCTAGCCAAAATGATGTTACAAGCCCCCTCAAGTCTCCTCAACTTTAATGCGCTTTACCAAGCAGTTTTCCATCAATTTGAAAAAGAAAAAAAAAACATGTGTTTTATTTTTATTTTGATGTTTATATTCTGTCAACATGCCTGTTACAAATACAGAATTTAAACTTTTTATCTCGATATTTTTTTTATTTATTGTAAGCTAAGGGAAATCAAAAATCTAGAGTAAGAAACCTTCTCACGATGTGAGCCGTTACTAAGACGACCGATTTCTGCGTGTACTTCCGCTGTTTAGCAATAATTTATTTGTGTTATTTTTATTAATAACATAATAAGTTGGGCTGGTAGCTATTGTACGAGTAGGTACGCCTAGGTACTTGACTGCAACCCCATCTGATGGTGAGCAGTGATGCAATCAATGATGGTGAAGCACACTAGTTTATTAAGAGCCTAGTCACGCTACCCTTGAAAACACCTAACGATAACATTAGAACTCACCGCATTTAGGGCTTCCATTTCATACGGGCTCAGTTTGTATGAAGCGTCTGAACCAACCAATCGTGGTGTTGACCTGAAAAGAGAAAAAAATGTTTAGAAAAGAAAGAAAGAAAAAGTTAAAAATACCTATTGTATTTGGCAAGAGGAAAAACACTTACGGTTCTGGTTCTTAAGTCAACAAAATAAGAAAATTTGGCCTTCTACTCGTATGTAAACTTACTAGTGCCCAGTGGTCAAATTCTGACCGTATTATTTTAGCGTACCTATTAATTTATATTAAACACATCAATCTTTCTTTAGTGATCGATGACTATATAATTATTAAGAAGTTTTACCTCTGTTCTATAAAAGTAGAACTTACATACATACATACATAAACTCACGCCTTTTTCCCATGGGGGTAGGCAGAAACTATATACAGAGCGCCATATGCTACGATTCTTACATACTTCTTTTGCTTCGTTTACATTCATACATGTTGTCATACACACACGCCGGTTGCGAGTATTACGCACCTGACCTTTCTGAAGAACCTCACCAATAAGGTCTATGTATGTCCTTCTAGGCCGTTCCCTCCCGGCGTTTCTACTTACATCTGCCTTGTAAATACCTTACGTTAGTCGCCTTTCATCCATCCTTTCAACGTGACCAAACCATCTAAGCATACTCTTTTCAATTTTTGTAACTACATCTTCTTTTAAACCACAACGTTGCTTTATCACATCATTCCTCCATCTGTCACTCATAGAACATAAAAGAACTAAAAGAAGAACTTCTTGACATTTAATAGAAAATTACAACTTTGCTATGTATTTCAGTGTTTAAGTATGTCAATTTCAATTCGATTTTTTTCTGTCGTATTTTTATTTGCTTTTCAAAGGTAGGTCTAATCGTAAACTACCATATTTTAATTCGTTTAGTGTTATTAATAAAATTATCTGCAGTGCTATTGCGTATAAATCACTCTGTAAAAATGTATGTGAAGCAAACGCGAATTGAGCTGTCATTCTCTATTAATTTGACAGTTCATACAACATTGACAGTTCATACAACATTGACAGTTCGCGTGAAACGACCGACACCAACAGACAGGCACCGACAAAATACACAAAATAAGGAGTTCAAATACTCGTACCGGCCATAAATTTCTAGTACCTTGGAGCATAAGACTAAAGAAGAAACGTTACAAAGCTAAGACAACAATGCATTTCAACTGCACCGTTCACCACAATATGACGTCAGTTTCCAGACTTCAAGATTCAGTGGCAAACGGTGCATAAAGAGCTGGAACACCAAATAAATTGCATGGAGGTATACTGGCGTTAATTATTAACATTCATAAATGTTGGTAAGTGAATTTATGAATGTGTTGCTGTAGCTTTGGTGGTGAGTTTGGTTCTAGTGACAGCGGGAGTAATGAGTATCTCTATTTCTAGTTTTTTTGATTAGGTAAAGTTATAAAAAAATGGGCGTCTTTTGCATATTGATAGTCTATTTTTTATAAAACATAAAATTTTGAGTAAAAACATAATATTTTTCCTAGTAAGATGATGATTGGTTGGTAGATGGGCTGACTGTTCCTTTAGAAGAAACTAACTAACTAAGTCAAAACTAACTAAAAAAAACTGGCCAAAGGTCAACAGTTGAAGTTCAAATATTATATATGAAAACTTAATAGTCAACCTAACAAACAATGTAGGGAGAGTCTGGAAACGCCTTATACTGTAAACTAGCAGACGTCACGCAGATTCACCCGCGTCGTTCCCGTTCCCGAGGGAATTCAGGGATAAAGTAAGCTATGTTACTCAGGGTGAATGTAGCTTTCCAATGGCAAAAGAATTTTTAAAATCGGCACAGTACTTAATGAGTTTATTTATTACAAACATACACACACACAAAAATATTTTTTTATTCTTGTTTACAATATTATTATTATTCCTAGTAGACGACACGCGGTTTCACCCGCGTAGTTCCTGTTCCCGTGGGAATACAGGGATATAAAGTAGCCTATGTTACTTAGGGGAATGTAGCTTTCCAATGAAGAAAGAATTTTTGTAATCAGCACAGTATTTTTTGAGTTTATTCATTACAAACATACACACACACAAACATACACACACAATTTTTTTTTTCTTTATAATGTAGTGTAGAGTGTAGATATAAATAAAAGCGCAGAAATATATGTAATTAAGTAAATCAGTGATGGTCTATGTAAAGATATGAGGATCACGTTGTGAGATAAGCTTTGAGTATGAATGTGGAGTATTGTGGGGGGTTACAAAAGAGAGGAAGATGAACAAAATGTTGTATGGATTGTGTGAAAGATGATATTGCTAGGAAGGAGGTGACTATTAAGATAGAAGTGTAAGCGACCCTATTATACCCCATTTATATCAGCAAGTTCTCGAGTCGGTACATATTTGAAGTACTCCCCAGAGTAGCAGCTTCGATAGTCCCTACTATTTAAATAATACCAATAACACGTATTTTTATATAGCATCCCGCTTATCTCTACTGGAGATGCCCCACCTCGCTTCAGGTAAGACAAATACGCTCATTTCCTGCGGAGAACGCGCCCGAACGTCCGCGCCGACAAATTGTGCCCACATAACCTTATTCTGAATGTTTTATATTTATTTGTAGTCAACATATACTGTTTTTATTTTCGGTTGAAAAAACAAGATATTGTTTTCTGGACATATTTCTAAAAGACCTCTGAGTGACTCTGAGTGTAAGTCGAGTCACACTAGTAAATAGTAAGTATGGAGCGAATACTTCTCGTCCCTATTTAAGTAAAATGCTTGCACGAAAGATTGTTAGATTTGGCATACCTTTATTAGGTAGGTATGCCAAATTTAACACTCTTTTGTGCGAGTTTAAAACATTTTTTATATCAAAACAAGGAAGTCACGCGGACGATGTCGTAAGAAAAGTGCTAGTTTCAACTAAATGTACAGAGAAAAATTGTTGAATAAAGTACACAGACTAATATTATTATTGACGATAGTGATTCTTCAGAAAGGTCGAAGTGCAATTTAGTTAAAACCACCCCGTGTCATAGAGGTGAAGTTAAGGCGAATTGAGCCATCATTCCATCTGATGCTATACCTACATTCATCACTCCAATTCTCACGGGGTGACTTTAATTGAATCAACTGGTAGGTGCGTAGCTATGAACGTATACAGAGCAAAAAAATATGTAAGGATTGTAGCAGTCGGTGTCCCGTAGTTACTGCCTACCGCTATGGGGCAAAAAACAAAAAGAATGTAAACTACATTTACGATACGTTTACAACATTTCACTATCGAGTCTCAGAATACGTCCCCAGCAACCTCACACCGGTAACGGCAGAAAGTTTGCCGCCTTTCTTTATTTATGGCGTTTATGCCGTAAGAAATTCAACTTTTTGCCTTTACCACCTCGCTGACTGATCGCCAAGTGATTTGCTTTTATGTCGAAGGGATTTATCGGAAATTGCCGAAGATTTCCGAATGTGAAATATTGGCGCGCATATTTTTGGTGCGTAAATTAATTTTAACAGTGAGGTGTACAGGCAGGCAAGTCGAGGTTATACTGGTTTTGTTATTAGTCACGCTTTTGACCCGCGTACAATGACTACTTTTTATGAAGTTATTTCTTTTACTTTTAACAGTCCAAATAAACTATTGGTAACGGTAAAATTGGGTGGATAGAGACTCAAGGGTGAATAGAGACAAAACTTTGAGAAGGATATTCACTTAAGTTAAAAGTTGTTTGTCACATACGGGGACTCTAATACTTTTAAATAATTGATATAAATAGTTTCGACACCTTGTTGTTAGTATCAAATAATATTCAAATAGTTAAAAGTTCTCCTCAAAATTTTGTTTCTATTCACCCATGAGTCTGTATTCACACCATTGTACGGTAGCTACTGACTAGATTATTTGTATGCTACAAATGCCAGAACGCTAACAGATTCGATACAATTGTCTGGAACTATAAATCTATATTCCGTCTAACGTTCGCTCTGTCTAGATCTAGCCAAAAGTGAAAAGTGCCTGCAGGTGGGCGCCTAACTCCATTAGGCGCGACGAAAGAGCCGCTTGTTGAATTCTGATAGTTTTGGCGTCGTCGCACGCGCTACTGTGGGTCTTAAACTCACCAGGAATTAGCCACATGTCATTTATATTACAAAGTTTTGAAATATCTCTATAACTACCACTTTCCTCACAATGTTTTCCTTCACCGTTTTCCAAGGTAGTGATAATAGGTTAGTAAACTCAATTTTAGACTTTAGTCCCTCATCTAGATTACTTACTAGAAAATATTCGACACATACTATTTTTTTCTTTTTTCACGTAATTAAAAAATAACGGCTATAAATTGAGTTAAAATGTCGCATGACATCACTATCCCGTACAGCTAAAAAAAAAAAAATGATGGCGTAAATGACGTCACAAGCCCCTCTACTTCATTTTAATGCGCTTAATGTAAGTAGTTTTCCATCAATTTGAAAAGTAAAAAAAAATACTTTTGAATATAATTTTGAAATTCATACACCGTTCACATGCCTATTTCGTCGTTGTGTGCCATTTCTCTCTCTCTTACAAATAAATTGTTTTTAAAACCACCACCTATGATTAGGAACTTGGACCCCAATGTTACTTTAAAACACCCTAAAAATCTATTCCAGTCATTTCTCATCTAGAAATTTCAGGAACCTGTAAGCGAGTGAACAAATAGTACCTACGAGTACCAGGGCAGCATAATATTGAAGACGTCTACTGGCCCGCGGGCTGTCTACGCTTATTAACATTCTGACGATGTACGCTGAGATGAAATAGTCTTTGCCAGTTACTGTTAGCCACTCATGCTTACAGGAGTTTGATGGAAAATTATCTTGTAATCATTTTGTCACCAGCATTCAAAATGAATTACGATCACCATTGATATCTTGTAATATGTAGGTATATAACGTATATATATAATTATACGTAGATAACGAATTGGTCAACCTGAATGTATCTGCATAGTATTAACACTTGCAATTAATAGCTGTTTATATAATATGGTCTTAAGAGCTGTGCTCGAAACGGACAAATTTATTGAAGACTAGCTTCTGCCCGCGACTTCGTACGCGGATCCTGTTGCTTATGTCAGCGACAACGGGGTCGTCAAAATCGAAGATCTGAAACATCTGATGTCGAATTCTATAAGCCCGGGGACGGGAAATCAGTGGGATGCGCGAGACGATTCAAGATGTTCCAGATTTTTTATTTATGTTGGTCAACAGGAAATGCCATTAGACTTAACAACTTTTGCTAAGACGCCATTTCTATTATGTATAAGTATGTTATATTGTCTCTGGGCTTTGGAGTTCCCCTACAGGTGCTCCAGATCTTCAAATTTAGTCTCACAGCAGAAAACACTCTTCACGTTGAATAGTTTTTGCAATGGCACCATTTTTATATCTCTTTTACTTCAGGTCATCATAATATGTTGCGTGACGTTCACGATCAGCGGTCAGTCGCGCATCTCCTTCCCCCACTTATCTCTAGAGTCGATGCGTATATACGCTAAAAACTCAAGCGTCATGCTTTTTCCGTGAACGTCTCCAACTCGCGAGACAGTGCATGATGTTCACGATCAGCGGTCAGTCGCGCACATATTCTTTACTGGTCTATAGAGACCTGGATGTAGATGCGTAAATACGCTGAGAATGCAGGCGTGCTTCGCGATCCCAAGAAGTTTCCACGGAGCGAGTTGCAGCCTCATGTTCTCGAACAGCATCAAGTCTCTCCTAACGCTCTTCGGTAGATTGTTGGGATCTTATGGTCTTTAATCATTTAGCACCTTTGGAACATTGGGAAAAATTTGACCTCTTTCTAGGCATGGTTATAGTTTTATTGTGATGATACCTGATCAATTAAAATCTAAGTGGCTGCTCCCCTGCGTTACCGGGTAAGCTACCGTGTAACGAAGATAAATGGAAAAGGAAATTAAACACTCAAATAACATAAGCCCGAAGGCATACGATAAAAAAATGGGAGTTTTAGCCAGTAGAGTCTAATTTTCAACGATATACCATCGTCATCGAAAATCAGTCCTGAACTGTTCCCGCCTTCACCGCGTAGTACCTCCTACTTATGTTATTTTATAATTATGCAATGAAATTAGTGATAGTTTTAATTTCTATATCAAATGTTTCTGATCTTCGATTTTTATAAGTCAACAGGAAATGCCTATCAGACTGAACAACTTTTGCTAAGACGTCATTCCTATGTGAGTTATGGTGTAGCTGGGCTCTTGGAGTTCCACAACAGGTGTTCCAGATCTTCGATTTTTATACGTCAACAGCGAGTGCTCATAAGGCTGAACAACTCTTGCTAAGACGTCATTCCAATATATGTTATAGTGTAGCTGGGCTCTTGAAGTTCCACATCAGGTGTTCCGGATCTTCAAATTTATTCTCTCAGCAGAAAATGCTCATAACGTGGAACAATTTTTGCTATGGTACCATTTTTGTATCTCCTATAGTTTAGATGGTCTGTTGCGGTTCTGCATCAGGTGTTCCGGATCTTCAAATTTATTCTCTCAGCAGAAAATGCTCATCACGTGGAACAATTTTTGCTATGGTACCATTTTTGTATCTCCTATAGTTTAGCTGGCCTGTTGCGGTTCTGCATCAGGTGTTCCGGATCTTCAAATTTATTCTCTCAGCAGAAAATGCTCATCTCGTGGAACAATTTTTGCTATGGGGCCATTTTTGAATCGTCTATAGTTTAGCTGGTCTGTTGCGGTTCTGCATCAGGTGTTCCGGA
Source organism: Euplexia lucipara (assembly GCA_921972225.1). NCBI lineage: Eukaryota > Metazoa > Arthropoda > Insecta > Lepidoptera > Noctuidae > Euplexia > Euplexia lucipara. The sequence goes on from OV179150.1 coordinate 4,426,860, forward strand.
TCTTCAAATTTATTCTCTCAGCAGAAAATGCTCATCACGTGGAACAATTTTCGCTATAGGACCATTTTTGTATCGCCTATAGTTTAGCTGGTCTGTTGCGGTTCTGCATCAGGTGTTCCAGTTTCCACGATAAATTATAGCCTATGTGTTGACCAGACTTAATATCTATACAACAAAAAAAAATCATTCAAATCCGTCCAGTAGTTCCGAAGATTAGCGTGTGCAAACAAACAGACAAACAGACAAACAGACAGACTTTTTTTTTTGATTCGTGCTCTATTACTGTTTCTAAACCCCCCTCAATTATTATTTTTTAAATATATTCAATGTACAGACACATTTTTTTTACAGACTTATTATATGCATAGAAGAGAAATTCACTAAGAATTCAACCGAAATTATTTTACATTTTAAAATAAAACTTCTTATTCATGTCTGAGAGGGATTTTCGAAATAAAACATAAAATTTCACATCATGTTTTTTTGTCCACGGATCCTTAAGTAGCTATATATATGACGTCCATATTATAATTTCAAACAATTTCTAACATTGTTAACATTAAATAAAAGAGCCCTTTCTTACTTGTATTTTAACCTGCTTATACAATGACCTTTGAAGTACTAGGGTCAAACTGTATTCGTCGTTTAACATTTGAAACATTGCAACACAACGCGCTGTCGTCAACGAAAACAATGAACAGGCCAACCGTGATCGCGGTTACAACACTGATCCATAACCCAATGGGACTACAGGAGATGGTAACAAAGAACCTTATGGAAAAGAACTTAGAGATCAAAATGCAGTAGAGAGTAAAGCGAAGACACGTTAAATTAGTGCAGCGAAATATTTTCAAAGTAAATGAGCACACGTGTTGTTTAGGGTGACTATGTTGTCAATGTGAGATGTTTTTTTTTATTTTTCGGAAGTTCTCGATACAGACCAAAAATCTTTTTACAAAAAACTACGACTTAGTTAAAAAACACTAGAGGTGTAAAATAACCCTAGTTTCGGAAGTCTGTAGCTTTGGTTTTGTTTCACTCATTATTTCAGTGGCAAATTCTAGAGACTTTAGAGTTATTTTACACCTTTTAGTGTTTTTTATTGATTTGGTTGTATTTTTTTTTTAAGTTTTATATTGCAATTCTTAGTTTTTTCCACTCACTCTAAATAAAAAAATATTTCAAATCAATTTATAAATGCCGGTGACATGAGGTAGCTAGCACACATAAGGAATCAGCAAAACATATAACCGAGAACCCACTCCTTTTTGTAAGTCGGATAAAACTATCCCTTTTATTGACGATGACTTTAACAAAATTGTAATACATCATTTTAGTTTATTGGTTGAGCCTACTTTGGTATGATGTATCATGCTTGAACAAACGACATGATCAATAGTAGTGCATCTTCCAATAAGATAAATCACCAACTTTCAATCTGTATCAGTGTAGTTTGCTTCTGTCTAGTGCCTTCTATCAGATTCAGAACTTTCTTAGTGGGAGATACAGACCGATTTTTTCTATCTAAATCGAAAATGGAGAGAAACATCAAGACAGTACTTTAGCCTTAATTTTAACGGAGAGGTCTCCCTGTGTTGCATCCGACGATCTGAGTATTTTTCAACAGTGAATAATAAATTATAACAACGTAAATATTTTTAATACATCCTGAAGATCGTCATTTTAAATTTAAACACTTTTTTAGAAAATTAGGTATTATGGAAATACCTGACCAAATAAAAAACTTACCATTTACGAAATTTAAAAACGTTTCCAAGAACTACTTGTTGAAAAATATTATTACTCTGTGCAAGATTTCATGACAATTTGTTGTAATATGTTTGAATATTCCATATTATCCATTATTTTGTGTGACATTTGCATGCTATATAAGGCAGAATGTACAAGGTTCCTGTTATATAATTTAAGAAATTATTTTTATGTACCTACCTACATTCTCAGCAAATAAAAGCTTATTCTATTCTATTCTATCCTGTAGATAAAACGTTGATCTGATCAAGTTTAAGATCAACTTCCCTCATTCTCACTCCGGTCATAATTTAGGTACCCAATAAGAAATTAAATTAAATTCACAGAAAGTCTCAGACTTGAAGCACGACATAGTCGCAGTAACAATCTCAGTATTGGTTCTGTCTCAGCAAACCGTCACGACTAACATCCGACTAATAATCGCTTGCGACACCCTCGCGTGTATTGTTTGTATTTGTTTATGACTTGGAGACACACAGACAGATGAACATAAGAAAATACGTACATCCTAGCTAGAGAAACGACATTATAATTGGGACTTGAGTAAGAAGTTTTGAAGCCCGTAGGTAAATAATAACTACAGCCTGAAACAACCGAATGTTAAGCTACGAATGTGATCATACATTAATTGCTTCGAAAGGCACATGAACTTCTTGATTCTGACTGACGTTTGTAAAATGATAAATATATTTATTTCTGTAAATAGGATTTCTCAAACACTTTTACACGTCATTTTTTTAACTAGTGAATGAGATCGGAGATGTAGATCTTCGACAATCGTTAAGGTAGTCAAATGCCCAAAAGGCTGACGACTAGACATCAAAATAAGGTGATTTCATCAATTAAATTTTGTAGCAAATAAAAATAATGTATCATCATCTTTATAATAGGTTTGTCGTAGGTTTGTTAACAGCTGTTAAAAAAAACGTTTTCTTTTATCTAATTTGCTAATTTTTGATTCGATTGCCTAAAATTTTTAAAAGTATATTGGCGTTGGCTTCTATTCTAACCGAATGCAACTGAATTACAGTATTTTACATCGTACTGACTGTTTGTTGTATTCTTTATTTATTTATTTATTACTTCAAGCACACAAATGTACATAGGCGGTCTTAATGCCTTAGGCATTTTCTATCAGTCAACCTTTAGGTAATGCAGAGAGACAAACAGTGGTAGGTGCAATTCCGTAGGAAATTTAAAGAGAAGTAAACATTAGTTCTTTCGGGGCTCTGACCACGGACCAACGGCTTTACGGATTTTCCGAGGCACGGATGGGTCTTGTTAGTGTAATTCATGAAGAACTAAAGTGTTTCTGAGAAATTTAAATTAGACTACATAATTGGCATAGCGGCTTAGTGATTGGCCCTCGGTTTCGATTTCCACACGGAACAAATACATGTGGGGTCTACAGGTTCCGGGTCTGGTTTTTGCGTATGTGAGTTTAAATATTTGTAAACGCACCTACGACAGGAGAAATTCGTAGTGTGGGGCACCGATTTAAAAAAAAAAAATAAATAAAATGAACAGACACTATGAACCTAAACGTGTTCTGTTTCAGCCTCTGACTGTCAACTAGATGTGGCAGAAAATAGTAAAGTGCCAATTTACATACAGCGACTGAAGTCAACGAAAATTTGCACTACCCAAAAACCAGATGACAAATTCCACCTCGATGTCACCTTAAAGTTATTACATGCAAATTACGTTTGGTAATCCCTTAATTGACGCGCGGTCTGGCGTTTAAACAAGCGCCGCAAATTAACACCCGCGGCGACAAAAATAACAAAATTTGAGACGAGCATCTGTCAAAACATAGGCCCCGTTTGTAGCTGTAGTCGGCTGTGTAATGAATTACTGCAGTATATTGAAGCAAATGTGGATGGAGCAGCTGTGACGTTTTTTGCGGGTTGTATCGCCAGACAGACAGTTTTTTCGTAAAAGTGTTGGATATAAGCGATTCTGTCTTTCGGATTGAAAAGTTACCAAGAAGAAATATATACTTGGGAGCAAATAAATCGAGCAACTTCCTTTTTACACGTTTAATTGTCAATAGTTTTAGTAAAATAGAATGTATCAATTAATCAATTTGAACCTTACATGGCCTTAGAGTTTATTTAGTAGCCTTTACAATGAGGGTTGTCTCATTATTAAAAACCTTTAAGGTCACATAAGGTTGAAAATGCGTTTTACTTCATTGAAAAGTAAAGTGCCTTGATTTGTTTGTATAAATGTAGAAAAGACATTGATATTTTTTATTTATTTTATTTATTTATTTATAGTTAATTAAAACGGCACAGGTCCAATTACATTAATTAACATAGAATTATAAATATTAAAATTAAATAAGCATTCAAATAACATACAATTCAAAAATTAAATTGAAAGATTTACAATTCGTGGATAAAATTATTAATAATTATTTGATTAAATGGTTAAATAAATTAAATACATCACAAACTAACAACTAACATGTAACAGTGGACACCCTCGCATATTGTCTCTCACAGAACACCAGACAAGCACGCATTATTTTCTTCCATTCATCAGCAAACACATCACATTCAGGGTCGGCAGTCAGGAGGGCGTTTAGCATCCTTAGGGTTCGACATACTGGGGATTTGGCCCTAGCAACAGATCTACAAAGCGGTAGTGCGAACAGATTATGACGGCGGCTTTGACGGTGCCCAAGGTATTTGTCGGGCACAAATAGGCGGCAGAAAAGTTCGTGGAGCTCAGGGCAGTCAATACGACCGCTTAGGGTTTTACAAGCAATCGTGAGCTGGTCAAAACCCCTTCTTACCTCTAACGAATTAAAGCCCAATACCCCTAAGAGATAATTCGTTGGGTACATGATATATAAAAGACAAATGTGAAAAGAAAATTGAATCCATAAGATCCGTATGAGAACACCATATCGCAAAGAAACAGCCTCTTTAATGTTAAAAAATATGTTAGTCAACTTGTGAGTGTCCTCACTAATGGTATCACCAATATTTCAACCGAAACCTAGAACCAGGTCTATACGTTATAATAATAAAACACTTAAATTATTGCAACAAAAATATCTTGCTCCTAATCGAATAAAATAAACTCAGTGCTGTCTTAAATGCTTTCGTCATTCATTATTGCTACAAGGCTTTGGCTACTCTTCATAAAAACAAATACTGACTTGTACCTACGAGTACTAACAAAAGGCCTGCAACTAGTTCATCGTTACTCTTATCGAGTTAAGAGCAGCCTTCATAAACCCTTCAGGCCAACATCCATTTGCGGCCCCAAAAACAACAGTTACATCGTTTGACCAACAACGCGTCAAATTAAAACTCATAAAGAACAAGAAGAAGAGGGTACGGATGACTAATAAATTGTACACATTATTGTTTGACAAAAATATGAAAAAAATGCGGCATATTTTTTGTAGATATGACAAGACAGGAAATAAAAGCTAGCTGTACCATCAACACAATTATAATACACGACTAGGTATATACTATGTCCCTCTGCAGTTTTGACCCATTGGGTCAACAAGTCATTTCATTCAAACCAATAGACCAACAAATACTTCTGAGTAGGTTCTTCTTCTGGTTTAATATTTCAGATTTATTCGTGACTAGCTGGTGCCTGCGACTTCGTCTGCGCAGGATTAGCACGCTAGAATAGCTCGCAGATGGCAGATTTTTTTCCTACTTTACACATATCGTTATATTTTAGACAATTAATTCAATCTCTTTTGTTATATATTACCTTCTATATGTTATTCTGATGTAAAAGCTATATTATTGTAAAGTTTAATTAAAATCCATTCGGTAGTTTTTGCGTGAAAGAGTAACAAACTAATCCATACAATTATAATAATAGTACACCATTGTGGAAGGATTTTTAATTATAATATCCAGTTAAAAGACAGCGAGTACCCAAAAATTCCATATAACAACCATTAGGCCTTACTTCTCGAATTTCATAATATATGTCCACAGAGGTCTTACATTATCAAATATTAACAGTATATGTAGCCGGAAAACATCATAAATGTATCGGTTTCACATTAGCATCGACCTTGTAAGGGTTCCAGTTTATTTTTATAGCAACCTCAATGTGGCATGGATCAGTTTCCAAAGGTCCTTTAGCCCCTCAAACCGTCCCATGACAGTTCTGAGGGTTAAATACGTTTTTGGATGCGTTAACAAATCGTTTTGAAGGGTTCGGATGTATGGAAGAAGTCTTCATGTCTTATGGTAAATGTTTGGTGGGTCATTTGTGGGACATGCTCGGTTATCGTCGAGGATTTGGGCCGTTTCCGTAACAAACTAGGTTATCACGTCATTTGAAATTATGAATATGTTTTTGTCATCATTGTGTATATTTTTCATAATATATTAAACTAGCAGACGTCACTCGGTTTCACCCGCGTAGTCACCGAACCCGTGAGAATACAGGGATATAAAGTAGCCTATGTCACCCGGGGATAGTGTAGCTTCCCAACGGTGAAAGAATTTTTCAAATCGATCCAGGAGTTTTGGAGCCTATTCATTGCAAACAAAGAAACAATTAAATCATTTCTCTTTATAAACTAGGTCTTTATAGGTATTTAATTGGACGTTTCGATAAGTAATGGGTAGTTTCATCAAAATGATATCTCACTTACTGTAATGAGTTATAGACAAAGATCAATCTATTTGTTTAACTTGATTAGATTACAAATAGATGCAAGCGATGGCAATGGTGGTAGCGGAAGGTTGGTGGTGTGTGATGGTGGATTTGGATACATGTTTTTATTTCAAAGATCATTCAACCATCTTCAATTTCGTCGCCATCATCAATACAACGCCAAACGGCAGAAATTCAGGAAATTCTAATATAACTTGATATAAAGGTTTTACCCTTTAAGTTCAAGACCCCCATACATAACGTGCCAAAATCAGCAAAAAAAATGGTTGAGAAAGTGATTTCTCGCAACAGTTTCTTCGCAAGTATATGGCGAACCCATGACCCAAGCAATACGGCCCGAGACCGTTTTCCAGATATATTTTATATGTTATTACGTATATAATGTCCCTCGACGTCTTACATGGACGGGTTTATCGTCTTAATATACTCCTTTATCGTGGCTAAAGTAATCGTTTTTTTCCCCCGGAAGTGTGTATTCTTATTTTATTTTTATTATGATATACGGTTTTATTACAAATTGTCGTCGCTTATTCCCAAGTTATTGTTCAGGGAAAGTGTTGAATTCTATTAGTCTTTTGGTCGTTTTTCTTTATTTCTGGGTTATCTGGGTCTCGTTTTATTCGTTATTTTTGCACCAACTTTAATAGAATGCGTGACGTTTCTCATGATTGCTTCTTTCTTTACATGATTAGAAAGAAAAACAGATATTAATAATTATTACACGACCATTTGTTGCGACAGATGTTTCAAGATGTAAAAAAAACTTTTTTGCAAAAAATAAAACCGACTTAAAAAAAACACTAGCCGGTGTAAAATAACTCTAAATTAGGAAGTCTGTGGCTTTGGTGGTTTTGTCTTATTCATGATGGGCCACCGACTTCCGAATTTAGAGTTATTTTACACCGGCTAGTGTTTTTTTTAAGTCGGTTTTATTTTTTGCAAAAAAGTTTTTTATTTTTTCATTTTTAGTTGTTCCCATACAAATATTTGCCATGAATTTATGTTTATATTGTTATTTGTTAACAATACATGTCATGGTAATAGGGTTATCCACTTATCCCTAATAAATGAAACTTAACATACCTAACTGTCAAAATCTAGGTATATTGTACACATCTGCATACCCCTCAGAGCATACAGGCGTGATGATACGTCATGATGTTGTATAAACAATAAATATCCAAGCGATTCCAGCAATCACGACAGATTTGCCGTCTACTTTTGAAGAGTTCCATTGTATATCTCCGAAGATCAGCACCAGATCTTCACTAAATTAAAATGGGACCACCTCGAGAGTATACTCTTTCAAATAAAAAAAGAATTTTGAGAATCGGTCCACAAATGGGGGAGAAATCGCGTAACAAAAACACAAAAAAAAAAAAAAAAAAACATACCGTCGAATTGAGAACCTCCTCCTTTTTTTGAAGTCGGTTAAAAAGGGCCGATAGTAATAATACCAGTCTGTACCACTACACTGCAAAGGCCTTTTCTAATAGAGAAGGCATTTGGCGATCACGCTAGTTCAAGGCGGATTAGCGATTTCAAACTGTGTCTAGGTTTTCTCGTCGAAAAAGGGCCTAAATAAAATATATTATTTTACTGTTAACAATGAAAGACATAGGATTTTGGTATCAGAAGTAAGGGCTGATGGAATTGTTCACAGTATACGAACTCAGTATTTAACACCGTAGTGTCAGGTTATTTCACAGTATGATTAATAATCCATTCTCCACATACGCGGCCATAAAATAGCATCTAATATAGACATTCACACATCTTGACGTACACTCGGTCACCGTTGGGCGTTGAATTATAGGTACTCCTTTACAATACAAAATACCAACATAACTATGCCATCATCAAACTGTTATCTCCACAATTCTGAACTTTATTAACAGGATCTTAGGTTAAAGTGAATTCAAAGCAGGATTGTAAATAATTTGGGATCACTCCAACAGTTCTGCGGTTGAAACGTCTTTGAATAATTTATTGGTTAGATTTAATACTGGCTATTGTGTTGCATTCAGTAGTACTTGGCGTGTTTCCATTGACTTAATGGTTATTGGCGATTTTAATGGCTAGTACCTAGTATGAATTGTGACTTTGTCTAGACCAACATTTTAGAGTCCTGCAGTTCTGTTGTCTGAACCTGATCAATTAAACTAATGCGTCTAAATTCATTGTTATTTCAATTGAACTGATTTCGATATAAGATAAACGGTTATGTTGACTTGATTAGGATAATGTTGTCGTAAATTATACCAAGTTTACAAGAATTTTATGTTACAGTGCAGTGGTACACATGTATTGGTCATCAAAGAATGATTATTCTATTTTTTGATTTACCAAGACAAACGCTAGTTTGGGGTTAACTATAAGTTAAAGCACATTTTCTTGTATTTTAAGTGACCAGACTGGACTTTTCCTTTACAAAAACAATAAGACACACATAACAATGCCATAGTTATTATAGTAGTCATCGGTAAAGGATTAATACAAGACATGTACAGATTAAATATATTGCAGATAACAAATTATCACAAATGTCAAATAGTACAAGAGGTCAAACCAATAAAGAAAACAAATTAATTGCAGTAAAATCAAATACAATCAACAAATCATTAAAAACTACTACTCAATTTAAAATTAAACTGAACTATTTTGTTATTAGTTTTCAAGCGTGTGCTAAGTAATGTTAATTTGTAACCGGTTTTTTAGTCATGTCTTTCTTAAAGCCTGGCTAAAGACAGTATAATGTAAACCTACACTGATCCGATGCTATCCCCGATCTACAGATAGAGCGCGTATGATGGAGGACGTCATCGCTACACGCGCTGCTTATATGAGCCCTTATCGAAACTCGCTAATGGAGGGTAGTTAGCTATAAATGTTGTAGGTATGTCAGAGGAAGTCTAGCCATTATACCTGGAATTTATAGAGGTATTTCGTTATTATTCTTCTACTTTGGTGAGGTTTGTTGTTACGTATCCTTGATTTATTATTCTTGGGATCCATAGCAAAATAGTTAAAAAGGTTTTGTGACCAGCAGAGCTAATGTGAATCACCGTTGACAGATCATAGTGATGATCGATGTATAACATTAGTACTATTTATTGAGCATTTCATTGTATAGAATCTTTGTATACCTAGTTCTTCAAACGAATCAGACAGATGTGTTGCTGGGGAGTTTGTTCCACCACTTCTTCTTCCCAGCAAAAACACTAGGAAGTGGCGAAGGGAGGGCCGTTTTTGGAGGACTGTCTTTTTGTTTTTTTTTTTACGTTCAAAAAGTGCTGATTCTCTGCCTAGTTTGAATAAAGACTTTTGATTTTGATTTAGATCACTGTGCAAAGTGTTCAATGATTAAACTGTCAAACAGCTAGTTTCGTATTGGCTATCATCAGTGTGTATCTAGGATGACGTCATGTGCACTCGCAGATATGTGACGAAGCGCACAGAAGCTAGCAGTCTGATAGCTAGCTATAAGTCATCGTAACTTGAAGACTACTAATACCAATTTATTTAAAATTCTCAGTTATCGTCAACGTTCGGTGTGCAACAACCTCACAACACACCACTTACCACGCCACACATAACACCACACTGCTTACCACACCACGCTTCAAATCACTTGTACTGACTGGGAATAAGTTCTACAAATATATTTTAATGTCAATAATTTAAATTGCAACTTTATTTATATTTTTATTTTCTTAAAATTAATATGTAACATATGCTTAATTTACTATAATTGTACTTACATTTCATATTTACCCATAAGGTCACAGTATACTATATGCCAACCTGAGTTAGTATATATGTACGACAATGATGTTAAAAGAGCGGAGCCTTCTAATACAGGCATTGTTTGCTTAAATGGGGGCTCCAAACACGTCAAAATGTAATGTAGGTTCTAATTGACACAATAAACTATTTGTATTTGTAAATTTGTAAACTGGACGCCAGTCAGTCACTGCCAATGCAAAGATAGTCCTGCAGGAAGTCACTGTATGTACATACGCCTGCACATCAAGTTACCCCAATGTGTCAAATTTTACCAATTGAATATGAACTTTATTCTGTTTGTAAAATAAAGTTGAAAAACTATCAAATTTTGACACATCGGTGTAGCTTGATGAGCTGGTCTCTGTACGTTCCCACGACAAGCGGTGCAGGTGTAAGACGAAACGCTGGGGTAGCTTTTAGTAAAATAACAGTACGACATGAGGATTTTTCAACCCGACATAAAAAAGAAGGCGTTAGAAGCCAACCATAACAAAGTTGCCAAAAGGCTATTCTCCATTTATAATAGCATTAGAAAAAGACGCTCGTAGAAGCTGCAGGCCTAGCCATATTACAAATTCTATTTCTACTATCGTAATCGATAAGGCGACAATAGAAAGAAAATGGCGTATATGGAATCTGCTGTTTGTCAACTGTCAAGTGTACCTATTTCATTTTCAGCCATATTATTACAAATTCTACTGGTTAACACTTGACAGTTGACAACAACTACGCCATTTTCTTTCTATTGTCGCAAAAGAATAGAAATAGAATTTGTAATATGGCTAGGCCTGCAGGATTGCAGAACATTTTATTCAAAAGATAAGTTAATACAATTTTAATTCAAATTGTTTTATTTTTAACATATAGGAATAAAAGTGAAACGAATAACATTCCATCTATCGTTCATCCCTGCTTCCTTTAGGTTTTTATCATTAACACTGTAATTTTCAATAAAATTATACATATAAGAAGTACAACTAAAAGAAATCCAAATCATTATTTAAAATAATTTGTTGAAATGGTTTTTTAATTAAGTGTGACAAAATTCGGCGTCTATCTTAATTGTAACATACTTACCTATTGTACTTTCATTACAAAGTGTGCATTAAAAATAATCTTTTTTCAATTCTGTCTATTGTGTAAATGGAATAAAGACAGATTACAGAACACAATATTCACTGCAACTAAGTTTTTCATAACGGATGAGTTTCTGACTGTACTTGGCAGATAGTTTATTATTATCACGGTTTAAACTGAGATTAGAGAATAGAAATGTATTTTTTTTTCTATTTTGTAATTAGTATTCCGCATTGTGGACGGCAGAGTCATTTAGCGTGTTCATATTTTCATAATGGACCGAGCAAAACTAGAATCGTATTTATTTACAAACTTGTTTGTTTAATTTGAATCATCACAATATATAAAACTGCTGTCTCAAATTAGACTGAGGCTCAGTACTTTTTTAACGTCAAAATTACATAAGACAGTGTTTTTTTTTATTTATATACACCACAAATTTTTAAAAAACCGCTATTTTTTTACAAATACTTAAAGGGCTTATTTAAGACGGTCTTGTCATTATATTTGTAAAGTATCCATGAATAATATTCATAAACAGCAAAGTTTTTATCCCAAAAAGTCACCCAATTTATGCAAATTTTGTACAGGCTATTCATGTCATAGTAAAATTCATTAATCGTCATCTCTCGCTCACGTTCGCGTGCCTCTAACAGCTGTTTTCGTTATTTAAGTTTAACTAAATAATGACAATATTTTAAAAAATGAATTTCGTTTTTCCTAACTTTTGATTATGTACCTACGCAAAATATTTATGATCAGTAACAGGTACGGATACAGCCCAACTTTTTTTTGTACTAATTAAAAAATAGTGGTGTATATAATGGGTCTACTCTTGACCTCAATCTTGTCCTGCGGTCAGAGCTGAGGTTGACGATGGAACGAGCTTACCCAAAAAAAGCCTGTTAACTCGCGACTTAAACAGATTGGGGTCATATAAAAACTCGGAAACACCGATGCAGGTAGGGAATTCCACTCCTTGGCTGTGCGCATAATCACAGTCTAAAAACATACAGTCGTCCGACGAATCCGTCTAGACAGGGCAATCGTGCGGTGTGTGAGGGGCGAGACACAGGAAAGCCGCTCCCGCACTGCGAACAAAACGATGTTCCTAGTGCGGGAGGTATTATTCAAGTTTAACGCGTGTAGAAGTTGTCGGCATTTTTCCAGAGACCAAAGGCGTCGTCCTACTGTATTAATATTTAAACTGTGGCATAATGAAGGAACAGGCAAAGCGCTTCGTGCGAATGTGTGGAACATCTACAAGGAATGGGTGATAGAAGAAATATGGACTAAGAAGATAAACCAGATTATAGTTGGAGAATACACACTATATACATACATACATACATACATAAACTCACGCCTTTTTCCCATGGGGGTAGGCAGAAACTACAGAGCGCCATATAAGAGTATTACACTCGATCAGGGGTAAGTCAAGGTAGCACCATGGGTCCTACACAATTTATAATAGTGATTAATGATTTACCCACTGTAGTAACAAACGCAAAATGCCTTATATTTGCCGATGATTTGAAACTGTACCTTTCTGTAACCGACGCTAAAGATTGTGAAGCGCTACAACATGATATTGATGCTGTTGTTGAATGGAGTATAAAAAACAAATTATCATTTAATAATTCTAAGTGTAAAACTATAACTTTTTCCCGATCCCGTAAGCCGATTAGAAATGAATATAATCTTGCTGGCACATCAATGGAACGAGTTTTCTCGATCCGAGATTTGGGAGTAATAATGGATAGCAAATTAAATTTTCACGATCATATTCTTAAAACTTGCAAAGAGGCTAATAAATGTCTTGGTTTCATCATTCGATTAACATTTCAGTTTAAGAACACTCAAGTTATAAAACAATTATACAATGCTTATGTCCGTAGTAAATTAGAATTTAATTTAATAGTTTGGAGTCCTCAAGAGTCATTGTACACCACAATGTTAGAAAAAATTCAACGTAAATTTTGTAGGTATCTATACAAACGTCAATATGGATACTACCCCTTTCTTTACCCATCTTTGTTTGTGTCAGGAATGGTAGGCTTAGACACACTCCAACTTAGGCGGGAATCCACCCATATAATGCATTATTATTTAATATTAGTTGACAAGGTAGATAGCCCCGTTGTGCGAGAATCAATACATTTTTATATACCCGATCAATACATGCGTGGTGTTGCAAGACGACAACATCGACTTCTTTGCTACCCGCCTACGTGGCGCGCTCCCCAAACTGACAATACCCCCACTGCTAAAGCAATTAAGTTAGTTAATGATTTTTTAAAACATATTCCTGAAGCAGATTTATTTTTTGACACCCAAAGCACAATTGCAAAACATGTATACATCTATCTAAACAAAAAGAAATAACTAGTTTTAAGTTTGTTTGGTTTTTGTTATTTTAGGTTACTTTGTTTTTGTTTTTACTATTTCATTTTATTAGTTTAATTAGCTTTTTAAGTAACAGTATAGTGTAATTTATGTGTATAAATGTATTATTAGTATAGATATAAGCGATTTGGTTTTTAACTGTAAGCTTATGTTTTAATGAATAAATGATTATTATTATATGCTACGATTCTTACATACTTCTTTTGCTTCGTTTACATTCATACATGTTGTCATACACACTATATGTTATTAACTAGTTTACACTATCAAGCGTACGAGTAAATCAATAAAAAGTAAAAACGTATTCCAAACGAACCCTTCAAGTTTAAACTTAATCGGGTAAGGATACGAAGAAATTACCTTACTTTGGTTACCTCGTTGGTCTTTTGGTCCTTAGAACTACTGCCAAGTATAAGAATGGGTTCGATTCTCGGGTCCAGTAAAAGTGTTATCGGGTTTATCCATCTGGCATTGTTTAGTCGCAGCCCGGAGTCTAGATAAGTGCCCGTTTGGTGGTAATAGTCTCCGTTTATTACATAGGACTTAAACTAACTGCCGAAAAATTAAATATACCCATAGTAAACACTATAAATAGTGTAGAATATTTGGATGTATTTTTTTTTTATTTAGGGAATATTTGTAGAATATTATTTATAAATAGGTAGAATACAGGTGTGGTATTATGTTACTTTGGTAACAACACGAACTAGTAGACGCATTCTAATCTGTTTTATTATCATTGAGGTTTATTTTACAATTATTACAATTATTAAAGGAGGCGTTCTGTATTTACTCCCATGGGACAATAGCATTAATTTATGGGTTTTATATGTTGGTAACACGGCAATACCATCTTTTCTAAGTAGGTTAACAAAGTAAATACAAAGTAGGTAAAGGCTCACCGTGTTTGCTCGGTTTAGGTCAAAATATTTTCTATTTGAAAATATGGGTAAATCCAACCTACTATTTAATTTTCAATTATAATAATTAATGATCATTAAAAATAACACTGTTTTAATAGAGTAGCTTTGGAATCGAAGTCCGGGCATTATGATTTCATACTACTGAGTTTTCATTTTATATTCTTGAGTGCTGCCATCTACGTACTATTACATGGACCATCCTACTCATAGTTTCAAAACAGTTCTTAAAATTTACCACTAGGTGGCAGGATGAAGTATCCTCAACCAGTATAAGTACAGCGCCATCTATAAGAGTCTATCTGTACTGCTGATTGTTGTTTGTAACGGTTTCACTGGATAGATGGCGTTACCGGTTTCCTAATATTTCATTGATAAGACTAAGAGCAATTATTTTAGTTTCTACACTATTACCACAGTCTAAAAACCTTCAGTCAACCGACGAAGCCGTCTGGACAGGGCAATCGTGCGGGGTGTGATGGGCGAGACGCGGGAAAGCCGCTCCCGAACTGCGAACAAAAAGATGTTCGTAGTTCGGGAGGTTTATTCAGGGCTAACGCATGTAGACGTTGTCAGCATTTTTCCAGAGGACCTACTGTTTTAATATATACACTGTGCTATTACTTACAAAAAGTAACTTGCAAACTGAAGAAAGTAAATGAAAGAGGTTATAACCAATGCGATTTAAAATGAAAGAAATAACTAATTTACATTTTTTATTTATTTTAAAAAATCACATTAGGTCACACCGGAATGATGATGTTTTCATGGCACTAAGCAAAAATAACATCAGATGAAAACGTGAAAAAAAAAATTAAACCGACTTCAAAAAAAACACTAAACGGTGTAAAATAACTCTAAATTAGGAAGTCTGTGGCTTTGGTGGTTTTGTCTTATTCATGATGGGCCACCGACTTCCGAATTTAGAGTTATTTTACACCGTTTAGTGTTTTTTTTGAAGTCGGTTTAATTTTTTTGAAAAAAAGTTTTTTATTTTTCCATTTTTAATGGTTCCCATACAAATATTTGCTATATATTTATTTTATATTGTTAATTGTAACAGTACATGTCATGATAATAGGGTTATCCACTTATCCCTAATAAATGAAAATTAACATACCTAACTGTCGAAATCTAGGTATATTGTACACATCTGCGTACCCCTCAGAGCATACCAGGCGTGATGATACGTCATGATGTTGTATAAACAATAAACATCCAAGCGATTCCAGCAATCACGACAGATTTGCCGTCTATTTTTGAAGAGTTCCGTTGCATATCTCCGAAAATCAGCACCAGATCTTCACCAAATTAAAATGGGACCACCTCGGGAGTATACTCTTTCGAATAAAAAAAGAATTTCGAGAATCGGTCCACAAATGGGGGAGAAATCAGGTAACATACATAAAAAAAAAAAAAAAAAAAAAAAAAAAAAAAAAAAAAAACATACACACGAACATAGAACCTCCTCCTTTTTTGAAAGTCGGTTAAAAAAAGAAAAATGCTGACAAACCTATGAACAGCGCAGTGGTCTGCGTTACTAGTTTTATTTAATTATGTTTTTTTTATAATTATATACCTAATACCTAGTCATAAATAATTATTAGAACCTTTTAAGTATTTATGGTAAACAATGATAGACACATTGACAGTACCTACATACCTAAATGTATTGCAATTCATGCTGCACAAGTTCAAATCCGGCTTCCTGACTTCAAACGCATAAACGCTGCAATTTATACGTTGTCTTATATCTTCACCCCAACGCGTCAGTACTTATCTCTGGGTTTTTATAGCCATAGTAATCGGCTCGGTTTACTGTGTGCATGCACGCGATATAACAGATATTTGAGTGTACAGTTGTGTGTGTAAGCGTGCACCCCACGCCACGGTGCGTTGCATCGTAGCCTTTATGACGCCACAGGTAGGTAGGGTTGGTGAAGATAGTTTTTGGACGATTTTTCTCTTATTCTTTTCTAGCAGACATCACGTGTTCACCCACGTAGTGCCCGTTCCCGTGGGAATACAGAGATAAAAAGTAGCCTATGTCACCTGGGGATAGTTTAGCTTCCCAATGGTGAAAGAATTCATTAAAACGGTCCAGTAGTTTCGGAGCCTATTCAATGCAAGCAAACAAACCATCAAATCTTTCCTCTTTACAATATTTATTAATTTAGATAAAAAAAAGAACTTTACACACTATTACTGGGTACCTATCAATTATAAGTACTTTTTAATCGTATGAACGATACTCCACCGAAGCGGAGACAAGGAGAAATTTATTTTATATAACCAATAGCATAATATTGACACCCATTTAGTGCAGCCTTGAGAAGCGCACCACACTGTTTATTAGTTACTAAAATTGTTTTCTTCTTTTGCATTCAGTGTCACGGATTTTATTTTTTTGGTTTTTCTTTTATTTAAATAACGGCACTGTTTTTTTTTCTTATTTTATTGCAATCATTTTGTTTTCGTGTGCACACAATAAATGTTCTATAATGATATTTGTCTAACTTGTTACCTAATAAAATAAAATTATTACATAAATTTATTCACATGTAACAAATATCGTACCTTCGATCGACCAATGAGTCCGTTAGTCTAAACCAACCATTACTGAAGTAGTTCCAAAACCGCATGACTGCCTTCTTCTACTTCTTTGTTCTTAACTTAATCTGTAGACAATAATAGTTAATTTTTTGTTCTTTTAAATTTTATTTATTGACATATTTGTAACTGTATCTTTTATTTTTGTTTATTTGAATGATTGTTAGTATTAAATGCATAGGTACTGTTAAATTATTTGACATGCCGTAAATTCGGAGTGTTCCCGTTTGAGCACCTATGCATTTAGCACCAAAGGTATTCCCATTTCCCATAGGTTAATGCATAGGTGCTCAATAAATAGGTGCTCAAACGGGAATACTCCGTAAATTCAAATGTGTGAATGGGACGCTGTATACCTGCATTATTGCCAAATAAATGATTTCTATTTCTATTTCTACAACCCTATGGAGATGCACTTGTACCTACGTAAAACCGAGTTGAGACACGTCCGCAGGCAATTAGGAATACATTCGCACCCTCGGTGCCGCCTCCCATTCTCTATTTGCGTCTCATTGTACCCAATGAACGTTGTGACCGCGGTGCAGTGTTACCAAATAGTTTTTTTTTTACTTATTCTGTGATGCTGGGCTTACTCTAGATTCAAGAGTATTTTTGTTTCCATTGTTTTGTGGCCTTTGTTGTCGTGTTCTAGTGTCGCAAATGTATTTTTTGTTACTGTGACTTGTGTAGTGATATTTTTTCGGGTTCGAAAAAGGCCGAAAAAATCTTGTAATGTGGAATATCGATTTAGTTTTCTAGAGATAGATTTTTACTTTAAATTACCAATATAAGTTCTTCTCTTTAACTTTTTGTATTAGTATAGTTTGGTTAAGGTAGGGTTTTAGTGTTGTCGGGATCGCGGAAGTTTCTTCTGTTCCCGTGACCCCAGGCGCAGGTGTAAGAAGGAACACGGGGTGGTTTTTAGTCAGTAAGAGTCTGACAGACCCCTACGCCCTCCCCGGGGCGGGAGACATCCATGAGAATTTTCCACCCCTAATAAAAAAATAAAGTGGTTTAGTGTCGTTACGTTACGCAATGACAATGCCAATGGCCGCGTAGATTAGCTGCGTGTCTTGTTTTTATTTTTTATTTATTTATCACAATCTCCCTTGCAACTATACTTGCAGGTTTCTCCCAATGCAAAAGTACGGTCCTTTGCAATCTACCTCTAATTACTAACTTATTATTAATATTTACAATTTTATTGTCATAACATAACATACATCTTGGGACGTAAATGGTAGAATAAGGTTTTAAACCGCGACACACACAGCTTCAAACAAACCACACACTTCCTTCTGCTCCGCCAAAGTTCTACTAAGTTCAGTGTTAACATTTTTAAACGAAAAAAGTGGATAGTATTCTACCCCTTGACTTTCACCTAACCACAACAATAAACCTCCACTTTACTTTCACTTTTCACACCACAACATCATAACCGCACACTACTCGATCTACAAAAAGGAACAAACTACGCATCCATTGATTCAATAAACCATGATTCACTGTAACAATTGTTCGCAGTTTGCGTCCGGCATACACTTTGATCACTCGAAGTCTCGAACTCGGGGCGATATCGAGAGGAAACAGGTGCCGAAAGTTATGATCGCTTTTATTAGACCCGCTTTGATTTTAGCAGCATTCAGCAATTCCAATAAAAAGAGTAAGTTTTCGTACTTTTGGGAATTGTTGACTTTTGTTGGGTTTTTATGGTTGACGGGAAAGGGATGTTTGTCAGTTGTGGTGTACAAAAATATTTTGCTGTATAAAGAGCCATCAATCATAATTTTATTTGTATCGGTGAACAAAAATACGGAGTCTAGGTTTAGGGAACAGAGCGCAATGCTATTTCTTCTTCCCAGCAAAACTACTAGAAAGTGGTAAAGAGAACGTTTTTGGGGCTGATTCTCAGCTTATTATGAATGAATGAGTTTCGATTGTAATTCTGCTAAGGTGCGTTTCTAAAAATATGGGGCGAAATCCAATTGAACAACAAAATTTCCAATGGGCAACTAAAAAAAACACTACTTAACTATCTTACCAACTAACTTTAAGAAACGCTTCTTTCCATTTTACCTTCTTTAGCTTTTTAAAATTTGAAAACACAAAAAAAATCACAGCGTTCAGTCACTAGGTAGGTATATATGGATTGTAATAACTATTCTCATCTGTATTTAATTTAACAGGCACTGTGCAAAGTTAGAACTGATTCAAAGTTAAACATTCAAAGCGGAAGTTCAATGAAGCAGTTACATAGAATTACTCATCACCAAATAATATACAGAAATATCTTCAGCAAATATCTCTACATCATTTTCTACACAGCACATAAAACATAAAAACAACACCAAGACAGCGGACCGATGAAACACTAATAGTTTTAAATCATCATAAAATTCTGAAAGAGTCTCAAACGGAACTATAAATAGCTCTTTTAAAGTCTGCATGAATCCGTGGAAATGGAAGACTGAATATAAAACGACTTTCTTTAAATGTTAAGCTGCAAACGTCACTGGAATTGCTTTAATTAGTGCTTTTTGCTAGTTAAGTAGGTTAAATCAAAAGGATGGCGAAACATTCATTGCAAGATTTAAATAAAAAATACTGAGTCACAGTAGCTTCGTTGGAATTCTCTCGAATTGCGGATCTCGTTAGTAAATAATCATAAGCAAAGGTTTAAACATACTTACATACAATCATACATAAACTCACGCCTTTTTCCCATGGAGGTAGGCAAAAACTATAGAGCGCCATATGCTACGATCCTTACATACTTCTTTTGCTTCGTTTACATTCATATATGTTGTCATACACACACGCCGACCACGCTGACCTTTATGAAGAACCTCATCAATAAGGTCTATGTATGTTCTTCTAGGGTGTCCCCTGTTTACCACTTACATCTGCCAAGTAAATACCTTTTGTCAGTCGCCTTTCAGTCAGCCTTTCAACGTGACCAAACCATCTAAGCACACTCTTTTTAATTCTTGTACATCTTATTTGACAACGTTGCTTTATCACATATTCATTCCTCAATCATTGTTACACCACACATACTTCGCAAGGAACGCATTGCTACAGCATTTATTCTACTTTCATGTCTCTTTTGCCACATAGGTTTGAAGTGAAACTAGATTAAGTAAGCAACCTTTTTCTATCTTATCTTTGACTAAGTCGTTAATGATTTGGTCGCTAAGTTGTATTTACAGAAGCAATCTTATCTTTTCGGGTTTGTTTGAGTTCCGAGTTTACAAGAATGTGTAATTACGGGAGGTACTTTTTTAGGTTGGTACTGCATTTACTATAATTACAATAGTTATTAAGAGTAGGATAAGAAAAAAAAACTGTTTTAGCTGTGAAAACATTAAAAGACAGTTAAGTAATTTTATTATAATGTGCTTCCTAACATTGAAATCATATTTATACTGTCTAGTTGGTTAATTCGACTAAGCTTTGAGTACCTTTTGCAAGTAATTTCCCTTATGTCCCAAACTATTTTAGAACTATTTAGTATTATTTAGTACCTACTTAAGTTTAATATTCTTTTTTATTAATCATAAATCATTTATTATTTGTAAACATGGGTAAAAATATACCTTGATGTTATTTTTAAATAAGTAATAGAGGTCCCCATACATGGGTATATGCTGAAGAGAGGGATTGTCCCTGGCTTTTAGCCATATAAAAACCAAAAAAGTCGTAACGAATGTAAAAGATCTCCAAATGACAATTAAAGCTCGTCGGCCTCGGCTTTATTGTTACATAATATGATGGTCACCAACCCACAGAAAAACTTTGGCAAGCGTAGATTAACCTTTAACCTTTCAATCGTGTCAATTAGAGACACAATAGAAAGACAATGACAGCGCGGTCACCGGTTTCCTCTCGGCCGTTATTATTCAGCACAGACAAACCAAGACAAGATTATGGCAAAGAAAAAAAATCAAAACAAAACCAAAACATGCAAACTCGACGCAGACTAATTTTATTATAACAAGAGCACAATCGCACGTGTCCTGCGCGCGCGCCGGTTTGCGCCGTTACCGGAACCACATGGCGAGATCAAACGGAACACCGGACGCGGCGCCATATTGTCCTCGTAATGTGTATCGGTAGTTCACATCACAAGTAATGTTATTTTGCACTAACATGTGGATTTAGAAACGCAGCTAATTTATTTGGTTGGCGAGTTTTCGTAGATACTGAATCTGCATTGCTATTGCCTATCTTTTCATTGCCAGTGACTATACTACATAAAACATAGATTTATCTCTGCGACATATGTCAAACTGACATTCCTAGGGTTGTAACTATGTTCCTAATATAAAAAAATGTCGATAGAAATTATCGACATTTCTTACTACTATCGAATTTAATGTAACATTTTTATTAGGTTTAATATTATAATTACAAACGTTACTAAATTAAACGAATATTACTGACAGCTGTCGCAGAGATCAAGATATTTAATATGAAGTCTAGTTGCTCACCGAACTTTGATTTTGATGACAACTGAGTTTTTACAAAAAAAATGGTATTGAATTCTAAGTGGATTTCAAGTTACAGTATCATACGAGTTACTGTGCGCTTCGTCAAATCTCGGTGAGTGGGCATGACGTTATCTTCGTTTTACACACTGATGATAGCCAATACGGAACTAGCTGAGGGTAAGACAGCACTGATGAATAAAAGTTTCTTTGGAATAGCTCCTAAAATTGTATAATAAAATTCCTGACTCTGTTAAAATATTGCCATTGACAAAGTTTAAAGCTACCTTCAAAAAAATCCTAATTGACAAATGCTACTACCTATACAATGGACGAGTTTTTAAACGATAAATTATAATATTACAATATATTTTAATTGAACAATATTTTAACTTAATAAAAGCGACATTTAAATTTTTCACAGTAATGATACATTTAGAATATTAGAGCTTCTTAGTGCTCTGAACCTTAGAGAATATAACTCGATAGATAATATTTGTATGTCATACTGGCAAAACATAGAGATCTAATTTAACCCTGTATATGTGACCATCAACCTGTATACCTATGTTTTACAATTAAACTATTTGATTTGATTTGATCTGATCTGTTTGACAGTTTACCGTCGTCGACGTCGACGTCGACGGAGATACCTAATAGCCTTAATGCTGGTCGAATATACAATTTATTTGTAAATGAGCGTACAGTTCTAGATTTGTAGCGTAGGATGTTGTGTTTTGGGCAATGAAAAACCAATATCTGCGGGCTAAAGATTCTGAATAGCTAGTTTTATTTGATCATACGGAAATACCACCAGCAATATTATCAAATTACACAGATCCCTACATTAACATTCTGATATCTACATAAATAATTAAAAGGTATGTAATCGTTTGCTCTGAGTGTTCCCGCATCATTCAACAAATATTAAACAACATTTTCTTCGTGTTTTGTTTGTTTAGGGTTTCTGCAAGTCTTGTGGCTGATTCAGGCAACGTGACTGAATGTAACTACAATATTTTGAAGTTTTGTACCTACTTATTAAAGCAAAAATGTCGCTGGTAAGCTCCTAAATAATTTAGCCCATAGTTTAGTGAGCTATAAGTTTGGAATTTATGAAGTACCTACTTAGGTATGTAGGTATCTGAGGAAAAGAAACACTACCTACTATTATAAATGGTACCTAATGTAAAGTGTTATATTCTCAGAAAATGTAATGACATTTATAAAAAACATGACATAGATATTATACTTTTAAGTAAATTTAACGTATTTAAAAGAGCCATTTATAGCATGTCAAGTTTTTAGAGTAAAAGTTTTTTATGTTTGTAGTTTCTGTATTTTTTGTTGCCTTGGTATGTTTAACTTTATTTATCTTAGTGAATAACCTTGCTAGTTGTAGTTAGTTTCAAATATTTGCTTGAGCAGTGTCTAAAAATAATGTTAAGCCTACCTGTAATTAAAGAGCATACATTAACTGTTACTTGTATTATTTCTAAGATTGTCTGTATGTGTCTTAGTTAGTAAGCCTTTATAAATAAATAAATAAAAATAAAAAAAAGCCTTCGGACCTCTATGGATATTTATGTTGTCAATGGTACAGACCTATGTTTTAAAAATGAATACATGCCTTACCAATGTCGTGCTATCCATATTCTATACTATTATCCCCTAATAATAAAAACGCGACAGTTACTCTGTATGTCTAGTTTGGCATGACCTGGGTAAGTAAATGTGATAAGTACTTTATACTTTTTAACCATAAAATCACGCCTATAATCGACAAGGGCAAAACCTATCTGAAATACCTACCTACGTCTTATTTGTTACGAACGCTGATTCACGTAGTACCTACCTACCCGTTGGCATGTGATACTTTTTGGACAAAATATGATCATTCATAGTGTCAACAATAATACTATTGGACATCAAATTAAATAAAGTACCTACTACTAGAAATAGCACTACTATTTCATACCGTTTCATAACGTCAGGATGGCCGAGCGGTCTAAGGCGCTGCGTTCAGGTCGCAGTCCACTTCTGTGGGCGTGGGTTCGAATCCCACTTCTGACAAAATTTCTTTTTGTAATTTTGCCGCTGATAAATTTTATTTTTATACCATTCTGTAAGAACTTTCTAACAAAATAGTGCATTCAGACATTAATATTATTGATAAACAACAGTTTGTTCTTTGTAATTCGTTATCTGTCTTAAACAGGTTTTTCTATGCGCGTTTCAATGGTGCATTTATGCAGTATGAATACAAAATTAATTTATCTCATGATTACGTGTACAGCAGTTAATTTAAAAGTTATTTATTCATCCAGTACAGTATTGATAGATATAAATACGAATGTACGTAAGTACGTGAATTAAATCTTTTTATCAAAAATGGTTCGAAATCAAATATTTATAAAGCGTAAAAAGTCCCCATTGTTTCCATCACTGTATTAATTAACATATTGTAATTAATTTTCGGCTTGCATGTTTTATTTATGTTGAATGTAAGTATTAACTTTTGTTAACGGTACATTCACTTCGACATGTGATTTTCTAACTGTTGTCGTAAGAAAGTTCTTAGAAAAAGTGTGAGTTTTTTTTATGACTGGCCTGTTAGTCTAGTAGTTAGTGGCCCAGAATGCTATGCCGGAGGTTGTAAGTTCGATACCCACCAGAGGCAAACGTTTGTGTGATGAGCGCGATCACGTCACTCGGTTTCACCCGCGTAGTTCCTGTTCCCGTGGGATTATAGGGATAAAAAGTAGCCTATGTCATCCGGGAATAGTGTAGCTTTCCACCAGTGCAATAATTATTAAAATTGGATCATTAGTTCCGAAGATTACCCCCTACATACAAACTTACAAATTTACAAACTTACAAACTTTTACCTCTTTATAATATTAGTACCGATATACAATGTATGTAATTAGAAATATAATATATTAACACATGTTTATCAGTTGTTTAGTACTCATAGCACAAGGAATATTAGTCTAAGTATATATTAGTAAGTGCCTTTTCGTGACTAATCCGTTCAATTCTGGACCCAAAACTGACTTAGAGGCAATCTTTGACTACTCTACTACTCTACTAGGTACATCATTAAACACTTTTATTATTTCTTGTGTAAAAATCTTAAAGTCTCGACTATTGTCAATAGACTCGCCCCTTATTACATCTGACTTAAATATAGCTGCCGAAATGTGGGTGAACTAACAGGCTTTTTTTTTAATATTTTGAACTAGTGCTTGACTGCTCTCCCAGCTGATGGTAAGCAGTGATGCAATCAATGATGGTGAAGCGCACTAGTTTATTAGGAGCCTATTCACTCTATATCTGCCTAACTTCGGGGATTACATGCGTGATGTTATGTATGTATATAGTTCTAGCGTTGTTTTTTAAATAAAAATGGCTGAATATTTATAAAAAAATTGTGAACATATTCGTAAGACGTTAGCAGGTTTATCGCAGGGTTGATTGACACTTAAGACTAGTTTTTCTCTATAAACATATTTCTTATTTTTATTTCTTGTGACTATGTATTTATTTTGTTTTATGAATGTATCTGTGTATTTTTTTTTGTTATATATTTGTCCTTAATGATTACCCTGTTGCATCTACCTCGTTCCATCTCTGCACCACCTTAAGGTAGACTGGTAGAAAATGCTTAAGGCATTAAGTCTGCCTTTGTGTAGTTTTTTTTTACTTGTGCATAAAGTTTTAATAAATACTAAATAAATTAACTTTAAATGGTCTGAACACTAGGTCGAAATATATGCTTTTTCTACGGATTCATACTAGTTAGTCTGGACTCAAATAGGCTACATTGTCCAAAGAATGTTGTATAATGACCGCTTCAATGGTTAATGCAAGGTAAAGTGGGGGATACACAGTTGGCTGGAAGTGGCCGTGTCCATATAATATAATACCAGCCTGTTTAGTTTAAAAGAGTTTTTAAAGTTACCTATTTATTCTGTTTTATTTTATTTTATTTCAAATTTATATACATTTGGTTATATACCCAGTATCTGTGTTGTTTTTTATACGTGACATCATAAAATTTGTTGTTTTTTTTAGTTTATGAAGGACGGCTATACAGCTACGTAACTGTAATTCTTAATGTTTTTATTTGTTGTTGTCTCTATAAGTAGATTCATATATGTTTTATTGTTTTACTTTTGCATGCCGTAATGTAGAGTGTGTTGGAACTGTTTTTACAATGTTTACAGCTTATTTTGTACCCACATTCATGGTAAATAAATGATTTCTGATTCTGTTACTGTCCCACTGCAGGGCAAAGGTTTCTTCTCATACGGAGAAGGCACGAGTATTAATCGCCACGCTTGCTCAAGGAGGACTGCAGTGTAATTCAGGTCTAATCACCGCGTGAAAATGTAAGCGTGATGACGAATTGAGCTGTCATTCCATACTAATGCTAGGCATTGACAGTTCACTTCACTCAAGTTTTCACGGCGTGACTTTTACTGAATCGACCGGCTGGTGATTTCAAACTTATTTTGAAAATTAAAACTAGAAATTCGATAATCGTCAGTTTTTAATTACATGACTCGTAATGGGGAGTCCACATTTTAAATTGAAACGAATTTGTCATGTGACGTATCACAAAGCCTCAATAACATAAGTTTTAACTATTTTTTAACTACATTTACGACGAAAAACCATTTTTAAAAAAAACAACCGACTTCTTAAAAAAAAGCTAACAGGTGAAAAATAACTCCAGTTTCGGAAGTCTGTGGCTTTGGTGGTTTTGTTTTGTTCATTATTGGCCACCGACTTCCGAAACTGGAGTTATTTTTCACCTGTTAGCTTTTTTTTAAGAAGTCGGTTGTTTTTTTTGTAAAAAAGTTTTTATTTTGTAATTTTTAGTTTCTTTGTATGTAAAGAAAGTCTTTCAAAACTTGAAAGAATCATTGAAATTTGATAACGATTGCTAAAGAAGTTCTATCTCTAAACATTAATCTGTACGTCTCTGCCGGCCCCTTTTAAAATAGAATGGCGTAATGTTATGTTGTGGAAATACAAAAGCTCAGCATAAACATCTGACTATAGCAATCGCGAATAATTTGCTGTTATGCGTTGAAGAGTTCCGTTGCCTGTCTTCTTCATCAGTTTTTCTTCACCAAATGATATTTTCTAAATGAAAATGCTTGATTCGTTACTAAAAATGTTGAAATCGGTGCATGTGTGCCTATATTTTTTGAGGAGTTCCCTCAATTCCTCGAAGATCCCTCATCAGGTATGAGTTTTGATACAAATGGGACCAATCTGTTAGTATACCCTATCAAACAAAAAAAGAATTTTGAAAATCGGTCCATAAATGACGGAGTACTGAGGTAAAAAACCCTAAAAAAAAAAAAAAAAAAACATACAACCGAATTGAGAACCTCCTCCTTTTTTTGAAGTCGGTTAAAAAAGGAAGTAAGAACCATAATTATGCAAATTTGTACGTTTGATCACCATCTTTCCTGGCGGCAAGCGATAGAGACGATGAAGCACGCTTGCCTAGAAGTAACCTATTCACTCTTGACTTGAAGGCAGGGAACTTGTGGCAGGGAATTCCACTCTTTCCGACTTTTCACCCACAAAACAGTCACATCTAGCCATCTAAGTCCGAGGCACGAGACCGCATGAGCCTGCTGATGGCACTTGAATGCTGGCCTGAAGCGGGCGTGCATTTTTTACGAGAAACCAACTAACAATGCCACGGTATGGCTACTTGAGCATCCTTAGCCTCTTGTACTATGCTTGAAGAGTTTGGATCTTTGCAGTGGCATTGGGAGTATGAGGAGGAAAGTTAATGAGGGTATCGCCGTATCGGTGACTGGTCTTTGGTTTTATCGTATTTTTATGTTGAACGTTGTTGAGTGAAAATACGATGCGTTAGCTCCAAATCATGGGGGAAAAGAGGCTTTAAAATGATCTCAACAACTGACAAAATTAAACTTTATTTCGATTGGTTAGAAGGTTCTTGTTAAATTTGCAATAGTAGTCATGTGTTAGTTTTTAGGGTTCCGTAGTCAACTAGAAACCCTTATAGTTTCGCCATGTCTGTCAGTCCGTCCGTCCGTCCGTCCTCGCTTAATCTCTGTGACCGTTAGCAATAGAAAGCTGAAATTTGGTACCAAAGTGGTAAAATAAAAATTGTAAAAAAAATGTTTTATTAGGGTAGCCCCCTATATGTAAAGTGGGAAGTGTTTTTTTTTTTATTTCAACCCTAACGTGTGATGTATTGTTGGAAAGGTGTTTAAAAATGAATAGAGGTTTACGACAATAATTTTTTGATAATGTCAATAATTTCGGATATGATCGCTCCAAAAGTAAAAAACAATGTGTGTGTCCGTCCACCTCTAACTTTTAAACCATAAGTTTAGAAAATATGAAAAAAATCTGAAAAGTAGAAATTTATAAGGTCTTTCTAGGAAAGTTATTTTGAACTTGGATGGAAACAGTTTTTGTACAAAAAAGACAAAAAGTTGTACAAAATAATTTCTGGACTAAGTTTGTAGTATAATCGTATATGCAAGCCTTTTGAACACTTATTGTGACGGACGGGAAACTACGGAACCCTACACTGAGCGTGGCCGGTTTTTATTATTCATAATTTGTTAGGTATGATTTACAGTTATGAAAAGAATATTAATTACTTAATAAACGTTTGGGTAGGTAAATGCAGTCAACCGCGGCGGTTTGTTTACTTTCCTCTTTTACCAAATGAATTCTTTTAATTAACACCATTTACAACTTCCATTAAACCAACTGGATCTCTTTTCATTGCTATCTCTCAGTATTTCAGCGTGACATCACAGTTATTCCTTTTCAAAAGCGCATTTCATTACGTCACCAAAGGCGAAAGGGCAAAGCTGGGATTGAAAAGTACGCCTATTGCATTACGCGACACGATGGAACGTGTGGAAATATGAATACCTTGTTTATGAGATTTATGTATGGTTTACGCGGCGACAGTAAACGTTAATACATTGACAGTAGCAGTTGGCACCCGCGCAAGTTATAAGAGGCAGCGTTTGAGTTTGCATCAAATGATGAGGGGATTGCATTTATGCGTTTAAACTGCACATTAATCACATATACCAAAATCGTAGGTATCTAGTTTTTTTTTTACATCCAGTGCATTTTGGTTCTTTTTTAAGTTGAATTATGTGTGAATAAGTCGTCAAACTGAGAGTATGAATTTTTTTCAGAATACAAGAGTAGACCATTATATTATACATTAATTCATTAAACCCTAAGAGGACACCGGTGTCAGCACGGTCATTGTCTTTCTATTGTGCCTTTAATTGACACGATTTAAAGGTATATAAAAACAAAAACTTGATTAAATTAAGTTCAGCATAAAGTATTATTTTGGTATGTATATCGGGGTCACCTTCCAGTCAAAGCGGTAGCCGAATACCAGTGTTTTACATAAAACGACTGCCTATCGGGCCTCCACAACCCAGTAACTAACTGGGTAACAAGATACGTAGGTGAAACTTACTTCCAAAAGAACATACTTAGTGCAAGTCAGGTAGGTACTTTCATAGTTTAAAGTTTAATATACTGACACAAAATTTATCCATGGGTTTTTGTCATCTTACCTCACCTAGTTTAAAAAAAAAACATATTTTACATGTTTGACGTGTAGAATAGTTTGTAAAAACCAATTAACAGAAATAAATACATATAATTTTAACGGATTTAATATTTATTTGTATGTTTGTGTGTTTTGCAATGTTAGTTATTCGGTTTTCGTTTTCAGTCATAATCAGTAAAAAATACTAAGTAACTTTTTGCTGATTTATTATTTTGGCTTCACTCTCTTACCTTGCACCACAATAAACTTCCAACACACGTGCATATGTTTGTGCGTAGCTGTCATCGAAAATGCACAGACTATACCGACTTCACGGCTCACGTGGCCATTAATTTTTTACATACATTACCGCGGTCAGAGTTAAAATATTTATTTTTAAAGAGCTACCTAAAAGGGTTGCTGTATGCACATCTGGTATACAGGGTGGCCAGTATATTTAGGCCCTTTATGGCGGCGCTGTCCGCTAAGCAAATCTCGAAATAAACTGCATTATTTAAAAGTTCTCTACTGTACCATATATCAAGATAAATTTGACATTTTATCCCTAATGATGGGGGTGTGAGTCGACAGTTTTTGACTATTTTAATAGAAATAGATTTTTTTCTGTAGATTTATATAAATGGCATCTGGCCTTCGATTTGAATGTTATTTTCCCATACCTAATTAAAGTTGGGTTTTAAATTTAAAGTTTTGATATATCTTTTCAATCTCTTATTTAATTAGACTAAAGTAGAGTTTATATTAAAGTTAAGTGGGTACCCAAGTTCATGGTTAAGAAGTTAAATTGTATGAATTCGGATCCAGTCCAGTAAAGTTCAGCTCGTCCTTTAGTAGGTAAGTACTTCACTCATTTGCTTTGTTAATACATATAACCAAGTCACTACACTACATCTTCCTTATTGGATTTCACAGGAGGAGCTCCTCAGTTCTGGACCTTGAACTCAAGAGCTCCTACCAATATAATATAGCTATACCAATAAAATCTAAATAGAACTACCTCGACAATATACTCTTTCAAACTAAATAATTTATTTTTATATCTGGTAATAAATATTGAAGTAGAAATAACGAACATAATTATAACCTCCTTATATTTGAAGTCGAAAACTACACCAAAACCTAAACGAAATCGGGGCCAGGCGCTAGTTTAGAATTTAACTTAGCTTCAGTAGACAGACATTGGCCTAACGGGGCTTTACTATTATTTATTAATATATAAATACCTACCTCTTTTATATAAACTTCACAACATTAAGTTCGAAAGAAGACTAACAAAGTACACACATCAAAAGTGTCTAGGGATCAACATATATTTTTGCAATAACTTTTCTCCTGATTGATATTAATTAAAATTGTCTTTAAGGATTCATCAAATAAAGTGTTTTTGTTTGTCACAGTAACGATAAACCAAGTCACCTTTGCATTAATAAAGAAATTTGCCATTTTCCTAATAAAGGGATTTTTGACATTTGAACCCCAAAAAGAGAAAGTTCGAAAAAAAGACTGAATTAGCAGTTTCCTTTAAAATTTTATTGGGTAACTTAAACAATTAATAATCCGTGTTTCTACCGGAAACACTAACAACACAAGAACATCGGTTTGGCATACTCAAAATGAGTTCATCCAAATCACGCTGTGGAATGGCCGCCCATGTTCGTTGTAACAACAAAAAAAGGTCTTCTTGCGACTGGATACCCTCCATATTCGGCAGAGCTCTTCTCTGTAGCATATCCCATGCATGCTCAATCGGGTTCAAGTCTGGCGACTGAGCAGACCAGGGCAGGACATTGATGTTAGCTGCGGCGAGAGTCTGTCTTACAACTCTTGCGGTGTGCGGTCGTGCATTATCATGCACTAACTGAAATAAGGGACCGATTTGCACTTGTAGAGGAACGATGACGTCTGATACAATCGTCTCAGCATAAATTTGAGCGTTGAGGTTGCCTCTGATCCAAATCAACTCAGTTCTTCCGCCGATCCAAATACCCGCCCATACCATGATGGTTCCACCACTATAAGGATGGACTTCCTGGCAGGATTTTAATCGCTGTTGGCGTCCAGGGGTTCTCCAGTGTCGTATACGTCTTGTATCCGGTCTCATACCAAAACGAGACTCATCAGAAAAGCACACGAAACGCCATTGTTCTTCTGCCCAATTTCTGTGTTCAAGAGCCCTTTGATATCGAATCCTACGATTGTGCATTGCTGTAGGTGGTACCCGTAGCGGTCTTCGGGAATGAAGGTTCACTTCATGCAAGCGGTTTCTGACTGTTTGGTCGCTAATTAAGTTCCCTGAAGAGTGATGAAGCCTCACGGCTAACATCATGGCGGTTATTGTTGGAGCTCTTCGAGTTAAGATTTGAATGTATCGGTCTTGTCTCCGTGTGGTGCAGCGATACCGTCCTCCATGGCGCTCAGCCACGGTACCAGTGCTTCGGTAACGTGTCCAAAGTCGACTGATAACACTCTGACTTGTATTCAGAGCTAAAGCCACAGTACGTTGCCGGGAACCAGCTTCTATCATTCACACGGCTCTGAGCATTTCTTCCCTGCTTAAATGACGTCGCCGCTCCATAATAACGTTGGTTTTAATCAGTAGTAGGGAAACAGTAGCACTAATAATGTCTTCAATGCGTTGTATGTTTTTATAGGGAAAATATTGACAGCTGATTTTCATCTTTTACTCGAATTTGATTCACAGTTCCTGATTCAAATTATGAAATGCACCAAAAAGGATCCATATAAATTTATAAAATCATAAATTTATTACAAAGCCACATCTCAATCTCAAGATCTCCGCATAAAAATGCTTGATCCCTAGACACTTTTGATGTGTGTATTTAGAAATATCTTTAGAGTAAAAGATTAGAGTCGTCTGCGCAGAACTAGCAAGTCATAGAATAGCTCGCAGGTTTCTGATTTTTTACCTACTTACTTGACACTTATCGTTATATTTTGGACAATTCATTCAATATCTTTATATAATATAGCGTATGTCTTATTCTAATGTATAAGCTATATGATTGTAGTGTTTCATTAAAATCCATTCAATAGTTTTTGCATGAAAGAGTAACGAACATCCAAACAAACTTTTGCATTTATAACATAGTAGGATTCAACCTTTTGCTATCTCACTAATCAAAAGTATACTGTTCACCCTAATCCAAGTACTGTCCTTTATTTCACTTGAGTCTACAAGAAATGTACCTTCGTCGTCTGCCTCACCGAATTCTTTGAAATCCTAACTGGGCACTTATAAGACTGCAGTTAATAACTTTGTAGGATATTGTTACACGTTGCCTGTGCCGTAATGTGTCTGAGGGAGTGTACAACATTATTTTATTGTATGTCTTTATGGAATACTTTTGAAACGAATTTTATACACCAGATACTTG
Organism: Euplexia lucipara; assembly: GCA_921972225.1. Lineage (NCBI taxonomy): Eukaryota > Metazoa > Arthropoda > Insecta > Lepidoptera > Noctuidae > Euplexia > Euplexia lucipara. The sequence goes on from OV179150.1 coordinate 4,459,591, forward strand.
GCGAATAAGAATTACACAAAAAAGGGCAAAGATAAGAATATTCTTCAACTTTCACACAACGTTATCTAGTCCTAAACTAAGCAGAGCTTGTGATATGATTACTAGACAACTGATAAAAATACTTGCTCATAATTATCCATATTTTTTTAATATTTTAAACCAGTTCTTGACTGCAATCCCACCTGATAGAAAGCAGTGATGCAATCAGTGACGGTGAAGCGCACTAGTACACCCAGACACAGAACAAATGAGCGTGCTCATCACAATCATTTGTCTTGAGTGGAAATCAAAACCACGGCCTCTGAAATAGCAGTCAGGGCCACTTACCACTAGACTCTGTTAGTCTAATGGTTTGTGCCAGTCATTGATTAAACATCATAAGTAAATTTCCAATCCATTTTCCAATTTCGAGTGGTGGCCACGGCAAGCGCAGCGTAGGACGTCCACCCACAAGGTGGACAGACGACCTCATTAAGGCCGCGGGAACAGGCTGGATGCGAACCACTTCCAACCGGTCTATTGGAGATCTATAGGGGAGGCCTATGTACAGCAGTGGACTTCTTATGGCTGAAATGATGATGATGATGATGATGAAATCTCCAATCGCTCCGATCCAATCCAGCAGCCAAACACTGGTTAACTAAAATTTCTTTGATAGTTTTTCGATTATATCACAAAACACAAAATAAGATTCATGTTCAATTGGGAACATTCGAAAATTTGAGGTAGCTTGATGTGCTGGCGTCTGTACATTCCTTAAATAAAGAGTGGATGCTTTACAAAGAGATGTTTAGATGCTATAGTGAAGGATCAATCCCCGTACGATATCACAGATTTATGTGGCCTAAAGGTAGTCGTTCCGGGTCTAGCTGTTTGTGTACCCTAGACCTTGATCATCTTCAGCCTACAGTACTGTGGTCCACTGCAGGCCTCCCCGAATGATCGTCACAGCGCCTTATCTTCAGCTTGTCGCTTCCAGCATCTTCCAGCAGTCGTCCGCAGGTCTTCATCCCACCGAGCCGGAGGGTGTCCTACACTACGTTTGCCCAAGTCGCGGTCTGCACTCAAGAACACGATTACCTCATCGCTACCTTTGATAAAAAGAGGAATACCAAATGTGGAACGACTTTAAAAATAACTTATTCTTCGGGAATATAAACGTGAATTTTGCACCTTTTTGCTAGCTTAGTTGAGCCAGTTGGGCTTTCCAATACGGTAAACAACAAGTGTTACAAGGAACGGTCCATTCATATTCAGGTAACCCGTGTTAACATTTCGTTTGGTTCGGAAAGATACGGTGAGCGGAGAATACTTGACGACCTTTTCTTATTTTTCCGCTTTCCCCAAACCGAGGTCTGATCTACATGCGGAAACATTTACATACAGGCTTCTCTAACTTTAACCTATTCTTGGTATTTCAAAAACAACATCATGATAAAGAAAGAAAGAAAAAGAAAAAGAATTTAATTATGAGATATAATAAACTGCCTCGTTGGTCTAGTGGTCGCAAGCGCTACTGCTGAGCATGAGGTCCCAGGTTCGATGCCCGGGTCGGGCAAAGTTATTGAGTTTTTCTATCTAAATAATAATAATAAATTATTTTCAAATCAAAATGATTACCTTATTGAACATGAACCTTACTTTTTTGTGATATGATGTTTTCTGTGATAAAGTCGAAAAACTATCAAAGTTTGATACATTGGGGTAGCTAGATGTGCTGGCCTCCGTACTTACCAATAGTAGATTCGATTTTGTTCCATACTATTCGTTGGAAAATCATCGCGTGCTATTAATAAAGGTTCGGTAAAGGTCAGTTTCAAAGCTTTCTGACAACCTATCAAACTATAAAGTAAGTATTGATATTGATTCAATACTTCTATTGTAGTATTAACTATTTTCTGCCTAGGTGGCGTTGTGTGAAAGTTGTGGAATATTTATTTATATTTTAATGCTCGACCACACATAAGTCTACACAAGAAACTATTCACTGAATAGTAACCGACTTGTCTCCGACTTGTCGTCAACTGCGACCGAATGGCGTCCAAGATTCAGCAAGAGAAGTGTTGGTTGTGCGGTGGGAGGCGAGATGGGCAGACGACATTGTTGCTATTGCGGGAGTATCGTGAATGAGGCAGGCACAAGGACTTGGAGCTTGGCACTAGCAAAAACGAGCCTAAATCCGGCCGCGGGTGAAGTTAGGCTGTGGATAATGTTGAGTCGCTGACTACGAAAGTGAGCGGATATTAAGCTTTACCGACTAAGCACCGACTACTCGGAACATCCTTAGTAATCACCTACTTGCACGCGAGCGCCACAGAATCGACGAAGCAACAGATAAAAATAAAAATAATAATATTCCACAGCTTTTCACACAACACCATTTAGTCCCAAGTTGAGCTTGAGAGCTTGTGCGTACTAAACAGCTGATAAACCTACTTATATATTTCTAAATACATACATATCATAGATAAATTACACCCAGAAACGGAACAAATTTATCGTTCTTAACACACAAACATTTGTCCTGGGTGGGAATCGAACCCACGACCTACTGCATAGCAGTCAGGGTCACTAACTACTAGACCAACAAGCCAGTCAATGGTAGGTAGAAACATTTCTCCCGATATTTTAAACGAGTAAGTATGGAGTTCCTTGCATAGTCATCTCCATATAAAACTACCTTTTGGAATGTGCAACTAGAATCATTCTCTACTTATGGAAAAAATATTGCTCGATATTGTCGACTATTATCCACTGAATAATCTACACATTTCTTCTCTAAATTATCGACATCGATCTTAATTATTGACATTATCGTGCACAAAACAAATGAAATATTTTACGGTGGTCATGCCAACTCGTGTAGATATAATCTATCACACAGCATTTTCGTTGACGTCAATGTCAAAGTAAAGAAGACACGAGACATGTCATAGATGAAATAAAAAGGTCACGCAGATGTGACACCGTGTGTCTTTAATCCTGCGACGCTTGAAGGAGTGGGTTCACAGTCACTTGATACTCTTGTCTTGTAGCGACACAATCGTATCTGTTACAATACGTCATCGTGTTGTCAACCTAACTATTATAAATGGTTCGTAACACCTCCTCTCTCTGGTAGTAATTGCTATGATTTTGTGGCTGGGTCCTCCGTCTATGCAATTATGCAGATTCTAGGTTTGTTTGTGACGTATCCTGTTTTGTCTAACAGCTGATATTGTTTATGGTTTTCAAGTTTAATATAACAGGCCTGTTTTCCTCGAAAAGGTTAGGCACCTATTGCAAATTCCTACATTTCGCCAGGAATCTTTAAATCCCGGTATGATAGGGGCGGATACTGCCGTCAACTGAGTACCTACATATTTTTTTTATTAAAACATCCAAAGACAACTTAACAACACTTTGACTGACCTGGGAATTGAACCCAATAATAATATAATAATAAGCTCAAACTCAGCAAACGTGCAATACGTCATGGGCGATTATCACACTGCCCCGCATCACGCTGCTTGTTGCGTGTCTCTGAACTGAATTGAACGCGCGTGGATGCATTTTCTGTGTGTTGGACTGTGCGTGTTTTCCATACAAACGGAGATACTTACAAGCAACGGAAGAACACGCATCCACGCGCTACGCTGCATCATGCGGGGCAGTGTGTCAATCGCCAAAGTCATCAATCAAGGCAAGAGTGGATCATGTAATTATTTCATTCAGAAGCACTGACATTGTATTGACTCATCATTGATTCAAACGTTCATAGGGTGAGCGACCGTAGATTATATGTACATAATATGTACTTAAAGTGCCATTGAGTTTTGATTGTTTACTAATTATAAAAACAAAACTCTTAAATCTACGCGTACTGCCAGGTATGTTTCGACAGTATGTGTAGCCAAATCAGAGGCCCATGGGCGGCATAGACTCTGCCACTAGATAAGTTTATAAAGAAGACTAGGTACCTCACTGCAGAGCATATACCTATTAACCTAGATATCGCAGAGAGTATAAATCACCGCGTTGGCTCAAAGCTCTTCTTTGTGGCGTTTGTGGAAGATTGACACCACAATTTTGCAAATAACACGTAAGTACTTACGATATACCATCAAACGCTGGAGAAATTTTAGAACTTCATAGTGAAGAGTTTCGAGATAACAACAACAACTGACAACTGTCAGTCTAGCGGAGTGTCGAGTCGATGGTCGGCGCGGCTATATTGAACGTGAGAGAGATTTTGATCGTCAACGGTAAGCGCACCACGGTCCGAAGAATTGCTTTTTTTCTAAGTGATCTTCTGTCTTTTTATTACAAGAAGTAATTAAAACCGATAGACTAAGTGATTTCCTAACTACAGTGAATAGATTTCAGTAAAATTCTGTAAGCAAGATAAATTATGTGATAAATGACTTTTGATTGTGACTCAAGCGATTCATTGACGATTCCCCTACATTACCAGCTATTGAAGAAATGGCTGATTTTTATAATACATAATCCAACAAAGTTTAAAAACCATTTAACCCAACAATAAGCCCCAATACAAACAACAAAACAAAATCAATAACAAACACGAGCAACAACAAACAAAATCAGACAAACGAAATTCCTTTTCATTATATTAATGTAGATTAGATTCTCAAATTGCGAGAATTGTAATAAGGTCTCAATTTACATGGAACAAGGGCCAAAGTTCAGCTTATAAGGTGCCTCCCAATCTCCGGCCAGTCCTCGCTAAGTGTCATTACTGTATTTGAACGGAGGAAATATGGTTGAAGGAGCTCTTACAAAAGGTTCCTTTGTTTTTAGTTGGTGTTTTCAATTTTGATTTTAAAATGGTGCGAGTATTTTTAGGGCAATTTTGGGCTGTTGAAATTTTAAAATGTTGAGTACGCATGGCCGCTAATTTATTAGAATGGTATATTAATAAGCACAGGGACATAAATTTTCATGGAATACAAAAGTTTTTTAAAAACCCTAATTCAAAGCTTGCTTGCTTGCTTATTTAATAGACGATTCTTCTAAAACAATTAAAAATAAATAATGGCAGAGGTAATGTTGGAACAAAAATTATTCTACATAAGTATCTTCTCTTAAAATATATAAAAAACTCCTCTGAAACAAATTGACCGATTTAAATTTTAATAAATTTTGTGTGTAAATGACGATAAACGAATATTCATTTCTGTATAGGTTCATACAAACATTCTATACGTCATTTTGTAGCTAGAAGACGAGGTCGTATACCTAATTATTCAGCAGGTCTAAGAATAAGTCGTAGACTTTTTTTTAAAAGCTGATCATAGTTAGCCGAGCAGCTAGTATTATATCTATGAACGAAAAAAAAAACACCTACGTTTGGTAGTTCGGCCGTCCAGTTCCATTAAAGGTTCTCATGATTATGCAAAATAGTCCATTTTATTTACTTTTTAGTCATTTCAATACCTCGCGTCTCGAAATATATTTTGAAGCTGGCTTTTATATTTACTTGCAAACTTTATGCACTAGTAAAATGACAAGAAATGACTAGCAATGTGACTGGCATGTTGGTCTAGTAGTAAGTGACCCTGACTGCTATGCCGGAGGTAGTGGGTACGATTCCCACCCAGGACAAATGTTTGTGTGATGAGCACGATCATTTGTTCTGTGTCTGGGTGTAATTTATCTATAACATGTATGTATTTAGAAATATATAAGCATGTTTATCAGCTGTTTAGTACCCATAACACAAGCTCTCAAGCTTAACTTGGGACTAAATGGAGTTGTGCGAAAAGCAGTGAAATATTTATATTAAATAAACTGTACAAAGGCGGACTTAATGCTATATGGCCACATCTACCTTTTAATCTACCTCTTTTAGTAAATTTTCTTTGTCTCCCTTATTTAGGTACATATTTTAAAACGAAAACAAAACAACGTCGAGTTTGTGGAAATTCAGTAAAACCAATTTAGCCCTTAACAAATTTATGAAAGGCAATTTCCGTGAACCGGTGCCAATATACAATTATTACAATAAATAATTTTCTTGAAAATCCTATTTTATTAGGGAACGAACTTGTAAAACCAATGTTTTAACTGATGTGGCAACATGTTATGAAACCACATTAAGGGGTAAGCAAAGTTTCTATTATATAGTATCTTTATGTAACGGTCTACTGAAAAATGAGTGAGGATGTGGTAAGATAAATAAATAAACAAACATTAGACCGTAATTGCCGCGGTCGTCAAGGTTTTCGTTTTTATTATTGGATTGATGCTCCTTCTGCATTTTTTTTTATGAACATTTTATATAATATTATGATCTCTACGAGTAAAAATATCGTCGGTGGCGGTTGAATCTCTCAATATCTTCATTTTGAAATACAAAATTGTACATGAGAATAACAAAATGTGGTCGGAAATTATTTGTACGAGCCTTGAATTTAATTTCTTATGTTTTTACTTCATACATTATAAATTAAGTAAAATAAGTAGTTATATATCTCTCTGTATTTCAAAATACCGTTAGTCCTTCTTATGCGGTAGGTACTAGCTCTTCTTACTGTATAAAACATAACTTTTTAGTCAAAACAAGGTTCATGTGTATACGAGTAATGTGGGTTTTTACGACCAAGTAACCAAACAATCCATGGTTATGTACTTTTTAAGTGTATCCTAGACAAAATTAACACATAATTAATATATACCTAAGACTGAAATCACCAACCCCTTTAATTAATTGTGGTGATTAATGCTCTTAAGACTGAACGAGAAGTGGTTTTTCTTCTGTAACTAGTAGGTTTTGTTTACTACAATCTTTACACTTATAATTGTATTGTTTTCAAAGATCTATAGTTTTTAGAACATCAAGAGCATTCTGTGTCGAATATTTCAAAACACTTTAGTCCCAGCCGTCCGCCTACCAGCAACATACGTGTGTACTTTCGCAAATCATGCTGTCTAGCTGTTAAATGGTGCCAGAGAATTTGTAACCTCCTTACAAGAATACTCCTTTCTTGCGTAATAATTTCTCAGAGCACATAAGACTATCTATCTACTGTTATTTTCGTTCCCACATCACATCCTACCGGAATATTTAATCAACGGCTTACCTGGGTTGGTGTATAGTTTCCTTGGGCGGCGGCATAGGAGTGGGGATCCTGCGGCCGCCCTTCATCCCGCTGCCACTCATCTTGGCCTCGAAGGCTCGAAGCCCCGATTGTCCTTAGGCGGAACTGTGAGAAAAAAAAACATAATTCTTTAGGACACTCTAACGAATGAGGCAAGGGGTCCGTTGTATTGAAATCCTGTCGCGAAACGTGTTTTAGTTCTGTTCCCTTTATTATCAAGGCTTCCTTTGTGTTTCCGGGTTTTTATTTTGTCAATTAAATATGCTGTAATAAGGGACGGAGGCAAGGGAGTTGAGATAGGCTTTGTAAGGATTTTACTTAACTGGCGACTCGATTGTGGGAGATAATCAGAGGGATATAGTTTAAAGATTTTTGCTGTTTATTTTAATATCTGTAGTTTATAATTAATTATTATCTGTGTAGGTAATTTTCTTTTGCCAACTATTACCCTACAGATAAGGTTAAATGATTTGAGAACGAAATATCAACATTCATTCCTCCACGCATGCCCTTCTATTGAGATTAATTTCAATACCAGTATCTGTTGTAAGCATCTATTGTAGGTACCCTAAATCTATTGATAACGTCCCAAATTTCACTCACGTACCAAAATAAGTACACGAAGACATAGCGGTCCTACATCAATACCTAATATTAGTACAATAACGTCTATTTTCATATCTTCCACTATCGTTCGTCTAATTGTTCAGCGCGAGATGAATACTGAAAAGGACTGTTTTATAACAACCCTATTCGGTTGGTACAAGGTTGAGATTCCTATGGCAGATTTGGGTGTATTTTTGCAATGTCCTAGGATGCATCAGTCAAAGCTTGGCTGGAACGTTACCGGCATTGTGACGGCTCTCAAAGCCTTCCATTGGAGTCGTCAGGTTTGTTCCCAGTAACAAGAGTACGGAACCTAGATTCTACGCTGATAGGCAACGTTTTTGTATTCCCTGGCTTAGTTTTTCTGTTGGATAAGGATTGTTTTGTGTGTTTTTTGTCGATGGAAATGTTGATTTTGTTTTTGTTGTTTACTTTCTGCGATGTGTTTTAAATTACGCCAAATTATTGAGGGGTTATTTAATAAATGGGCATTTCTCTAATATTTGGAAATTCGTCCATATAAGACTGTCCTAAGCAAATTTAATCAAATGTTGAGAATTTTTGATAATAAAATTACGGACTTATTGCCCTTAATTTTTAAAATGAAGGGCAAAAATATATCTATCAGGTAAGCCGGTTTCCACATGATGTTTTCGTTAACCGTTTTTGAAGCCAGTCATAACTATACAATACACACATGAATCAAGAAAGCGTGCTTGTGTTCAAACTCAAGACCATGGCAGCCCTAACTTTGAATAAACTCACAGGTTTTTGAGTCATCAGTAAGATGAGAAATCGTACGTATAAGCCATAAAATAAGAATACAAAATTTCACTCACTCACATGTACAGTTTACAAGTCTATCAAAGTCCTATGTAGCTTCGTTGCGTTACAATTTAAATTTACTACAACCAGCTGCACATTTCCACATTGAATCGGAAATGTCCACTGCGTAACAAAGATTTAATGAGAGAATAGAAATAACAGGGCACGACTCACTATCTTTTTCATGTCGTTATTATAGGTAGTAGTCGACTTACGGAATATACCTACCTATATTAGATAACCATTTGTATTTTATGGAAGTTGAAGAATGAAAGAAAGAAAATACATTTATTTGGGACACGCACAGGAATTTTAACAGCGAAAACTAAATTTAAGACATTATATTTAACCAAAAGACCTGTGCGAGGTCAAAAAGGGTCAAAAAATATTTAAAGAAAAATCATTGAATACCGCAACGCTGGTATTCTGATGGGCCCGCTGTAATGCCATGAATACACTTACTACAAAATAAAGTATAATAAATTGTAAGATAAGTATTCCTTAAAATGCTCATTGAGTAGCTACATATTACCGTAAGATATTGCTGAAACTGAGAAAGATTAAGACAATAAAATACCTTAATGCGAGAAAGATGGAATTTTCAATTGCATGGTGAGTACCAACATCATATGTTCCAAGCGAGCGCGGGTAAAAACTTTGCATCGTTTTAATATAACGTCCTTTTAACGTTTTCTTATTGCGTCTGCACTTTACATGATTTTTATTAATAACGTTGAGAAATATTGAGATATCGTTGTCACGTTGCTTGTTCAAAAACTAAATTAAAATTGGAAAATAGTCAACTCTAACTGACAGCTTTTGAAAATGACAGATACTGACAGTGACAGATGACAACTAAGTTAGAGATGTCAAATTAGTGTTTTCCTTCAACTTCGCCATGTTTTTGGTCGATGCGTTTAAAATGTGAACTATTAATTTGTCATAATTTAATTGAAAGGTCTCGGAAACGTCCGTATTTTCCTTATTTTATAAGAGAAATAAAGATTAAAAGAGCCTTAATGAGCTCCAAAACTACTAAATTTGCCTTTTAATAAGCGACACGCCATAAACATTTTCTCGTAAACAAATGGATTACCTCTAATTTGGTATGTTTGGAAAACAACTCATTGATACATTCAATTACCAACATTGACATTTTGTATTAGACTATCAATTTCCAAAATTGAGTTAGCGCAGAGTAAACGATCAAAATGTGTGCTAATGATGTATAATAACAAGCCTCCGGCGTTTATGTGGCCGGAGTGCTGATGCAGTTAATATTTCCCTCTTCAAAAGTAAAACGTGTGGTAAAATGGCGATAAAGCTGTACACACCAACCCAAAACGGTTTTACTTTATATCAAATGTGCAGTGCTAACACTGTTCTATTTATAACTGTTGAAATTTTATTAATTCAAACGTCGATTTTGACATTAAATGCATGATCCAAGTTCATATTTCTGACAGTTTTATGTCGTACAAAGCATGTGGTCTATCATGAAATTATGTAGGTACCTTTCAGTCTGTAGGTAACTGGCCCACTGCAAGGAACCAATCTGCCTAAAGGCGATTTGGCGATTTCAGACCTAAATTATTTTAGTAGCCCCCATCTTTGATTTAAAATTGCGTATGAAAATGTAACCCAATTTGACGTATGGTTTCTAAAATGTCGAAAGGTCAAAAGCTTGTCTAATTCAAAGTTTGTTTTCACTGTTCCAAGTTTTCGTGATATCGTCTTCTGTAGAAATAATTTTCTACAACTGTGGATTTAGATATAATCAGACAGAGAACTTGATTACGGAGCAGTCTTGCGTTTCTGAGCTCTATGACTAAGTATAAGAGTCTTTACGAGTCAGCTAAAAGAAATTATTCCCTTACTTGAGTTATTCTCTCTGAGAAGCAATCTAGATACACACAGCCTAGCAATAATAAACAATTATTACAGATAAGACTGCTCAGGAGGTAAGTTGTTTTGTTTTTGTTTTTTTTTGTTACCGTCTCAGCAACAATACTAAGAAGTCGATTCAGTAAGTCACCAAATAAAAACTTGAGCGAAATGAACTGAGCGTGTCATTAGTTTAATATACCATCACGCCTGTAATCCCCGAATGGCTAAGCAGAGGTGTACCTGGTAGTACACCCACATTTCGCCAGTTATGTTTAAGTCCCATGTAATAGGGGGCGAACCTGTTGCCACCAATCGGGCACGGGATCAAGACTTCGGGCTGCTACTGAGAAATTCCAGATGGAAAAACTCAATAACACTTTGCCCGACCTGGGGATCGAACCCGGGACCTCGTGCTCAGCAGTAGCGTTTGCGACCACTAGACCAACAAGGCAGTCATTAGACCAACGAGGCAGTTCACAAGGCAGCATTAGTATGACATCTTCGCTTTGACTTCGCCTTTCGACGCCAGCACATCTACCTACCCCACTACTTTGACAAATACAAAGTACAAGTCGTTTGTTGTTATTCGTGTGGCAAAGTCTTGATTACGTATCGCCCTATTTGTTGAAGACAGGTTGGCGATTTCAGATTTATTTTAATGATGCCTAACAGTGCTGTAAAAACCACTTAACGAATCATAGTTAGTAAGTAGTTTTCATGAATTTGCGCGATCAATTTGTTTATTAATTACCAATGCTGTTTAAACTGTTCTTCTATCAGACAGACGTGTTGCTGGGGAGTCTGTTCTGCCACTTCTTCTTCCTAGCAAAAACATTAGGAAGTGGCGAAGGGGGGGGGGGGGGCGTTTTGGGGGACTTTCTTTTGTAATTTTTGACGTTCAAAAAGTGCTGATCCTCAGCCTAATTTGAATAAATGACTTTTGATTTTGAATCAATTTTTACATTCCACAAGCGTGTTCAAACGAATAAACTCTTCAGCTTTTTATGTCATCATGTTTTTCAGTCAAGCAGGGCTATAAATTAACCTTGACAGTTTATTAAATAGTGATGATCATTGGGCAAAGTATACAACGATTAATACTGTCATACAGCTAGTTTCGTATTGGCAATCATCAGTGTGTATCTAGGATGCACTCGCAGAGTTGTAACGATGCGGTACACAGTACCCCCCCCCCCCCCCCGAATAGTCACCGTAACTTGAAGTCCACGTTAAGTATATTACCAATTTTTTGAAGATTCTCAGTTGTCATAAAAGTAAAAAAAAAGAAAAAAAAAAGCAATAGCAAATATATAAGTATATTTATCAGCTGTTTAGTTACCCATAACTCAAGCTCTTAGCTTATCTTTGGACTAAATGGCGTTGTGTGAAAGACGTGGAATATTTATTTATTAATCAAAGTTCGATTTGCAACTGGACGCCTGCACCAGTTGGTCACTGGTAATTAAAAAGATAGCGAATACTCATGCTGGTTCAATGTAAATACTTATCTAGTAGTATATAATCTCTTATTTATAAAACTCCAGACGAAATATCCACAAGACGTTTCAGACTTTAAATGTACGGTACATCAAAACAAGAGAGTCTTTATTCAGTGCTCATTCAGCAAGTATGAAAAGATGAAAACGCAGCAGATGTTATCACCGCCATCTAAACGGCGCTCTGGCTGACTGACCGACTTCTTAACGTGAGTGCAAACATAGAAAAGGAAACAAGAAAAAATGCTGGAAAATATTTTTTAAAGAATTATGAAACGTTTTCTGAAGAAAAATGTTTGAATACTGACATGGCATTTTGAATTTTGAACTATTTACTACCTCGCGCTTACGTGAAAAGCTGCCTGAGGTAGCTGCGCGATGCGGGAGGGGTGACATGTCACGTAACAAAGCTGTTTACGTGTCATCACGTGTATTATCATCATCATCATCAGCGCTGTTGGTCTCTGCTATGCCAGAGGTCGTGGGTTCGATTCCCACCCAGGACAAATGTTCGTGTGATGAGCACGATCATTTGTTCGGTGTATGGGTGTAATTTATCTATAAATGTAGGTATGTACTAGCAGACGTCCCGCGGTTTCACCCGCGTAGGTCCCGTTCCCGTGGGTAATCCTTCCATACCGTTTTCGGCTACTGCGACCGTTTCTTCCTTACTGGCGTCTATCATGGGCTCTCATGTGGCTAGCAAAACCACCTTTATTTACAAACATTCTTGCACAGAGTGGGTACAGGGATGAAAAGTAGCTTATGTGTTAAACCAGAGCGAACTCCATACCAAGTTTTATTAAAACCCATTCAGTCATTCGTTTTTACGTGAAAGAGTAACAAACATCTTTCTATCCATCCATCCATCCATCTATCCTTACTCACAAACTTTCGAGTTTATAATATTAGTAGGGTTTATAAATATAAAAGTGTGTTTATCAGCTGTTTAGTACCGATAACACAAGCTTATCTTGGGACTATATGCCGTTGTGTCACAAGTTGTGAAATATTTATTACTTATCTATTATCAGCCTACAGTTGTCCACGAGCACCACAGCGCCGTCTTCAGCACGCCGATTCCAGCATCTGCCGGCAGTCTTCCGCAGATTCGTCATCCCACCTAACCGGAGGGCGTTCTACACTACGTCTGCCAGGTCGCAGTCTTCACTCATGAACACGTTTACCCTAGCGGTAGTCGGTTCTTCGCAAGATATGGCTGGCTCACTGCCACGTCATTAAGTTTATAGTGACACAGTTCTGTTACCGACCACTGGCACCTCCCGAGTCAAACGCTACGCGTGTACGAGTACCTCTACTACTTAACTGCTTTGTTGGTCTACTGTTCGTAAGCGCTACTGATGAGCATGACCTCTTCTGTCCCATCCCCGGATCGAGCATATCATTGATGAGTTTTAGGTACCATGCGGTATTTCTCAGTAGTAGCACAGAGTCCAGAATTGTACCCGATTGATGATAATAGCCTTGCATACGGCGCAAGGCTATTATCATCAATCGGGTACAATTCTTCATAGAACTTGAATATATCTGGCGAAATGAGGGTGTAGGTACCCACCTACTACGGGTACACTTTTGCCAACCCTTCGGAAATTACAGTCGTAATGTTATGATACCGAAAGAGAAAAATTTATATCGCTACCCTGCTGAAACGGTCGCATTTCAACCATATATAATTAAGCTTGGATTAACATTACAATATTTAATAATAGGAGATTTAAATGCAGAAGGGTCTTGTGGGTCTAATTCTTTCAAGTTGTCCGACCTTTAATCCAGTTTTATTTTCAAAAAAATGTATTTTCTATTAGGATACAATGCTGATAGGTACTGCGTGCCGTAAGACGCAACCTTGGAAGGCCTCCCACAAGGTGGTCCGATGACTTGGTGAGAGTCGTGGGAATCCGATGGATGAGAAACGCACAGGACCCGTAGTTGTGGCGACACTTGGGGGAGGCCTATGTTCAGCAGTGGACGTCTTTCGACTGAAATGAAGATGATGATGATAATGCCAACTAGGTATTGTTATTGTAATTGAGAAACCATTTTTTATTTTTATTGTAAATGTGAGTATTAGAACTATAATAATAATAAAGTATCTAGTTTCGGAAGTCGGAGGCTAATAGGGGATAAACAAAGCCACCAACGGCACAAACTTCCGAAGCTAGAGTTATTTTTCATGTTTTAGTGTTTTTCATGAAATCATCCGCGAAAGCTTCATGATCCCTAACACATTGGTCTTGTGTACCCGAAGCATTTTTCCCAAACTTGGGCGTACAGCGAAACAGGATAAATATGAAAATAAACACTTCTTCTTTACGTGTGGTTAGGAGTATCCTATCAAAGTTTCAATGCAGTATCTGACTTGTCTTTCACGGAAACCGATTTCCTCATACTGTTTTTCTTCACCGTTTTCGAAACAAGTGAAAAATAATTTCAACACAACAAGCCTGTACTTAACTCACCATAATATTTAAATTCCCTTCAGTGTTCATTAAAACTAAAGAGCTGTTGGTTGTTACCTCATAATTATGACACTGTTGCTCCTAACAATTACTTTAATCACTGTTAAAATGACACCGAGGTAAACGTGACTTGGCATAGCTGTGCCTATTTCTATCATTTAAATAATTAATAGAGTTGCTCCGTGAATACGTAATTAAGATGGGACATGAGCCGAATTTAATTATTACCTTCTTATCTAGGCATGCCGTTTAGAAAGGTAACTCCTTAAACCTGAACGAACAGGGCTGTTGCTTATCCATCACAAACAAAATTTTCGTCCGAAAAAGTGTGTCCTGCTGGATACAAGTCTATGAGTTTTTTGTAGTACGCTCCGCTGCCGCTCCAATATTCATATATTATTCTAGATGGCGTTACTGAGACATGGGATCAAAGTTTTTCTATGACATTTCCTTGACATGCCCGCTCTATAGTATTTTAAATCTCTTTGGTTAATATAGACGAAGTATAGACTATAAAAAACCAAGTTTAGTTTTGATGCAGCTTGGTAGGTACGGGATTCCATATATCCATGAGTCCTTTTACATTTGTATTGATATTCTAAACGGTTTGTCAAAAAGTTCCGTGTTCGCGTCATGAATTGTATCTGTTAGCTAATGAAACTCTATCTATATTGTAATTTGTGGTAAGATAATATTTCACAACTTTTCACACAACACCATTTAGTCCCAAGTTAAGCTTGAGAGCTTGTGTTATGGGTACTAAACAGCTGATAAACATACTTATATATTTCTCAATACATACATATTATACATAACTTACACCCAGACACAGACCAAATTATCGTGCTCATCACACAAACATTTGTCCTGGGTGGAAATCGAACCCACGACCCCCGGCATAGCAGTCAGGATCACTAACTACTAGACCAACAGGCCAGTCAAAATAATAAAAATCTATTCTATTCTATTCTATGAGATATTCAAGGTCACAAAAATCAGTTTTTCACACATGTATATCGAATAAACTATATTTTATGTTATCTAAAATAAATCATATTTATTTCAGACTAGCTACTGCCCGCATCGTCGTCTGCGTGAAGGCTCTACAGCATTAAAAATACCTAAGATGCCAGTGTCGCTATAGCATTATAAGTAAACAACTTTTAATATAGCATTAAAATATAAGTTATATGAAGAGGGTTATATGAGAATCCTGTTGAGTTCAGTCATACGATGTGACTGACGGAAATAGAGAAAATAGTGCTGGAATACATTCCAGGATACAAAAGAGAAAAATACGTACAAAGGTACCTTACAACACTTCCCTATTAACTACGTTGGTAGTTATGCTACCAGGAGCCAAAATGTAAAAAAAGTCAGGACTGGTGGCGCGGGAGCAAGCGACGTAAAGGTGCCCGAGTGAGAAGTAACTCGTCGTGAGGTCTACACCCGCAGGTCTATCTGCTCCTGCGACTTATTGATGGTCATCACTAAGCAAACACTCACGGGGAACTGTACGCGCTCGAACTGGAACGGGAAGCTATGAAGTACAAGGGGAATGAGTGGTATAAATACTGCCTCGCCGACGCCACAACCCGTAAAAATTTCCACCTCAATTGTGTCTGTGGAACGAGATGACTTTAAGGTGGGTCCCGTTACACAAATTTGGAGGAGATTTGTTCCTAAAAAGCATAATCGGGACGCCGACCTTCAGCTTGATGGTATGCGCTGGAAGTCCACTTGCTGACAGGGAGTTCAAAAATTCCACGGGATAATGTGTGGCGTCATCTTGCACGACGACAGTGCTTATCGACGTGTAGACCACTTCCCCGCAATTTCCGAGAGAATGCATTCGTAAATTGCTGCAGCCTGATCATTTTTGGGCGGCAAAATGGCCCTCTCACACCAATTCTGCTGATACGGTATACGCTGATGTCCCTGTATACACAGCGAATGAGTTCTTCTAAGCTGGATACCACTCTAGCGAGAGAATCTGGAAGCACCACCTGACCACCTCTCTCTTCTGGTAGAGTGCCTTCGCTAAGACTTAGAAAAACATCGGAGAATTTTTGAGCGCGTGCAATGCCGCCGAGCCGAGCTCTCATATTAATGGTCAAGCGCAGCGTACGAACTCGGTACCACAACGAAGATCGTTTCAACGAAGCATTCACCTTGTCAGCCCTCGATCCTCGCGTCACTACGGGAAGCGTTTGCCTGAAATCGCCACTGAACAGAACTGTGACACCACCCATCAAATGTTCGTTTCTGCGGATGTCCTGCAGGGTTCTGTCCACGGCCTCAACTGCCTTCCTTTTGGCCACCGTACACTCATCCCATATGATACGATCCGATATCTGCTCAAGATTTTGAGGGTTTTGTTGGAACCAGAATTAGTCAAAACGAACTATACAATACAACCAGATACAACATTTATGAAAATGCACATTACCATCTATGAATTATAAACATAACTAACTACTAACCTCGCCAACATGATCAAATTTAATTAATTTCCAAAAAGTGTTAACATGTTACTTGATTTGATTTTTATGAAAACTCAATAGATGGCGCTGTTTCATAATTGTCTTTATACTACTTACATTCATTAAACTATGTTTCTCTGCCAAAGTTACTTAAATGGCGTAGTTTTTATAGTGTAAAGCTAGATAATGGCTTGGCTTACTCAAAAACAACATTTAAATATGCGTCCTTAGATTACACGCTGTCACAGAATGCGTAAGAAGAATAAAGATTCGCAGCTCCTCGCCCATAGGTGATAGCGTGATGATAAGTGGCCTACCTCTTAGTAATATTCATGCAAAATTTGAAGTAAATCCATGCAGTACTTTTTGAGTTTACTCCGGACATACATACAGACAGACAGACAAAAATTCTAAAAAGTCTTTTTTTGTCACCAGTTACGTTTTTCTAACCACCACTTATTTTTTCTCGAAAATTCTCAATGTACAGTTTTTTTTACGTTACTGTTTTATTATATGTAAAGATAACATAAATAAATAAAATAAATATTATTTTTAATGTTTTGACAACATTAAAAATAATATTTGTATAATTAAATAAAAAACTAAAATCGAAATTAATACAATTTATTCTTTTAATATGGTATTCGAGTAAATAATAAAAGTTATACAATGAAAGAAGAGGCGTTTGCAATCACAAGATTAACATGTCAGTTAAAAAATACCATTTAGAAGTTAACGCTAACATTAGGTTCACAACTCGATATCTTGAATTCTTCACCTAGATCCGAAAGGCATTCGTAAATCGTACATGCACCTTCTGTCTTCACTCCCACTCTCCCGCAATTACCGTTTACTGCCTAAAAAAATATTTATAATAATTTTTTATTTTATTTCACACTTCGTTTGCGACATCGGAATTATTACTTAACTACCTATACTATTTTTTAAATTGGATTTTTTCTTAATTTCTGTAAGTTGGTTTTTTACCAAAGATTCAATACCTATAGACCGCACATCACGAACAAAATTTTCGTCCGAAACAGTGTGTCCTGCTGGATACAAGTATATGAGTTTTTTGTAGTACGCTCCGCTGCCGCTCCAATATTCATATGTTATTCTAGATGGCGTTACTGAGACATGGGATCAAAGTTTTTCTATGACATTTCCTTGACATGCCCGCTCTATAGTAGGTATTTTAAATCTCTTTGGTTTTTACAAATGGTTTTTTACTTACTCTAATTTTTAAACATGGTATCTTTAATTTGAATTGGTGAGCACAACTTGAGGGTGCGCTTTGAGGAATACCCCAAAAAAAATATTGAAATTTACAGTATTACCTCAAGGCATAATGATTGTCCACCCTGTATATTCGCGCAAAGTGTGAAAAAGCCAAGAAGTTATATTATTTGAACTACCTACTATTAAAAAATAAAAAAGTAATTCGATTTAGTTATAGTCTATGTACAGAAAATCTTTCTAATGTAACTCAAATAAGTGACATGTGAATACTTTTGGATTGTAAACTACATTTTGTTTTACACATAGATAAGATTACCTCCAAGGCATACCTAATGTATGAGCCTTGTCATGAGAGCTATTACTGATTTTAAACGCCCAGCTACGTACTTGCAACTGTTAAAGTACTTGGTTCGCCTACATCTAAAATACGGATGTATAATATGGGACTCCTACTACGATAAATATGTTAAAGCGATTGAAAGTGTTCAACGTAAATATATTAGAGTTATGCAGTATAAATGTCATCTTGTACCCTTGTCTTACGTGGAGTCAGTGATGAAGTTAAAACTTTTCTCAACGACTACAAGCCGTACACATGCTGGTGAGCGAGTTCCACTCCGTACTAGTCAAAATTTATAACAAGCACTTTAGTCATTTAGATATCAAAGCATTTTCAAGAAAAAAAATATCAATAGTTTGTGTAATAGTCAAAAACAACATTAATTGTGATTAAAAAAAGAGATGTACCTAATTTAAGATAATTAGTATTAAATTGTTACTCTTGTACTCACTCATCTAATTGATAATGTGCACAAGTAATCTGTGGAAACGTTGTTGATTGTACATTTACCCATAATGTTAATATTTCTTATTGTAAAACATACTGCAGTTTGTTTGTTTTTCCCAAATAAAATAAAATAAAAATTATTATAATATTCTGAATTATATTTCCGCTATTTATCATCCAGCACTATAAGATCCCTATTAAAATATGTAACAAAGGTGGAAACTACTGTTTAACTGTTTCTAAAGTTGTGACAATCTAAGAAATACGAAATGACAGCTCTAAAAATATAATGAGCAATGAGAGAAAAATAAATCAGTTGCTATTAAATTCGATTCTTGAGAGACATCGATTTGTACTAATCAAGAATCGTCAACTAAATATTATATTTAAATTGGTAAAAAAGGTTTTATGAGAAATTTCGCTTTATTACGCGCTTGAATTTAAAATAAATAAAATGTAAATAAATATTCCACAACTTTTCACACAACGCCATCTAGTCCCAAGCTAAGCTAAGAGCTTGTGTTATGGGTACTAAACAGCTGATAAACATACTTTTATGTATACGTACGTTTATCAATAATATGTATGTATTTAGAAATATATAAGTATGTTTATCAGCTGTTTAGTACCCATAACACAAGCTCTCAAGCTTAACTTGGGACTAAATGGCGTTGTGTGAAAAGTTGTGGAATATTTATTTTATGTATATTTCTGAATACATACATATTAAAGATAAATTACACCCAGACACAGAACAAATGATCATGCTCATCACACAATCATTTGCACGGGGTGGGAATCCACCACGACCCACGACCTACGGCATAGCAGTCAGGGTCACTAACTACTAAACCAACGGGCCAGTCAAAATCAAAATCAAAATCAAAAGTCATTTATTCAAATTAGGCTGAGGATCAGCACTTTTTGAACGTCGAAATTACAGAAGACAGTCCCCCAAAAAGCCCACCCTTCGCCACTTCCTAGTGTTTTTGCTGGGAAGAAGAAGTGGCGGAACAAACTCCCCAGCAACACATCTGTCTGATAAGTTAGAAGAACTTGAATTTACACAGTACAATTAGTTATAATTACAAAATAATTAAAATTAGTTATTCACTACATGTTAGCTAGCACACTCAACATACAGAATACCAGTAATATATATAGCTACCGACAATAAAACTAACTTAACTCAAGCAAAAACAACTGACTAATAAGAATCCTCCAGGTAAAGAGGGTGTGCCAGCTTGCATGTGCAGAGTTGGATTAAATCTATAGATCTGCAGAACAAAATGTAACAAAATGATAAACTAGAACTGTGGAAGTTAAATAAAACAAAAAAAAAACAGGTAATAGTTAAAACAATAGCAAAACCAGGCCAGCAAGACGACCAGTTACCACAAGCAGCACCCGTTCACAAGCATAACGCAAAGATCAGCCATTACCCCCCTCGCCATATTAGAGGGAAGGTGGTAACCTGACCCTCGACGCTACCACAAGCAGTAACATCTGAGGGAGCATGACGAACTTGCTACCGGTTATTTAAGTAAAAATTAACCAATAAATAGGAGTCTCTAGTTCACCACATAATGCAAATACATCTCATTTAATACAATGTACTGAGAAGATTATGTCAACAAAAAAAATATAATAAAAATGAAAATGAAGAGTGAGAGTGAGTCAAAATATGTATTATTGATAATATAATATAATTATATTGTTGATGGTGCTGCTCGCCAGTTCGGTTAGCTTGAACATTGCTTGACGATAATACGAATTAATTATACATTATATTTTTGACATGTATCTCATTTTTATGTGATGGTTGTAACAGTAAAGATTTTAAAGAAAATCTGTTTAATTCGCCTTTTAACGGTCACAATACTGTAAGTAACATTCTATCAACGTCTTGTCGGAATATTAATTAGTCAGGCTCCGCGTTATTTTAATTGTCATTTTATATTATTATTTGTAATTTCAATTGACATTTTGTGTTCGTAATTTTAATTTGCCCATTTGTATTTGGAATTCTAATTGGCTTTTGTATTTTAATTTGTATGTCAGTAGGGAAAACACATAGCAAGAACCTTTACTACCCACAAGATCCATAATAATGATACCTATGTCTAACAAATAAATAAATGGGGACTGGCCTATTGGTCTTGTAGTTAGTGACCCTGACTGCTATGCCGGAGGTCGTGGGTTCGATTCCCACCCAGGACAAATGTTTGTGTGATGAGCACGATCATTTATTCTGTATCTGGGTGTAATTTATCTACAATATGTATGTATTTAGAAATATATAAGTATGTTTATCAGCTGTTTAGTACCCATAACACAAGCTCTCAAGCTTAACTTAGGACTAAAAGGCGTTGTGCGAAAAGTTGTGGAATATTTATTTATTTTATTTATTTAAATAAATGATTATGATTATGATAATGAAACCGTTGTCCGCAAACAATGGTAATTTAATTGTGTTTGGATTGCGGTAATTGACGAGTTAATCAGGGATGAACACGTGTTTATAATTGCATATTTATGAATTTTCAATAAGTATAAAGCTAAACTTATCGCTTACTACCACTTACTCGTCGTGATAGGGTATGGGTGTCAGTGTCACATTAAATAATTAGGATTATGAGTTTGTTTTTTTTTAGAACCTACATACAAAGTTATCGCGCGCGACACAAAACAGAAAGATCAAATCGTAAGTACTTCTTAGATTGTCCTGAATAGGACTTTTTTTCTTGTTAGTTTATTTTTAAAAGAGATTCAGAACGGTAATAATAAAAGGTGAAATAGTGCTCAAACGCGAGCCTATATTTTATTTGTAACTGATTTAATATTTTCTTAGCTCATTGGTGGCTGGCGCAGCCCAAACAACAATTATGCCTATGATGAAAAGGGCCAGGATCACTGATGAACGCGCCATTTTCATTAATTTAAATAATATTACTATTTTTCACAGTATAGCCTAGTTGGTACCGCTGAAGCCAGTAAAGTTATGTAGAGCATCACATATGATCCTTGTTTAAATACCTACCTGCGACAAACAATCACGTGTTCAACTCATGGCAACAGGTTTTCTATTCGCTGTATTATCAATTTTCCACAGGGCGGCAATTTTCGTCTGTAGGTAATTCTTTGTATTCGTACTACTTACTTGGTGAATTTATTACATTTGAAAGTATATATTAACTTCAAGGCCAGCGTTCCAGTGTTCTTTTCGTTGTTTGTCAAACTGAGCTCATTGTTAGAATGTACCCGTATCTAAAGAAGGGCATTGTCTTGTTTTCTATAAAATCATTTGTGCTAATATTGTTTTCCATCGACCCCGGTTATAATATTAACTCGCACTGTTATCTATATTAATATTATAAAGAGGTAAAGTTTGTTTGTTTGTTTGTTTGTAAGTTTGTATGTTTGTAAGTTTGTAAGTTTCTATGTAGGGGGTAATCTTCTGAACTAATGATCCAAATAAAAAAAATATTGCACTGGTGGAAAGCTACACTATTCCCGGATGACATAGTCGCTTTTTATCCCCGTATTCCTACGGGAACGGGAACTACGCGGGTGAAACCGCGTGACGTCTGCTAGTCGTTTATAACACTTGTCATATCAACTTATTAGTCGTAACTTATCATAATCGATACATGACATTGGCAAAATCGAAACGGCTACGTTAGGTTATAAAACTGTAACCATACATCTCCTCTTTTGTAAAATCAAAACGGCTTGGTTAGGTTAGGAACTGTGACTGCGCTGTGGCCGCCGAGCGCCAATCTATTCTGTTGTAAAGCAAGCATGCATGATTGAATGTCTTTATTTTGAGGTTCCCTTGTGAATCAACTTTAGCAGGAAGACTCAGCTCTACCGCCTATGCTGTTAAGAAAAGTTAGACAATACACTAATGTTGACACAGTTCAGTTGGTCTACTTTAGTTATTTCCACAGTGTTATATCTTATGGTATGCTGTTATGGGGAAAAGCTGCAGCCATCCAAAGCATATTTGTGTTTAAAAAACGAGCAGTACGTACAATTTATCAGTTAGGTTTCAGGGACTCCTAAGAACTTTTTAAAGAGATTGGAATACTCACAACCCAATGCCAACATACGTAAGGCAAAATATACATATTATGTACACCAAAACCAGAGACATCCACAATTTTAATACCAGAAATAAGCACAAAATATATGCACCTTACCACCGTCTTCATAAGAAATTTAAACCGTATACTCAGGTCTATGATCTCATGAAGTTGTGAAAAATCAAACTACTAAGTTTACGTATAAAAAATATGGTCAAATATTTAGCCAAAACGCTTATATGTCGACACTTTCAAGAGAATCAAAATTCTTAGGGTACTTCCCGTTGACCTAGAACTATGAAATACGGCAAGTAACATCCTTGTAAACCACAAGTAGAAGAAAAAACCTCAAAACTATACATTTGTATAGACGACAGCACGTCAAGATACCCCAATATGTCAAATTTCTTTGATCGTTTTTCAACTTTATGTCAAACAGAATAAGGTTCATATTCAATTGGGAAAATTTGACACATTGGGGTAACTTGATGTGCTGGCGTCTGTACATACATACATAAGGTAGGTAGGCAGAACAAGACTAGTGCGGATTGGAGTCGCCCACTGGGGGTCTGTACCCTAAGTACAGACCCCCAGTGGGTCATTATACACCACTATTTTTGATTAGTTCAAAAAAATGGCTGTATACATTATACGTAGATACATGTTACTGATCATATTTGCGAAGTGTTTTTTTTTTAAGTCGGTTTTATTTTTTGCAAAAAACATTTTTATTTTTCCATTTTTAGTTGTTTCCATACCAATATTTGCCATGAATTTATTTTATATTGTTAATTGTTAACAATACATGTCAGGATAATAGGGTTATCCACTTATCCCTAATATATGTAAATTAACATACCTATCTTTCGAAATCTCGGTATATTGTACACATCTGCGTACCCCTCAGACATACAGGCGTGATGATACGTCATGATGTTGTATGAACAATAAACATCCAAGCGATTTCAGCAATCACGACAAATTTGCCGTCTATTTTTGAAGAGTTCCGTTGTATATCTCCGACGATCAGCACTAGATCTTCATCAAATTAAAATGGGACCACCTCAGGAGTCTACTCTTTCAAATAAAAAAAGAATTTTGAGAATCGGTCCACAAATGGGGGAGAAATCAGGTAACTAAAGTTATAAGGACTTATTCATCGTGGACGTAGTCGCGGGCAGCAGTTAGTGTAATAAAACATTGATTTGTCATGAACTCAAAACCTGATATCATGAGTCCAGCACATATCATTATGTGTGAGGTATATAAACTACGATCATAATGTGATATTTCACATAACTTTGAGCAACAACGGTACCAGCAAGCCTTTACTGTGTTTTTTTTTAATATTCATTGTTAATTATTTAAAATAAAGAAAATGGCGCGTTCAACAGTGATCCTGGCCCTTTTCATCATAGGCAACATTGTTGTTTGGGCTGCGCCAGCCACCGATGAGGTAAGAAATTAAATAAATCAGTTAAAACATCAAATAAAGGCTCGCGTTTGAACACTATTTCACTTTTTATTTTTGGCTTTCTTAATCTCTTTTAAAAATGTATTTCTAAACTGAAAAGAAAAAAAACAAATTCAGGACAATCTATGGAGTATGATTTGACGTTTCACTTTTGTGTCGCGCCGATAACCTTGTATGCCTACATACAAGGATTAAAGATTTTTTGGACTATTCCACAAAGCGCATCTAAATTATTCCTCAAAGCGCAACTATAAGCTGTGCTCACCAATTAAAATTAAAATTATTATATTTATATTCCTTAAAGCGCAACCATATTTAAAAATTAGAGTAATCAAAACCATTTGTAAAAACCAACTTACAGAAATTAAGAAAAAAATCAATTTAAAAATAGTACCTACACTTATTAGAAATTATTCCGTTGTCGCGAATAAAATGTAAAGTGTAAACTAAAATAAAAAAATATTATAAATTTTTTTTTAGGCAGGAACCGATCATTGCGGGCAAGATAAAGACGCAGTATTAACAAAAGTGAAGAAAGAAGGTGAATGTACGATTTACGAATGCCTTTCAGATCTAGGTGTAGAATACAAGATATCGAGTTGTGAACCTAATGTTAAAGTTTACTTCTAAATGGTATTTTTTAACTGACACGTTAATCTTGTGATTGCAAACGCCTCTTCTTTCATTGTATAACTTTTATTATTTACTCGAATACCATATTAAAAGAATAAATTGTTAATTTCGATTTTAGTTTTTTATTTAATTATACTAATATTATTTTTAATGTTTTAACTTTTATTTTATTTATTTTATTTTTTAAAATATAGTTTATTCGATATACATGTGTGAAAAACTGATTTTTGTGACCTTGAATATCACATAGAATAGAATAGAAAAAAATATAAATATAGAATATTTTTATTATCTCACCACAAATTACAATATAGAGTTTCATTAGCCAACAGATACAATTCATGACGCGAACACGAAACTTTTGGACCGTTTAGAATATCAATACAAAGGTCCATACAAATATAAAATTTTCAAATTTATTGATCGTTTTTCAACTTTACGCTAAACATAATAAGGTTCATATTCAATTAGGAAAATTTGACACATTGTGGTAACTTAATGTGCTGGCGTCTGTACAGCTTATTATTTCCTTTAAATCCCTTATGTAACTGGGCTAGTATTAATACAGGTTTTATTATTATTTTTCAATTCTTATTCTTCTTCGTGTCGTACATAATAATCTACTATATAAAAATAAGTCGGGTTTTCCTTCCTGACGCTATAACTCCAGAACGCACGAACCGATTTCCACGGTTTTGCATTCGTTGGAAAGGTCTCGGGCTCCGTGAAGTTTATAGCTAAGAAAATTCAGGAAAAATAACATTAAATTACATTATTAGAGCTAACATACTAATCAAAATAAATTAAATTACATAAATCAGATGCAACCTTCATAGTCACTATGAAAAACTAAGACACAAAATTAGAGAAAAGTAAATGACAGATTGACAACTGACATAATGTCAGGCAAAAAGTAAATATTGAAAATTATTAAATTTAATATTTTATTTCAGCAAAATCATAGTCTTACAATCGAATAAGTCTACTATATAAAAATAAGTCGGGTTTACGGTATTGTGTTCACTGTGAAATTGTGAAAAAAAAGTAAAAAAAAATAAGATATTCGTTTCCTAACATTTCAATTGGAAACCATCAAATCAATCACGTGTATTGAATTTATTTTTTATTGAATTTCAACAGCAGGCATTTGTCTTTAAGGTGGTAAGTTGGACTGTGTAAATTATGTGGATAAATTCAGCACTCTGTCCATAGTCCAAAATGCCTAGAGGACGACAAGCGAACATCGGCCGCCGCACAAGACATGCAAGCCAGCAACAAGTGTATTCACAGAACTTAAGCGATGAAAGACAAAATATAGGTAAAATGCCCGATTGAGACTACGCGTGAGCACACGAAGATCATTGGCGTCATACAATCGCTTGGCATTCCAATATGATCCCACTGCTAACTACAGATATCAAATATATTCTCGAGTAACTTTATTATTTATTAATAACTAATATTATTGAATATAATTAATTATTGATAACTAATAATCTATAATATATAAATGAATCGCAAAATGTGTTGGTAAGCGCATAACTCAACAACAACGCCTGGACCAATTTGGCCAATTCTTTTTTTTAAATCTTCGTTAAAGTTCAAAGATGGTTTTGACGGCGAGAAAAATTGTCGAATAATTGCCGGAAAAAACCTAAAAATAGCCCTTTTCTTTTTCCCATATAAACATTTTCTAACTAAAATGAGCTTTATTGCTAAGTTCATATTGAATTACAAGCACTCACTGTTGTTTAAACAAAGTAGGTATGGTCCTAACGTCAAAGAGTCAATTTGCACATTAAAAGATAATTATACAGAGCAATCATAACCAATTTGATGGTGAAATGATTTTATTAGCAGGAGATTTTCGTCAAACATTGCCAGTGATTCCCGATCAACACCAGCTGATGAACTCAATGCATGTCTAAAGTCCTCCAATTGTGGAAACATGTCAAAGTACTTCATTTAAGCAAGAATATGCATGTCGAATTGCAAAATTACCAATCTGGGAACATATTCTCTAAACAACTCATTGACATTGGTAGTCCTATAGACATGTTGACTGGCTGCATTAACATTCCTCAATGTTTTTGTCAGTAAACTCGATCAAAAGATGAACTTATTCAGAAGATGTTTTCAGATATTTCTCAAAATTACAGGAACCATGATTGGTTGAGCGAACGAGCTATATTGGCTGCAAAAGACATGTAAATGAATTAAATTTAAAAATACAAGAACAAATTACAGACGAATCGAGGATATACATATAAATCAGTTGATTCGGCTATTAACCAAGATTTTGTAGTGAACTATCCACCAGAATTTTTAAGCTCGCTGGATTTGCCAGGATTGCCACCTCACAATCTTCAATTAAAGGTAGGATCGGTAGTTATAATGTTAAAAAAAACCAACCAACCGCGTCTTTGCAACGGCACACCGTTAGCGATAAAAAAAAATCTTAACAACGTGATAGAAGCAACTATACTGAAAGGAAAGTATAAAGGACAAGACGTTCTCATACCGCGCATCTCAATGATTCCGAATGATGTGCCGTTTGACTTTAAAACGACTACAGTTTCGAGTTCGGCTTGCTTTTGCTATGACCATAAACAAGTCCCAGGGGCAGTCATTAAGTGTTTGTGGTATTAATCTTGAAAACCCATGTTTCTCACATGGCCAATTGTATGTGGCCTGTTCCCGTGTTGGAAAACCATCAGATTTGTTTGTCTCTGCGCCAGATAATCAAACAAAAAACATCGTATATCACAAAGCACTACAATGAAAATAAAAATGATTTTTGTTAATAATTATGATTCACATGATTAACAATAAAGAGATTACTTATATGTTTTATTTAATTATATTTCTTATTCACAACGCCCTATCATCAGAGTTACGGTTCTGTTCAAGATTTTTTTGGCCTGACTATAAAATATGTAGGAACAAAAAAATGTCACATTGCAAGTCATTTTGACAGGACTTTATTGCAATTTAATTAGGCAGTACGAAGTCTGCCGGGTCAGCTAGTATGCCTATAATTTGAGACCTTTGTTTCACAAAACTTTGTCACTTCCACGGCATTGACGGTGGCAGCGCAGAGATCACTTTGATTGCACGTTTTGGGACATATGGCAAGATGAAAATAACATTTGGAGGTATGAGGAACAGGGTGTAAAGTTCCTCATCCACCATTTAAAAGGAAGGATCCTCCGACCAGACGGGTGTTGTGTCTGGTGGGCTAACTACTGCCCGACGGTTGTAGTCGGGAACTTGTACACGTTCAAATTGCGCGAATAACTTTAATAGTGCGATGTAGGATAGTTCGTATGTAGCGATATAGATATCGCTAGATCACTCCCCTCCGAGACCGGAGGTCGATAGCTGGTTGAGTCTTGAAGTGCTTGCCAGGCCAGTGACGTGGGAGTGATATAAATTCTACAAATTTTACACAAAGCCATCTGTAGGTCCGAGCAGTCCACAGTCCCAAACTAAGCAGAGCTTGTGTTATGGGTAATAAACAACAGATTAACATACTTATATATTTCTAAACACATACATATTATAGATAAATTAGACCCAGACACAGAACAAATGATCGTGCTCATGACACAAACATTTGTCCAGAGTGGGAATCGAACCTACGACCTCCGGCATAGCAGTCAGGGTCACTATACGAATAGGCTAGTCTGAATAGGAGATAGGAGCTGAAGCTTGGTTTGTACTTACACAATATTACCCTACTGCCGTTCGGTCAAGGTGATACCACTTTACCAGGTTGCATTTACGGACTCTTTTTATTAGTAAAGTTATTAAGTGCTATCTACGTTTATTTAAACAGAAATCCCACGGCAGGGCAAAGGCCTCCCTACTTTCCTTCCACCTGTCTTTTTCACGGGCTTTAGGGACCAGTCCTATCGAAAGATTCCAGTGCGTCCCGCCATCTTCGTCTGGGCCTACCGCGATGTCGTTTGCCATGTAAGGGAACCCATTGGGGTCTTGCGATTGGCCCACTGATCGTCTGACATGCTGCAGATGTGTCCAGCCCAGTTACGTTTTAGCGTGGCAGTTTGTGAGTGACATCAGTAATTTTAGTAATGGAACAATGGAACGGATTGTTGTATTCCTGGCCCGGTCTTCAAGATTGATACCCATAATACTCCGTTCCATAGCTCTCTGGGAAACCTCAAGCAAGTTCATGTAATATTATGTAAGTTAGGAATCGTCAACCCGCTTTGAGTACCTAAGCCTGGCAGAGCAAAAAAAGTTTTTGTATTACATTGAGCAATCTCAAGCGAATTTAATTTTTACTTGGAGCAAGTTTCTCAAACAAATTCTTGATATGTATTTTTTCATTTCAGATTCTAAATTGAATGTCTTTGATTTTTGAGTATAACAGGTATTATATTATTAACAATACAAAGCAAATAAAATATATATTAATAGGGATACTTAACTCAAAATGCATTTCTCATAGCTTGACCAAAATTTTACGGAACCAAACTTACACACCACTCTTTTCAGTAAAAAATAAATTTCCCAAATCAGTCCAGCCGTCTAGAGTAAGAAAATTATGTGCAGACGTCAAGCTAAACCAAACTATGGATTTTTCTAATTGAAGATGAACCTCAACCTCAAACTTTCAAAGATTGAGGTAGGTTTAGGTACCTACCTACCTACGTGCTGGCCGCTGTACATAAAAACCTCCCCGTAAGTTTAAGTTGCTTACAAACATTAAACTAGCTCGTCAGATGCGTTACTTTACCTTATATTTATAAAGTTATCTACAAAAAGTTTTAATTTCACTACTACGGCGTGTGACGGATTCATCGATGGTTGCTTGATAGACCCGACCCACATTTGTCATTAATTATGTGCATAGATTCAGTCATAGATTAATATAAATTCGTGTAGAGGTGAAATTTATGTGTTTACTCTTGTGTTTCCTCTATTCCTGCCTAAATGTCTTACCACACCGCTCGTCCAAGCTTTTGGTACATCGACAAAACGATGATCCGAATAAAAATAGAGTGCGTTAAACCTAAGCAACGGTACATTTCCAACTATTTTTTTTTGTGTAGTTCGTGACCTATCCTGGTGTTATAAGCTTTTATGCCGCCTATAATAGGCTTCTGACTTGGCTTCACATGCATTACCTACACTATAGATTCAATTTTAACAAATATTATTAAATATGTAAAGTCTGTGACAATTTTCATAACGATCTGTTCAGTCGTTTAATCGTGAAAAGCCGACAAACAAACATTCAGACAAGCAAACAAACAATCTGTTGTATACATAAATGAGTTACTTTCTTATTTATAATATTAGTGTGGATACGTTTTTTCTTTGGGGGAGGCCTATCCAGTCCAGCAGTGTACGTCTTTCGGCTGAAATGATGATGATGTTTTTCGAAAGTTACAAAACTGTAAATAGCTTTGAAATTTCTCTTCTATTAAAGTTTATTTATATCTAGATAATAGGTATTTTTAGGTGTTTATTTATTTTCATGCCACTTAGTAACTAGACAGAAATGGGCCATGTCATTTTCCCAATTGAACATGAACCTTGTCCCTTTGTAATGAAGTTGAACAACTATCGTCTAACGTCCGGGCGACTAGAGCAGCCTAAAACTTTTTACCGTTGAACGTTAAGGCGACTATGGCAGCCCAACTGATTTGTACTAAAAAAACGCGAAATCATCAATGAAACTTTTCAAAGAGCTTCACAGGCCTGCTACTAGATGGCTCTATATTAAATAACGCGTCTACGGTGTATAAAACATCATTTCGAGTGACGGCAAGTATTGAACAAAAAAATGTTTACAAGTGGTGTGTCAAGTGTTTTAAGTGTTTGTGAGATCCGCTTTTTTAATGAAAGTTAACTTTTAATTTATTAAACCAATGTGTAAGTGTTACATATTTAAAAGAATGCTGTAAGTCTATTATTTCAGATTATCTACATATTTTAAGCATCCATATTCTAATAAGATGTACGAACATGTGTTAAAGTCGACCGGCCAAAAATTTTCCAATAAGAATCGGTTTTTTGTCAAGTTTTTTTGTGATATTATACATATTTCAGCAAAATACTTCCTAAAATTCAAAAAACAGGTCATTATTCATATTTAAGTAGACTTAGGTTAAACAAATACGACGAAAATTATTACGATGACTCATTTCTATTGTTTACGGGCGGGTGACATGGCCGCCTGTAATTTGATACCTTGTTGTTTGTTTTGGTTTAATGTGATACACTGTTTATTTTAAGTAATGATATGTGTTGGTGTCAAAAAAAAGCTTATTTAATCTAGTTTAATAATTAGTAAAAACATTGAGAAAGGTAAACAAAAAAGTTTCGTTAAAACTTGTCGAAAGAAATATTTTACTTAAATTTAACCCATTTTGCTAAATTCATGTTTTTTTTTTATGAACTTCTAATTGATTGTTGTACTATAATTATTTCTTAATTGAATTCCTTAATAATTGAGCTTTATGCTGGTGTTTTTTACTTTGCTATAGCTGCAACAGTGTGCTAGAAAAACACGTTTACATTGTTACGGGCGGGTGACACGGCCGCCTGTAATTTGATGCCGTGTTGTTTGTTTTGGTTTAATGTGCTACACTGTTTATTGTAAGTAATGATATGTTGGTGTCAAAAAAAAGCTTATTTAATCTAGATTAATAATTAGTAAAAACATTGAGAAAAGTAAAAAAAAAAGTTTCGTTATAACTCGTCAAAAAAAATATTTTACTTAAATTTAATTCGTTTTTTTAAGTTCATATTTTTTTTTTATGAACTTCTAATTAAGTGTCGTACTTTTATTATTTCATATTTTAATTCCTTAATAATTCAGCTTTATACTGGTATTTTTTTCTTTACTGTAGCTGCAATAGTTTGCTAGAAAATTCATTTTTATTCATTAATGGCAGGGGGGGCCCGACGGGGGGCAAGACCTATCGCGGGCGCCGACGTTCTAGGTCTTTTTAGGTATTTAGGTTGGACGTTTCAGTGGCTATGAAGGTAGCTTGATGTTGGTGTATCTCTCTCTCTGTATATTTTTAATCTATGATTTAGTTCATCATTAATGCAACTTGACACGTTGGTCTCGACATATACGTTGTATTTTTATATCTATTTATTTAGCTGGCGATGTAAATAGTTATTCCAGCATGCGTAGCATGAATGAAGAAACGGCCTTTGTCTACAGACGAATCGGCAAAGTGACAGATTATATAGACAGGAACCTCAATCTGTCAAATTTCTTTCAATACACCTGCCTGCGTAGCATGAACACTTAATTTCTTTTCTTCCGAGACACGACAAAGACCGTTTCTTCGGTGATCATGCTACGCGTGCAGTACTGAAAACACTATGGGATCCTGAATCATGTAGTTTTTTTATCAAGAGCTTGGTATTAATTATGTGCGGGTTGGCTTATTGTCATCAACCTGTATAAAAAAAACCAGACAAGTGCAGGTTAGACTCGCCCACCGGGGGTCTGTTCTTAGGGTCATTATACACCACTAATTTTTAATTAGTGCAAAGGGCTTATTCTAGACGGTCTTCTCATTAAGTATATTTGTAAAGTATCAATAAATAATATTCATGAACAGCAAAGTTATTTAGCGTTTGTTTAGATCCCAAAAAGTCACCCAATATATGGAAATATTATACAGGCTATTCGTGACATAGTCGTATTCATTAATCGTCATCTCTCGCTCACGTTCGCGTGATCTCGCTCAAGCATACTCCGCCTCCAAACAGCTGTTTTCGTTATTTAAGTTTAACTAAAAAGTGGCATATTTATAAGTTGAATTTCGTTTGTTTTATTTTTAACTGACTTCAAAAAAAGGAGGAGGTTGTTTTTATGTATGTTACCTGATTTCTCCCCCATTTGTGGACCGATTCTCAAAATTCTTTTTTTATTTGAAAGAGTAGACTCCTGAGGTGGTCCCATTTTAATTTGATGAAGATCTAGTGCTGATCGTCGGAGATATACAACGGAACTCTTCAAAAATAGACGGCAAATTTGTCGTGATTGCTGAAATCGCTTGGATGTTTATTGTTCATACAACATCATGACGTATCATCACGCCTGTATGTCTGAGGGGTACGCAGATGTGTACAATATACCGAGATTTCGAAAGATAGGTATGTTAATTTACATATATTAGGGATAAGTGGATAACCCTATTATCCTGACATGTATTGTTAACAATTAACAATATAAAATAAATTCATGGCAAATATTGGTATGGAAACAACTAAAAATGGAAAAATAAAAATGTTTTTTGCAAAAAATAAAACCGACTTAAAAAAAAAACACTTCGCAAATATGATCAGTAACATGTATCTACGTATAATGTATACAGCCATTTTTTTGAACTAATCAAAAATAGTGGTGTATAATGACCCACTGGGGGTCTGTACCAGTACAGACCCCCAGTGGGTCATTTGGGATCTAAACAAACGCTAAATAACTTGGCTGTTCATGAATATTATTTATTGATACTTTACAAATATACTTAATGAGAAGACCGTCTAGAATAAGCCCTTTGCACTAATTAAAAATTAGTGGTGTATAATGACCCTAAGAACAGACCCCCGGTGGGCGAGTCTAACCTGCACTTGTCTGGTTTTTTTTATACAGGTTGATGACAATAAGCCAACCCGCACATAATTAATACCAAGCTCTTGATAAAAAAACTACATGATTCAGGATCCCATAGTGTTTTCAGTACTGCACGCGTAGCATGATCACCGAAGAAACGGTCTTTGTCGTGTCTCGGAAGAAAAGAAATTAAGTGTTCATGCTACGCAGGCAGGTGTATTGAAAGAAATTTGACAGATTGAGGTTCCTGTCTATATAATCTGTCACTTTGCCGATTCGTCTGTAGACAAAGGCCGTTTCTTCATTCATGCTACGCATGCTGGAATAACTATTTACATCGCCAGCTAAATAAATAGATATAAAAATACAACGTATATGTCGAGACCAACGTGTCAAGTTGCATTAATGATGAACTAAATCATAGATTAAAAATATACAGAGAGAGAGATACACCAACATCAAGCTACCTTCATAGCCACTGAAACGTCCAACCTAAATACCTAAAAAGACCTAGAACGTCGGCGCCCGCGATAGGTCTTGCCCCCCGTCGGGCCCCCCCTGCCATTAATGAATAAAAATGAATTTTCTAGCAAACTATTGCAGCTACAGTAAAGAAAAAAATACCAGTATAAAGCTGAATTATTAAGGAATTAAAATATGAAATAATAAAAGTACGACACTTAATTAGAAGTTCATAAAAAAAAAATATGAACTTAAAAAAACGAATTAAATTTAAGTAAAATATTTTTTTTGACGAGTTATAACGAAACTTTTTTTTTTACTTTTCTCAATGTTTTTACTAATTATTAATCTAGATTAAATAAGCTTTTTTTTGACACCAACATATCATTACTTACAATAAACAGTGTAGCACATTAAACCAAAACAAACAACACGGCATCAAATTACAGGCGGCCGTGTCACCCGCCCGTAACAATGTAAACGTGTTTTTCTAGCACACTGTTGCAGCTATAGCAAAGTAAAAAACACCAGCATAAAGCTCAATTATTAAGGAATTCAATTAAGAAATAATTATAGTACAACAATCAATTAGAAGTTCATAAAAAAAAAACATGAATTTAGCAAAATGGGTTAAATTTAAGTAAAATATTTCTTTCGACAAGTTTTAACGAAACTTTTTTGTTTACCTTTCTCAATGTTTTTACTAATTATTAAACTAGATTAAATAAGCTTTTTTTTGACACCAACACATATCATTACTTAAAATAAACAGTGTATCACATTAAACCAAAACAAACAACAAGGTATCAAATTACAGGCGGCCATGTCACCCGCCCGTAAACAATAGAAATGAGTCATCGTAATAATTTTCGTCGTATTTGTTTAACCTAAGTCTACTTAAATATGAATAATGACCTGTTTTTTGAATTTTAGGAAGTATTTTGCTGAAATATGTATAATATCACAAAAAAACTTGACAAAAAACCGATTCTTATTGGAAAATTTTTGGCCGGTCGACTTTAACACATGTTCGTACATCTTATTAGAATATGGATGCTTAAAATATGTAGATAATCTGAAATAATAGACTTACAGCATTCTTTTAAATATGTAACACTTACACATTGGTTTAATAAATTAAAAGTTAACTTTCATTAAAAAAGCGGATCTCACAAACACTTAAAACACTTGACACACCACTTGTAAACATTTTTTTGTTCAATACTTGCCGTCACTCGAAATGATGTTTTATACACCGTAGACGCGTTATTTAATATAGAGCCATCTAGTAGCAGGCCTGTGAAGCTCTTTGAAAAGTTTCATTGATGATTTCGCGTTTTTTTAGTACAAATCAGTTGGGCTGCCATAGTCGCCTTAACGTTCAACGGTAAAAAGTTTTAGGCTGCTCTAGTCGCCCGGACGTTAGACGATAGTTGTTCAACTTCATTACAAAGGGACAAGGTTCATGTTCAATTGGGAAAATGACATGGCCCATTTCTGTCTAGTTACTAAGTGGCATGAAAATAAATAAACACCTAAAAATACCTATTATCTAGATATAAATAAACTTTAATAGAAGAGAAATTTCAAAGCTATTTACAGTTTTGTAACTTTCGAAAAACATCATCATCATTTCAGCCGAAAGACGTACACTGCTGGACTGGATAGGCCTCCCCCAAAGAAAAAACGTATCCACACTAATATTATAAATAAGAAAGTAACTCATTTATGTATACAACAGATTGTTTGTTTGCTTGTCTGAATGTTTGTTTGTCGGCTTTTCACGATTAAACGACTGAACAGATCGTTATGAAAATTGTCACAGACTTTACATATTTAATAATATTTGTTAAAATTGAATCTATAGTGTAGGTAATGCATGTGAAGCCAAGTCAGAAGCCTATTATAGGCGGCATAAAAGCTTATAACACCAGGATAGGTCACGAACTACACAAAAAAAAATAGTTGGAAATGTACCGTTGCTTAGGTTTAACGCACTCTATTTTTATTCGGATCATCGTTTTGTCGATGTACCAAAAGCTTGGACGAGCGGTGTGGTAAGACATTTAGGCAGGAATAGAGGAAACACAAGAGTAAACACATAAATTTCACCTCTACACGAATTTATATTAATCTATGACTGAATCTATGCACATAATTAATGACAAATGTGGGTCGGGTCTATCAAGCAACCATCGATGAATCCGTCACACGCCGTAGTAGTGAAATTAAAACTTTTTGTAGATAACTTTATAAATATAAGGTAAAGTAACGCATCTGACGAGCTAGTTTAATGTTTGTAAGCAACTTAAACTTACGGGGAGGTTTTTATGTACAGCGGCCAGCACGTAGGTAGGTAGGTACCTAAACCTACCTCAATCTTTGAAAGTTTGAGGTTGAGGTTCATCTTCAATTAGAAAAATCCATAGTTTGGTTTAGCTTGACGTCTGCACATAATTTTCTTACTCTAGACGGCTGGACTGATTTGGGAAATTTATTTTTTACTGAAAAGAGTGGTGTGTAAGTTTGGTTCCGTAAAATTTTGGTCAAGCTATGAGAAATGCATTTTGAGTTAAGTATCCCTATTAATATATATTTTATTTGCTTTGTATTGTTAATAATATAATACCTGTTATACTCAAAAATCAAAGACATTCAATTTAGAATCTGAAATGAAAAAATACATATCAAGAATTTGTTTGAGAAACTTGCTCCAAGTAAAAATTAAATTCGCTTGAGATTGCTCAATGTAATACAAAAACTTTTTTTGCTCTGCCAGGCTTAGGTACTCAAAGCGGGTTGACGATTCCTAACTTACATAATATTACATGAACTTGCTTGAGGTTTCCCAGAGAGCTATGGAACGGAGTATTATGGGTATCAATCTTGAAGACCGGGCCAGGAATACAACAATCCGTTCCATTGTTCCATTACTAAAATTACTGATGTCACTCACAAACTGCCACGCTAAAACGTAACTGGGCTGGACACATCTGCAGCATGTCAGACGATCAGTGGGCCAATCGCAAGACCCCAATGGGTTCCCTTACATGGCAAACGACATCGCGGTAGGCCCAGACGAAGATGGCGGGACGCACTGGAATCTTTCGATAGGACTGGTCCCTAAAGCCCGTGAAAAAGACAGGTGGAAGGAAAGTAGGGAGGCCTTTGCCCTGCCGTGGGATTTCTGTTTAAATAAACGTAGATAGCACTTAATAACTTTACTAATAAAAAGAGTCCGTAAATGCAACCTGGTAAAGTGGTATCACCTTGACCGAACGGCAGTAGGGTAATATTGTGTAAGTACAAACCAAGCTTCAGCTCCTATCTCCTATTCAGACTAGCCTATTCGTATAGTGACCCTGACTGCTATGCCGGAGGTCGTAGGTTCGATTCCCACTCTGGACAAATGTTTGTGTCATGAGCACGATCATTTGTTCTGTGTCTGGGTCTAATTTATCTATAATATGTATGTGTTTAGAAATATATAAGTATGTTAATCTGTTGTTTATTACCCATAACACAAGCTCTGCTTAGTTTGGGACTGTGGACTGCTCGGACCTACAGATGGCTTTGTGTAAAATTTGTAGAATTTATATCACTCCCACGTCACTGGCCTGGCAAGCACTTCAAGACTCAACCAGCTATCGACCTCCGGTCTCGGAGGGGAGTGATCTAGCGATATCTATATCGCTACATACGAACTATCCTACATCGCACTATTAAAGTTATTCGCGCAATTTGAACGTGTACAAGTTCCCGACTACAACCGTCGGGCAGTAGTCAGCCCACCAGACACAACACCCGTCTGGTCGGAGGATCCTTCCTTTTAAATGGTGGATGAGGAACTTTACACCCTGTTCCTCATACCTCCAAATGTTATTTTCATCTTGCCATATGTCCCAAAACGTGCAATCAAAGTGATCTCTGCGCTGCCACCGTCAATGCCGTGGAAGTGACAAAGTTTTGTGAAACAAAGGTCTCAAATTATAGGCATATTATTATGTACGACACGAAGAAGAATAAGAATTGAAAAATAATAATAAAACCTGTATTAATACTAGCCCAGTTACATAAGGGATTTAAAGGAAATAATAAGCTGTACAGACGCCAGCACATTAAGTTACCACAATGTGTCAAATTTTCCTAATTGAATATGAACCTTATTATGTTTAGCGTAAAGTTGAAAAACGATCAATAAATTTGAAAATTTTATATTTGTATGGACCTTTGTATTGATATTCTAAACGGTCCAAAAGTTTCGTGTTCGCGTCATGAATTGTATCTGTTGGCTAATGAAACTCTATATTGTAATTTGTGGTGAGATAATAAAAATATTCTATATTTATATTTTTTTCTATTCTATTCTATGTGATATTCAAGGTCACAAAAATCAGTTTTTCACACATGTATATCGAATAAACTATATTTTAAAAAATAAAATAAAAGTTAAAACATTAAAAATAATATTAGTATAATTAAATAAAAAACTTAAATCGAAATTAACAATTTATTCTTTTAATATGGTATTCGAGTAAATAATAAAAGTTATACAATGAAAGAAGAGGCGTTTGCAATCACAAGATTAACGTGTCAGTTAAAAAATACCATTTAGAAGTAAACTTTAACATTAGGTTCACAACTCGATATCTTGTATTCTACACCTAGATCTGAAAGGCATTCGTAAATCGTACATTCACCTTCTTTCTTCACTTTTGTTAATACTGCGTCTTTATCTTGCCCGCAATGATCGGTTCCTGCCTAAAAAAAAATTTATAATATTTTTTTATTTTAGTTTACACTTTACATTTTATTCGCGACAACGGAATAATTTCTAATAAGTGTAGGTACTATTTTTAAATTGATTTTTTTCTTAATTTCTGTAAGTTGGTTTTTACAAATGGTTTTGATTACTCTAATTTTTAAATATGGTTGCGCTTTAAGGAATATAAATATAATAATTTTAATTTTAATTGGTGAGCACAGCTTATAGTTGCGCTTTGAGGAATAATTTAGATGCGCTTTGTGGAATAGTCCAAAAAATCTTTAATCCTTGTATGTAGGCATACAAGGTTATCGGCGCGACACAAAAGTGAAACGTCAAATCATACTCCATAGATTGTCCTGAATTTGTTTTTTTTCTTTTCAGTTTAGAAATACATTTTTAAAAGAGATTAAGAAAGCCAAAAATAAAAAGTGAAATAGTGTTCAAACGCGAGCCTTTATTTGATGTTTTAACTGATTTATTTAATTTCTTACCTCATCGGTGGCTGGCGCAGCCCAAACAACAATGTTGCCTATAATGAAAAGGGCCAGGATCACTGTTGAACGCGCCATTTTCTTTATTTTAAATAATTAACAATGAATATTAAAAAAAAACACAGTAAAGGCTTGCTGGTACCGTTGTTGCTCAAAGTTATGTGAAATATCACATTATGATCGTAGTTTATATACCTCACACATAATGATATGTGCTGGACTCATGATATCAGGTTTTGAGTTCATGACAAATCAATGTTTTATTACACTAACTGCTGCCCGCGACTACGTCCACGAGGAATAAGTCCTTATAACTTTAGCTCCCATTAGAATCGATGCAGCTGTTACGGAGATAAGATACTTCTAAACGATAAAATTTGTTTAGTACATTAAAGCGAAATACATTTAAATACGCTATGAGTTCAAAATAGTTTTCTTGACACTACTAACAGAAATTTCAATTCATTTATTTGTTTAGAATATGTAAAACTAAACGAAGGTCTTTTATAAATTAAAAATTTAAAAAACCCCCATCGCAAAAAAGTTAAACATTTAAAAAGTTAAAAATAACACTTTAGCCATGAAATTTTACTTCACGTCGGGGTACCGCTTAAGTAAGGAATGTTCCTAGTACTTGTAGGTATGTAGGTAGGTACTTATTTTAACGGTACCCCGACGTTACGTAAAATTTCATGGCTAAAGTGTTATTTTTAACTTTTTAAATGTTTAACTTTTTTGCGATGGGAGTTTTTTAAATTTTTAATTTAATTTTTATTTTAAAATTTTTAAACGCATTAATTTTGTTTTATAGAGTTTACAGTTATGAGAATTATTCAGTGCATTGTATGTAGAGTCAAATGCTGGTTAAAACGAATCCAAATACGACATA
The DNA here is from genome assembly GCA_921972225.1 of Euplexia lucipara. Classification (NCBI taxonomy): domain Eukaryota; kingdom Metazoa; phylum Arthropoda; class Insecta; order Lepidoptera; family Noctuidae; genus Euplexia; species Euplexia lucipara. The sequence goes on from OV179150.1 coordinate 4,499,907, forward strand.
TCTGCTATTATTTTGTTAAGAGTCTACCTACTGGTGTGCTGGATAGCCTGGCTGCAGCATCAGCTCATCCTGTTGCCATCAGTGCATTGTGTTTAGAATCAAATGCTGGTTGAAATGAATCCAAACACGACTTATCTGCTATTATTCTGTCAAGAGTCTACCTACTGGTGTGCTGAATAGCCTGGCTGCAGCATCAGCTCATCCTGTTGCCATCAAGGCATTGTGTGCAAAATCAAATGCTGGTTGAAATGAATTCAAACACGACATATCTGCTATTATTCTGTCAAGAGTCTACCTACTGGTGTGCTGAATAGCCTGGCTGCAGCATCAGCTCATCCTGTTGCCATCAAGGCATTGTGTGCAGAATCAAATGCAGGTTAAAATGAATCCAAACATCTGTTGTATGTATTGTATCTGCTGTTATTTTCCCAAGAGTGTATTAGTCTGCTAGATATCCTGGCTGCATCAGACCAAATACACCATAATGTTGCTTATTAATATTACACACATGGGTGTTCGAAATTTTAAGACACACATATGTTTGTAAGTAAAGTTAATACCCATAGACGTCTAAAATAGCAACGGTAGCTAACACAAAAGAGCTGATAACCTTGAAACGGCTGAACCGATTTTGATAAAATATGTCTAAGAACCATCGCAAGAAACCCTGCTTTCAAATAAAAAAAACCGCATCTAAATCGGTTCACCCGTTTGGGCGCTACGGTGCCACAGACAGACAGACAGACAGACAAAAAAAAACAAGAAAAGATGAAGCAATCAAATATCCAGTAGGCCTTGAGCACGCAACTTAATAATAATCCAGTTTCCTATTAGTGAACCAATACAGTAAACAGTCAAATCAAATCAAATCAAATCAAATCATTTATTTTTTGCTGAATACACTGTTACAATGGTGTTATAAAAATTACATGTTTCAAGTGATTCTACCGTAAGGCTTGCAAAAATTTATACAATCATAGTTATTCATCAATAGTAATTAATCAAAATAAACATTGGAATAAATAAAATTAAAATTAGATGAATTAAGCACGATATAGTTATAAGTAAAAGTCATAGTGGTTATTAAATTATAAATTAAATAATAAAAATATTTAGATTATTTCAATGTCAATGTCAAAATTAGTTATTAAGAGATACATGCATAATTCATTGAATAATTGATTTACTTGATGTCACTGTGAGGTCTTTAGTTTGGCAAAATTATCATTGAGGAAGTCATTCAAGTTATAGTAGCATTTATCAATCAGATTTTTTTTTAGACTTTTCTTAAATAGGGCCGTATTCATTGCCCTTATTTCTTTAGGTAATTTATTGAAGATTACAGGAGCCATATGGAACACACTCCTGTACATTAAAGAGGTACATGTTCGGGGTACGTAGAGGCGTAGTGCGTCTCGTTGTTGCCTATTATTTATTTCTGATGCTAATTTCGTGTCGTGGAACTTGCCCTTTTAATATATGTAGAACAGGTCGTGATCAGATTAGAACAATTTTAATCTTAATTTTGTCCTCTGATTTATCGGATTGTGCGTATTGTATAATTATCGCTTGCTTCAAAAACGGTGAAGGAAAACATCGTGAGGAAACCGGCATGCCTGAGAGACTTCCCTAATCACATAATCACTTGCATAAATTTAAAACCTACGCCACGTTGTCACTTCACTCCTTCACACATTAGCCGCTGCGTTGCGTTCATGACTCTTGTGAAACAAATTGATCGCTTTGACAGCTTCTATGTTAGCGTGCGTTGACAGTTCTCCTGGAATGACAAGTTTGACAGCTGCCTGGATCTCCCCTGCTACTCATAGTTGACTTTTTGCTGTGCACAACTTTCCGGCCTCTACAGTAATTCTTTCTAGCATATCATTGAAGAAATTGTTCATAATAAGCATAGATTTCCTCGAAATTCCCAAATTCTCTTGGGCTTCCATTCGGAGTAACTTTTAAAGGTAGATCGAAAAGCTCTGGTAGTTTTCTTCTTGATCTTTTTCATCATCATCATCATCATCATTTCAGCCATAGGAAGTCCACTGTTGGACATAGGCCTCCCCTATAGATCTCTCATAAGACCGGTTGGAAGCGGCTCGCATCCAGCGCGTTCCCGCGGCCTTAATGAGGTCGTCTGTCCACCTTGTGGGTGGACGTCCTACACTGCGCTTGCCGAGACGTGGCCTCCACTCGAGAACCGTTCGACTCCATCGGTCATCAGTCCTCCGTACTATGTGCCCTGCCCACTGCCACTTCAACCTGCTAATCCGCTGGGCTATGTCGGCAACCTTGGTTCTTCTACGGATCTCCTCATTCTTGGTTCGATCTCCCAGAGAGACTCCGAGCATAGCCCTCTCCATAGCTCTTTGAGCCACTTTGAGCTTACCTTGATCTTTTTACGTTTCATTATTGGTCTGGATATTGGGCTGTCCTTCGTTAGTGTCGGTTTCGAAGCCTTCTTCGATACTATAACGGGCGCCATTTTGTTGTTATGTTTGATCATAATTATAACAGCCCGGGTCGATCGAAAGTTAAGCTACGTTTGACGAGACCACCCATCCACAGGGATGGGTGGCCTGCCAAAACAACTTTGGCATTGGGCTATTGCCGCTTGAATTCACCTTTACTTTAACTATGTTTTCACCGGGTGATTTTTACAGAATAACATTGCAGATGAAAGCTCGTTACAACGCATTGCTCATCACATTTTCGCACACTTTTGGTGTTATTGGAATAAAATGCGAATATGGATGGGGTCTCGGATATTATGTTTTAAGTGTCACGAAATCAAAATCAAAACCATTTATACAAATTAGGCTGAAGATCAATGCTTTTTGAACGTCTACAATTACATAGGACAGTCCACGAAAACGGCCGCCCTTCGCCACTTTTTAGTGTTTTTGCTGGGAAGAAGAAGTGGCGGACCAATACCCCAGCGACACGTCTGTCTGGTATGTTAGAAGAAAATGAGTTTACACAACATTGGTTATTAATAAAAATAATTTGAATTTCATCATTTGCTACATGTTATCTTGTATACACTAATGGTCAGCCTCATAAGTCGATATACATATCCATATTTCCTAAACTCGTGAACACCTTAGCTTACACAAATTGCTAAACAAGACTAGTACCAGGATTTAATTAACGTCTTAAAGGTTCAAAATTCACAAGTTTTGTTTAGCAATTTGTGTAAGCTAAGGTGTTCATGAGTTTAGGAAATATGGATATGTATATCGACTTATGAGGCCGACTGAACATGATTCGTCCCTTTAGTTAGATCATCTGGCAGCCTTTTCCCAATGTTGTGAAGAGCTTCTTGTTTACCGGAATGCAGCTGAGTACCTACCAGTGTTTTACACGGAACTACTATCTACCTGACATCCGCAATCGGTCTGATATTTATTTACTTAAATACATCACGCGCATACGCAACGTTCTTCGCAAACGCAACTTTGTTCAGTTTCCTGTGTAGTTTAGTTTCACTAATATTTTAGTGCGGCATATCTCGTTATACATACAAACAACGCCTTGTTCACGAAGGAAGTTAAGACTCTAAGTGTAATCTAGAACTACTAAGTCGTTTCGAAGTATTTAAATTGTTATTTAGGGTGACTTTTGGTTGTTTTACAAATTTTAGAGTTGGTAATGCTAGTGTTTACATAAAACCTTTGACTTGAGCTAAATAATAACGTAAGTTAAGCTGCGCTTGGTGAGGTCATTCCGTGGATAGATGACCAGTAGATGATTTAATACCCTTCTGTGCCTTAGAAGACACGTTAGGTCATTGGTCAGGCTGTTAGGTAGGTACCTACTTGAAGATCTTTGACAGTCGTTCCGAGTAGAGAGAACCCCGATAGTTTAAAATCAGACTTACCAAGGGATATCGTGTTGCCTAGTTACTTGATTGGGGAGAGCAGTAAGGCAGTAGCTTAATTTAATACTGGCATCGAAAAAGGATAGGCAGGCCAAGGCAAGATAGGCAAGGATGGACAAGTCGATGATTAACAAAAAAAAAGAAATTTACGTTACGTCTACGTCAGACACCCGTGACGTGATAACGATTACCGTGAAAAGTTATAGATCAACTCAAGAATTAAGCTTAATCTATCTATACATATATAATAAAAATGTTATGTTGGTTTGTGTACGCATCAAAAACTCGAAAAGTTCTGCACCGATAGAGCTGAAATTTTAGCATGATATATAATCTGTATAAAGGATTGATTTTATCAATTTTTTTTTTAACCATTAATCACAATGTGCCACAGCGAAGCGTGGCAGGGTACAGCTGTAATATTATAATAAACGAAAAAATCTGTTACAAATCACCAACACTTTCAAAGGAATGCACATCACATTGTTATACATAAGTACCAGATGCTAAAATGTACAGACGCCAGCCAGCACATCAAGTTACCCCAATGTGTTAAATTTTCCCAATTGAATATGAACCTTATTTTGCTTGAAATAAAGTTGAAAAACGATTAAAGAAATTTGGCACATTGGGGTAACTTGATTTACAGACGCCAGCACATCAAGTTACCCCAATGTGTCAAATTTTCCCAATTGAATATGAACCTTATTCTGTTTGCCATAAAGTTGAAATACGTTCAAAGAAATTTGACACATTGGGGTAACTTGACGCGTCTGTACTGGCGTCAGTACATTGTCACGCACGATTAATGTTCTGTTAAATCAATTATTCATTTATCTACATTCAACAGTCAACGCAGGTATGCAATTCTAATTGATAACTACAGAGATTTTAGTAGCCAACTCAACTACGCGTTACTGTGACTCTGTTACAGTTCTTACACATAATAAAATAAAATTAATGTTACATCTCACGATCTGTTTTCACTAAACTTGGCTGAAATATGCAGTGATAAGACGGTTTTTTTTTGTATTTCCTTTCAAATTTGCACTTTTTTTAATCACGAAAGAAAGAAAAAGTATTTACTAAGGCACACGATAGTTAATAATAAATATATTCAGAAAAAAATAATCAAACTAATAGAAATTAAAAATAACAAAACATCGAAAAAAGTTTGTGCCCTGTGGCTGCGCTAGGTCCAGTTCATCCAAAACTGCAGTTCAGCATTTTTCATGACATTATTTGACGGTATTATCAAAATTATGATTTCACCAAAAGAATGAAATAACATAATTATGTTTACGTTTAAAATATCGCAGTAAACGCTAGTGGCAGGCAGTTTCCAGCGATATCGCGTAACACTTTACCAACTCCAAAACGGAAAATTGCCGCACCTCGTAGACACTTCTTCAATATAGCCACTTAAAAACCAATTCCCCAGGCATTAAATCAGGTTATAAAATACCGAGACAAAAGCTCTTATATGAGAAAAAGACTTAATCAATCCTGAGGATAAAGCTCTTTATCTATAAAATTTCAATATCCCAGTTTAGCAGACTAGAGTTGAAAGCGGTATTCTCATTTGTAGTCAATGAAATTGCATATAATTACCTCGCAATCGGCCCTCTCTTTTGTGATGGGTAGGAAGAAAAAGGATAGATAATGAGCTCGATATTCAAAGGTAATGATGGCGCGGAGATGAATTATAATAGTACCAATAATTTGAAACAGATGATACTGCTATATGACTGTATGTGTAGATGTTAGATCGCCGAACAGTAAAACGGTACTTACGTTGTTTTATTGATTTTGAAATGCGATATGTGAATTATTGCCTTCGGTAAATGGATTGTGTAGATCTAGACTGCTTCCATCAATATGATGTGTTAACCTCGAAAGTTTTATGGTGGAAATATGTCCACCACAAGCTTATGTTTTCTCTTACACTATCAAGTAAATATTCCACAACTTTCCAACAACAACAACAACACAACGCCATTTAGTCCCAAGTTAAGCTTGAGAGCTTGTGTTATGGGTACTAAACAGCTGATAAACATACTTATATATTTCTAAATACATACTTATTATAGATAAATTACACCCAGACACAGAACAAATGATCGTGCTTATCACACAAACATTTGTCCTGGGTGGGAATCGAACCCACGACCTCCGGCATAGCAGTCAGGGTCACTAACTACTAGACCAACAGGCCAGTCAAGAAGTCCATCCAAAGGTCGTCTGTAAGAGATCGCTTTTAGCGATGCCTAAGTCGGCCATTGTAACACACTATGTAGCCTTTAAAGTTATTATGTATTTATGTGTGAGTTTTTATGGTGCAGAATAAAGAGTATTCTACCCTATTTGCATAAACATACTTCTGGCAATGTTGTAGAGTAATTAATCGCATAAGACAACCTTTTATTACATGGGACTTAAACATAACTGGCAAAACTTAAACCTTCAGGTAATACAGCCGTGATGTTTGTGTCACAAAATGAAGAACAAACCAAAATTAAAATAATTATGTTAGACCGAACGTTACTAATTTCCACAGCTCATCACTTGATTGGCTAATATGAAGAATACCACCTAAAAATGTCATTAACATAACTCTATCCGTAACATGTATGTATTTTAAAATAACATGAATAATAAACATAACCTAACCAAACCACCAATTTAATCAACGTGATTTAAAGAAACGTAAATAAGGCTCGTGACACCTTCCTTACTGCCCAAATCATGGCCAAATTCCAGCCTTGTTACACCAAGTTGCTATATGGAGTTTGGGTTTGTCCTTTTAAGTGTTCTCGTTTATATGAGTTTTTCTTTCTTGTAATTTGATATATTGTTCCCAAAACGGAATTGCGGCACGATTGAAAATAAATAGTAATAAATAAATATTCCATAATTTTAACACAACGCCATCCAGACTCAAGCTAAGTTATAGTTACTAAACAACTGATAAACAGACTTATATATTTCTAAATAATATGTATTATTGTGGATAAATTACACCCAGACACAGAACGAATGATCGAACTTATTACACAAAGATTTGCCCTGAGTGGGAAGCGAATCCACCACCTTCAACATAGCCGTCTGAGTCACTAACTACAAGACCAACAGGCTTGTCAAACTTAAACCGCAGTTGTCCGGTTTGTATGTGTTTTTCTTGCTTGGATCTTTGACTCAATATTCCCAAAATGGAGTTGCTACACGACTAAAAACAAAGAGACTAAAAATAAATAAATTTCAAAACTGCGAGGTTTCAACTTTTACTTGATATTGGGAGCGTCATAGCTTTTTTTGCCTCATCGCAGTGCTGCTGTGTACCGCTGCTATCGATCAATCAATTAAATACTCAGCTAGCGAGCCAATCATTCAATTAATTGCACTGTACAAAACCTCCACTACCTTTGACGCTCTAAAAAATTAGACCCATTTATCATTTTCAGATAGAGCAGAGACTAATCCATACTAATCTAATAACGCTGAAGATTTTGTTAGGCACATACCTATTTTAAAAACTACCAGTCGAACTTTAAAATGTATCACCAGATGTATGTGTACCTACTTTCGGACAACCGGTACGGTGAGTGTCCACCCTTACATCGTTGGCACTCCCACGATTCGGACAAAGCGTTTCGCTTCGTCGTTTATACCGCGTAAATCGAAGGACTGGAACAACTTGCCTGCTGCGGTCTTCCCGTCCGATTATAATTTAGGTGTCTTCAAGGCTAGAGTGAATAGGCTCTTAATAAACTAGTGCGCTTCACCATCATTGATTGCATCACTGCTTACCATCAGGTGGGATTGCAGTCAAGCACTGATTTATAATATTAAAAAAAAAGTATTTTTGCATTACTAACCTAACATAACCTAATCTTGCCGGACTACGGCGAAGCAAAGTGGAGGTTATGATTTTGACCTCGACGTATGTATGTATGTAACTACATATTTCATCTCTTTCCTCATAACTTTCTGTAATGCTTATTGTAATTTAATAAATCAGGTCGGCTATCCTCTAAGACAATTTAAGTTTATGTGATTATTTTTTATGCTTTTTAGTGCGTGATTTTTCACTAGTCGGGTTTTTTTAGGCAGTTCACATCATACTACGAACATTCGGATTGGGTAAAACCGCGTGGCACAACTAGTAAGAAAGAAAACTAATAAAGAAAAGTATAATTTTATTATATTTTTTCAATTACCTAATTAGGTATATTCTATTAGGGTGTTAGTAGGCTTCAAGCAATGATATCTAAGTAATCCAATTAATTATAAAATGTTTTATGTTGTCATAAATTAATTTCAGGACTGATCATTGAACTAAGCACCCATTTCACCCACCCAAGGCCAAAGACATTCAATACCTATAGACCGGACATCACGAACAATATTTTCGTCCGAAAAAGTGTGTCCTGCTGGATACAAGTCTATGAGTTTTTTGTAGTACGCTACGCTGCCGCTCCAATATTCATATATGTATTATTCTAGATGGCGTTACTGAGACATGGGCTCAAAGTTTTTCTATGACATTTCCTCGACATGCCTGCTCTAGTAATTATGTCATCATATTGAAGTTGGCTCTCAATTTACTTTTATGTTTTTGATGGGATAAATACCCGACACTTAACATCACAAAACTTTGAAGACACTCCTTGTCCTTCCTCATGACTTAACCAATAAGTAGAAGCTGGCATCAATCCAAGAAATGCGTCAAAGAATGTCTTTACAAAGTAAATAAAAACACTTAAATCAAATGTCATTCGTTGATTGACGAAGCTCTAGGAATTTGCGGAATCTATGTCACTGGTAATTCATGGTAACCGCTAGGTAAGACTACTTGAGTGGGACTTCATTTAAAAGACGTAAAACATATACAAATTAAACGCCAGTTTTCCTAAATATCTCGCTGAACTTGGAGGCAACATGTCATTTATTACTGTACCACCTAAGTTTATCAGGTTTAGTTTGTTTTGTGTGATGAGCATGATCATTAATTGGTATGTGTCTGGGTGTAATTTATATATATGTATATGTATTTAGAAATATATAAGTAGGTATGTTTATTAGCTGTTTAGGACCCATAACACAAGCTCTCAAGCTTAACTTCAAGCTCAAGCTCAAGCTTTTCAAAATGGCGTTGTGTGAAAAGTTAAGTAAAGGTAAGTTAAGTTAATATTTATTTATTTATTATTTATTTTGATTTTGTTTTAATTAAGTTTAATATATCTAGTAAGTTTCAACTTTATAATATAGTATTTTTTTTGTAAGTAACGACGAATTTTGTAAATTATTATTATTATATTAGTAAATACAATTGTTGGTGATCCCAATAAATAATAATAATAATAATAATAAAATATTTATTTGCGTAAAACATGGTATACAAGGGTGTTAAATACAAATTGAGGCACAAGCATGTTCAGCTAGGATAAAACATAGCATGCAAAATTTTAAACATAAGTTAGGACATAACATCAACATTTTTGTTTTTTTAAAACATCAACATTTTTTATCTTCAAATTCTTTTAAACTATAAAAACTACACTCGTGTAACCACTTATGAAACTTAAGTTGAAATAATTTTAAATTTAAAGCTTTGAAATGCCTAGGTATTTTATTATAAATCCGCACACACATTGCCAAGCAGTTACTATTATATTTAGATAGTCTAGGCAAATCATTTAGCACTAGTTTATATGGATCTCGTCGGTTCCGAGGATTGACATCATTTGCAGTCTTAAATAGTTGCTTATTTTTCGTAACAAACACACATATTTCGTAAATGTAAAGCGATGGTAACGGTAACAAACCAAGTTTTTTAAATATTGGTCTACATGAGTCGTCAGGTTTAAGTTCACAAATTGCTCTCATGCAATTTTTTTGAGCGATGAATGCTCTTTGGAAGTCAGTGCTATTACCCCACATTATTATTAAATAAATTTACATATACTATCTACCCCTGAAAACTTAGTTTCTCATAGACTCAAATTATTAGTCTTATTTAGTTTTTATTACTTTACATCCTATTTTCAGAGATAGGTACTGAAAATAGGTACACACAAAATTTCGTAAGAATCGGTCAAGCCGTTTCGGAGGAGTTTTTTTTATAAACACTGTTTAAAAACACACAACAGTTTTATATAAAATATATACATACGTTTAATAAGATTCCAACAAATAGATCCAGGCCAATAATATCATATATTTAAATATTTTGTGTTCGATAGAATTATAATAACAAAATATATATACATATAACCTAACCTAACTTACCATACCTATCATATAGCTAACCTAACTACCTAACCTAACTACCTTACTGAAATGCATTGATTTAAAAAATACTTAATTCATAATTTAAAACTGAACTACAGCACTGCGTGCCTCTATGTTACACAGTTATAATTTATTTAGTATTCCCGGTTTACTTTCAACGTCCAAACAGTAGAATAATTATCTTTTCGCAAAGAATTATTGAAGTTCATCTCTGTCGTCATTAATAATTATAGTACGTTTGCGTTAAGAATGCAGTAAAGTCATCATTATCCGTCGGCCTAGCACCGCCCCCTAACCAATCAAATCTTTCAAATTCATTTTTATAAATTCATTTTAAAATATAGTTTGTTTGAATTTAACACCACTGTGGAATACACCTTTATCTTGCAGTTACACTGCATTTTTACTGCATTCTTAACGCGAACGAACTATAGGTACGTAAATTGATTTCTGAACTAAAAGACTTTTTATGCTACATAAAACCTCTTTCTAAGTTTAGTAACAAAATAAATTTCAGGACGCGTATTTAGATTTAAAAATACGAAAAGTTAAATAGTGTTAACCTACGGATCAACATAATTATTTTTGGTTGTCAATTTATGCGTAATAAATCTAAATACGCAATTATCCCAATATTTTACATTTAATCTTTGCATTTAATTATGTTGTCGATTCATAATCCATATCCAAATACGTTATTGGAAATAGTTTGAGTTTTATTTGGATTTCCGCTAAAGCGTCCGCAATTCCCCCATCGTCCCCTATTTATCAGGTAGTTTCTAAAGCAAAGCGAGAGAATCTCTTCTGGTTGAGTGCCTTTGCCAAGACTTAGAAGGACATCGGAGAATTCTTGAGCGCGTGCAATGCCACCGAGCCGAGCTCTCATATTAATGGTCAAGCGCAACGTACGAAGTTACGAACTCGTGACCACAACGAAGATCGTTTCAACGAAGCATTCACCTCGTCAGCCCTCGATCCCCGCGTCACCTCGGGAAGCGTTTGCCTGAAATCGCCACTGAACAGAACTGTGACACTACCCATCAAATGTTCGTTCCTGCAGATGTCCTGCAGGGTTCTGTTAACGGCCTCAACTGCCTTCCTTTTGGCCATCGTACACTCATCCCATATGATACGATCCGAACTCTGCTCAAGATTTTGAGGGTTTTGTTGGAACTTGAATTTGTCTTAACGAACTACCTATACGATACAATTTTTATGAAGAAAATGCATTACCATCTATGAATTTTAAGAATAACTAACTACTAACCTCGCCAACACGATCAAAATTTAAATTAATTTTCAAAAAGTGTTAATGTGTAACTTGATTTGATTTTTAGGAATTCTCATAGATGGCGTTCTTCCAAATGGTCTTGAAAGATATAAAGATTTTTAGTGTGTTTTTTTAGTTAACATTCATCAAACTCATAGTTAAAAACACTACGCACTGTGCACTATAAAAACTACGCCATTTAAGTATAAATGGCGTAGTTTTTATAGTGTAAAGCTAGATAATAGCATACCTTACTCAAAAACAACATTTAAATATGCGTCCCTAAATTACACGCTGGCACAGAATGAGTAAGAAGAATAAAGATTCACAGCTCCTCCCCCGTAGGTGATAGCGTGATAATATATGTAGCCTATGTGTTGACCCGACCTCTTAGTAATATGCGTGCTAAGTTATATTATTTGTTATGTACAAAAAACCTGTATACACTCAACAAAAAAATCGTCGCGACACCACACTGTTCAATGCGAAATAGAAAGACGAAACGAGAGAGAGAGAGAAAAAAATAAATTTATGTCATAGAAGTTACAACTCCCGGTCTTAATCCTCTCTCTCTCCCCTCCCTCCCCCTCCCCCTCTATATATGTTAAAGGCAGAACAATAAACAAGTGGCATCGTGTTACGTGTTACACAGTCACAGGGCTTCGAAGGTCAGGTAGGGAGTAACTTCATGTAAATACTAGTTTTCAGCTGCAGTAAAACACAAGCTAGGAAAAAGCTAGGCAGATGTTATGTTAACCACTAAAATCTATCAGATATCAGCCAATTATAATGTACCTACAACCGATCTATCTATCGGCCAATCAATGTCGCGATTCAAATGTCTTTGTAACTTTAGTAAGTATCGGGACCGATTGACAAAAAAAAATGTTTATTGCAATTTCATTAGGTTTAACAAACATAAATTGGAGATTACCTTTTAAGCAAGAAGATGCTTGTGTTAGGTGTCTCCGCTCTTCCACTTAACATAATACAATGTATGCAATTGCAAACTAAATAACAATAGAAAGAATAGTAATAAAAGGGAAAAGGAACATGCTTGAGTGATTTATGTGAGCGGGTTTTTAAGTGTGTGTGTGTGTGTGTACGCAAGTGCATATTATGGTGTGAGTGTGCGTGAGTGTGTAAAATAGTGTGAGTGTACATTGTGTCGACAGTCTACATTATTGATGGCTTTTTTTATTTGAGACCAAATATTACATCGTGGTGTTAAGATTCGCCGTATAATGTTAGATCCTAATAAACATTGATGGTGATTGGTTACCATAAGTTTCTTTTTAACTTTCCTAGTGACGTAGGGAACCATAGTGTCCTTATGACCCACTCTAAGACAGGGGGTTCGAATTGATCTTATTTCAGCAGACTTCTACCAGCTCACAACGTGAGCGAGCATCAACAGAACCCTCACTAAGCCCGAGGGTTCCGGGTTCGACAAAACCTATCGAGACCAATGTATATAAACACTATTATATAAACGGTTGATAGTTGATTAGTACACATTTCTGACTGTTACGCAATCAATATTTGACGCAGTAATAATGCACCCTATTTGTAACAAAGCAGTTAGTACATATTCATTATTATTGCTAGCAAATAAATCCCCCTCTATTTACTTAGGCACATCAATAAGCCGGCCATTTTGTTCAGTGTTTGTATAAAAATCAGCGTAAAGAGGAATTTCTATGTGTGTGCAAATACGTGTGTTTGTATACTTTTATTTTGTTTTTAGAACAATATTTGTATGGAAAAATCTTTTAGGATGTTCAATTGTTTGTTTTGTTTTGGTGACCCAATACTTTTCTTATTCCGTACCCGACATATTGGCATTATTTTTGTAACTTTTATAAGATGGGGTGGTATACGGATGATTTTGAACGCTTCATTGGATTTAGTGTGTGTAAACTTCTTACTAATAGGTATTAAAAACGCGAAAGTGTGTGAGTATGGATAGATGGATGAATGAATGTTTATTACTCTTTCACGTAAAAACTCCTGAATAGATTTTAATAAAATTTGGCATGGAGTTAGCTGATACCCTGGATTAACACATAGCATAGCATACATTATATTCATACCATGCATATTAGTCGAGCTATAATAATTTAAGTATAGCAAGTCGAAAAAGGGTATACCTATAAAGCACAAGCAGACGATGCTATGCGATATTAAAACTTCACGCAAACGAAATCGCGGGCAGAAGCTAGTATCACATATTTCTGAGCGTTTGGTTTAGAAGTTATGTGATATTGCACTTTAGCCGATAATAGTTAACTAAGGATCTATCAATGAAGCGGTACATACACAATCACGTGTGTGTGTGTGCTTTGCATGTGTGCTGTGCCCGTTGGTCTAGTTGTGAGTGGCCCTGAGTGCTATGCCGGAGGTCGTGGCTTCGATTCCCACCCAGGACAAATGTTTGTGTGATAAGCGTGATCATTTATTTAGTGTCTGTTGCTCAAGTATGTTAATTAATTGTTGAGTACCCATAACACAAGCTCTATACTCAGCATAGGACTAGGTGGCGTTGTTTGAAATTTGTGGAATATTTATTAATTTATTCATTACTAGCATACGTATCGCGGTTTCACCCGCGTAGGTCCCGTTCCCGTGGAAATACAGGGATAAATAGAAGCCTATATCAGCCGGGGATAGTGTAGCTTCCCAACGGCAAAAGAATTTCTCAAATCAGTCAATTAGTTTTTAAGTTTATTCGTTAGATACAAACATTTAAATGTTTCCTCTTAATAATACATATTAGTATAGAGTATAGCTTTAGTAGGATATATTTTTATTTTATTTATAAACTTAAAATGAATAAATAACTAAAACTAACAATAAATAACTACAAAGCGTCAAAAAATTCTTCTGCATCGCTGCCAGCTGGTAAAGTGCTCAAAAGACTGGCGGCATTGCCACGTTGAATGGCAATGCCGCCTCTGGCCAAAGTAGAAGCCAGCCCCTGGGTCACGGGAAGCGTCAACTAAACGTTTGCAGATGTCTTTGTGAAGAAGACGAGCACTCGGACCCCACGGCCCAAGAGTTTCGACCCCAAACGGCTCGAAAGTATAACTACCAACAAGGTTGCTACTTTTCCGCCGCTTGAGGTTCTCAGCAGCCGCAGCAGCAGCGCCAGCACAGCATGTTGACCCAGGAAGATGGGATGGCGCAAGAGTATCGACACAAGTAGCGTCCCATACTAAAGGCCTACCCATCTTCCAAGGGAATAAAGACATACCGTCCGGTCTTTTGCCATCGTCGCGTGCCAAGCCATTGGGTTCTAAAACAGCTGGAACGCCGCTTAGCTTTAGTTGCATCTTTACGCTTGAAGCTAATCCCAGTAAATTCGAAAACATTCTAGACAGTTAATGGCGAGTTTTTAAAATCCTAAAAACAAAACATAACATTACGTAACAAGAAAAGCAATACTCCTTTCAAAGAGTTGCAAGAAAAATAAGTTTTAAAATGTCTAAATATATAATAAACAACGACTGTTTTTACTTTTGTGTATACAAAGCGGCATTTACAAAGTAACCTGTGGTTCATTGACTCAAATGTTATTCTTACACCTTGATAGAGTTAGACGATATAAACACGGGGGGGCGATCCGTTTGTTTACAAGATGCGCAGACGCAACGTCTTGTGCCGATTGATCACAGTTGAAATGGAGTCTATTGACGTTAGATGTTCGTTACTATAGCTTTACCTTTAACTGAACGAATGAATGAATGGTTACAATCTTTAGATCTGGACAGTTACCATACATATACGTAAACTAACGCCTTCGTTCTAAGGGGATAGGTAAAAACCATAGTACGCGGAGGCGTAAAGAAAAAAGAGAATGTGAAGATCGTAACAGGAGTGTTACGATCTTCACATCGAACTGAGCTGTCATTCCATGCTAATGCTAGGCATTGACAGTTTACTCCACTCAGATTTTCACAAGTTGACTTTAACTGAATCGACCAGCAAGACTTTCTTTGTACTGACAACAGTAAAAGAAAACATTTTGAGAAAACCTGACCTTATAGTTTATAGAAATCTAAAGTCGTCAACTTGCTTCTTTGCGAGAAGTGGCGTTTGCTCTGCAGTGGGACAGTGACACAGTATATTTTATACATAACATTGACGCAGGATTGCGTCACTGCTTACTATCAGATCGTGGTCAAGCACTAGTTTGTATTAGTAAAAAAAAACCTAAACCAACCATTTTAAAAACCCAAACACATTTTAAGACCCCATTACAGACTAGCAATGTCATTAAGTCACTCATGTCTTTATAAACTAATACCTTAAGAGCCTAAGACGAGTCCTGAACTCAATCTTGCTAAGTGAACACTGGCATAAAGTAAAAAAAACCTTTACCAGAAAACTGTAGAGTGAGGAGCCCTATCCTCAACTATGTACCTCCTAGAAACGCAGACCGTATATCTCTCCAGAGATGTCTTTTAAGAAATTTTCTGCGTGAATTATTTTGAAAACAACTTGACAGTCGACAAGCAAATACATAGTCGGCTAGCGAGGAAACGTGTCTTTTTTGATAAATGAATTTGAGCTCTATTACTTCACATTATGGTACATGATAAGAACAGTCAGCTTGTTAGGGCTTGAGTAGCTACCGACTCAGACAGAATTTATTTTTTAAACACAACTATTTTTATTTCTAAGTTTACGTTCATAACTGTTTAATGAAAAATTCCTGACACTGCTGTAGACGTAAAAGCTATGAAAGTTATTATTTAATATAATCGACTTTAGCTTCGCACGGAAATTAGTTTATGATTTAATTTGAAGGAAATCAACAAAATTAGCAAAGGTTAAACTCGTTGTGTTGTCTCGAACTATGACAAAAAATGGTCCGGACATCCTGATATCAGAATGTCAGACCACTTTTTCACATGATTTTTCGTTGTCAGTCGAGGTACTAAATATTGGAAGTTAGGTATCACATAGAACATTGGTATTTTCTTAACATCAAATAACTTTATTGGTCCAGCCTGCGTAGCATGAACACCGAAGAAACGGCCTTTGTCTACAGACGAATCGGCAAAGTGACAGATTACATAGACATTTCTTTCGTCTCGAGCATGACAATGTCAAGAAAGATGAGAAGTTATATGTCGATTCGTCAGTAGACAAGAATCAGCAATGCCGAGCATGAAGTGCGTACCTATTTTCTCCACTTTTGACAGTTCTTTTCGAAACATTTCCTGTCAACAAGTGTCAAACAGTCTACATCAAATGAGACCTAGACAAGCAATCTACACCTCTAGCAACTTGACAGTTGCTATAGACAGCATGTAAATTTCTTTCTCTACGTACAAACGCTTGTCGACGAGTCGCAGTCATGCACGGGTAGAAGAAATGTCAAGTTGGACAGAAAGAAAATTGTCGTATCTCGGAAGAAAAGAAATTAAGTGTTCATGCTACGCGGGCAGATGCCCTGACACTTACGTCCTTTGCACTGTGGTGTAAGAGTAACAGGGTGGTATTGTTTATTATACACAACACAACATCAAATTATCAAAAATGCAATATAAATCATTGTTGAACCGAACACTACTAAACTTCATTGGGCTAATCTGAAGATTACTTTTCTAATATTTTTATTTAAATTACTCCAGCCGTTAAGGAGTCCTTGTTGACACAATTACACACATAGATTTTAACATATCTCTACAGATTACATTTCAAAAGCTTTCAGAAATAATAAAGCATAAAATTTTCGTCTGTATGACACTGCACAAAATAAAATTCTCTATCAAATAGAACTCGATAAAACATAGCTCCCACAATGGCTATTTAAAATTGCATGCATTGCGACATACGGCGTGCTGACCAAATTTTTGAATTTTAGCTCCATCATGCAGTCAAATAAAAGGGATAAAAACTGACCAATGTTCTCTTTATATTGTTGGGGCATCAGAAAATATGCCCAGCTATTAATATCTGGTTAACTTTTACTGTTGTTCAGCTTAATTTATCGAGGATAAATTGTAGCTTTAACTGTATCGGGTTGTTGCCTCCATCGAACTACAATATTCCGTTTCAAATAATGATATTTCGAAATAGGATACGATATTGTGTTGCTTAAAATAGGTATCATGTTTGTATTATTTTAGAAATCTATATTTCTAAATTGCTTTATTACAACTAATAAATAAATTTTCAGGTTAAAGTTTTCGTTTACCAAACTCCGCCGAAACGACTTGACCGATTCTTATGAAATTTTGTGTGTGTATTCAGTAGGTCTGAGAATAGGATGTATCCTTTTTTTAAATAAAAAGGCGGGTCAAAGTTTATCGGGACAGCTAGTATTAAGTTATAATGTGTTAGTTTTTATGGTGTATAAATAAAGAGTATTCTATCCTATTCTTATATGTAGGACTTAAAGCGAAAAGTTTAAATCCTTTAAGAATAGGTAGGTACAGCTGCCGTTCAGAGAACTCTTTGTTTCAGAGAACTCTACCCTTGGATACAAATCCAAGGGTAGAGTTCTCTGAAACAAATTCTTGAATTTCAATAAATATGGAAAGCTACATTAGTAAGTTATAAACCTAACAATTTCACACAGTAACAATATGGTAAACAGAAGCAAGTAGTATTAGCTAAAATCACTTTTGCACGGATGATACCATACCGAGTCAACCCTGTAAATTTTCGGTTCAAACATTTCAAAAGTCGACACATTTTTTTGCACACCTAAAAACTTTTGCTCATAAATCTGACATAATGTAGTCCACACAAGAAAGGATCAGGCACTTAGAAGATTAAAACCCACAAATAACTATTATGGAGGAACACAACCGCGCTCCGGTTACTAATGAACATTCCTCGAATCCAAATAAAAATGTACTCTGTACGAGAATCACGATGTATATAAATATGTATGTGCTGAAATTCAGTAGGAGAGGAAAATCATAAAGTACGACTGTTGGAGCAAATGTGGCCTAACGAGCAAATGTAGCTGTTACCTTGCATAGGAATGCTGGGCAACTTAATTCCTGTGCCACTGTGTAAGTGAGACGGCGACATTTATTTGTGTAAGGAAATGTCGTGCTGTCCCTGTCACCCGTATGCTTTTTGGCAAGTGCTGTGGAGCGTGGCACTGCGACTCGTTAACTAGGGCCTCGGGGAACCGAATGGTACTAAGGCAACATACTCTGTTTCAATTTGAGGAAATTAAAAATAGAACAGGTTTAAAATTGTGGTGGCGAAATTAGTCCAGAGATTCTATTTTTTGTGTCCTTTTTAGTCAAAACCCTTGTATATCTAAGTCCCACTGATACAAAATCCAATATAAATTCAATGAAACCCTTTGTGAACAACCGAAACACGAATATTTCGTCTGCATAAAAGAACTCATATTCTTTAAGCCTCTTGAGCCCTTCTCAATTTGTACAGTAGGACTAATAAAAAATTCAAAGTTCGATTTGTACAACAATAAGTGGGATCCAATTTAAGTTTCTTTGTTTGTTATGTGAGGGTAGGAAGAGTTTTTACCGAAAACACCAGACGGGGTACTACGCACCCCACTTGATGATTGACGTGTTAACTCGGTCGCGTGCGTAAATTAGTTTTGGCTTACATGTTGGAAAAAAGTTGAGTCTATGTTTGGGAATGAAATGGCTCGATTTTTTTTTATTAAAAAATTGTTGAGTATATTTTTCAATCAAAAGTAACTGGAGAATAATTAGAAAAATAGATAGTAGAAATAGCAGTACATTAAATTTTATGGTAACTGAAATCAAAATTTGAAATATTGCGTAATAATGTTACACTTATGTACACAGGCCAGCATATCAAGCTACCACAATGTGTCAGATTTATTTAATAGTTTTTTAACTTTATCAGAACTACATAGAAAACGGTTCATTGGGAAATTTTGATAGTTTGGGGTAGCTTAATGTGCTGGCGTCTGTACTTCTGATTTCTCTATGAAACAAATTAAAAAAAAAACTGAAAACTACCATAACATTAAATTTTCAAAAACATAATTATATAATATAACAGCAGTAGGTATGTACCCTTATTCTTACTATAAGAGTACGGTAAAGAATAGTGCCTAGTTATCGAAGCTCCGAGCCGGTAAGAGGGCATTCGGTGGAGTACCCTCAACACTTCTCTCGCCTTGTCAAACGCCCAAATCTTTTTTGAGACGTGTAAGCTTTTAAGGCATTGTAAAATGTCTATATTCAGACTGTACTTAAACTCGTGAGGTGTGCTAGCAGATGTAGGGTTGTCAAGTAGCTGCAACTGAAGTTGTAATAGGTGCAATGTTATTTATAAGGGTCTTTGTTGGAAGTATGAGCACTATTCTATATTCAAATCCGTATTTCCAACTGACAGTATTTTTTATTTAAACTCATATTATAATGAGTGGTATTCAAAAAGTCATAATCTTTTGCAATTGAAGCGTAAACTGAAATTAATGTGTAAGTAGGTTTTAAAGTTTTTATCTCAATAACAAGTTTGTTTTACCATAATGTTATTTTATTAATTTTCTTCTTAAAGGTTTAGGTGTAATTATAATTATTTGATGAAACAAAAGTATCGTACTTATTTATTTATTTAAATTTAAATAAAAAACTGGTGGCGGATTTATTGCCCTAAACATTTTCTATTAGTCTACCTATAAGTAAAGTGATGCAGATAGAGCACATGATTGGTACAATGAGAGAAAAATATTAATAAAACTATGTTCAAAGGATTAAAACAAATCGGAAACATCTATATTGTTAGTTTTTATTGTTATGAAGGCCACGGCGTAAGCCAAAAGGTGGGCCATGGTCTGCGGAGAGGAACCGCACAGGCACAGGTCGGAGCCATCGGCGAAGTCTCAGTTTAGGAGATTTGATATACTGCGACCGACTTTGGTACAAAGCCTGTTTAAAATTTACCAAGTCGGCCATGGCAATGTGTGACCAGGTGGAGCTAACCCTAATGTCTACGTCAGTTGATGGTATTGCCGTAGCTGAATTCTGGGCCAAGCACAAAATTTAACAGACTTTCAAGCATAAATTTAGTGTCAATGTTTGCCATCGACACGCAAAGAAGAATGTTATATACTCGTACTATGCGTTTCAAATGAGAATAGGAACGTCATTGACCTCTATCTGTCAGATGTCACTTGAATGAAAAGTACGGTCTGCAATGAAACCTTATTCGGGTAATCAATTATTTTTAGTTATTTCTTTTACCGAGTCGCAATTATTCAAAATGAAAAAAACGTCTAATATTAATTAGTCTTGTGGACAGTACTTTTCAAGTGACATCCGTCAGATAGAGGTCATTGACGTTCCAATTCTCATTTGAAACGCATAGTACCTGGATTAATTTTGTTAAATAAGAAATAATAAATGGGAAAGGCTATTGATAAAATTTCACCTTTTATTTATTCCGAAGTAAGCTTCCGTGCCCCTTTCATTATTCAGATTTCTGGCTGGCGAAAGGTTTTCCGATATTGTTATTCTTGGCGAAGTTTTAAGTAGCGCATTTTTTTTCTTTGTCTTCTATATTGGTTCAGACTTTGGTCCTTTCTTTACTTATGGAAAGTTCACGTTTGGTGTGTTTGTTAGTTAGTTTATTTATTTTAAGTTTAGTTGGGTAGTTTTAGTTTAGTTTTTTTTTAGGTAGATTTAAAAAGATCGGTATGTACAACCATTATTTTACATGTATTGTTAGCTCAGTTTTATTTATGATTGCAAAAGTATGTATTTATGCAGGCAAACACACGGCAAAAAGTAGAGTCTTGTGCACAGCACATCGAATCTGGCTTTCCGATCGCAAGCTGTCGTAGTCAAAAAATCGGAATGTAAACACTGCCTAACTATTGTTCTGACTTTTCAATAGTTCCATTGTGGACGCCGACACAGCATTGTGGGGTAGGCAGTAATGGTGCGTGCTGGTCGAAACTATTGTGCGCTGGCAATTTGTTCCTACCACTATGTTTGAGGGGAAAATGTCGCGAAGTTACTTTTTCGTCATTGCTACTTAATGAGAAACACAAAAAAGGAGGAAGTTTTCAATTCGACTGTATTGTTTGTATGTGTGTTACTTCATAACTAATTTTATCGAAATCGGTTTAGTAGTTTGGTTTTAATATAACAAAAACAAAGAAAAAAAAAAAATTTAATCATCTACATTAAAAAAAGAAAAATCTATACATATAATAAGACTGTAAAAAAACTGTGTCTGTACATTGAACATATTTAAAAAATTGAACATATTTAAAAAATAATAATTGAGGGGGGTTTAGAAACAGTAATAGAGCACGAATCCAAAAAAAAAAGTCTGTCTGTTTGTCTGTTTGTCTGTTTGTCTGTTTGTTTGCACGCGCTAATCTTCGGAACTACTGAACGGATTTGAATGTTTTTTTTTTTGTTGTATAGATATTAAGTCTGGGCAACACATAGGCTATAATTTATCTTGGGAACTGGAACACCTGATGCAGAACCGCAACAGACCAGCTAAACTATAGGAGATACAAAAATGGTACCATAGCAAAAATTGTTCCACGTGATGAGCATTTTTTGCTGAGAGAATAAATTTGAAGATCCGGAACACCTGATGCAGAACCGCAACAGACCAGCTAAACTATAGGAGATACAAAAATGGTACCATAGCAAAAATTGTTCCACGTGATGAGCATTTTTTGCTGAGAGAATAAATTTGAAGATCCGGAACACCTGATGCAGAACCGCAACAGACCAGCTAAACTATAGGAGATACAAAAATGGTACCATAGCAAAAATTGTTCCACGTGATGAGCATTTTTTGCTGAGAGAATAAATTTGAAGATCCGGAACACCTGATGCAGAACCGCAACAGACCAGCTAAACTATAGGAGATACAAAAATGGTACCATAGCAAAAATTGTTCCACGTGATGAGCATTTTCTGCTGAGACAATAAATTTGAAGATCCGGAACACCTGATGTGGAAATTCAAGTGCCCAGCTACACTATAACATATATAGGAATGACGTCTTAGCAAGAGTTGTTCAGCCTTATGAGCACTCGCTGTTGACGTATAAATATCGAAGATCTGGAACACCTGTTGTGGAACTCCAAGAGCCCAGCTACACCATAACTCACATAGGAATGACATCTTAGCAAAAGTTGTTCGGTCTGATAGGCATTTCCTGTTGACTTATAAAAATCGAAGATCAGATACATTTGATATAGAAATTAAAGCTATCACTAATTTCATTGCATATTTATAAAATAACATAAGTACCTCCACGCGGTGAAGGCGGGAACAGTTCAGGGCTGATTTTCGATGACGATGGTATATCATTGAAAATTAGACTCTACTGGCCAAAACTTCCATTTTTTTTTTATCGTATAAATATGCCTTCGGGCTTATGTTATATGAGTGTTTAATTTCCTTTTCTATTTATCTTTGTTACATGGTTGCCTACCCGGTAACGCTGGGGAGCAGCCACTTAGATTTTAATTGATCAGGTATCATCACAATAAAACTATAACCATACCTAGAAAGAGGTCAAATCTTTCTCAATGTTCCAAAAGTGCTAAATGATTAAAGATCATAAGATCCCAACAATCTACCGAAGAGCGTTAGGAGGGACTTGATGCTGTTCGACAGCATGAGGTTGCAACTCGCTCCGTGGAAACTTCTTGGGATCGCGAAGCACGCCTGCATTCTCAGCGTATTTACGCATCTACCAGGTATCCAGGTCTCTAGACACCAGTGAAGAATATATGACTGACCGCTCATCATGAACATCATGCACTGTCTCGCGAGTTGGAGACGTTCACGGAAAAAGCATGACGCTTGAGTTTTCAGCGTAAATACGCATCTACTCTAGAGATAAGTGGGGGAAGGAGATGCGCGACTGACCGCTGAGCGTGAACGTCACGCAACATATAGGCTATAATTTATTTTGGAAAATGGAACACCTAAAGTAAAAGAGATATAAAAATGGTGCCATTGCTAAAACTATTTCACGTGAAGAGTGTTTTCTGCTGTGAAACTAAATTTGAAGATCTGGAGCACCTGTAGTGGAACTCTAAAGCCCAGCGACAATATAGCATATATTGTTATATAATGTATTTTTCACATATAATGTATTTTTTATTGTATACAAATATTGTAAAAACTATTTTAAAAGAGTAAGTATGGAGTTTCTTGCCCATTCTTCTCCATACAAAACTACCTTTTGGAAGGGGCAACTAGAATCATTAAATTTTATTTAACTTGTAAGTTTAACGTTCAAAAGTGCCTTTTAAATGGCCTAATTGAAATAAATGATTTGACTTTGACTTTGAATATACATAATAAAAATGGCGTCTTAGCAAAAGTTGTTATGTCTGATTGCATTTCCTGTTGACCAACAAAAATAAAAAATCTGGAACGTCTTGGATCGTCTCGCGCATTCCATTGTTTTGCCGTCCCCGGGATTTTACAATTCGACGTCATACGTTTCAGATCTTCGATTTTGACGACCCCGTTGTCGCTGGCATAAGCAACAGGATCCGCGTACGAAGTCGCGGGCAGAAGCTAGTATAAAAATAAGAATAGGGCGGGTACTAGCAGCTGCGTCGTGTACAGCAATGAGACGAAACCTTGCCACGTGTGTTGCTTAAACTAGTCTAGTTTTTTATATATTGTGCACATCGAGAAAACAAACTCCAAATGTACAGTCTTCGAATAGATAAGTGATTATTTAATACATGGATCGTTTTGCCGAAATTGAGACTAGAGCGTGCTCTATGGAGATAGTAATTTCACAAAAAGGATCCAGACCTACATATTTACATTTAACTCTGAAAATATGACTCTATGCATAAATATACTATTACCTTAAAACAAGTGTTATTATTTCACAGAAAAGATTATACTTTTTGTTAATTTTAAATCAAATACTAATGAAAAAATACCTCTTGAACTTCAAACGTCAATATTTCAAAAGTAACTCGGTGTGGATTGGATCCTACGTCCAATTGTGCACATCGAGAAAACAAACTCCAAATGTACAGTCTTCGAATAGTTGTAAATAGAGTTACGTTCCTTTCATATGGCACTCTGGCTTTAAGCCATATAAAGTCTCCTAACTAACTTCTTCCCAATTTGTTGCAACGCATAATTTATAAACTACATGCTTTGTAAGTTTCAAAGGAAAACATACAAAAGTGAGCATTCGTCTGACCGTTGTGGTTAGTCTTTGTTATCTGTGTTTAAGTATGTATAACTTTATTTACTTGTGTAGGTACAGTCAGCCTCATAAGTCGATATACATATCCATATTTCCTAAACTCATGAACACCTTAGCTTACACAAATTGCTAAACAAGACTAGTGCCAGGATTTAATTAACGTCTTAAAGGTTCAAAATTCACTAGTCTTGTTTAGCAATTTGTGTAAGCTAAGGTGTTCATGAGTTTAGGAAATATGGAGAAGAGTTTGGGAAATATGGATATGTATATCGACTTAAGAGGCTGACTGTACCTACAGTACCTATTCTTCTTCTTATCGTGTGGTTAGTAACTAACCTGGTGTCAGAGTTTTAATGCCGCCCATGAGCCTCTGACTTGGCATCACATGCCGTCGAGAATAGTCTCTCAGGCATGCCGGTTTCCTCAAGATGTTTTCCTTCACCGTTTTTGAACAATATGCACATAAATCCGAAAAGTCAGAGGTGCCTTGTGTTCGAACACGAGACCTGTGATTTGGCAATCCGCCGCTCACACCACTAGGCTATCACTGCTGTACGTAGTACCTATTAATTATCCATTATCTGCCCAAGATTTTTCAAAATATGTCAAAGTGGGCGTCTAGTCTAACCTGATGGTGCTTTACATGGTGCAACTGCATATCTGTTCTCCAGGACCTAGATCTAGACCAGGATCCAGGAATGATGGTGTGTGATAATTATATCACACACCATGATTAATACACCTTGGTAAGACTGGTTGTCCAAATTTAAGGTATCGTTACTATCTGTAACGACCATTGCGATAGCAGTATGTCTATGGTAACGACTGCCAAAGAACTGCAAATGACAGCTGGGAGCAACGAGCAACAAGGCTAATTTAGAAATTAAGTAGGAACTGAAATAATATGGTTTCATCCCCTTTTAATGGCAATAGACTAGTCCCCTATTAGTTTTTAAATTGTTTTACTTGTTCATTTTTAGTTTTGACTTTTTATTCAATATGATTGAATTCTGAACATTTTTGTGAAGCTTTCGATTATTTTAAATATTTTGATGTAATTGTTATTGTGTGTTTATTAATTTTCATTTTGTGGATTTACCTATGTTTTCTGAAATACATTATGTGATTTGATTACGACGTGTAACTAATATGGGTGTTACTATAAATGTGCTTCTACCCAACCACCTAGAAAATACAAGCGTCCCGTTATGTGTAAAACCATAACAATAACACGTTTCTCCTTCCCGTGCATCCAAAACTTCTTAGACCACAATTTACATACAAAGTTTTCAAAAACTTTTCAGTGGAAAAGATATATCTAGGTACTAAAGCCGTCATGCAGCACCGGGTTCCAGCATCCTAAAACTACGTAAAGCAGAATTTACAGGGCAGCGTGAAATGAAATTTTAGTATACTCCGAGAATCATTCGGTATATTCCTGTCCGCGGGCGGTTGTAAAAATGATTCGTTCCAACTTGTGGGGATTCGCCACACCTAGGGTTAGTTAGTGTTGGTAATAGCTATATTTGGAAGACAGAGTTGCAACTGTTCTTCGAGGTAAATTGTATTGGTCGTGTATTTTGTTAGTCTATGGTAGTATCCCCGGTGCGGGTGTAAGATGGAACCAGGGTGGTTTTTAGCCAGAAAGAGTCTGACATGACAGGCCCTTCTGCCTTATCTGGGGCGGAGGGCATTAATTTTTCACCACACACCAAAAAAAAAATAGTACTTAGCCACTCTAGCGTCCCAGTTTACTACATTCTCCAAAAAAACTCTTGCTTGAACTGTCCATGGGACTACAGTCACCGAACGACATCGTTCAGTTTAAACGTGTTCAGCGCTAAAGTCAGGTGATAGTCGTACAGTCGATCATAACTAGATGGCGCTATATTATGAAATTTGTCGTCCGTGAGAGTGAATTAAATCTGTGCAATGGCAACATAAAATTTAGAAAAAAAAGAAAGTGACAGTTCGTCTTTCTCGTTGTGTTAACTGTTATTGTGTGTGGAGCTCCAAGCAAAATGTGGTAAGTTTTCTGTTAAAAAGCTGACTCCAATAAAGGAGTTCTGTTGACAGTTCATGGTGATGATAACTTTGCAAAGTGTTCAACGATGAACTGTCAAATAGCTAGTTTCGTATTGGCTATCATCAGTGTGTAGGTATCTAGGACAACGTCATACGCGCTCGCAGCACAGAGATGTGACGAAGCGCACCATACTTCGTCTGATAGTCACTGTAACTTGATGTCTACTTAAAGTGTAATACATTTTTTCTGTAAATTCTCTGTTGTCATTAAAGTTCAGTTTGCAACTAGACACCATTAATCACTGGCAAAGACATTCAGTACCTATAGACCGGACATCACGAACAAAATTTTCGTCCGAAAAAGTGTGTCCTGCTGGATACAAGTCTATGAGTTTTTTGTAGTACGCTCCGCTGCCGCTCCAATATTCATATATTATTCTAGATGGCGTTACTGAGACATGGGATCAAAGTTTTTCTGTCATTTCCTTGACATGCCCGCTCTATAGCATTTTAAATCTCTTTGGTCACTGGCCATGAAATATACCCAAATAGCCTTGCAGGTGTTGAAAAAAGGATTGCTTTCCAAATAATTGTTTCTGGAAACCCCAAAAAGCTTCTCCCCGCTCAGTGTTTGGTTTTTGTTTTTGTACAGAACCCTAATGCTCTCAGTGCTGCGGGCATTAGCCAACTGACACAAAACGAAAAGTTAACCTAAAACGTCCGAGTACTACCTATGATTTTTTCGTGCAAAACTTAAAAGGATATGAAAAGCTACTAAAGAATTCCTATTATCTGATTCGTTAATCTTACAAAAATGGTCATAGAAATAATAACTATCTACTACGTTTGTGTTTGCAATCAATCATTAACAAAATGTGAAATTATCTTAAACTTTGAATATAACAAAAGTTTTCACAACATTCACAAAATGCCATCTAGTCCTAAACTAAGCAGAGCTTGTGTTATGGGTACTAAACAATTGATAAACATACTTATCTATTTCTAAATATATAATTATAGATAAATGACACCCAGACACAGAACAAATTATCGTGCTCATCACACAAACAGTTGTCCTGGGTGGGAATCGAACCCACGACCTCCGGCATAGCAGTCAGGGCCACTGAGCAAGAGGCCAGCCGAAGTATTAAGGGAACAAAAGTCGAATTTTTAATTACACTCAATTACTATTGCATTTTATTATTTCCGTTCGGTATAAATTAGGGATTGCAAGTCTTAATAAAAAAGTCCCACCGTGTTATATGTAAGAACAGCCGTTGTTTCTTCATCTGTCTGTGATGTCAATCCTAATGATTTTCATTTGTTTCTTCCAAGTGCATTACTTGGCCAAAGTTTCCTCAGCAAACGGGCATTTCCCTTTCTACATCTGATAAAATGTGTTATAAAAAGAAAAACCTCTAAATTTTTATTCCAATTCATTATTTTCGTGTTAAATAATCACAAAAGGTCTCTTGACACTTGGACTCTTGTCTCTCTCTCTCTCTCTCTCTCTTACTCTTCCTTTAGTGGTATAAACCTTAACCCAGTATTACTAACAAACCAAGTAAACATGAAAAAAATATTAAATCTTATTATTTCTTTTGTTTTCATTTAAATTGTACCTACCACTGCTTTTCTCTGCATCACCTTAAGGCTGTTAGAAAATGTCCGCTTCTGCACATTTTAGTGTGCTCGAAGTATTAAATAAATAAATAAAAAAAGTGCGTACACTCACAAATTGAGCATCCAGACGTTACTAATTGTTTAATTACTCCTCGCGTGACATATTCAATCCGCCGTAGCCAGTTTTGTGGATTTTAATTGGATATAGGCGCCAAATATTTTTTTGCTGTTTCTCCTAACGATACTAAGTTTAGTTTGAGTTGAGTCAGCTGTGAACAATGGACTTGTGACGATTCTTCATTAGAAAAATGTGATAGCAGTGTAATGAACGTTTGTATTCACTTGTTTTATTTTGAATAAAGAAGCCTTAGAAGTGAGTAGAAATAAATTGAATGAGAAAGAAATTGAGCTATACGAACAAAGCTTAAAAATTTGTATATAAAAACTACATTATGTGTCAAACTTAAGTGCCAAGGGGTTAGAGATAGCTAGCGGAATAGGTAGCCGATGCTAGAAAGTTGGCCACCACGTTTAGATTGTAGTCACGTTGGAAAGTAACACACATGTTGGACCGATGGCCTGGCAAGAGGTCCTGGGAAGGGGACTGGATACTTGCATTATGTGGACAACTAATTGGTTGAGAACCAAAAAGTTCAAATATATTGAGTTTTATATATGAACCTAAAGATATTGAAATCATAGTTACTCGGAGTAAACTTCTCTGTTTACCACAAGCTCATCCTTATATAATTATAGTGAATATGGTTCCGGTAATTTAACATCAAAGGAAACCTTGATACCTATTATAGATATGGATAGAAATCATCGAAATGAATCTATACGGGAATCAAACAAACCGGACTAGATCATGTATAGATCAAGAGAAATGATTAATTTATTAACACACAAATTAATCTTAAACCAGTGCTTTTCATCAATAGAGAGAAACAACATCATGGCCGTACTGAATATTGAAAACAGATCAGCAGAATGTCTACTTTAACCAAAGAAAAGGAAAAATGAAGTAGAATGAAGGCCACAATCGCTACCTAGTTCAAAACAGTTCAAGAGTTTTCATATCAAGAATTCATTTTAGAACATACGTAGTACTAAACACGCCCTTATTGTCTCAAATTCGTTCTGGTATTGGAAATAATTTATTGTTGAATTAAGTAAATTAACGCCATATCTGTTTTTCAAACAATTTCACGTTATTTAAACCATAGCAAATGTCTTAGGTACTTAATCGTACCTTAAGTATTCAATGATAGTCTTTAAAAGTAATTTGACTAAATCATGTTTTCCATTTTATATACATATATGCCTTACTAAAATAACTTTGATATTTATATTTTTGACTTTGGCAATACTGTGTTGTTCACAGATGTCTACATTAATTCAGTTATGTTATTTGTGAAACTCTGTAATTGGCTCTCAGTCATCAATGTCAAAATGATAAATTATGTTTATTCCTGTAAATAGGTTCATACGAACACTTAACTACATGTCATTTATTAACTAGAACGTAAGTTTTGCAAAAAATGCAAATATAATTCCTTACTATAATTCCTTACTACAAATCCTGGCTCTTCTGAGTTTTCTATAACGTAGCACTCAGTCAGCTATAATTATTATCTCATCAAGGGCGACTGGTTGCAATGCTAGATGCGGCCGTTAGATGCAGTCGCCACCCTCTAGACTGCCGTCAAATTCAGGCTGCGAAAATTATGCGTCATCTAGTAAGTAAATCTATAATATGTACGAGTACATATTTAGAAATATCCTCAATACTCAATATTTATTGCGTTCCACAATGTACATAAATGGTCTTAAAAATATAAAGGTACAGAATCATTATGGACCCTGTCGGGCACAGCAAAAACTAACAAATATATAATAACAAATATATTTAAAGTACGTTTATCAGTTGTTGCGTACCCACATAACACAAGCTTTGCTTAGCTTGGGTCCCTTAGGCTGAGGCTACAGTAGGCAGCGATTTGCGATGCGACTGGAAGAGCGAAACGAGAAAAACATGGTATGGCTACATTACAAGCGAAATTCCGGCGTATATTCGGCGATGACATGGCTACAGTACACATGCTCAACAACGAATTAGCAAGAGCGATTCACTTTCAGCGATTCGCTCATTATGTTGATGTAGCCGACGCCGTGATTTCAGTAATGTTGTTCCTGTCGCATAAAGAAATCAAAGATCGCTAGTAATATTTGATGTACGGTGTAGCCATATATGTGAGCATTCATTTACTTGTTTTAATCGCTCATATTGTGTCGCAGGTCGCGTCGCGGCCTAATGTAGCCTCAGCCTTAGAACCAGATGGTTTTGTGTGAAAGTTGTGGAATAGGTTTTTTAAATGAAGTTTGGTGATTGGTTTTGGAGAATAACTGTTGGTTTATTTCAAAAACATTTTTTGGTGTCTTATCTAGTTCAGTCGGATAGGGATTTTTGTCAGGCTGTTTGATCCATTTTGTTAAGAAACACTGTGGGGGCTTAGTAGGTACACACTCCTACAATAAAATATGCTTACAGCACCCAGTTTAACTCGTGATTCTTCTCTACTCGTGAAAACTTAGTTAACAGAATACCTAGCACTGCAAATTAGAGGTTTTTATAATTAATAACTGTGCCAGATCAATTTTCATAAGTGTTTAAATCTTTTATCGTGTCATAGTATTTGTTACCAAATTCCTCGGAAAAGGCTTGGCTTGACTTGGTAAGTATAATCAGTAAGTCTAAAGAAAGACGTAAACAAATAAAAATAAATAAGAGTAGTACATTGATTCTAAAGCGGAACTAAGTTTACTGACGCAGCTAGTAATTTCTCATAATTATTTTAAATGCTAAGTATAAACGTTACAAATTATAATCACTTTCATAACGAGATTTCTTGGAAAAATCTTAAAAGTTGCTAACACACCTATTAAACAAGCAACATAGTGCTATAGTTATTTCGGAAATGAATGAAAATCGAAGAATACCAACTCAATTCTCCTTTCTGCGGAAGTCATAAATCCAGTGTGGAATATCGGTTACTACAGCGGTCGTGGGCAAGTTTATAAATGTGCCCACATATGTACAATGTTATTTTGAACATTTTAAACAGCTTCTTGCTTTAATACTCGTACTTGTTCAATTGTAAACTCTCTGTGAGAATACTGTATTAAATAATTTTGGAGATGAAAAGAAAGACACATAATTAATTGTTATTATTTGCTGTAATTATAAGTATAATAATATACATATAATGATAGTGATACCGAACGTTAAACGACGACGTTTAACGTCGAAATCAGGAGACGCACAAAGGTCATCGATATTGGAAATCGCGTTATGGAACTCAAATGGAGTTGGGCAGGACACCTAGCTAGACGTGGTGATGGCCGGTGGAGTAAAGCTGTAACCGAGTGGCGACCAAGAAACGGCAGGAGAAGTGTAGGGCGTCCTGCGGCGAGATGGGCGGACGACATTGTTGCCATTGTGGGAGTACCGTGGATGAGACTGGCACAGGGACGTGGAAATTGGTAAATAAAAAGAGAGGCCTATGCCCAGCAGTGGGTGAAGTCGGGCTGTGGATGATGATGATGATGATGATAGTGATACCGGTAAACATTTGGCATATTTTAACACCTTATGGCATTCTGTCCATGTAGCCTAAGATCTGTATTTCTTTGTACCTACCACATTATCATCTGCCTAGCATTTTTCGGACTAACTTACCGTCTCAGAGGGCAAAAAGTGCTGGTCTGACCTCCACTACCCACTTACTGGGTAACACGATACGCCTTGGTTAAACTGGTTGTCAGACTTTCGGGCTTCTGACTATTTGTAAAGACTGACAAATATCGTTGAATATACTAAAGTGACAGTTGGGACCCGTTGCTTAACGTGCTTTTTGTACTGATAACCGACCGAAAAATACAACTGACTCATAAATAAACAAGTAAAGTAGGATCTTTAAAAAAACTTAAATCGCAATTGACATACCGACATTTAAAGAGTACCTTTGATTTCTCCAGGATTCCACCGTCTGATCAGACTGGAAGTTAATGGAACAGCCTGGAAACTGTATCGAATCAAACAAAAAAGGATTTTACAAATCAGCTTAGTAATTTTCGAGCAATCGAGTTGGTACATTTCATACTTAGCAAAAACTTTTTTTTATAAATTAAGTAACTCCTTTTTTTAGAACGGTTAAAAGCATCTAAAACCGCACTAGACAGCATCTTTTTTTTTCAATTCCGTATTCAAAGCAGCCAACATAAAACCCCAAAACAAATTACAGTATAGAATTCCGTTTAATACCCAGCTTCAAATTGTTTTAGATTAAGTAAGGGCGAGTGCACATGACGGACGGTGCGGATCGCAGGGATGGGGTGCAACGCGCTATTATTACACCGATCGACTGGTTCAACTTAGCACATCTCTGTATTGACGTTAATCTGTACATTTTGTGCGGTGCGTTCGCGTCTGTGCGCTATAAGCTTTATTTGATGTAGTGTCGTTTTGAACCAGGAGTGGATGGTGAAGCAGGAGTGTGATAATTTGGACTCTAAGTAGTTAACAATAGGGCGACGTTTTGGGACAGACAGTGTCGTATTTTAGGTGGTTGTATTCATAGAGAGATTGGTAGAATAACTACACTTACCTATAGCAGTTGAGAACGAATACAGAAGGTCACAAAAGTAGAGGAATAGCAAAGAATCGATGGGTGGATCGATTTTAAAGATCATGATTTGGTTAGAAAAGAAATAACGGTAGGGGGTAATAGGGGTAGACAGAAACTATGAGCGGCATATGCTACGATTCTCACATACTTCTTTTGCTTCGCTTACATTTATACATGCTGTCATACACACACGCCGTCTGCGAGTAGGTACTACGCACCTGACCTTTCTGAAGAACCTCACCAATAAGGTCTATGTATGTCTTTCTAGGGCGTTCCCTCCCGGCATTTCCACATACATCTGCCTTGTAAATACCTTTCGTTAGTCGCCTTTCTTTAACCCTTTCAACGTGATCAAACCATCTAAGCATACACCACACATACTTCGCAAGGAACGCATTTCTACAGCATTTATTCTACTTTCATGACTCTTTTGCTACGTCCAACATTCAACTTACTGGATGAAAACGTTGTTAGTGATGTACCGTTTGTGGTAAGTTTTTAATGTCTTTGCTTAAAAAGATCGAATTTCGACCACGAGGCGACCACTGGTAAATTTTAATACACTTACTGTTTCTTTTCCTAGCTCATCGTAAAACATGGTATCAATATGAATGAAGCTCTGAATCCTAAATTGTTTATATGTAGAGGGCACGTGGCGTCCACAAAGGCGAGGGGAGATGCACTTCAATACCACTAGATTATTACGGTACCGGGCAGCTTGTAAAGATGAATCGTGGAACATCTATGTACTGATGCCAGCACACCAAGCTACTCCAAACTGTATTTTTTGCCAATTGAACATGAACCTTATTCTATTAAGACTAAAGCTGTTTACCATAAAAAATTACTCATCAAAATAGCTTCATGAACTGACCTCTGTACTGCCTACATCATTTTGTAAATGGTCTTTAACGAGTATTATTGGCCTCATTAGTTTTGGATACTATGGTAGGTAAAATACGTCACCTCACACTAGGAATTTCTCCTGTATCGTGGGTGCGTTTACAAACATTTAAACACGCATACAACACACAAACAGTTCATCCTGGAAAAACTACCCGCAGCCTAAACAAATATTTGTGCCTTGCGGTAATCGAAACCCCGACATGAAGACCTTTCCGGTCTTCAAGAAAGTTAATTGTAGTCTTCTATAAGTCGAGATAAGCAAGTACCATCGTTAATCCACGATAACCTCCTGACCAAATTTCAATCATGACGGCTAATTCTCAACGCAGACGAGCCTCCCGTCGTGAGACACATTACAGTGAAAAAGAGTGTGCGTATAGGCACAGGTGCGGAGACGTGTATTCACTAAGCTCTCATTGTTCGATGGGATCAAGATAGTTAAGGCTTATACAAGACTGGCAACTTGACGTGAAATGAAGGCATGCGGGTATTACACCACCATCTTCCAAAATCCAGGCTGCCACTGGGAAATTCCTAATGCTAAAATCCAATAACACCAGGGCCCCACGCTCAACAGTCGCGTTTGCGACTATAACACCAACAGAACATTTTATTTGTTATGTTCATTATTATAAAAGGTCAAGCGTAATGGTTAAGGTTTCGGCCTGGTAATAGAGAGGTCCTGAGTTCGATCCCCACCAAATGCACTATTGAACCCACTCCAGACACAAGCTAAGTAAGAGAAGTTAATAAGACTGCCTTCTAATCATGTGCAACCCACATTACAAGTAGGTAAGTTTAAAAAGAATGGCGATCATATCGTACCCATTTTTAAGTCATAAATACCAGAAATACAATAATTTTGTAGTAACACATCAAGTAGAAATACAAGTCTAGTAGGTAAACTAAATATTAAAATTACTAATTTGTCATGAGTACTTACAAAGGACGGTCGTTGTGGCGACATTTGGGGGAGGCCTATGTCCAGCAATGGACGTCATGACTTACAAAGGTTAAAAGCCGTTTATTAACTGACTTCAAGAGAAGATTCTCGAAAATCGATTGTTATTTTTTTATGACACTCAATCGTTCATCGCATTCTCATATTTCCGCTCAGTGATTAGTTCTATCAAAGTAAGTATTGTAATTCTTAATAAAAACAAGTCCCACCAAGTTCAATGTGGAAAACAGTGGTGGTTTCTTTATCTGTGATGACAATCCTAATGTCTATCATTTGTTTCTTCCATATTGTGCATCACTTGGCCAAAATTTTCTCAATACATGTATTTCCTTTAAACAGCAGAACCAGGCTTCTCTTACCATTTAAAGCGCTGCTGTCCGTACCCAATAAAAATAATGATGTAAATATAATTAGTTTCGATATTTTTACATTGTACCACTAAGTTGTTTACATTAAGCGCAGCGAGGGTGCAACTGCGACCACAAACGTGGGGGAGATGCAGCTCTGTACTGCCGGTTCTAAAACCTTGTTGGAATATACTTGATTATGTAGATACTTATTTTGAATAGACTAGAAGAATACGGGCCAGCGCACATAAAAAATATCAACCATGTACTGGTTAAAATGGAATAGAAAATAAATAAACTTGCATTTATCCGAGATCAAAAAGGTGGAAGAGGACTCTTGGATCACTGGAACTTCTCGCGGGTGCAATGGAACCCAAACTTTTCAGTGCAGCAGCGAGGAGTTTTATTTGTTTCTGGAAGGAGGTGGGCTGGTTGGAGTAACCCCAACAAAACGGCAGCCATGGCTCACGCACAATGGTCTAATCCGAGATTAGGTGCGGAAACCAAACCTGATAGATAGACTGTTTTAACCGCCTTCAAAAGACGAGGAGGTTTTATAAGATAACTTTGCATACATGTGATCGATTCAGTATCAGTCACCCAGTGAAAATTTGAAGTGTCAATGCCTAGCATTATGGAGTTAAAGCTCCACTAGCCTTCACGTCACATACATTTTAACGGGTTTACTTTTTACAGAATAGCACAGGAAAACAATCTACATTACGAGAATGTTCATGATTTCATTATTTCAACATCTTTCTAGGCCTTAGCCTAGCTGACCCTTAGGTCAGCTCACACCGAGACGCGACGCGACGCAACAAAGTCAAAGTCAAAAGTCAAATCATTTATTTCAATTAGGCCATTTAAAAGGCACTTTTGAACGTTAAACTTACAAGTTAAATAAAATTTAATGATTCTAGTTGCCCCTTCCAAAAGGTAGTTTTGTATGGAGAAGAATGGGCAAGAAACTCCATACTTACTCTTTTAAAATAGTTTTTACAATATTTGTATACAATAAAAAATACATTATATGTGAATACGATGTACCTAGAATAAACAAAGTAAAATAAAATAATAAATAACATACTATGCTAAGATAGATTAAGCATTTTAGTAGATAAGTACATAATTATGTGGATAGATACATGGTACTCTCACATTTACAAATATTAAAATCACGGATTAATATAACAAATCAAGAAAATATTAAATAAATAATAATAAAAAAAAAATACACAGCAGAATAGCGTGAGTGTTGCAAAAATAAAGCAAATTAAGATTTTGTCAAGTTCCTTGATTGCCCTATGGAGCTGGACCAGCATGTTGCCAAGCATTATTATCTTGAATATAATCCTCTAATTTGTAATATGTCTGTTTACAAAGTGTACTTTTAATATAAGTTTTAAATTTCCTTTCATTTAGTTTTAATATATCAAGAGGTATTTTATTGTAACATTTAACACAGTACCCCATGAAAGATGTCTGTACTTTAGCTAATCTGAAAAATGGTTGAGCTATTTTATCTTTATTTCTAGTATTAAAATTATGTCTATCACTTATTTTACTAAAAAGATGTGGGTTTTTTACAACTATAGGAAGAAGCCTGTGATTTCACGCAGCGCCGCGTATTTTGTGTCGCACTTTTAAAGTGTACGCGCAGCGTCGCGTCGCGTCGCGTCTCGGTGTGAGCTGACCATAGAAATCTAAATTATATCTATGGAGCTGACCCTAAAGCTGCTTTTTCATCAGAGTTATACGTTTCCCTTTTCCTCAACATTTTTTAAATTATACAGTCTTATTTTAATCCTTTAGTGTAAGTCGCATACATTCTTATCTGTTTGAATTCGGTGAAGCAGCTTTTATTTATTTTTTGTTTTTTAGGTGTTGTCCACAAACTAACAGAACGGGCAACAGTTTTCAAATGAAGAATTTCATACAGGTTGTAAGTGCAAAAACAATTGAAAATCGAATACCTACATAGAGATGCATTTTCGTCGATTTATCACACATGGTTTTTATTTTATCATTTATCCCTTTAGATAGTTCAGTCTTCAATAAAACTTATCCTCCATTATCGAACCTTACCGCTGTTCTAACATTAGGTTTGGCAAGTCATTGGAAAGTTTTCTTGGTAACAGGTTAAATACTTAAATACACACCTTGTTCCCACTGGGGTTCGGCAGATCACTGCACACAGTGCGCAACTGACCTTTCTCATAAACATCACCATTAAGGTCAATTGTCCTTCTAGGGTAGTTTCCGGTTTTATTTAACATTAAAAAATAATTTACTCATTAAGATTGGTATAATTTCATAACAACTTTAAGATTTCTGTACTTCTCCGCTTGAGCCCCGGCAGTCATACAGGTATAACGCTATCATTGAAGTATTGACCGGGTCTCAAGTAATTAAAAACTAAACCAAACTGTGATAGCCATTGGGCAGTTCTGTACATCAAATAATTATAAAAACGCTATTAAAGAATTTCATTTCATGCAAATAGTGCTGCATTGATTACACGTGCGTAATAAATGTTCTCTATGATGGTTACTGTAATCATTGGACTAACAGCAGTGCCAACTATCACATGTTTCCAGTTTTTAACTCCCAAGACAGGCACTTGAGACATTTCACGTCAGCTCAAGAATGACTGCGTACAGACGTCAGCACACCAACCTATCCCAAACTATAAAATTTTCACGATTGAACATGAACCTTATTCTTTCGTAATAAAGTCGAAAAACAATAAAAAAATGACCTTTGTACCTACGGAACCTTCAGTATTGGAGATATTCAAAGATGTTAGTGACAGATACTTTCTGGTAGCTCCACTTGTATTGCATAGCCTTCAAAATTTTTCCGTCGAAGATGGAATAAAAACTGCGTACCACTAACATTGTTTACATTGCACTCTGGTAGGGTGACTCTGAAAGGGAAAATGTGGGTCTACTCCACTCTCAATGTTATTAATGAAATAGCTGACCTTGTTAAATAGGTCTATGTAGAATAATAATAATAATAATAATCGTTTATTTTCTCACTACAATATACTGACATTTGACAACAAAAACAGTTTCTTTTGTTTTATATACATAATTCTGGCAAGTATATATTGTAGGAGACTGGTGCCTAAGCTAGGCTCGAGGCCTGTATTTCAGGACACCAGGTTCCCACCCTTTAACATGCGGTAAACAGTTTTTTCGATACACAGTCAGCCTGTAGTGTTTCCACTGTGAATATATCCGACAGAGAACCAATGTTATCGACATAGCTCAAATTAGCATGCTGAAGTGGCAGTGGGCCGGCAATATCTGGCGCAGAACCGACTACCGCTGGGGTAAACGTGTTCTTGAGTGGAGACCGAGACCTGGCAAACGTAGTGTAGGACGCCCTCTGGGTAGGTGGGATGACGACCTGTGGAAGACTGCTGGCATATGCTGAATGCGGCAAGCTGAAGACAGGGCGCTGTGACGCTCATTAAGGGAGGCCAATGTCCAGCAATGGACTATTATAGGCTGATGATGTATGTTCCCACCACTAGGACGCAGGCCTCATCTCTGTGAGAAGGAGTGGGCCGTAATCTACCACGCGGACTCAGTGCAGGTTGGTATTAATAATATGTCACGTGTTTATGAATTTTTGGTTCTAGGACATGACGGTTTCATCACGATGTTTTCCTTCACAATTTTGAGAACAGTGCTGATAATAATAATTTACACAAAGTAAAACGCCAGTCTGGGATCGAAACGACGACGTACAACTCTTAACACACGGCTGTCACCACTGGGCCACTACAATCTAACGGTGTGAATTGAAACGCATTGAGGAGGATATTCACGTGAGTTATTAGTTGTTTGTTACAAACGAGGAATCTATTGCTTTTAAATTATTCAGATAAATATTAGCGAAATCTTTTTAATAGCAAGTAATATTGAACTAGTTAGTGTGGATTCTCGTTAAAGTGTTGTCTCTTTTTACCCCTGTTTCTATTCGCCCTGTTTGACGGTACAACTATTAGCCACCATAGCTTCCTTTTCCTATTTTCTGGCTACTAATTTAATTGTTTAATAAGATTTTTAAAATGATAAATCGCCATTGGTTCATGCCTTTGGCCTCGTACCAAACCATGTCAGTTAGGCATAGCAAGTAATTTTTTCGCACTATCTATCGATCGCTTCACTAGTCTTCCTTATAGGTACTTTAGAACCATCTACATTCTCAAAATTTTCTTCACGACATAGGTAGGTACTCTTCATTCCAAGACATCACATGTCGATAAAAACCGACAATCGACTTCCATACAACTTCACTCACTCAAAGGTGTCACTTCCAGACTCGATAAAATTAGAATGACTACATGTATGTATACGTATAACCTAACCTAACTCATCATACCCATTCTATAGCGAACCTAACTACCTAACCTAACTACCTTACTGAAATGCATTGATTTGAAAGATACAAAATACATGATTTTATAGTGACCTACTGCGCTACGAGTCTCTTCTCTATGTTGCTAATAATACTAGTGTAGGTAGTAGTATTTGAAGTACTAGTATTAAACCTGGGACAATCTATGAAGGACGATTTGACATTTCTCTTTTTTTGTGTCGCGATAACTTTGTATGTGCGTCTACTTATGAAATAAAATTCATAATCATATCGGATTAGTAACTCTGATACCCCAACACTATATTCACGAGTACAATAATATTTGTTGCTTAGGGTAAGTAAGCATTAAGATAAACTTTACATTAAAAAAAATACTACTTCAGACAAAGATATTATAAGTAAAAAGGTGTAGATAGTGCTAACTAGCCTAGTAAATGTGGCTAACTAGCCAAACTTCTCCTCAGTGTGACGTCCCGCCCCAACGGACGCGTGCGTGCTTAGTGTTTTGAAGATCGAATGTTGTTTAAGTAACCTATCTAGGTACACCTTTTTACTTGTAATATCATTGACATCAGAAGTATTGTATTTGAGTGTTTGCCGTCATGCGCACTAGCAGAGATTGACGAAGCTCACAATATACCAGACGGGTAGTCACCGTCACTTTAAGGGCTCCCAGATAGGATCCACCGGCCACAACCACAAAACGCCGCCACTGGCATATTTCCTGTAATTTTCATACATTTTATATGGACTCGCCGCACACGGTTGACGCTGGTGGCCGCCACACGCTACAAATCGTCGCCACTCGCTTTTTGTGGTCTGATTCTGGTCAAATCACCAATATAGGCGTAGTGTGCGCAAATTGAGCTGTCATTCCTACTGATGTTAGGCAATTGTCATTCACGTCACGGCGTGACTTCTACTGAATCGACCGGCTGGCTTCTCGTGGCGGCGTTTGTGGCTGTGGCCGGTGGCCCGTGTGCGGCGACCCTAAGTGTACGGCCTGAGTGCACGCTCTATTCGAGCGTCGGGCGGGGCGGGGCGTGCAGCGTTCATGTTAAACACGTGCTACCCGTAGTGGCCGTCCTGAGTGCCGGCCGAGCGGAGCGTGCGCAGCAGCGGGCTTGTTTGCGTCGAGCGGGGCGTCGCGTGCAAGTTCAACCCAGTTTGTGTTTTGCGGCGGTGATACGAGCGTTCTTGAAGGATGTCGTTTGAAGAAATAATTTCAGAAATACAAAATAAACCTGAAATATGGTTATCTTCGCATTATTTATATAAGAACTCATGAAATTTATCTTCATTCGCCCTTAATGTTTCAAATAACGTAGAAAACTCTCCAAATTGTTTTCTTTGCTTCACAATGTTACTAGGACCTTGCCTTGACTCATAATTAAATTTTACCCACAAGTTTTCTTCTAAATACATATCAATAATATCGTACGACGCAGACGCCATGATCGACACAAACGACCGCCACCACAAACGACCGCCACCACAAACGCTGAGCGTGCACTGAGGCCACTAAAAGAACGCCCTTTCGACCGCTCATCCCCGCCCCGCCCGACGCTCGAATACAGCGTGCACTCAGGCCGTACACTAAGTCCACTTATAGTGCAATAACAGTTTTTGGAAAATTCTCTGTTGTCATCGAAATTCAGTGTGCAACTAGATGCCAGTTAGTAACTGGCAATTAAAAGATAGCCTAGTAGGTCTTTCTTAACATTATTATGCTTTTTGACCTTTGTTTTGCATGTTTTAAAAAGTTCAAAGTAGTAAACTTTTATTTTAATTATACAGCCGCCAGCACGTCAAGTTACCCCTTTGTGTCAAATTTCTTTGATCGTTTTTCAAATTTATGTCAAACATAACATAACATAAGGTTCATAATTCAATTGGGAAAATTTTACACATTTGGGTAACTTGATGTGCATATTTAAAATTATTTTTAACATAAATCGAATTTCTCTTTTCTATTTTTTATTTATATGTATAACAAATCAGCTTTAATAATCAACTTTATTAGTGATCGATGTAACAAATGAATTCATAATTTGCTAATTAAACTTTGATCGATTTTTCAGCTAAAACAAAGAAGAAAGAAAGAAAAAGAAAGAAGCTAGACAATACTTTGGTGCAAGTTCGTAACTTTTTGTAACAAAGTCTAACTTGTAACACAAACTAAGTACCTATAGGTACGTTGTGAAGTATCAACTTTCTTCACTTCTAATAAATTATTTCCCATTGCCAAAATGTCAATACACAATATATTAACATTGGACGCTAATATTGTTTATATTGCACTCGTAGAGGGTGAACGTTAGACGACCATGGGGGAGCTGGGGTCTTCTCTACCCGCCATGATATTAGCGAAACAGCTGACCTTGTGGATTTATGGTATTGGCATTTTTTTACTGTTGATTCATTTAAAGTAGTAATATTACCTACATGGTTTTTATAACAAGCAGATAAACAAAGAAGGAAGTCAATTTGTTAACAGTAATATTTTATTGTGGACTAACACTTAGTTTTTATTAGAAATTGTCACTAACGATTAATTTCATAATATAGGTAATTTGAACTAATTCTTGCAGAGAAGAGATCTTCTCCTATAAAAGTTCTTGGTTGAAAGATTTTTCTATTTAAGCTTCGTGAAATAAACATGAGGGTTCGTATTTTATTTTTGTATTATGCCCTTATTGTAAACGATCCAGGGTACAGGTGCATTCGTGCAGATACATTTAAAAAAGCCACAAGTTACTGTAATTTTTTTCGTTTTGTTAATTAATCTGATAAGCGACTATGACTGTCAGATTAATTTAACAATATTAACCAATATTTCTTTAAAAAATGTTAAGCTACGTAAACACAGCTTCAAACTTATCAAGTTATTAAGCATTTTAACGAAATTGTCATACTTTGCATCGTAAATCGCGCTCAAGAATCGACAGCTGACAAGATCTATGATAATTAAA
Organism: Euplexia lucipara; assembly: GCA_921972225.1. Taxonomy (NCBI): domain Eukaryota; kingdom Metazoa; phylum Arthropoda; class Insecta; order Lepidoptera; family Noctuidae; genus Euplexia; species Euplexia lucipara. The sequence goes on from OV179150.1 coordinate 4,542,459, forward strand.
GCGGTTTCGAAAAATTCATTAACATTCTACCTCCAGGGATGATAAAATAATTAAAAGATGTCCAGCTCATTGTCGTAAATAATGTTACTTATTATCATCATTAAGTTGAGTTTTGAACGATTCATTTTATAATTTTAAGGTTCATAATAGCTTAAATTATTCATGACATAAATAGATGTGTCATTTTTATCTTGAATTGGTTATGTATACATACATACTTTGTTGCTTTGTATCATCATAATGAAAGTCGTCATTGTATTCTTTGACAGAAGTTCGTTTATATTAAGTTGTAATACCGACTATGTATATTTGAGGTCTCTTTTCAAGGTTAGAATTTATCTTTACTTACTGATAATTGTGGAATTTTCTCTGATAATAATGTCATTAGGGTTGGTAGGTATTTGACGTTTTTTATAGTTAGTTATAAAGCAGAAAGCTGCTTAATAATTAATACCAGAATTATTATTGAAAACTTACGTTTTTAATTTGAACATTCGTTATAAAACCTAGAAAAAAAGAAAATAAAGTAATTTTTGAAACTTACCTAAAACTTTACGTCCAACAAATTTATAAGAACACAAAACATCACTCACATAAAACAATACAAAATTTAAAACAGTTCGAATAGAGCGAATTCGAAATTTAAACTTGCAAGTTCGTTACGCGCCAATCGATCACGAGACGAGGGGACGCGCGCTCCCGTCGGACACCGCACGAACTCTGCCGGGATCACAGGAACGCTCGGACGGGAAAAAGCGGGAAAAAAAGTATAGGAATTATGCTTTTGCTTTATCTTTTCTTTTTTTGCGATTGCGATGCCATTTTATGGAGATTAAAAAGTTCTTGTCACTGGACGGCTGTGAACGGCTGATGAGATTTATATTTTTTTTTTACAAGCAAGAAGGTAAGTTATCAACCTTTGCAATTTGTTTTTAATTAGTAACAATAGTTTATGGTTACTGTCATCGGTGAAGAAAGACTTGCAGGTAACCTGCAGATATTTCTAATTAATGTAGGTAAATCCGAAATCATAATGAACAATAATAAAATTAATCGGTACAGACGCCAGCACATCAAGTTACCCCAATGTGTCAAATTTTCCTAACTGAATATGAACCTTAGGTAAGTAGGTATTCTGTTTGACAAAAAGTTGCAAAACGATCAAAGAAAATTGACACATTGGAGTAACTTGATGCGCTGGTGTCTGTACCTAATTACTTGTAGCTATTACCTATTTATAATGCCGATTTTGCCCTGCAATGGGGCATTAATAGGCTGGATAATTATATTATTTTTTAATAAACGATTGACGGAAAGATAAATCGAATTCCATTTCTTTTAATATTAAAGTTGATACAAATGGCCATACAGTAAACTTCTCAAACAGTAAGCCAATGTGCAATCAGCAGCGTCCTCCATTTCCTACCACCAACCTACCTACCTACCTAGGTACCTAGGTATTTACGCAAGGAAATTCGCGCTTTGTGACAGCTGATAAGAGAAATATAATTTTCGCGTTATGATGAGGCTGCTAATTACACAACAGGTGTGTGGTTTGAGTCCCGTTCTTAAAAGGACTAGGTCAATGTTTATCCCGTTTATTAAAAAAAAAATATATTTTCTTCGCTTTTAACAGGCTTTTGTATTATTAGCCAGCTAAATTGGTGCCTCATAATGTCTTGGTATGAGTAGATAATGCTTAGCCACATCTGCCTTGACCTTTCCCAATTATGTTGGGGTGGGCTTCCAGTTAAACCGCATGCTACTGAATACCAGTGTATTACATAAAGCGACTGTCTGGCAGACCTCCACAACCCAATCCCCAAAGAGATTTAAAAGACTATAGCGCGGGCATGTCAAGGAAATGTCATAGAAAAACTTTGATCCCATGTCTCAGTAACGCCATCTAGAATAATCTATGAATATTGGAGCGGCAGCGGAGCGTACTGAAAAAACTCATAGAGTTGTGTCCGGCAGGACACACTTTTTCTGACGAAAACTTTGCTTGTGATGTCCGGTCTATAGGTATTGAATGCCTTTGCCAATACCTAACTGGGTAACACGATAAAAAAAAACGAAAAACGTAATAAGTAGTTAATGACTAGTTACAAATACATTTCTGAAACGACATGTAGACCGGTATCAGGATAATAGCACAGTATAAATATTAATACAGTAGGACAACGCCTTTGATCTCTGGAGAAATGCCGACCACTTCTACACGCGTTAGACTTGAATAATACCTCCCGCACTACGAACATCGGTTTATTCGCAGTGCGGGAGCGGCTTTCCCGCCCCTCGCCCCTCACACCCCGCACGATTGCCCTGTCTAGACAGCTTCGTCGGACGACTGTTTGTTTTTAGACTGTGATAATAGATACGCTAATAAGCCTAACGCTGTGGTAGATGTACTGGGTAGGTACTGTATGAAATAGTAGGTACCTAGGTATGTAAATAATAAAATATAATAGAAAGAGATAAATAAGATTAAACATCTGTATTTAAGTCTATATGTGTTCCAGTCAAAACTCTTAACCAGTCAAAAGTACAGACGCCAGCACATCAAGTTACCCCAATGTGTCAAATTTCTTTGATCGTTTTTCAGCTTTATTTCAAACTGATTAGGGTTCATATTCAATTAGGAAAATTTGACACATTGGGATTTAACTTGATGTGATGGCGTCTGTACTAATGACTAGCAAAATCAGTCAAAAGTACCTACTTTTGACCGTATGCTTTAGTCAATAATACTTTTGACTAAAATAACAGTGAAAAGGACCTTTTGCCTAATGGAACTGGTTAAAAGAACTTTTAACTAAGTGATTCCGTCAAAAGTGGTTTTAACTGGTTTTATCAGTCAGGTGAAACCGTTTAAAACGAACAAAACTACTTTTTACGACGAGCGTCAGTCAAAAGTACTAATAACCAAAAATTACAGTCAAAACCACTTTTGACCAACCTGTTCTGTCAAAAGTAGTTTTGACTGATTTTGCTAGTCAATAGTACTTTTGAATGTTTAAGACTTTTGACTGCAACATAAATACCATCAAGTAAAGTACTAGCCGAAATATTTAATAATAAGAAAGTTTGTGTCTATGTGATAAAACTGCCATTGAATAAATTTTATATACTAAAGCATACAAAAAACTCGACAACGCCATCTCTCTAGCAAGCTTGGAACTTGACGCTTCTACAACTAAGTAAAGCTGTTGCGTTTTTTTAACTTTACCACTAGATGCCGCTGTTAGTGGATTGCTGCGTTACCATTGCGCGTTTAATAAACTATTTGATCTTTTCTGAAAATCAGCATTGCGGTATTATTTTCTAAAGCGATATTTTAAATAAGGGTTGAGGGTTCATGTTGAAGTTTTAAGCAATTAACATGAGTGTTAAAATTCCGGAAGTATTTCGTCTGTGTCTGTATAATGTCACAGTCATCAGAAATTTAGGCGTCGTATTAAAACCGTTTAGTTACCAATTTGATTGTTTTAGTAAATGCAGGCTGTAGTTATATCGCGATATGATGTTATCGCTTTATTTGTTATTTTACTCGTATATAATCTATAAAAGCGCACGGCCAATATAATCTATAAATACGCCAAACAATAAATATTTCTTGACCGATTTCTTGGTCCGATGGTTGAACGGGAGAACTGACATCTATACTTACTAATATTACAAAGAGGCAGTGGCGAGTGGTCAATTATCTTAAGAAGTAAGTCGACAAAAAAAAACATAATATTCATATCACTGTTTGTTGTCCCTCCTGAAGTCATCAGTCTATCTACCGCCTGTATGCCTTGGTGTAAATACCTATTACCTATATATTTGGCAGTGCTAGAGTCCGGCAGTCATTATTCAATAACAGTATACAGTTGCATTTCCGAACCTCCGTAGGGCAGCTGATAGGAATAGGGAAGCCGAAGGGAAGCGGATAGGAAAGAGGTAGTGGTTGTAACTTTGTGAGGTTGTAGAGAGTCAGAATCTACCTAACGATTTTGAAAATTGTTAAGAACATAAAGCCACATCTATATCTATCTATATATAATATGTGTATATAAAAATGTTATGTTGGTTTGTGTAGGTACGCTTCAAAAACTCAAAAAGTTCTGCACCGATCAAGCTGAAATTGTAGCATGAATATGATCCGCATCAAGGATTGTTTTTAAGTATTTTTTTTTTATTTTTTTTATCTACTTAACGTTTTTAACGGATCTTTCAAAGGTGAAGATGTCCTCATTCCTCGAATACCCATGATCGCGACCGATACACCATTTTTTAAAAGATTGCAATTCCCAATTCAATGTGCCACAGCGAAGCGTGGCAGGGTACAGCTAATTATTTAATATTTTGTAAGTGTAACAGACTATATATTATATTTTCAAAACCAAAAGGGACGAAGTCGCGAGCGAAGTAGGCACTAGTTCAATAACATTACGTTTTCCGCCGTTTGCTTTGTATCTACATCATCCTTCATCTTCGATTCCGTTCCGTCAAATCGGAAGCCTGCATCCGGCCCAATCATTTCTCGGCCTGTCACATTCATATGACGTCACATGTCATTTTCAAACGAGTTTGATAGTGGGTCACCCACGCTGTGGTTTAGAGGGCAGTGAGGGCATGGCCCTCTTTAAACTCTTGTGTAATAACCACTCAAGTTATGACTACGGAGCGGAGTTTATTGATACGCTAATTGACGGGAAACGTTTTATAAATATCGATACTTAAGTACCTACCTACTCAAGTAGTAAGTGTATAATTATAGTATTTTTTACAAAGGGAAGATTGCCAGTAGTTATGTGTAAGCAATGGCCGACACAACATTAAGACAATAGACAAAAATCTCCTGGAGATTTATCGGCAGATGGGGGGGTAGGCTACTTATGGTATCGCTTCGATTGCAGGAGCAATTGGAATCCACCGAAAATCGATTATTGTGAGATTATTAATTTTTCTTTCTATAGATATTTCTAAGGTAGAATTAAAAGAAAAGTGGGTACCATAGAAATCTAAAAATATTTAATCTATGGTGGGTACCTACTTTTGGAAATAAAATTGTTTGCGAATAAAAAGAGCCACTTTCTTTCTACCTTGGTTTAAATAATATACTTTTGGTACCTAATATGGAACGTAGCAAATTGAACCTTATAAGACCTTATATATTATGTAAACCTTTATAAAATAGCCTTGACAATGAGGAAAATATCATTGTAAAGGCTATTAATGAAAAAAACAAGTGAATTGATTTAAGTAATCGCTCTCTAGTATATTTTATTGAAATGTTGTGTTAATTAGTTTAATATCCTAGTCCCCAATTAACAAAGGTACTTACACTAAAGATCAGATACATTTTCTAAGGATGATGAAGTCGACTTCTAGTCTTACCAGATACAGCAATTGCCTCCACAACCCAGTTATTGGGTAACACAGAACAGCTGTCAAAGATCTACAAATGACAGCGGGATGAACTGCTTAGCGTGCTTTTCGAGACACTGACAGGTTTAATGTGTAATTAATGGCCAACTATTCACAGACCGACCTTGGCAAAGGCAGCTTAACCTTTCATCCGTCCGTACGGCTGTTATAATTTATTTCCACAAGCTCTTCCCCAAGATCTCTCATAGTTATAGCGCTATTTGGAGCATATCAAATGTTCCAAACATCTGCTCTAGTTATTAGTTTGACATCATTATATCTAGCAAAGTTTCGATGCTTATGTAAGTCGCATTATCAAAACTTAGTAGATCTTCCAGCAGTAACAAAAGTGATGAAGGCTGAAAATCTAGGTCGTGGTATGAATTAAGCTAAACTGTTTGTAAGCGTATGAATAATGATAGGAATGACAGTGGCTCCATCCTCCAGTGATATAGTTCTGGGTAACTTGATGTGCTGGCGTCTGTACCTTAATAATGAAGAAGGTGTCGGCCCTGCTGCAGCTGAAGAGAAAAATACTACAGAAGACAAAGTATCCAAAAACAAAAAGTTTAAGGACAAAGCATAAGTGACAGTGGCATATTGAGAAATTATTAAATTTAAACAAACAGTGCGATTACAAATAATGTTACTTTCTGCAGATAAATGTGGATGAGAGCCAAAAGTTTTCACTTCGCAAAATCGCAGATAGAATGAAAATCTGCCAACTCTCATCTGTACAAGCAATACAAATAAATATCACTGCGGTAGGTAAACAAAATGTCATAGGCAGGTAGTTGCATTTTAAGTAGTTATTAATTTTACAGTTTTGCCCTTATCGAGGTAAACGACAATTTAAGAAAATTACTTGTCCATATCATTGCCACATGAATTTTTGCAGGTAACATTCAGGCCAAATCTACTTTATCAAGTCGTAATTGCCAGAAAGATAAAGAGAGAAAAAAAACGGTAAAAATTTCAAACTTTCTGGAGTGTTAAAAAGTGTACACGGCTGACTGCAGTGAAGAACTTTTGTAGGATATGAACGAGAATATTCCGCAATATTAAGTTGAAGATGCTATGAATGCAGGTTTTATAATATATTTTTGAATACTATAAGCATCAATCACGAGGTTTCTTGGACTCGAAAGGGTCTGCATGACCTGTATACTAATCCTTGCATACTTTCATAATAAAACGATTGCGCTCGCATGTGAACCGGTTCCTTGGTATACTGGGCCTAACGTGTTGCCAGGCAGTCACTACGGCATACGTCTAGACACTGACCAAGGAGAACAATGCAGTGAGAGGGCCACCGTACGCGCTGCACAGTACGTCGATGCCGGCCGAACTGTGCAAGTTCTATTTTGGTACGCGGTGTCGAGGACCGATACGCGCATGACCGGCAGCTATCTGTAATATTCTGTGAACTGGGTTCAGTCCGCACGCCGCACCACCGAGCGCGGCCGCGCGCGCCGCGAACCGACAACACAAATAATAACAAACACGATCGCGACGCATCATACGAACGTGCCCGTAAAAAAAATCAAGTGTGATCCAATTAGTGATACGTTCCTCTTTTGAATTGTTTAAAAAAAAATAGGAAAATGCGACGAAACGTCAAAATCCTCTTCCTAATCGGAGCTGTGTGGATGTTTTTCCTATTTTACTACATGCAGCCGGACTCAGCACAATCTAAGGTACGTTTGTTTTATTGTCATTACTTTTGTTTGTATTTGGAATTTTGCCAGATTGCTGGTAGCGTTGTTTATAAATGATCAGCTGTTAGTTAGGTTAAGGATCGCTGCAACCTCCGGTGGGGTTGCACTGCGCATGACCGTGCCGCCTACGCGGCGTGATAACTGCAGCCTAACAGGACTAAAACACCATCAACATTAGACACTTTTATGTAAAAGTATGAATAACTAAGTTTCAAATTAAAGCTTAGATAATTTACCTTGACCCGAGTCGTCTCGAGAAAAATCTGAGCTAAATTGCGTGAGACACTTGCGGCTTTGCAAAATAACACACAACGCTAATATATACCTATTACTTAGAATATAGGTAATTGCACATACAAATACCTGCGAAAATTACACATTGGAAATAAGATTTTTAATTTGCAACGCCTGCATAATAAAACGCTGAGAATCTAGCACCTGAGATAAATTACATACTATACGAAGATTCTAATTATCTGATAGAAGTTGATTCTGTATTATCAAAGTAGGTACCTATCAATTACTCAGGTTTGTATAACGAAGCTAATTGCAGGTCCAAGGAAATGCAATTGATCATTTTCTGATTCGTATTAGCTATAAAATTTACCAAAAATAACAATGCGTGTTAACAGTATCCGCACGCTTACTGCAAAAGACAAATCATTGTTTAGTGCTAATCGTGTGTAATAATTAATGTGTTTATTAATAGCTTTATTATTCTCTGAAATTCAAACATTAAGCAACATTTTTATTCTTGTACAGCCTTACCTGATTTTTGGACTTGCAAAATACGTTTGCGTAAAAGAACGCAATCATAAAAATTCGAAATCGATTTAGTTTAAAAAAAAAAATCTAGTGCGTGACATTCTGCGCCTGCATTTAAATGTGGAACAATCGAATTTAACTAGTTTTTATTTTATTTAAATCTAGGTAGGTAGGTATATTCACATAGAACTCCGCGACTTTTGTTTCCGTAATTAAGAGACGACTTGTGAAATATTTGATGCCTTACATATAAATGTTGTAGGTACCTAGTAATGTAAGATTTTTAAATGGATTACTATTATTCTAGTTACTTTCGTAGGTACCTACTTTGCAAACGTATTTTTAGACATAATGAAAATCAAAAGTCCCCCAAAAAGCCTGCCTTTTGCATACCTACTTATATCGCTACCATTTTTTCTTTTTTTTAACCTTAAGCCAATAATTTATGGAAACGCAACCAATCTATTTACCTATATTGTTAATGTAACAGAAACTGGATGACCTTCAGTGGAATTTATGAGCCATAGTTACCTACTTGATTACTTTGACTTAAAGAACGGCCATCTTGGCTTAATAGGTACCTATGCAGCAAAATGTTTAATAAGTAACAAATTATGACATTTCATGGTTTTTGAAAGGTCTAGTAGTCGCAAGCACTACAACTGCTGAGACGAGGTCTTGGGTAGGTACGAATACCGGGTCTGACCTGGTGTTGTTGGGAGTTTGTTCCACTACTTCATTATTCTCAGCAAAAACACTAGTAAGTCCCCAATAAGGCCTGTGCAGGCCCACCGGGCTTTTTTGGGAGCTGTTATGTAACTTTAACATTCAGAAAAAGCTGATCGTCAGTCAAATTTGAAAAAGTAAAAGAATTTGAATTTTTGGAGTTCTCCTACTAGACTTCTTTAATTCGTCGAGATGTGAAGCTAAGTCAGAGCCCTGGGTGAATTTTAAAGCTTTTCAATCACAGTCATTACCTTTCCCTAAATCACAGTATAAATATTAATACAGTAGGACGACGCCTTTGATCTCTGGAAAAATGCCGACAACGTCTACCACGCGTTAGCCTTGAATAGTACCTCCCAAACTACGAACATCGTTACGTTCACAGTTCGGGAGCGGCTTTCCCGCGTCTCGCCCCTTACATCCCGCACGATTGCCCTATCTAGACGGCTTCGTTGGACGTCTGTAGGTTTTTAGACTGTGCCTAAATGTTACCTAAATCACCCGCCCATGGGCGTCATGAATTCTAACCCTAGTTAGTCACTTAACCACTCGCCAAGAAGACCTTCACCTCCTCTGTCAGTTATCATAAGAAGGATTTTAATCATAAAATCCTCATAAAGATAAGTTGTAAGCAAAGCATCACTCACTGTCAATGGGATGATTATCAGTTAAGTAATGTAATTACCGACAGTCGGAAACCCTGGGATGCAAGATTTGAAACTGATACTTGCAGGCATTCTCTTAAATAGCTAAGAACTATGGGCCTTACATGGCTTTACTAACAATCGTAATTAAGCTACGGACAATGTAAGAATAATTAGTGCCAAAAGACATTGACAACAGCTACCATATTCACAAACTATTAAAAAAAGACTTGATATTTCTTTTTGACAGAAAGCTTGACATAGTGACGATGACAGAACTGACAGTTAAGAACTAAGGTATTGATGTCAAATGAGTTTATTCCTTGAACTTCGTTGTCTTGACGATAGTATTTACTTGATGTTATTATGGCTGCTTTAGTTTAAACACCTCTTGTTTTACTATCCCTTTTTGTTCGATACGAAAGAAAAAGAAAGATATAGTAGCGTGAATAAGTAACAATCTTAAAAACAAAAAGTGCATGATATCAAAATTTAAAGAGTTTTTGCAATAAATGTAACCGAAGTGAAGGTCAAAATTCTCGTTTCAACAACTTGAAATATTCTAGAAGGCTAACCAGGCTATAAATACGTTAAAAAAACTGAACTTGACACCGACAACAATGATTATATTCTTTTCTGAATATTGTTTTGGAATAAAAATAGTAGACCGCGGTGTATTGAAAGAAATATGACAGATTGAGGTTCCTGTCTATATAATCTGTCACTTTGCCGATTCGTCTGTAGACAAAGGCCGTTTCTTCGGTGTTCAATGTGTTCATGCTACGCAGGTTGCACATCAAGCTAACCCAATGTGCCAAGCTTCTTTGATAGTTTTTCAACTTTAAAGGTAATTTTAACAGAATTAGGTTCATGTTCAGTTGAGAAAATTTGTGAGTTTGGTAAATAGCTTAAAGGTGCTGGCGCCCGCCTACACACAGCTACACATGAAGCTTTACGTTTCCAGTTTACGTTGATTTTACATTGTACGAAAATCCAACATAATATACAATGCAAGATCAGCTTATACTGGAATTGTATAGCTTGATGTGTGGCCGTGTGTACTCTAACATTATCTTTAGCCATTTTTAAATGCAGCTCCATCTTGGGTGACATGTCATCCAGGTGACAATTTGACTTGTCTTGAGTAAAAAATTAGAAGTAAACACAAAATATATTGATTCTAAGGCGGAAGTATCCAATCAGTGAGCATTCTTACCATTCACATTGATTAGAATTTCAAAAACCTGATCGAAGTCTAACTCTTATTTGGATGAACGTAATTCCATTGTAATTTGCATATTGCATGGTCAACTTTCACAAACTCCTTCTATCGTCATGGCTCACAATAGCATTGGACTTTTGTGCATATATTGTTTCCTACTCGGACCCCAACTGACATAATCTAATGATAAGGTGTAAAAGTGAAAACATCGTAAGTTTACGTTGTGAGGTCGACCCATCAATCAGTCTCAAATTATACGTTGTTCGATTTGATTATCACAGCTTGTTCAGACCTAGTTCTTCTTGTATTACATCTCAAACCTGTTTCTTTCAACAGAAAGTTAGCAAGTGCATCTAAATCTTTTGTAGCCGTAGATAAAGTATCAATTTCATCTTATTATCTAATTATAGCTTCACATTTATTAGTGTAAATAATTCCATTGCATTCTGTAACGAAATGACCTTTCATCTTCTTTTTAACATTATGAACTTAAAAGTACTTCTTTACATAAACACTACTAAACGAATCTTGATAAAAAATAACAACTAAATATACAAGATATAATTTACATGGATAAGCAGACGAAGTCACGGGTAGCCGCTAATATAATAAAACTCAGATTCAAACTAATTCCAAATAAAATATCAAAACAGAATTTTTATTCAAACGTTGACTAATTTCCTTTATCTGTTATATCATGCGTTCATATTTAGCGTGACGTGACATTACTAAATTCAAATTTAGAAGCTCAAAATAATCTTGTCTGTGAAATGTTCGTCTATGAATCCGTCAGTTAATTACGTCATTATTTAACATGATGTAATCTCGTTATGTTCTCTTTAATCCAATTACGTTAGTGGATCATTTTTGAATGCATGTATAAAGTGCCAGCTACACTGGACATAGAGACTTTGCAAGTTGACTTTGTAGCTATGTCGAACGGGTTTCAAAGAACTTAGAAAATTATGTGGTGTAGTAAGTCTACAACGGGATTGACCGTATTTTATTTGTCTGTATGATTATATTAAATTGACTGATCAATCATATTGACGTTTTTGAAAATCAGAATATGAAAACAATATCATGTTTTTTTTTAAATAAAGCCTTCCTACTATAACTATGTTTTATATTTTTGTTCTGATTTATAACTGTACACTTATAAGACGAAAGTAATGTTTCAGTGGCCGCGATGTGGTAACTTACATTCGTTTATACATATTAATTAATAACAACAATTAAATAGATTATGTAGGTAACTGGTACATTTATTTTATTTTGCATTTTACGATGCTTTAGTAATAGGTACCTACATGTTTTTTATAATGTAAGCAACTGTTCTACGATGCCTATGTTTGAATATGTCTATTCAATGCGCCTTTTTCTGACTGTCTAGAAAAAAATACGGATTACAAAAGTGTAATCTTGTTGCAAATAAACCCTTTACCACCAAAATGTGTGGTTTTTTAACCTGTTTCAAATTACTTTAAAACTGTTTAAACCGTTCATTGATTGCGTACCTATAGTCAAATTTAATCAATGTACGGCCCGCGATGATCGTAATTTCAAATCGTTTATAAAGTGTCTCGTAACTATAAACATAAGTAATTTTAAAACCCTTTAGTCACTCTTTAGTTCTCTTTTCTTCATTCATGACGTTCTTTTTATATCAAAACCTGAATCTTATGGATATTTAGTTCTTTAGCCTGTTTTAAAAAACGATTACTTTAAAAATCCACTAGCTATGTATAGGATACAGAGACCTTAGGGCCTGGATCGGTTTTTTTTTCTTCTAAGATTAGTAAGATAGGAAATGCCTCGGGTGCCATCGTACGTACTGTTAAAATACTGAACATACATACACTGAAGTGTAGTGCTGAACTGCTTAACAAAATAAATATCAGTTCATGTCATTCCATTTCATTGTTACTTAAATTTACCAACGAAGTCACAATGCTCCACTTATTTTTACCATCCATTGAACCGTCCATAAACCTGTAAACCAATCATATACAAGCCATTTATGATCACGCGGAAGTATGCTCGTACATAATCGTAAATGTACTTGTAGCTATGTGTTGCTTCCTAAACCACATTTTTCCCACTTCCATCGCTTCATATTTACTAGTATGAGAAACTTATTAGTAGTCCGCTGTTTATACTAGCTGTTAAACTAGTTTCTTTTTTACAATTTAATGATACCATGAGTATAGTCAATACGGTTGAGCATCAAATGATATTGTAAATATGATTAACACAAAACAATGGGCAACAATTAAAATATCAACTGATCTCACATTATCGTAATTTTCGTCAGTACTGAATTTCTTACAAAATATCGTAGAAGAATGGTTGGAAGTAGTTGATTCCCTACAACTTTATACCCTACCCTATTTAAGTAAGTCTCAAAATGAATTACAAAGAAATAAGTAGTTCTAAGCTTGGTGAATCACAAGGCAATATTCTAAGACCTGAAAAACTTTTTTACAAAAAAAACAACCGACTTCTTAAAAAAAAACTAACAGGTGAAAAATAACTCCAGTTTCGGAAGTCTGTGGCTTTGGTGGTTTTGTTTTGTTCATTATTGGCCATCGACTTCTTTTTTAGTTTCTTTGTATGTCTAAGAAAGTCTTTCAAAACTTGAAAGAATCATTGAAATTGGATAACAATTGCTAAAGAAGTTGTATCTCTAAACATTAATCTGTACATCTCTGCCGCCCCTTTTAAAATAGAATAGCGTAATGTTATGTTGTGGAAATACAAAAGCTCAGCATAGACATCTGACTATAGCAATCGCGAATAATTTGCTGTTATGCGTTGAAGAGTTCCGTTGCCTGTCTTCTTTATCAGTTTTTCTTCACCAAATGATACTTTCCAAATGAAAATGCTTGATTTGTTACTAAAAATGTTGAAATCGGTGCATGTGTGCCTATATTTTTTGAGGAGTTCCCTCAATTCCTTGAAGATCCCTCATCAAGTATGAGTTTTGATACAAATGGGACCAATCTGTTAGTATACCCTATCAAACAAAAAAAGAATTTTGAAAATCGGTCCATAAATGACGGAGTACTGAGGTAACAAACCATAAAAAAAAAAAAAAAAAATATACAACCGAATTGAGAACCTCCTCCTTTTTTTGAAGTCGGTTAAAAAACAGAAAGTATTTAGAAATCCAATAAAATAAAATGTTATTTTCAATTATCAGCTATTAGTTTGAAACGTTGTTGGTGTTGCGTTACAAAACTAACAACAAACCTTTGAGTACTTTCAAGAGTATAAAGTTCTAGATATAAACAGATTTTTACTATTATCTAGACACGGTTAGCAACGATACTGTCTTTTAAGCAAATTTTAATTACCTTCTGGGATTCAGAGCAGTTCATACCCATATTTTTTTGTTTGCAACAACAACATTTTTAACATGCACTTTAGAAGACTAGTGAAAGTTCAATACTAAAAGCGTAATTTCGTTTACTTCCCTTCTTACTCACCTTGTCTGTTTAAAGGACATCTCCGAAGTAAAGTGTACTTTTAAAGCCAACTACGAATGTGTCAATATTTGTGTAAGGAACGGTTCTAACCATTTCAAGAGTTCGGTGGGATCCATTCGACCCTCGACCTTTGGTTCGCATCAACAACTGTTACTGAGGATATAATCCTGCCGTATCGTAGTTTACTTATGAAGTTTCCTACAAAAAAGGTTGTCTAGAATCGTCTGGTACCTTTTATTGGGGTAGATATGTATTTGAATGTTTTTGTATAGTTTTTATTTGTGTTCTGATTTATTATATCTTGTCGTTTTTGAGTGACAATAGGAAAGTGGATAGATTTTTGGTCTTAAAATCTTTTAGCTGTGTTGTGTTCTTTCCTCATGAAACCTTTTGCATGCATGACGCGAGTGGTGAATGTCTGGACTTAAAATAGACTGTGACCTATAAGTTAGTTGCAGTATCTTGGGAGAGTTGTCAGGTAGGAAATACCGATTTAATGTTTGTCTTTAAAGATATTTTTATTGTATGTCGTATTAGTCGTGTTTGTTAAAAGCAATTTACAGGTACACATACCTATAAGTCAATTTAATTTTTCATTATCGTTTATCTAATTATGTAGATTAGTAGGCATTCTATCATTTTGTAAATCATTTTTAAAACTGCCACCAGATTACGAACAGCCAAAGAATTACGAGTCAAATAAACTTACCTTGTACAGTTTATTTTCTTAAGTGTTCCCGATTATGCACCTATTTTAGAGCACCTATGCATTTGATACCAATGGTATGTTATTGACTGGTGATAAATGCATAGGTGCTTTTAAGATAGGTGTTTAATTTGGAATACCTAGTTCCTTTTTTAAAACTGTTGTTAGTCATCTGTAATTTTCAACGGTGCTAAAAATGAGGTGAATCGACCATTAAATTTTTGGTTCTTTTGCACTCATTGGACCGATGAGTTTATGTGCGTTACTGTAACTGCTATACCTAACATCCAGGAAATGTGTTTCAAATATGCGTTGTAGTTGCTTCTGAAATGCCGGATAAGGTCGTAATTGTTGTGTACAGTACTGGGATAAATTCAAGCAGGATAGGAACTTGGTCCAATTCCCTTATTCAGATCCCTAATCGTTTTTCTTGTCCGAAGCTATTAGACTCGTCTCCCTCATTTACTAGAAAAAGAATCTATATCATGTACCTGCATCTCAAAGGTAGGTAATTAATCCCATTCATTTACTTGGTTTACATTATCATACCACTTGACTTGGTTTAATTAGTGTAAAAGACAAATTAGCTTATTAGGTGTAACTCCTAATTTACAAGGTTAATTAAATTAAGGCGTCTGACTAACATAAAAAAAATAACTACAGCATTAATAATGTCACAGAGATCGGTAAAGCCTAAGTACCTATCTCCTTGAGTTGGCGTGGTGATTATATTGAATATTCTCTGTATGAGAAGATCCTTTTGCATTGTAGTGGGGCAGTAATAAACTGGTACAGTACTATTAACATAATTTATATGTTAAATATGTTTGCGAACTAAGAATATTGTTACTTTAAAGTTGTTCTTACTCGAGAACAAAATTTTCAACAAGGTACGTAAAGTTTGTAGTAATAAACTTT
Source organism: Euplexia lucipara (assembly GCA_921972225.1). Taxonomy (NCBI): domain Eukaryota; kingdom Metazoa; phylum Arthropoda; class Insecta; order Lepidoptera; family Noctuidae; genus Euplexia; species Euplexia lucipara. The sequence continues at coordinate 4,558,061 of OV179150.1, forward strand.
TCTAAATCGATTTACAAACTTACGTACCAGGACTAAGTTAGGAAGTTTATATTTTGTTCTTCAAACATTACAAACTAAAAGCGCAGGGTGCAATAGAGACGGCATTATAGCAGAGAGGGAGACGGGTATAGTTGCTGACTACCCTAAGTTTAAGGAACCGTAGGGCAATCGGATCAATATGGCTGGCTCGGGGTGTATTTGTGTAAGTTATCGCAGGAAAAATTGCAGTTCATTCACACGGACTGGGGCCTATAGTTTTACGTCCACCAACACCATACCATAAAGTTATTGAGTTTTACAGGTTAGGTAATAGTGAAGTCTCAACAAAAAAAATGGTATAGTAAAGGTATGCTGTTGGTTGGAAAAAATAAATAACCGTGGTACAACCAGGTAAACTAAGGTGGACCACAGGAAAAAATTAATATCCTTGGTGCACCCAGGGAAACTAACGTAAGTGGACCACGAGCCACTCACGAAGTCTTTCCTGTCTTTTTCTGTTTAACACTTAATACACACTTGAGGTAGTTTAACTACCTAAGGGGTCACCCAGTTACTGGGTTATAGAGGTCAGATTAGCAGTGGTTTCAAGTAAAACACGGGTATTAAGCAGCATTTAGTTACACTGCAAGCCAAATCTAACATAGTTGAGAAAAGGATAAGGAGACTTGAGGCTATGTTTAAAATAGAACTTTATTGAGCAGGGAATAACACTGAAAATAAAAGTATACGAGTAGTGCTACTTACTAATACAGCTTCCAATAGACTGTCCTACACGTTAATCACCACGCTGGTTGGAGGCGGATTGTGGATTTCAGACTTATACATATATTTTACTAGCAGACGTCACGCGGTTCCACCCGCGTATTTCCTGTTCCCGTGGGAATATAGAGATGAAAAGCCTATGTCATCCGGGAATAGTGTAGCTTTCCACCAGTGCAAAATTTTTTAAATTGGATCATTAGTTGTGAAGATTACCCCCTACACACAAACTTACCAACAAATTTTACTTCGTTATAATATATGTATAAGTATAGATTGTAAGCAAGGACAGGATTCATTACTATAATTTCTTTCAGCAATGTTTGTGATATCCAAAACTGAAAGTCTGACTGCCTGTTGGCAAGTTTCAATATTTATAACGCAAAACGCATGTATACTGGAGAAATTCCTAATACAGACAAGGTTTAACCTAACCTAACCTAACCTAGCCTCAGGTCTATACTCTGCGTTGCAAATGAGAATAAGATATTAATATAAATGAAAAGAAAATGAAAGGTAAACTTCGTAAAAACAGTACTTTGACGCGGTTTTAAAACAATAACATACCAACCGATATAAAAGACGAATCACGTACGCCAATACCTACTTAACGTCAAACTCAAAACAATTCACATTCAAAAAATATTTATAAAAGCAGCAACTGACTTACCTTGACCAAAGTGTGGCCGTAACTGATATGTTCAATGTATGAATAATTAATTCAGCTTGATCGATATTATTACTGTCCCGTGCAATGATGGCCAATACCGATCCATACTAATTTCCCGTGGGAAATCTAGGAGATTAAAGGACTGCGTCAGGAAATATGGCCGTGGCACAAGCACTTGCGTTTATAGCTACTGAACTCTATTACGATGAGTCAGAGTGATGTTTAAACCATAATGCATAAATCATATTAAGGAAACATTACGAATTGAATGAAATCCGGTCAAGTTCAAAAATGTGTCTTTTTATATATTTGCTACTTTCAGCACATATATGTGTAGAGGCAAACTTAATGTCGGAGGCATTTTACTAGATAAACTTTGGGTAAAACAGCGCTGTGACGATACTACATACTAGTACTTAACTACTTACCTAAGTTTTAATTTTCAAACCTTAAAATTTAAAACACAATAACCCACCTCCAGGAGCATTCCGTTTTAATTTAATGAGGCAACCATAGAATGATATGAATGAATTCTTTAAAATTTTACGTATCGACTTGCGATGCGTTTGCGACAAGCATTCGAGCAAAGTACTGAAATAACGACACATTGAACCTTTTAGATGTAAAAGATGCAGCCCTACGACAGACAAGCAGCCAGTGTACTAACATGTCGCAGTATAATTGCAAATATCTATGTTTTATTGTAACGGGATCCAGTGGAAGGGTGGCACCCTTTGTATACGGAATCAAACAAAAAGAGGCACATGGTTAAGCTTACAATAATGTTTGGCCTATTTGGCAACTGATTGTACTGTGCACAGTAAACTAAGTCAGAAAAACTTTTAGATATAGAACAAAATGTTTGTACATTTTTAGGTTCGAAAATAATACACAGATAAATTCATGACTTTTCCCATGGGTTTCCCAGACAGAAACTTCAGCATGTTACCTGCAGCTATACGATCCTTGCACATTCCTTTTGATTCCTTTACGTCTATACATCCTAAACATACACACACTGATGTGAGTTCTATGCAGCCAACCTTACAAAAAAACACTGCAGAGCAAAGGCCTGATCTCATACAGAGAAGACACGAAATAATCAAAAGGCTTGCCCAAAATGGGTTAGCCATATCGTAATATATTCCACTTTGTTTCTATAAGTTCCGGCTTCCTCAAAAAATACATCTGTATTGTTAATACCACCAACCACCTCATGCATGAAATTGTGGTATTAACACTGGGCATCATGTATAATTCTAATCAACGTTGAAGGTTCGCCAAAGAGCCGATTAAATACCAAGTTCAGACTTGTACAATCACCTAGTTTAAGCGTGTCAGGGTTAAAATCTACATCCTGTTTAATATGAATGGTGAATAACATGATTTATGTGTTCAACTCCAACCATTGTTTCTAGAGTGGCTCATTATCATCTGCCCAGCCTTTCCCAACAATGTTGGGGTCGGCTTCGAGTGTAACCAGATTTAGCTGAATGGTAGTGTTTTACTTTTAACGACTGCCTATATTACTTTTATGTAGCGGGCGGTTCTTTTACCAACACTTGCCTTTTTATGCATTTCATCACTAGCTACCTCATCTTTACCACTTGGGCTTTCAAATTTTATAAAAGTAGTAATTTAGTGATTTTAAGTACTTACAGCGTACGACACTTATGGATGTCTACCAATCATAGATTTTATAGCACCTTCCTATTGTTAGTTATTTCCCTTATGCATTGTGCATTGTAATTGAATATAAATCAATGTTTTGTGTCAAGAGTTACGTAACTACAAATAAGGATGTTATGTTAATATCTTGTATTATGGTTAAATTAAATGAGAGACATTCAGTTAAATCGATGTAAGGTAAAGAATTTTCTTGTATTCATTCGAAAAAGAAGAAAAAGTAGAGGAAGACCAAAAGATGATATTATAGCTAGGAAGGAAATGTGTGTACAGAAAAAGAAATGCAGCGCCAATTCAATATAATTCGGGTTAGGGCACGCAGGTTGATGACGATCCGGGTAACGGCAATTAAAAAATATCTTCTTCTTCTTTTTTCTTAAATCATCATAACAGCTGAAGTACTGCTAAGCATAGAATCTTTCAAGAATTCAAACACCTTTTCCGCGACCTTTACCAGGTCATCGGTTCAAACCTTTTTCTGTATACCTACGTCAAGAATACAGAAAAAGTCACAGAGAAGCCAAAGCGTCCAAGATAGGCTTTCATAAAGCCAGTAAAGTACCTAATCGCAGATAAGTAGCTCATACACTCATTATACAACTGTTTACATTATCAGTTTACGCCATGCGCTGATTGTCTACACGAGCTGGGGAATCGTTAGAAATACCAACATGATCTCCTGCGCACGTGGTATGCATTCTTGAGTCGTGACCCGAAGTAGTAATAATGACTTTATGATTGGAAAAGTCTTAATCGTTATCATTATCAGAATTATATCCAACATTGAGTTTGGGCATCTCATTATCAACCCGGTCTTTTTCTAATGAGTGCCATGTGTCAAAATTTTGTTTGATCCAATTTTACCTAAGAACAAGTTTAAACACTAGCACCTTTTGAAACTTTGTGTTGAAATCTTGTTGCTTTACACTCTGTTTTAATCCGCAAGAGTTCCTAAGTCACCGACTTAGCCAGTAAAAAATCCGAATTGACTTGGTCGTGGGCTGGGCATATTGCTCGCCAAACCATTATCCTCTGACGCGAAAAAAGGTTCTCGTGTGATATTCGCGTACCAGGACTCGCAGCGTGAGTCAGCTGCCCATTGGATAGACTGACGATTTGATGAAAATCGTGGCAGCGCGGGACCGATTGTTGTCAAAATCTTTGGATTATCTTTGTCCTGTCTATCGGACGACTTTTGCCTGAGATAATTGTAGAAGGTAGTTCTACACAAATAAACAATTCTACAGTTCACGAGATTTTACGAGTAGATAAAAAGCACAAAATTGATCATTATCATCTTACATCATAGTTAAAGCTTGCCCGGTTGCTAATCTTTGTATGTTTACATACAACGAGGTCAAACACCTGTTATCAGTACGAGTAGGCGTCCACTGATAACGGTGATTCACATATTCAGTAGTAGTATGTAAACGAGCACATTTTTTTGTTATCTCCTCTTTGCTTTACCTACTGGTCGTTCAAGTGTAATTGGTACTAAAATGAGATTAGAAAATAATTTGTTTTGTTAGTACTTATTTCAGATTGCGCTTTAAGTTTTTTATTACTGTTTCAATGGTTAATTGATTGCTCAATTGCTCGTACAATCCCATAACGTATAATCACAATTTTCCTCTTGCCTTTATTAAGTATTTGTATTGTGGTAGGTATATAACTTTTCCTTAATATATCTCTATGAACTATCATCCGCCTTACTTCCATGTCTAAAATTCTAAAATACATTGTTTGCTAGTGTTTCTTACGTATATTTGAACAGTAACTTTATATTGTTTTCCAAATGACTTTAAGATTCCAGACTCACATGACATACATTTGGGAGCAAATAAATCGAGCCACTTCCTTTTTGGAATCGAGCAAGTGGCTCGATTTATTTGCTCAAAAGCGCATTTTACCTAATGTGGGATATTAACAATGACTATATTGTCTTCAAAGAAATGGTGAGGTTGGATTTCAATCCAACTGGATACGGCTGAATACCAGTAACATCCATAAAATTACTGCCGGCCACAAAACTTGGAAAAACTTGTTGTCTGACTTTTAAGCTTTTTACCACGTCTTCCAAATATCTGCGAATAGTAGCCGGGACCAAGGACATATTGTCTATGCAGTAAGTAACAAAAAATAAATATTTTTTAGCACCAGTAGTGTTGTGCCAGCGCTAAAAGCTTTTGCGGTTGCTCTGAAAAGTGCATTTTCAAACCATCCATTAATTTTAACAAATTGAGATTGAAAACACTATCACAAAACTCTGGTTAAAACAAAGCTTGCAACGTACGAGCATTTTATTATGTATTTATTGCAAAGTATCTTAAATCAACTGTCTGATTCAGAGCAATAGTAACCTAAATACCGATGTTGATAGGACTTAAGTCAGTTACATAGAAAATGTTCATTGTATTTTTTTTACTGCCTCGTTGGTCCAATCGTCATAAGCGCTACTGCTAATCATGAGGCCCCGGGTTCAATCCCCGGGTAGGGCAAAGAGTTGCATAGCTGGAATTTCTTAGCAGCAGCCCGGAGTCTGGATTTGTGCCCGATTGTTGGCAGTAAGCTCGCCCCCTATTACATGGGACTTTAACATAACTGGCGAACCTACTACAGGTAGGTAAATCTCTGCCTAACCCTTCGGGGGTTATAGGCGTGATGTTATGTTATTTTTTTTATGAAGTACTAGAGTAATAGACGTATAACAAAACAATTTAACAATGAGAGTCCGATGCACGATGTTTACCTAATGTTTAATCTTCCTATGAGTAATACATTGTCTACAAACCTTTCATAACGGTGTCTCACTTTTCTTTCCGTACGTATACTTCGCTTTTTAATAAAAATATCGACCTGAAACTGTACACTGCACGCCAAAGACCTCTTCTCATACGGAGAAGGGGCGATCAATATTCCCCACGGTTGCTCAAGGCGGGTTAACGATCTAGGCTTGTAGTTATTAGTGATATTAGTCGGTGTCTTTACGATGTTTTCCTTTAATCAGCGAGTCAGCGATGTTGAAGATAAGCTTAGAAAGTAGGTTTATATGAATTGAAATCCCGGTTTTAACACCACAACTTCGTGCATGAGAAAGCAAGTAAGTACCTACTTGTGCTTAAGCAACAGATATAGGTACTCTTACATTAAACTATAAGGAGGAAAACGTTTGTTTAAACTGTCAGAGAGCAGCACATGGTTCAACCCCTGCAACTTTCTGAAGCCTGAAGCAATAAATAACTCATAGTATACGCAAAACGATCAATTGTTATACGATCTATTTTCTTTTACCTTGTAACTTTTCTGTAAAGCGTATGGTGCGAAAACCAAAAAAAGTTATTTACTCGGCACAAGACTCAAGCATAATATATATACGTAAAACTAAAGAAAAAATACACAAAGAAATAATAGTATTGTTTAATTTTCTAATAATATTATTATTAATTAAATTAATATGTGGAGTTGGACTGACGACGCGACGTGTTGGGGCTCGCGGAAAATCGAGGGATGAGGCCGATGGGGGCAGCGCAGGACCAATTGTTGTGGAAATCTTTGTAGTGTCTTTTGACTGAAAAATGATGATGATGCCAATAAACAATTACTTATAATAATATGTGCCTTAGACCAAAAGAAAGATGGATAGACGAGATAATCGAAGTGGCTGGTAATGACTGGATTACAAAGGCAAAGAATAGAGAGGCGTGGAAGAAAATGGAGGAGGCCTTTACTCGTTGAGAGGTCCTTAAAAATGTATGCTCACCATGCACGCATGTTAATAATACATAAATATTAGTATAAGTACATAAATTAAATTATTAAAAATTAAATTGTTCTATATTTGTTATATTCTTGCAAATGTTTATTTTTTTTAGATTTAGTTATTCGAAAAAGTTGCAATATGTTATTTTATATATTATTTTAATTGTAATTTAGCAAAATAAACAAATGCATGATATTGATTGATACTGAATTATTGTTAAATTTATTTGCTATAATTATTAAGTTTTAATGAATTATATGTATCTTTTTAATTGAAAATTAATTTAACTAATGAAATGTACCTAATTTATTTTTTTAAGGAAATAAAAGGCTAAAATAAATAATAAATAAATATGTGCCTTACGGCTGCACTTAGGCCCAGCAAAAGCACAGCATAGTATTAGTATGGTTATTCCTACGAATTCCACCCTCGTGTTAATAACATTCTCCTAGTGCAGCACACGTTTTTTTAAACGATCGTTGTAATGTGGGACCACCCCTCGTTTTCCTTAGTACGCAATGTCGTTGATCCCATTTCAAAGGTAGAAAATGAATTTTGGTCTCTTTTCAAAATGGCCGTGGAAGGAAAAGTTATTTTTCAACGTTTTCTTTTAGGTATAGGCTGATTTCTTTTATCTGCAATGCTGACTATGATTATCTATGAAACTCTCAAACATTGTGTCATAGATAGAGTATATGCCATTGAAAAAGTCCAAGTAAATTTATATTGACCCTTCCAAGCTGAGATAAACTTCACCTATCAGAATTTAATAGCTAGTTAGGTACGCGATAGCGAATAAGGTGTCCATAAACTATTAATATTTATCTGAGTACATAAAAATTTCACTTTTGCTTTAACTAGCAATTTTATTATATACACTATCAAAACTTTCTTTCAATAGACGCATCACGAAGGGTAAGCAGATTGAGTACTTAATAGAGTTACCGCGATGGATTCACAATGAAACCATGGCAATAAATCGTGCTCATAACATTTTAATACCCAGCCATTAAGGTTTAACATTCGACGTGTTGGAATAAAAAGGCGTGTATTATCAATTATCATCCATTTTACATTACGTCATAAACCACGTTAAGAGTAATTTTTTTGTATTCAATATGTGTAAAATTAAGTATTCGTTCAAAGGACATGGTTGAAGTACTAAACCTGAATCACACTGTAGATAAAATAAAAGTAATGAGTTTTCTAAAGACTCACTAGTACCTTAAACCTTTTTATAGTTCGGCGGGCTATTTGTATTATTTTGCGATCATCACGATCGTGATTGTACAGACGCCAGCACATCAAGTTACCCCAATGTGTCAAATTTTCCCAATTGAATATGAACCTTATTCTGTTTTTCATAAAGTTGAAAAACTAATGAAGAAATTTGACACATTGGGGTAACTTTTTTATTGCCAGTGACTAACTGGCGTCCAGTAAGTTGCACACCCATCTTTTATGATAACTGAGAATTTACAAAAAAATGGTGTTGCACTTTATGTGGACTTCAAGACAGTTACGTTGAATATCAGACGGGGTTTTATGCGCTTCGTTACATCTCTGTAAGAGTGCATGACGCCATCCTAAATATACGTGTACGCTGATGATAAGTCAATACGAAACTAGCTGTTTGACAGTTAATTGTTGAACACTTTGGTCAGTGATCATCATACGAACTGTCAACAGAAATTTGCAATCGCCCTGCTGAAAGACAAATCCCGTTAAAGATGTTAAAAATCTAGTCGAAATCCCATAACAGCGTCAATCAATCTCAAGTTATACAGACGACTTAAATAAAGAAAATTATGTCCCCAACACTTTAAAGGATCATCATCGAAGGCAATCTGAACTTGATACTGATATTTTAAATATGTAACCAACTATAACTACCAAAAGTTTATAATACGTATAAGGTTGCTATTTATAACGTAGTCATTGGCGACAAAGCATCTGGGGGCACGGTAGTGCCCCCGCCAAGACGGGCCAAGCGAAGCGCAAGGGCGCTACCTACCTTTTCTAGAAGTGTTTCGTCGTTTTTTTGAGTTGGTGTCCGATGCTAGAGAGTTCAAATTCTCAGGATATGATGTCAATAATAGACTAATTAAACATACAAAGTCTCAATTGAATAGCTCTAACACTTTAGATTTTATTGATATCTAAAATACACCGATTTCGTCACTGACACACTGACACACTGATGATCATCAAAATGTTTGGCTACTTCCTGGACTGCTAGAAAGCTGAAATTTGGTATGTAATCTAAGTTTAGTACATATACATCCAACAAAGAAATTCATAAACTTATAACTTTCGCCCCCTATCCCTTAAAATGGGGGGGGGGGGGGGTGGAAGTTTGTATGAGATAATATAATCGCTTAAAAGCGGAAATATTTTATCGCTTGTGGTAATCAGTAAACCATAGAAAAGGTAAAGACAGAGAATGGGCTATTAAAACCGGCACTACTAATGTGCAAGAAATACACCCCAAAAAATAAAAAACTAAAAGACTGCCTAGCAACTTACAAAAAGAACTGAAATCCCACTAAAACATTTCATATAAAATGTTGCCAAGACGACCACATAAGGTTTGCCCTGTGAAAAAGATATCAGATCTCATGTAGGGCCAAGCTTCTGAAACTTCAAGGCCTAACCTACCGACCCTAACTTCACAAATTCTACATATCGGTAAAAATGTATAGCTTGGCTATTCGTTACTTAGGTACTTCAGAAACTAAATATTTGCATCACCTCCACGACGCGGCGACGGTAGCGAAACGGCGAAACCATACATTTTTACTTATGTGTAGAATTTGGTAAGTTAGGGTCGGTAGATTTCCACGGTTTCCGCAATACGCATCCAATACGGATCCTCAATTCTTATTATTCCCAACACGAATAAGAAAGCGTACATTTTAATCCGAGTCACGAATGTTTTGTCGTAAATAGCCATTAATAAAAACGTCATTTTGTTTTATCCTCTTTTGGGAATATCCTGTCTTACGAAGCCAATCTCGTAAATTATTGTAATACATTGCTTTTTATATAACACTAAAAGCGCCACGCGGTTTTACTTGCGGTTAAAAATTTAACATGAGACGATCCGGGATCACGGGAATACTTTATTTTTAGTGTCAATCCTGGATATGAGCTACTTTCAGATTAATTTTCATTTAAAATTTGTAAAGCAATTTTAGCGTGAAGGAGTAAAAACAACCGTAAAGACATACACTGACAAACGTTCGCATTTTTACATCAGTGTGAGTTCTCCCTTCACGAGCTTTTATATCTTTTGGAGCGGTTGTGTAGACTGTTATGTCAATTTTAGTATACACGTGGGGTTATTTAAAGCATTCGGTGCCATATTTGGCTTATTGGGACAAATAGCCCAATATGGAGAGCGCAATAGAGTTTTTAGTCCGGTCAATTATACGCTTTTGTGGTTACCTGAGTCACCACTGTAGACCTCTTAGTACTTTAAAAGATTTTAGGTGTTAAAAAATGGTTGCTTTTGCCCAGTTTGCATTGATATTTCCTGTTGATAATACTGGTGGCTTTTATAGAAATATTAGACCAGCGTCAGACAGCATCACCTGTCTGGCATGAATGCTGAAATGGACCTTTTTGGCGCAGCCGTGAGGCACACAGCACATAATGTGTATCCTTGCATATTTTGTATCTTTTATAGATTATTGTGTGTGTGTTTTTTAATGACTGATGTCAAATAAATATTTTTCTTTCTTTCTTTCTTTTATATGGTCACAGACGGAAGGATCTAAGTCTAAGTTATGCTTCCCAAAATAATTCCGTGAGTGAGTGGCCATCTTTTTCATACCGAGAACTTTACGTGCCTCGAAAATCACGTTGAAGATTTTTGACGGTCTTTACCTACGGGTAGCCAGAAACCCGAAAGACTAATAACCAATCTTTCCAAAAAGGTGTTGCCCAGTTACTGGACATTTGTGGAGAGATAGGCAGACGCTCCATGTAAAATACTGGTATCCAGCCGCATGCGGTTAGACTGGAACCTGACCCAATGACAACAAAGTTGGAAAAAGACGAAAAAGACACTTCAGACAAGCTTTTACGGGGTGATTAACATTTGTTAATATTTTTATTAACCACACCATCTCCTTAGATATTGTCACAGATGCTGTAGTGTTAATTAATGTCATAAAAGGGAGTCTTGACCGCGACTAATTGACCTAATTTCCTTTTGTACTATCAATCTGTAATCTTGTGATTTTGGTTAGACGGAAAAGAAACGTTTAAAATAAATTTAAAGTCATCCAAAACACTAAAACATAAACTATTTTTAAATTGAGCACTTACCTCATATTATTTACAGCCGCTTTTCAGCTGCTGTCGGTGCTAACGTAAAACGTCGACTGAAAGTATGAAAAAATGCTGAAACCATCAGACTGTGAACGTAGACGTCGTTGCCACTAAAGTATGACACCATTTTAATGAGATTTCCTTCGGTTAAGAATGAAAAATATACAATTGTATAAGACCGGTGCATGCTGCATATACCGCAAATTAAATGGGGGAAGTCGAGTTCCGTTTGAAGATGGCAGTGCAATGTTTATTGTGAAATTATGGTAATATTAAAAGCGTTATTTCATTTAAAGCCAAGCATTTTTAGTTAAGTAGATTCAGGGCTATACTGCAATACCTATCTGTGACTGATGTTTGAACACTTTCAACGGGGAAAAATTCAAGACATATTATAAGCTGTCTTTTTAAACTAATTAGGAGGTGGAACATTTTATGACGGCTATGGTGGAATGGCTATTAATAGAACCTCATTTGCCTAGTTTTTCTTAACTATATCGGAGTAGACTTTTAGTCAAACCGAATGCAGCTTAATAACAGTATTTCACCACAATGAGAAACTATCTATCTGGCCTCCACAACCCAAAAACTTGGCCATACGGTACTCTTCATAGGTCTGCTTTGACGGCTTTAAGACTGGCTTCTGACTATCCTGTAGCCTAAGATTTTCAAACGACAGTCAAGACCAACAGACCCGATCCACGGATCGACCTAGTGTGGCTTAACCTTTAATCGAAAGCCTAAATTCCTAGGTAGTGTAGCGTTAACCTAAATAGGTTTTATTTCTGTTTGAGTCTATCTATATTGAGTCGATTTACACCGTGTGGGTAGCCATTCAATACCAAAGAAAATTACCTAATCCAAATACGCCTACACAAAATAAATTCACTTCACCAAAGTGCTGAAATTCCAAGCAACATTACCATCGTACAGGTAGCCCTTTCGACCCTTTAAAAGAAGAAAAAGATAAACCACTTTACATGCAAATATGACGAGCCCGTGTTTGACCGGATCTGACGACGGCCATTATCGCTCATGCGGCTGTTTAAGCCGCCGTAACCGAACCGATCTGTGGAGTGACACTTGTTATTAAGTGAGGAGGCACACAGAATAAGAAAATCGTACAGAAGAGAACCCATCTAGTTTCTTTTGTACGTGTGTTGATTCTGTTATTGTACGCCGCGCCCGCTTTCTTACTAAAATTATGTCCATCATCATCATAACGCGTGGTAGATTATGGCCCATACGCAAAATACGCGCTTTGACGTGGAGTTGCGGATACCAGCCCGGTATCTTTAATCTTTTAATCTTTATGTCCATCATCTTTGTATAAATAAATAAATAAAATCTTTATTTGGAACTTATGAACACTTTTAACAATATTATTTAAATAACGATGATAGCTGCAGGGAGTTCCAGAATTAAGAATAAACATAAAGAATTTTAATTAAATCTAGTGATCAGCTGATGTTGTGAGTTGTGCGCACTTAATGTGTGTCTGTGAGTGGAGGTGTGTAGGGAGATGTATGTATGTATGTATGTGGTATGTGAGTTTTAGTATGGGTTTATGTTATTATGTTTCGATCTGCTTAACCTTTGCTAGTAGTTTTCTTACAGTAAAGAATAGAATACTTTTTATTGTACACCATAAAAACTCGGCCTCTTTTTCTTTTGTACAGCCTACCCGGATGCAGCTAAATATTAATATTTTACATGGAGCTACTACGTAACTGACCTCCACAGTACAGTAACTGGGTAACACGATACCCCTTGGTTTATCTGGTTGTCGGACTTTCGGGGTTTTATGTTTCTTACTATTCATAATATATGGCTGCCAAAGAATTACATTATGACTGCCGAGTCCAACGGCATTATGTGCTTTTCGAGGCACGGGCGAAAATATGTACCATGTATTTTCGATTTATTTTTATCTGGTGTTCTTTCTTTATCCATTTTGCAGCGGGATTCAAAACAATTTAATTGTTTATAATAATTATAATAATAATAAATTTATTTGTACACCAAAGATCAAACAGTGGCAGAGACTTATAAATAAGTTGTACAAAGTGGCACAATTTTAAGACGAACGTCTGACTTCTAAACTAGGCAAAAGCCTGTGTCTTAGAAGCCAATGTTCCCGATATGCAGTGACGTGCAAGTACTTCTTCACGCTCATGGCACAATCAAAAGCAAAGAAAAAATAAAAAACAAAAACATATAAAATTATTTGACTTGGACACACATTAAGATTTCATTTAGGAAATTATTTTGAGTATATTTTCAGTTTCATCATATGACAACTTCTGCAATCACTTGGTAATGATATTTTTAACCTCAAATTTTGTGCGGGTATAAAGTGTTTCTCCGGGATATGTAAAGGGACTGTTTTTAAAGCAGTATTGTTTGAAAGAAACTAACAAATTGGACGGATTGATAGATCGCCGCCTGTCACTTACGAGTAGTAGGTAGGCAGAATAAGTAAGGATGTGGTGTCTCCCATCTACACATTGTTATTCTATGTAGTGGCGTTTGCTGTAAAAACCTCTATATCGATCGGTAATCGATGCCGCATAGTGATGACTATGCGGCAGTTAATGTGTCAATCGTGTTTCACGATTCATTTGTGGTTAAGAATAAAAGTTAAAAATAAAATGGCTTTATGATGACTTTCTCGATTAGCAATAGTTCGATTGTGTGTGTGGCAACCTCCTTTCTTAGTTAAGCTAAATACTTATTCTTATTTTAAGGAAGTAATTTATTGATTGTAAAAAATTTTGATTACGACTCTAATACACTTGTAACCGAGACCACCATAGAAGAAGACCATATGAAACGATATACTTATGGATTTTGTGAAAGATGGTAGGTAACTATTGAAATGACAGAAACCAATTAAAATAGTTGTCGGTTACACGTTTTGTATTTACTAGGTAGTAGGTGCCTACCCATAGTATAGCACAGCAGTAAATCTCTGGATCAACGAACTAATTTTTTAAATTATTTTACCAATAGAGAGCCAAATTATTTGCGAGTATCATAGGCTACTTATACCTATCATAAGTCGCACCAAAATGCTAGTAAAAGCTTACCATGTGAATAGGTAGGTTCAAAGGAATGTAAAGCAAAGATCAGAAAGTAAAACCTTCACTTTTGTAGGCTTAGCATTACTTTTTATTGAAGTGTTGTCACACTGGTCACCAAATATCTTATGTGAGACGCAATGCTTTACCAATTTCGTTACTGGTCACGTAACACGCACTTTCCACACTATGTACATGAAAAACAACGTTAACTTTGAATATTTTAGGCAACTATAGATTACTTAAGTTGACATTATACTTTAAGGTTTCTTCGTAACAATAATCGTGGGCAAAGGAATGATGAGAAGCATGCCACAGCCTGTTCATATAATTTATGAAAAAAAAAATAGTGTGCTTCAGACCACATGACTGAAGTAAAACTTTCACTAACTTATATCTCTCTCTCAACTTCCGTTCGCCTCGCTCGATCACACTTTTCGTAACGCTGCCGTCAGAAATTCACCAGCTTACTCCCCAAATCAAGCGTGCGTGAAGAAGTTTTACTTAAAAAAATCAAAAATCTACCAAAAATCACAACTACCTTCTAATCTGCCTTTCATTACTTTTCTTGCTATAGTTCATAATGATATCGCTATACATTACGCAAGCTGTAGAAATAACTTGACTTAGTACTTTAGATACCGTAAGACACCAAACCATTCAAGAATGTGACAGCCACCATAAAAAACTAAAAGTACTCCACATTCTAAACGAACGGAACTCGAAAAACAATAAACGATCGTGCCTTCTAAATTGGGTAGCCATTGTAAACCATCGCACGTGGCCAACGCTTACCACACAGTGGACCGTACCTACTAACCTAATCAATTGTTTATAATCTGTGCCCGTTCGAGGAAAACCTCGTGAGAAAATGTCTGCGCGCTGTCACGTCAACGAACTGTCATTTGTTTTTTTTTTCCTATTGTAAGTTAAAAAGAAAACGTCAAGAAAAGTAATGTCCAAATGTTGATTAATATTGTATTCGAATGAATGAATGTGAATAAAATGATGATTTTAATCAGTGAATATAAAATGACGGCATCGTGTTATTTTAATTTAGGTACAATTTGCTTATTTGTGGTTTGTATTTAATTAAAGTACTGAATTATTGTGGTTTATTTACAATTTTAACACATTCGTAATTAGAATCACGGTGTTGACATTTAAGCAGGAGGAACCAATGTTTAACATTTTGATAAAGGCTGTTAGTAAATTGCTTTTTCCTTAAAGGACATGCTAATATTTTCATAACGAACTCAGTAAGAGATTTGCTGACATGTTATTCTAAAAATTAGCTATAAACATTTTATTTGAGGCCATAAATAAATTAGAACAACCCAATAGACTAGTGACTAATTACATAAATTGGCATACCATATAAATCAAGCTTATAAAGTGGCAGGCGCTTCTTTAAGAGTATTATAAGCATAATTACGACATTCGTATTTAGGATACTAATAAGAACCCGCTGCCATATCTCATTATTAGTAGTGTACCTACGCGTAGAATTAATTATAATATAAACGCACTTACGCACATAATGCAGACAGATGGTGAACGGGTCTAGGTCATAATAGCAACAGACATTAGTATTAGAAGCTACATAATAGTCTTCATCTTCTGCATTGCCTTTTTCTAACCATATTGGGGTCGCCTTCCAGTTGAATCGGATGAATACCAGTATTTTACATGAAGCGACTGCTTATTATTCTCATCATTTACATCGTCCTCAGATATAATCTGATTATATATACAAATATTGTAAAATCTATTTTTAAAAGAGTAAGTATGGAGTTTCTTGCACTTTCTTCTCCATACGAAACTACCTTTTGGAATGTGCAACTAGAATCATATTAGTTTAATTTATTTGTAATTATAACGTTCAAAAGTGCCTGTTTTCAGGCCCAATTGAAATAAATGATTTGACTTTTTTGACTTTGACTTTATTTGACCTCCACAACCAAGTTACTAAGTACTTAACTGGTTGTCAGAATTTCGGGCTTCTGACTGCTGTAACTATGACTTAACGTACTTTCCGAGGCACGGAGGAGTCTAGCTATGTTATGAATGGTTGGTGCCCGCGGACCGCCCCACGATCGAATCTTGCGGCTGTTTTTATTTATACCAAATAGTGAACTAGAGATAATCAATTATACTGATTTACTTACTGTAAAAGGCCCCCAAAACGTCCGCAACTCTCTACTATTTTTAACTCGAAAGGAATTGCGCAACAAATCTCCAACAATACTCTGCGTGCAGTGCAACTTTATAAATTCATCGCTCTATGAAAACCATGTTATGACATGTAAAAAAGCCCCTACGCTTATTACTTTCTAGAATGTAGCTTAAAAGGAAAACTGTAGTCCCGTTCAATTGAAAAAATAACTAAACAGATTCCTTATTCTTTTTGTAATAAGTACGACTTTAATTAGGTACTATGTTCCTTTGCTACTGAATGACACAACAAGGAAAGTTTAATGTGAACACGTCCTCATTAGGCCTTACATCATTAATTTAGCACCATTACTCATTGAATTGACAGCTCCAGGAAGGAAACCTGGCCTACAAAGAGACGTCAATTCTATTGACATATTTAATACTGCATGTGATCTTTTGTAAAAGTGCTTGCACATGCATTCCTAGTAATGTTTTTTGATTTACTACCTATTACTTATCTTTTAAGTTTAATCTTCTTTAAAGTTTCTTCAACAAAACCCTTGTGTTGTCTGTGGAAGTTTGCTAAAGACTCGTCATAATATAAAAAAGTATTAAAATATGTACCGAACATAAACAACTTTGTGAAAAAATATTTGGGCGAAATGTTACTAAATAGTCAATTAAATAAAGAGGAACTTTTGCTTAGATCGGTTTTCGTGCTAAAACCGCCCGTTATTACACCTTACCTTATCTCTTAAAGACATTAATTTAATGTGTACAAAAAATAGTAGATATTTCATTCTAGTCACCACTCAAAAAAATTGCCAGCCATAATTATAAGCTAAATAAAAAATACTAGGTACACCTTATTTAATGCACAATTCAATTAAATAGGGAAGACAATGGGAAGAAATGGGTCAAATGTCCACCACAGAGACATTTCTACCATTTTATAAAAAAAAATACATTTGTTTCGGCAAAAAATCCATAAAAATATGAGACAATAATATTTTATTAACCCTACTTAAGAACTATATGTTTTGTCCACTGTCTTTTCTTTGCTTGTTGCAGTTCTTGAAGAACAGAAAGGTGCAACTTTATTAGTTTGAAAGTAACGGGACTTTAAAAGGACTTTTGTATGAAGTTGGAAAGAGACGTGCTCAGTGTGCTCACGTTATGCTAGCGTGGAGGTCTTCTTAGTTTTGTTAGTGGTTCGTTGTTCGTTATGAAGTTCTTCAAACTGTTGGCAACGCCTGCTTCAACTCATCAACAACACTGGAGTAACTTACGTCAAACAAGAATTTAATTCCCGTTTTGTACTTAAAGGAGAACAATTCTGAGTTTTATTTTGACGTAACTTCTATTGTTTACTAAGATACCCACCGTCTTATCAAAAAAGTTTTGACTTCTGTCAATGCTCAAACCCTCAAAATAGTTTGTATTTTAAACTTAATTTTGCCCAACATAAAGTTAGCAAAAAATTGACGATTTATAAGTATATCCGCAACTCTACGCATTTGTCCTTTGAGTATTTTCAAATTAGAAGTTTGTAGAAGAATAGTTCGATATTCAAAAATGACTTGACAGTTTATGTTGTGTGACCTAGAAGTCGGATATGCGATGTACGAAATATGTGATGCAAAGAAAATAAGGATCACATTATAAGAAAAGCTTTAAGTATGAATGTGGAAGGTTACAAAAGAAGAGGAAGACCAAAAAACGATGGACGGATTGTGTGAAAGGAAAAAGACATGCGACCTTGTGCACAAAATAATGCACGACCAACCTTCACGTTTTTCAGTATTAAGCTTTAATAATAAAACGCTTTATAGCTCTGCTTTGGCAAACTCATGTTGTACCTGTTGTTACACACGGCCACATACTGCGCCAACCCCCAAAAAAAATGGGATATGGACAAAAGGATGATAACTCGATAGGTTAAATCTGAGACTTAAGGTGAACTCGTTTTGATCTAGTAAGGCAGCCTAGTGTGGGAAAAACGCGGGCTGTCTTTACCGAGAACCAACTTAACATTAAGAAAACTGTCAGGCAACAAAAGAAAACACGAAGTGATATCCTTGTAACATTATATTACACTGACATACAGATATATATAATGTATAGATGTTTACGTGTACACGATGTGTATCGAGGGGCATAAACTTATACATATAATATTAATGAATTCATTTAAACACAGTCCATAAATTATTTAACACAAATACATTAAAACAGTCATTAGAGAATAAAATATCACATTCATACACATAAGTATAGAGTTATAGACAACATCGCAATTTTACAGGAGGAACGAAAATGTTATTAAAATTAACCTTATAATTTAATATTTTTTTTCAAGGACTTGTCTAAAAAAACCCCTTATAGAAAGAGGTGGAAGGAAAGTAGGGAGGTCTTGGCCCTGCAGTGGGAAAACATACATACATACATACATAAACTCACGCCTTTTGCCCATGGGGGTAGGCAGAAACTACAGAGCGCCATATGCTACGATTCTTACATACTTATTTTGCTTTTGCAGTGGGAAAACATAAGCTTAATAATATATATTCAATGGCAAATAATAAAGTGTCATGAAAAGTGGGTTAGGTTTGTATTGAGCACTGTAAAGCAGATAATTTGGAATTAGTCACAGTTGCACAATAAATAGATACTAGTTGCGTTCGTAAATATAGAAATAACCTAGATATTGCATTACCGACAGTTTCGTCTCAGTGCATCTTAAACACAATAATATCACGCCTGTAGGCAGAAGTGTACCTGTAATAGTGCATTCACTTCTCACCAGTTATGTTTCTAACCGCGTACTCGTATCTGTAATGATTTTTGCAGGGCGCGCCATATTAGCTCGCATATGTCCGATATTTCCTACTAACTTGAAACTTATCGTTATGTTTTGGACAAATTACACAATATATTTATAAAATATAGCCTATGTGTTATTCTGATGTATAAGTTACATTATTGTAAAGTTTCATTAAAATGAATTCAGTAAACTTTTGCGTGAAAGAGTAACGAACATCCATACATACAAAATATCGCGTTAAGGTATAATATCAGTAAGGCTGGGATGAGTCCGTAAATCTACGTAAAGGAGAGCCTATTCCTTTCAAATAGCCACAAATCCAGACCCTAGGCTACTACTGAGAAGTTCTTGAAAAACCCAATATCATTTTGTTCAAAGCGAAGACCTCACGCGAAGCAGTAGCGCTTTCGACCATTAGACCAATGAGGCACTCATCAAAAAATCCTGTCTCTACAAATGACATTATTTCTGGCGACTTATGAAAGAATTTAAGGGCCTATACTTGAAGTTGATTTTCAATTTAATTAATGAGGAAGAAGAACTTGACCCTAATTATTTTGACCTTTTACTTTGGATTTTATTTCGTACATCTCCTTGATTTTTTTTTTCTTGTCTTGAAGAGAGATAACCAATATATCTGAATTCATACAGTCAGCAAATACTTCGTATTCGTGTATTAACAGCGATAGTTTGTATATAGTACCATTGTTAATCTTTTCAAACATCTAATACAAGGCAGGCAAGGGCCTTTTCTCATATAGAGTAGACACTTCCCATCCTCGTCAAACGTAAAGCTTAACCTTCGATCAAACTGTGAGGCTGTTATTGGTTATTAACAACGATAAATCTTAAGTAAACTTAGGGCGCTTTCAAATTTGCCGCAAGGTGCCGCGCAGCGGCATGCGGCAGCGCGGTTGCAGCGCTACCGTCGCGCTGCTTTGTTAATCCATACAATAAAAAACGCGCGACTGCAGCGCTACACCCGCGCTGTGGCCGCTCATCGGTTCATCAATCGACTAGTGATGATGCGTACGTGTTTTTATTCAGACACGAACAATTTATCGATGAGGTTGAAACTAAACGTACAACACTATGATGTTCGAACCTAGCGGTTGTAGCGGCTCTTTGCGGCTAATTTGAAGGCGCCCTTAATCTTCTTCAAACTCCAATAAACTAGGAAGTTTGTTAAAAGAAACAGAGCGTATCAAATAAAAAGTAAAAGAGAAATGTTATACAATAGCACTTAGAATAATCAATTAATTGAACTCGACACGATCAGATGAGATGCAACCACTTGAACTGATCAAACGGTTTTGAACCAATCAAATCGGTTTGTCAGTTCATAATGACACGCTTGATTGATCTGAAGTTTTGTGTTAGTTTATGCTTTCTATTTTTGTTTAGTCGTTGTGGATAAAGCGAGTGGTAATATGCAAATTAGAACCAGTTTGGTAAAAAAAAAATGAATACGTATACTTACATTTAAATGAATTTACTAATGAAAATGTTTACCAGTATACTCATACACATAAAACTATTTATTTCCAGTATAAACTGAAAACGATTTTTTTTAGATTGCCTTACAGTGAGAGGTCAGTTTATACTGGAAAAAAATAGCTTGATATGTAGCAGTATCTGCAATACGTCCTGGGTTTGCGAATAAAATACCATAAGTACCTAAATGGTAATAAAATGTGTTTTTGCCAAGTTACTTTAACAACATTTTGTTCTAAGTATTACAGTTAAGTACCTAAATTGTGAAATTGTTTTCATAAGAAGATACAGAGGCCAAACACATCAAGCTACCCTAATGTGTCTAATTTCTTTGACAGTATTCAACTTAATAACGAACAAAATAAGGTTCATATTCAATTGGGAAAATTGAAGGTTGGGGTAGCTTGATGTGGAGGCTTCTGTACTTCCTATGAACACTAGTTTATTGACATTAGTTTACTTCATCAACAAAAACGTCAATTACAACACACGTATTTGAATATAGAATATCAGATTCAATGCAAGAACTGTCGAAAAAAAGGATATTGTATAATTTGAAATTTGAACGTACCTAAACGTAACAATGAAAAGCATCTACAATAGAAAAAAATTCGTTCTGTTCGATAACGATTTGAAAATTCTGACGCATTGAGTTCCGGAAAAAATGCACACCGTATCGGAATTTGGGACAAAAACGTTCGGAACGCGGAGTTGTATCAGCGCCATTTTGTCTGAAATAACACTGTTGAACTATTCGCTCCGTGTGCAGTTTTAATTAAAAGCGAGTTTCCATGAACTTTTACCCTTCAGATAATTAGTGGATATGATGTTCACAGTTCTGTTAGTAGTCGGTGTTAAGATTATTACGGATGTCATTATTTAAGGAGTTTTTTCATTGTAATGTTACATTAAAATTGGGAGTGACTTCAAAGTATAGGCTTTCAGAGTCATGTAGGAACAGAATTCATGATATCCTAATAAATAATAAACAAATATTCACTTCCACTTGAATATAAGTTTTAGAAGTGTCAATAGTTAATGTATATTGATGGAAGTAGATCGCTGACGAGTTTTGTTATGGTTTCACTGTGTTTATAATAATACTTAAACATTCTACAACTTTTCACACAACGCCATCTAGTCCCAAGCTAAGCTAAGAGCTTGTGTTATGGGTACTAAACAGCTGATAAACATACTTATATACTTCTAAATACATACATATTATAGATAAATTACACCCAGACACAGAACAAATAATCGTGCTTATCACACAAACATTTGTCCTGGGTGGGAATCGAACCCACGACCTCCGGCATAGCAGTCAGGGTCACTCACTACTAGACCAACAGGCCAATCGTTAAACTTATTTGAAATTCATTCAAAAAGGTCAGGTGCGTTGTTCTCGTTACTACCGTGTGTGCATGACAACATGTATGAATGTAATCGAAGCAAAAGAAGTATGTTAGAATCGTAGCAAATTGTGTTTTGTAAATTCTACCTACCCCCATTGGAAAAAGGCGTGAGTTTATGTATTGTGTGTTTGAGCGTGTATGTGATGTACCTATGTGTGTTGTGTTTTTGTGTGTGTTGAAATTCATTGAAACTCTAATGTACAGACGCCAGCACATCTACCTACCCCAGTGTGATTTTAGTTCGTGAAAATTGGGTTAACTCAGCTCCATATGATATGTATATGGGTTGACGTGAAAATTTAAATACATGTAAATTATATTCGTCTCATTAACTGGTTCAAAGCGAGGTTGTATGCGAGGTCCCTGTTATGAAGGCACATAGTGAATTTTACGTTGACTCTTTGAGAATATTAGTCTCCAAAATATAAATTTTAAATAAATTTAAAATCGTACTTTTGTAGTCGCATTTTGTTTTGTTTTTCAATTAAATACGCGTTGTACCTTGTAATTTTAAATCGCTAGCTTAGCAACTAATGTTCTTGAATAATCAATGAAATTGGTGATACTCTATCGAAATCAATGGACTACCCTCGCAGCTCTTATTACAATAATTACATCTAATTTCTTCAGTAATTGTTTTCTATCCATCGGCCGAACCCACATCAATCTGGGCACACCCTCATAAATAAAACAAATTGGTCGTCATACCAACTTACGTATAAAATCCAACGGATGATTTGAAGCAAATTCCTAATGATGCCAAATATGGTTCTTGTGCACAATACAACACTGCGTTCAAGATAAAAAACCGACCAACCATACTACATACTGTACCTACTACGAGTGTTTCATACAATTTTAGTGTCACGTTGTTCGTTACCAAACTTCTCCGAAATGGCTTGACCGATTCTTATGAAATGTTGTGTGTATATTTAATCTAGGTCTGAGAATATCTAGCTCGC
This sequence comes from Euplexia lucipara, assembly GCA_921972225.1. Taxonomy (NCBI): domain Eukaryota; kingdom Metazoa; phylum Arthropoda; class Insecta; order Lepidoptera; family Noctuidae; genus Euplexia; species Euplexia lucipara. The sequence goes on from OV179150.1 coordinate 4,581,200, forward strand.
AACTAGACTATTTTTTCTAAAATACAAAACCTAGTTTGCCAGGATAGCTAGTAAATAAATAAAATGGAATTGACTGTTGGTTTTGTCAAAATAACAACTCTAGTAATTAATGCATACTCGTATGAGCGTGTAAACACTTTCATGCACATACGGTAGCAATAAACACACAAAAAGAAGAAGTGCAAAACCAGAAAATCATTTTGTCTGTCTATTTGTTTTAGCTCATCTCCGAAACTAAGGAAATAATTCAGATGCTCTCTTATTTTAACTTTTATTAACGTACAACTCCAACTCCGATTGGATACTTGCATTAAGCAAAACAGAGACTTTAATAACCCAAAAGTAATGATAAACATAACTACGGTCAAGGCGACTAACCTTTATCCTACAATTAGTCTATCTAATTAATTTATACCTACGTCATAGAAGCAAATCGATTTCAAACAATTAAGGTAAATCACAGAAACCCACTTTCGTTCAAAACCTACCTCGACCTTGCGTTTTCACTTCAGTTGAAAGCGATCCATGGGGAAAGTGTGGTGAATAGTCATTGTCACCGTGGAATCTACTCCACCCCTCGTCGTGAACGGTTTCACAGCTATTAATCTCTTCATTATCAACGAAATTAGTTTAAAGCTATTAATAATGAGCTGTTCTATACGTATCATTGGCCTTCGTTAGAGTACTCGTATCAAACGACGGAATGATTTCTTTGTGGCCATATTTCTAGCTCCAAATTCCCTTCACCTCTGCGATGGATAATATGACATTAAAAACATTATTTATTTTAAAATAATAATTAATTGTACCGGGGATTCCAGTTTCCCAAAAGATTAGACAAGTGACGTTGTAATCGTCTCGTAGATAATAACGTAAGGAAAAAAATAGTTAAAGATTTCAATACTAATATAGAATTAGATAAGGACCACGATGAGTTTATTAACAACAGATCTTTCATTCTAACAGAAGCAACTAACATGATAGATCTAAATCAACATAGACTCCATGCAATACCAACGAGCGGTCGAAAGGAACACCGCACTAACATATTTCGTTCAATTGAATGTAACCACTTGTCCGGGATTGAAATCGGCAAGTCATATGTGTATACGTAGTTATAATATAAACTACTAATCCTCAAAACAGTAGCTGGTGAAGTATGCCAACCCTTAAGTCATATTGTAAATTTATGTATAAGCGAAGGTACTTTTCCAGACGCTCTAAAAAAGTCAGTGATACAGCCATTCTATAAAAAACAGGATAGAGAGTTAATGGAAAATTACAGGCCGATTGCATTAATACCAATTGTTTCTAAAATCATTGAAAAATACATATATAAAGAACTGAATGCTTACTTAGAAGCGAATAAAATTCTCTGTAAAGAACAAAAGGGTTTCAGGAAACAAAAGACCATTAACATGGCTATTTATGACTTTTTGCAGAATGTGATAATAAATATGGATACCAATAAACCAGTCTGTGCTATTTTCTGTGACATGACCCAGGCTTTTGATTATGTTCAACACAGTACTTTATTTAAAAAATTAGATGCCTATGGAGTTAGAGGTAATGTACTTGATCTCTTAAAATCCTACTTAAGTGACCGAATGCAAGTAACAGAAATAAGAAGATTAAATGTTAATACCAAAAAAGAAGAGAAAATCTTATCTGAAGAACGAAAAGTTAGGTATGGAGTTCCACAAGGAAGTGTACTAGGACCACCACTTTTTACGCTTTATATTAATGACCTTCCAATGGCAATAGAACATCCTATGATACTTTTTGCAGATGACAGTACTATATCTATACCTTGTAACCAAAGAGATCTGTATAAAGATGAAATAACGAATACTTTAATAAAAATTATAAAATGGTTAGAAAATAATAATTTAAAAATTAATTTGAATAAAACTGTTATAATTCATTTTAGCAAGCGTACAATGACATTTCCGAATTTTGACATTACATATAAGAATAATATTATTGACACAGTAAATACGACAACATTTTTAGGGCTAACTATCGATTGCAATTTAAATTGGAAGGCGCACATAGAGATTCTAAGTAAAAGAATTAGTAGTAATGCGTATGCTCTGAATATTTTGGCGCGAACGGTTAACACTGAGGCTTTATTAACGTCCTACTACGGCCTGACGGAATCTATACTCCGATACGGCGTTATATTTTGGGGTAATTCAACAAACAAGGAGATAGCGTTTAAAGCTCAAAAGAGATGCATCAGAGCAATGTTTAGTTTAATAACCACGGACAGTTGGAAACCCTATTTCAAACAACATAAAATATTGACATTACCATCTCTTTACATCTTAGAGACTGTTGTATTTATTAGAAACAATCCAGAGTTATTTCCCCGCATGTCAGATCAATTTCCAAGAAATCGCCGTGATCAAAGTCAGATCTGCCTTCAGGTAAGTCGGACAGCATTTATGCGCGGGAGTGTTCTTTGCATGGCTCCAACTATTTATAATAAATTACCAAAAAGTTGGAGGGAGCTTACTAACATAGACTTGAAGGCGAAATTAAAACTATTTTTGACGACCAAAGCTTATTATAAAATTGATGAATTTATGGCCGAGTCATTTCCAGCAAGTTAAAATTTGTTTATAATGTATTGTACTTGAGATCTTATTTAATTGACATAATTTTATTGTAATTTTTGACAACTTATTGCATTCTTGACATTTTTGACATTTTGACATTGTTATAGTATTCTTATTTTATTGACATTTTCATTTTTTTATTGTAAATTTGTATTTTTTTTTTAAATGTATTATTGTTATTATTTCTTTAATTTGATTATTTTTTCTAATGACAAAGTGTGCATTAAAAATAAAACAACATTAATATATTTGCACGTCGCTTAAGTGGCAAACATGTCGAACATAATTTATAATAATATCTTGCATGCTTGACATCACCGTTTTGTATGTATACACATTGTTTGAGCAAATAAATGTACTTACTTACTTACTTACTTACTAACTAACAACCTAGTTGGGGACCTATAAGCATTGGGATTAATATGTGACTTAGTATCAATGTCGGACCTACTACTATTTATTTGGTGGAAAAAGAAACATCAACATTAACATCGTTATGAAACACAAACAGTATCTAAAATGATATTCTTGAAAATTACAAAAAGGTCCTTCTTGCCAAAAAGGAGCTGTCTGACGCTAGTTCTCTAATGAACTTTTAGTTACAATTAGCAATTGTGTTACAGTTAACATATTACATAATAGTAATGTCACTGTTCTAATTAAATTGACTGCCTTACATACTAACAAAGTAGAAGTAGAAGTTTCGACGATACTTTTAACAAGCAAGAAAAGAAAAACATTGTATTTCTAAAACTCCAACTGAAGACAAACACACTGTGAAATGATGAACAAATAAAGTTGAAGTTTACTGTATATTGCAGTCTCTGTATCATGACAAACTAATCAACATAAGATAACGTAATTTAATTAGAGCACACAGCATTAGGTACACAATGTTTACGCCCTTTCACAGAGGTTATCAACACAAACGTGATTGATTCAGTAACACAAGGATCATTTTCATTCAATCTTAACATATTCGTCCCTTTGTCCTCTACTAATATGTTACTAGGGATTATGTGAGTGAACCTAATCCCACATTTGTCCTACGAATCTTTTCTTTTGTTATTTTTATTCTATAGAAAAACATTGTTTTCCTTGTAAAGGAAATGAAAGGTAAACAGAATGTGGACATGTTCTATGTAAGTCGTGATACGGAAATGGATTAGTTGCTTGCTACTGTGTTTGTAGGCGAAAGGTTGGACATAAGAGAGTTTTCACAATGTAGACTTCTAACAAAGATTCAATAATATGACAATGATGCAATGCAATTGTAGCCTATATATAAACATATTGATATCGTTAGAAAAGGTCACTTGTAAAGTGTGGGAACAAGACTAAAAGAAGGAGAAAAAGATGAACCGAAAATTGATAAAAAAGATGCCTCGACTATGGCTGTATAATAAAGATGTATAGTGTGATTTTTCCTAGAAAAGTAAACCTGAAGTTAACTGAAACCATAGTAACTTACTCACCACTAAAATAAGAATTCTATAATCTCTCTAGAGTTGATTCGTGTCAACATCTTGGTACTGGGAATTACCAGTTGTTGTTTGTTCTCAATGTCACAAACTACATAATTATAGATCTTAGTAAGTATTTGAATTACAATCATCCCTTTTCCCAACTATGTTATAGTTGGCTTCCAGTCTAACCTGCAGGCCTAGCAATATTACAAATTCTATTTCTATTATCGTAATCACTAGGGCGACAATAGAAAGAAAATGGCGTATATGGAATCAGCTGTTTGTCAACTGTCAAGTGTTAACGAGTAGAATTTGTAATATGGCTGAAAATTTAATCTTGACCGTTGATAAACAGCTGATTCCATATACGCCATTTTCTTTCTATAAAAGAAATAGAATCGAAATTGAATTTGTAATATGGCTCGGCCTGCAGATGTAGCTGAATACTAATGTTTTAAATAGAGTGACTACCTTCACAACCCAGTGATAGGGTAATGCGATACCCCTTCTTAAGACTGGGATGTATGAATTAATACATGACCTCAAACTCAACCCCAAAAATGCAAAAGTATTTCATTTGTAGTTAAATAGTAAAAAAAAGTCATATCTTCCAATCCACGCATTAGATTTCATTTTCAAATGTAGGTATTACTTTCGGTAGATCTAATTTATTTGCTCGCATTAAACTTTTGTAGTGCTTGATTAAATATTCGTCATCCATTGTCTTACTCTGACGTTAATCAGCCAAGAGTCTCATAATATTATCAAGAGTTTCTTTAACAATGAAACAACTATTCCACATCTATTGTTGTATGGTAAAAAATAAATGACATCATAAGTCTTAGAGCTCTAACTTGACAAAAACTTTTTGATTTACAAAAAAATCTCATGAATTACCTAAGCAAGGCCAATATATGCTCAAAGGTATAAAAATTAATTTGTAAAATAACATGATGTAGGGAAAACCCGCCGGCAAAATTAAAATAGATTTAAATACTGATGACTAACATTGTACAAACTAGATATTACATTGGAACCGCGACTTGGGAAACGTAGTGTAAAGACGTCCTCCGGCTAGGTGAGATTACGGTCAGCGGAAGACTTCTGGCAGTTGCTGGATGCGGTAAGTTGAAGGCAGAGCGCTTTGACGCTCATTAGGCGAGGCCTATGTCCAGTGCAGTGGACTACTGTGGGCTGATGGTGATGAAGATGCCATTGATACATAACAGAGAGTTGGAGTTTCAGAAATTCCTAATGCGTTTGAGTGTTAATTAAGACACAATACTCTCAGCACATACTACGTCCTTGTTTAAAGGACAAAGTCCCGTAGCAGGAACTCTTATAGTTTATAGTTTTTATGTCAAAAATCGGATGTGAACGGTTGAGATTTTATCAGTACTCATGCGCTTACCTAGAGTTACGTTAAAACAAAAAAGCATCGTCCGCTTTAACTCCTTATAATTTAATTTTTAACTTTCATGTCTTGTAAATACACAATAATGACAATCTGCATTTGCAAATTTTATGCAAACCACTTTTCTTGTTAACATAACTAAGTATACGAATAATATGCATTTCACGCTTATTTAATTCAGGTAATACCGACCGTTCTTGTTAAAGTAATGTTGCAACCTGTTGCATTCTGCATTTTGAAATTGTGTGTCTTTCATGTTAAATGTCTTATGTAGTAAATAACAGTGTTGTGTAAATGTATTTTATTCACCTGTATTTTCTTGTTCACAGGTACAGTAAAATTTTCTTGCCAGAAATATAAGAATGGTGAAATTAGATCAAATTCGTCTTTTGTGTAAGTAGTAAAACTTGATGTTTGTTTTTTTGTCTGAAACTAAGGGGGCCGGTGATGTCAACCTTCATGGCCAATAAACTTTCTCAAAAAATAAACTTAATAATGAAAAAAAAATATTCTTCAATCCCCCTGACAGTTACGGACAATACCGCGACTAAACAAAAGAACTTTTCAGCATTCATTGAGTACAGGTAGTCAAAGCATTTTTCAACATGGTAGACGGTGACATACAGACGAATACATAAATATACATTTTACAAACAGACGAACAACCGTTTAGTAAAAGAACCCGAATTAACACAAAAGAAAATATTTTTTTTTTTTCTTTGAGCTTGTTGTAATGAAGTGTAGGTAATATTATGAACGTAAATATATTTCGGTCGAAACTCGTCACGCTAGATTCGGTTTTTAGGACCGACCTTTGTAAAAACTTCGTTTTTGTTTATCCTTTGATTTAAGTTTTATTAAATTTAATTTAATTTACTGTTTAAGGGTAGTAAAAGCCTTTAAGGTACATAACGTTGAAGGTATTTCTTTAATTCAGTCAGAATTGGAGACCACCTCAAAACTTGAGAGCCAGCCTATGACTCAAACCATTTCGCAATTGACGTCAGTGCAAATTAAATTCTATATTATTTTTTTCTACTATTTTCATTCTTACGGTGTTGCACCTACCACTGTTGTCTCTGCATAGCCTAAAGGTTGACTGGTAGAAACCCCCTATGGCATTAAATACGCCTCTGTACATTTGTGTGCTTGAAGTACTAAATAAATATATAAATAAAATTGCCAAAATAACTTAATAGCTGCTAGTAATCTGCCATAGCTAATGTAGTAATACATTATCGCAACATTGTCTCTGTGGAGACTTTTTTGACGCATTCAATTAAAACGCAATGCAGCACTAAACGCGTGTTACTGGCTAATTGGTAGAAAATGTCGCAAAGTCGTGGGAAACGGGCCAATGCAACGACAAGAAAAACATTTAAAAATTCTATTGTTCCGTTGCGATATAGAGAACTAGTGAACTAGTGTTTTTAATCTATGACATTGGGTTAGAGCTGTGGCTCTCAAACTTTTTCGTACAAAGGAAAATTTTGATTTCACTGTCGATTGTAGAAAAAAAGTATTAACCCATACTACTAATACATATTACGTAGAGATTAAAAAAAATGATTGTATGTCAATGGATAAACTCAAAAACTGATCCGTTTTGAAAAAATCTCTCACATGCGTCAGCTAACATTGACTGCGAGTCATAGTCTATATTACCAATTGTAACTAATACATTCACTAGAACACAAAGTATTTCAGACTGAGGAATTTTTCATAAGCGGTTTTCATGTTTAGGTAAAAATATCTAACTTCCCGTAACATTTGCTGGATTATTGTACATATATCTATAGTCTGTAATATTTAATTTCATCACGCCAAATTAATGGACAGGAGAACTTTTCGGGTTACATATTCATAAGCCCCGATCATTGGGCTATTAGTTTTAGCTGTCCACGTACCACAGGTTGAGAAACACTGGATTAGAGAGACCGTTCGCTGATCTTCATACATTTTCTTGATTGTACACTTTTACTAAGTTTTCTGTTTCACAATTGAATGGTGATGAAAGATTAATGGTGGATATGAATCAGGCGTTATTCCCACACGTATTAAGTTTCTGTTTTCTATAGTTTTTGCTTCTTGAAACTGAAGACAATATTGTGTCTGTTTACTCATTGTGTCTGTGTAGAACTTTTTGTCCAACTTTGAGATACTTTTTCTTTCCGTGAATAGAGGTAAACACCGATTATATCTTGTGACGTAGCGTTGCGCCAAAAAGCTTTTAGTTCTACGGTAAATGTGGGATTAGTAATAAGCGATGACGACTCACTGTGGCACGGTACCTACATGGATTTTTTTATGTGAAACTGTTTTTATTCTCACAAGTTTAGGTTTTTTCTCGCAAAACGCTCGCCCCATACTACATGTCACTTACCTAACTGTAGAAATGTGGTTAACTAGTTCACCACTGCCAAATCCTTAAGGCCTTTGGATAGCCTGTTGGTCTAGTAGTTAGTGCTCAAGAGTAGTCAAGATAGTGGTGAATATCATTCAAGGGACGTCCCAGACTATTCTTAACGTAGTGCACTACGGAAGAACCATAAAATAGTGTGTGAAGTGAACAAGTGTGCAGCATTCCATGGCCACGTGAGTACCTATCTGCTTAAGATCCTTCGTTCCCCTTGTTTTAAGTCTATTTTACCGGTGGAATAAACAGTCATTGTATCGAAGGGATAAAACAACAACAATAATTGGTATCAATCCTCCGGAGGTCGGGGGTTCGATTCCCACCCATGACAAATGTTTGTGTAATGAGCACGATCATTTGTTCTGTGTCTGGTTGAGATTTATCGATAATATGTATGTATTAAGAAACATATAAGTATGTTTATCAATTGTTCATAACACAAGCTCTGCTTGGTGTAGGACTGCGAAGTGTGAAACTTGTGAAATATTATTTTTACATATCATTATTAGGGGACAGGTAGTGATAAAATTCAGGCGTGATGATAGGTATATATAGCAAATTACGTGAATTTAATTATCCCGCCTAAAATTGAAATAAACCCGGGTACCCATTAAAAACCTAGACCCGTATTTTGCGCGTCATTTACTAATGGGTTTTGCCAGACCATGGCTTTAATTTTGTACAGCTTTTAACCTCATCCCATTATAGAAAGTGTTAGTCGTAACGAGATAAAAGAAAAAACGACACTAGTAACAGAAAAAAAATATACAATATTGACTAAAACTAAGTTCAGGGTGTCGGTTTATCGAGACGGTTTCCGCGAACATCGTAAAAAAATTACTCTCATCACTTTTCGCTACCGCGCCAAAAAAGTAGGTACCTAAGTAGGTACCTATAACTTCAAAAATATAATTGAAATTCCTAACCGAGCAAATTCTTAAGCACGTAATATTAATACCTTTTCCAATATATAAAACTCAACTTCTTAAGAAACTTGCAGTAAGTCACGTTCCTCAGTCTTGAGAATCAAATACTTTCCACTAAAATTCACTCGGAATATTTCAAGTTAAATTGATATTCTGCCAACTGTTATTTACATAAGCTAACAGAGTAAGCGAAATACCAGCGTTACTGAGAATTTAAGTGTGGAACTTGTGGCTAAATATCAAACACAACCGCAGGAATCGATCGAAGGTTGAGCTAAGCTTCAAGAATCGAGACTCCTCCTCAAAAAGCACGTTGAGCTATTAGATCGCGACTGTCATTTATAGCTCTTTTGACAGTTGTGGAGAACAGATAGGTTGTCGTTTCATGTTAACTGGGGGTCGAGTCTGCTATTGCAATCGTGTCTCAATGACCGGTCATTGATCGAATATTTGACAACTTAGACAGTTTTTTTTATGGGAAATGTGTCATAAGTTTGACGTTATACGTCAAAAATCGATCATTGACTGGTCATTGAGACACGATTGTAATAGCAGACTCGACCCCCAGGAGGTTGGTATTCAGCCTGCATTTTGATTAGACAAGTAACTTATTCTAACACTTTCGACCTTTCGACTGAGAATTAAAGGTAGGTACTAAAAATGTGTTGAACAGTTAAGTAGTAGTTCAAGTTTCTGGTATAAATCTGAAAAAAATGGGTTATGTTTTTCTTGGTACTGTAGAAATCGCTATTATCAGGTTTTCAATAGAATGTGTAAGTATTTCATGTTAATATTATCATTCCTTTAATAAAACACTCATTTATATCATACAAAGCGCCTGACTGCCATGTTTGTCCGTGCTTTTGTTTTATTTTAAGTTATTGTAGATCTTATAACATGCCATTATCTTTATCCATGAAGGTCTAATAATATAAAACGAAATATCAAGGAAACTTGAAAGTAAAACCACCGCTGGTGATATTGTAAAGAAAATACTCTTTAAAATCACTTTCTAGTCAGGTACAGACCTACTTGTAATAAATTATATGTTCTAAAATTTGGCAGAAACAAAGTAAAATTTTAAATAAATCTATCAAATTGGAAACGTATTAAATAACCGTTATCGATAAAATTAAACTATAGTTAATACCGTCTATAAAAATAAAAAGTTGCATTGATTGTTTCGATTAAATTAAAGTGTCGTAATAAAATGTACTCCTACTTACGTAAATTAACATAACAAGTGATTTCTAAAGCAGCTAAACGTCTAACGAAATTTATTAAGTTTTTATAACCCCGTTTACTTTATTTGAAACAATTATACTTAACATTATTGCCTAACATCAATCAGTCATTAATAAAACATAATTCCGAGTAAATAACTATCGATAATAATTAAGTTTCTCTTCCTACATAAATAAACTGACATTTTACGAGTTTCCCCGTAAAAACTTTATATTTTAGTAGAAAAATGAAACTTTTTTATAAGAAATTACTTAATAATTCGAATTATTTTACACGAATGGTGTGAATATTTTAACATGTAAAGCACAAAACTAAACATAACGTAACTACCTATAACGTTTTATTATATAAATTTATTTCAATTATAGTATCGTTTAAAAAAAATATTCTATGCATAAAACTATCGTTAACAAATAATTATAATTACTTAACATTATGATAAGCATTTTACCACGGTTAATGTCATTAATTAAAAAATCTCATAAATATTACCAACAGTTGTTGTATTAACAATTAAATAAGCGATTATAATTTATATGTTTACAAACCCATTTGTTTTATTGTACTAATAATAATATATTTTAATTTGATTAAATAATAAACGTGATGTTCTAAAAATACGATTCTATGCATAAGTAATTCATGGAAAAATATATCTTAAAAATACTGAAGTATTAATCGTATTACAAAACAAGACAATAAGTTATAGGTACAGACGCCAGGCACATTAACCTACCCCAATGAGTCAATATTTTTTATAGGTTTTCAACTTTATTCTAAACACAATAAGGTTCATGTTCAATTGGGAAAATTCGACAGTTTGGGTTAGGTTGATGAGCTGGCGTCTGTACATATTGCATTGGTAGTTGAGTAAACGTTTAAATATTTGTTTTCCCTACTCCATAATAATTTTATGATGACCATTAAAATGATGTGCAATAAAAAAATCATTGTTTTCGTTTAGCTCGATGGTTAAATATCTATAAAAACGTAGTTTCGAATACAAAACTATAATTGCTTAAATTATACTGTTTTGTAGAATGAAATGCTTAATATTTTAACGTTTAGTAACCTATACGAGTATCGCTAGTCCGCTAATTAAATAAACTTCCATTAATAGTTTGTGAACCTTAATGTTAATATGGACATTTGTATGTTAGGTTATACTATTATTATTACTACATTTTTTTTATTTCTTTCTTTCCTTATTTCTTTCTTTCTTTCTTTCTTTCTAACTTTCTTTCTTTATTTCTGTCTTTCTTTCTTTCTTTCTTTCTGTCTTTCTTTCTTTCTTTCTTTCTTTCTTATACTAGCAGGGCTAATGGCTTTGTTTTACCGAGTCGAAGCTATTCAAAATGAAAAAACGTCTTAAATTAATTAGTCTTGTGGAGCGCTTACGTTTTATTTATTAATTCTGTTTGTTACACGGTTGTTTGCTGTTGTTGTTGATATTTGTTTTTGTTTTCATCTCCCTGACTGCTCGAAATGTGTGAACGAGGCGCTGTTTTGCATGGGAGGGCTGCTGATCTTACCCAATTTATTCGAATTGACAGCTATGACGACAAAACATGGCGCAAAGTCATTCCTATTCTCATTTGAAACGCATAGTATTGCAATTTAAGTAGAATTCAAGTTACGGTGACTGTCAAACGGGGTATGGTGCGCTTCGTCACACCTCTACGAGTGCGCATGACGTCGTCAAACACATTGATGATAGCCAATACGAAAATGGCTGCTTGACAGTTAATCGTTAACACATTGCTCAGTGATCATTACTATACGCAATACATAACAGTTTAGGTTTTCCACTTTACAATCCTGTAATTCAACACCCATTAGTAACATTTAAGGTATTGACTTGGCTCATTATTGTTAACCCAGTTACAGACGAGTGTAACTCAACACTCAGAATCTCCAAAATTTCGTTCAAACGTGGGTAGGTAGGTACAGACGCCAGCACATAAAACTAAATCAAACTGTTCATTTTTTGCAATTGAAAATGATCCCTATTCTGTTTGTGATAACATTGAAAAATATTAAAAAAAAAATGCCACATTGGGGTAGCTTGATATGCTGGCCTCAGTAGGTACTAAGCCCTCTCGAAATATTAAGTTTAAACAAAAAAGGTCCGTTCCACCGAATTATTTATATAAAACGTTACGCAACTCTATGTTGGTTGGTTTTAGTTCACTTAAATGTTCACATTTTTTGTTGTTTTTATTTTTGTGTTAAGGCTTTTTGAGGGCCAGGCAGTGAGCAAGCAATTGGTTATTGCGTTTAAGAAATGAGGAAATCGAAACTGAGGCAGGAAAATATGTACTTATTAAGAGTTCATACTGGCCTGTTGGTCTAGTACGCACAGCAAACAAATAAATATTATTAAAATAATAATAACTTTAAAATAATTATGATCACTCTATAGTTATGAAAAAAAAAAATATTTAAAAAATAATAAGGGTTTTAGTAAAAAACCTGCGCTTGGCAATCTTCAACGGGACCTGATCATAATGCTGACCCTCAAACCTTTTGCTTTAAGTATTTATTATAGTTTTGTGTATAATAGTATACACTTAAATACATAATGTACTGAAAGCTGTAATACTGGAGACTGGAGGCAGTAAAGTTTTATTCTATTCTATTTTCATGTAAAAATGTTTGTAGAACTAATTCACAGTAAAATCATGTGCTGAATTAAGCCCTGGTATTGAGATACAGACCTATACTTATCCTAAATTCATGGTTTTCGGACTGGAATTACTCAGGTCAGTGTTGATTAGGGGTTGAGTGATTTAGGTTAGCGGTACTTTGAGCTGGAATTTGATATTCGGGAAACGAATACTAAGATTCTCCCGCTACCCCGATTAATTGAAAGAAGGGGCCATCATTAAATAATTGTGATTGCTTAAAATTTGGCGATTAATAATACTTAAGCTTCTTCTATCTTCAGTTAGCGTGGATGGTTGTACTGTATAATCATTTGAAATAAAAGAGTATTTGCTTTATTTCAGGGGGTCGAGTCTGCTATTGCAATCGTGTCTCAAGGACCGGTCAATGATCGATTTTTGACGTATAACGTAAAACTTATGACATATTTCCCATACAAAAACTGTCAAAGTTGTCAAATATTCGATCAATGACCGGTCATTGAGACACGATTGCAATAGTAGACTCGAGCCCCAGATCTGTTGAATGTTATTGTGCCATGTCTCGATATCGGGCCTTTTCATGAGGTTTTAGTCGATATGAGCCACACGTAAATGTCTTCATTCTCGTGAAATGGACAGTATCTATGAGCATTTCCACACAAAATTAAATACTTCCTTATTAAATGGATTTCAGAAACATTACAGAGACATTTAAACATAAATGTTCTAGAATTGATGTCACTTTTACTATCTACATTGTTATAATTATCTGAATAAATCTAACGCGAACAGAGTGACACATTCTTATTAGTACCATTTAGGAGCGTCAAGTATTTTACATGTCTAATACTTTTTCAAATAAACACAGACCTGCTATATGCAAATGTCACCCTTATTTGCTAGTAAAATTCGTTTTTATTGTGGCGTGAATGATTCGTGAGACATAGTTATTTTGTAGTGCATGTGGTCTGAGAGTCTGTGGTCCGTTATTCGTGGATTTTTTGCTAAGTCATGGTCACATACATTACTTACAAAATATAAAATCACGCCTTAATTCCCAAAGGTTTAGGCAGAGGTGTACATTATAGTAAACCTATTTTTCGCCAGTTATGTTTAGGTGATAAAGACAAGTCCAATTTGGATTTTTAACTTAAAACTCTTTGTTATTATTTTAGCTGCTTTAAACACAAAGGGTTAGGGGAATTAACACTTATAACGCGACCTTTGTGAAGCCTAAGCTAAGTTTAACTTATCCATTTGTCAATGTCAGACCTTTAAAAGGCGCTTAAGGCCTTAAAATTTTCATTTAAATTAATGTTTTCATTTATACACTGAGAATGATTATTACAAATAGACTTGAATGCACACAACAACGAATTTATTCAAGACTGGCAGACGTCCCGCGGTTTTACCCGCTTAGTTCCTGTTCCCGTGGGAATACAGGGATAAAAAATAGCCTATATGTTAATCCAGGGTCTCGGCTAACTCCATACCAAATTTTATTAAAATCCATTCAGTAGTTTATACGTGACAGAGTAACAAACATCCTCACAAACTTTCTCGTTTATAATATTAGTAGGATAAAGATAGTAAATTATGCAAATTCAGCCAATTAGATCAATTAGTAAACTAACTGTCAACCTTACACAAAAAAAAGAAAGGAAGACACCCGGCTACGTACATCAAAAGTGAAGACACCTTTTTACCTATGTGTGTCTCGAAGGGTTGCCATTTGTTAAACTTTATCCCTAAAACTTGGGGAATTTATAATATTTTATGCGGAAGCTAATATTTCACAACACAGTTCAAGTAAGATAACGTAGACTATAGTGTAGTTGTTCACTTCAATTGTATTAAAAACATTAAAAAAAGAACAGAAAAATTATCTCGAAGTAAGAAATCCGAACCATACCGAAAACCCGTAATTAATATCTAAAACGATACTTTTCAAATGAAGGAAGTTATTCGTCACTAACTTCGCAAACCCATTAAATATGTAAGTATAACTGCAGGGTTCTCCGAAAACAACGACTTTGAACGTATTTCAGTCCGACAGCGATCAAGAGTAATAATTTATTTTCTGTAAACAGAAAAGAAAACCCTATTTGCATAATTATTCCGTTTCCCGATACTTGTTGACCCAAATTCGTGGCGTATTATTCGTCTGAGCTACGCTACGGCAAAAGTTAAAGTTAATGACCCAAATAAACGACACCACCTTTTATGGGACTTTAAAAAATATGAAAAATGAGTTAAACAATAAAATTATTGTGTTGATTTATGAAAGGAGTGCCATTAAAAACTCAACTGCATTTTGTAGATTATAGCAATACCTCCAATTTTGTGTAAGTACAGACAGATTGGGGTAATTTGATGTGCTGGCGTCTGTACAACTGTTTGCCCTTAAAATGTTCACTGTCAACTACGTAGAGACCATAATTAGTTAAACAATAGACATGAATTATCTGAGATTCATTTAGTCAGCCATTAGGTTAAATTATAATCTTGTTACTAAATAATATTAACATTAACTTTACTACAAGACAATTTTGTTTAATATTTATTTAAAAAATCAAAGTTGGACTGTACAAGGTCATACCCAACTGAAAACGTCTTAAAAGTTACTTGTCAAATATTTAAAACTATGTCTCTATAACTCTATGTCTGGCTGCAGGGTGCTGTTGAGGTTACCCAGGTTCTGCAGCGCGTCAAGCATGTTAGCTGTAGCACGAACTGATAACTTTTATGCCATTATGAGGAAAAAGATCGCATCCTTAATCGGCAGAATGAGGGCAAGCCGCAACAATATTCTGAAAACCCTAGCTGAACAGCCATGATGCACCGTTAGTGAGACTTTGTCTAGCTGCTCGTGTGGCAGGAGTGAAAAATAATAATAAGGGATTATAAACGTACTTAATTAAGATATACTAATACTTAGTTGATAAGATTGCTTGTATACTAACCAGTAGACCAATGTTGACAACATTGGTCAACTAGTTTAAATTAAATAAATATATTGTTATTATTATTATAAAACCGACCCTAAAACCGCGAAGAGCAAATTTACTGCAGTGAGAGAGACAATTTACTGTAGGTATATTCTGTATATTTGTTTATTTATTAAAACTTTATGCTCAAGTAAAAAAACTGCACAATCTATCTCCACGTCCCGTCAAAATATAAAAAAAGTGGTGAAGTGTGCTTTTATCCCATTGCATAGGTACTAATGATTGGGATTAAAGATTACTTCACCTTACATCCCACGGAGACTTTTACGGTATAGACCGACAGAACAACTAATTAATAATATAATGCAATGACCTCCTAAGAGGTTTAAAGCTATTTCAATTAAACCTTGTACAGTTAACTAATGTTAACACACAAATTCAACCGCAGTCTTAGATCCATTCAGTTTGAAATGGATTAATTCAAACTGGGAATGGAACGATCGTACAGCTTCGGAAATACGAATGTTTCTGAAGCTTGTACCCAATCACTTAAGTAGACGAATGATTCCCGTTCAAAACTGTTTACTTATTAAGGCCCGGTTGCAGTTACGTACAGGAAATGTATGTGCGGTGTGAGCGCTTGAACTGCTTATTTAAATAGTAATAAACTTACTTATTTGCTCTCAAACATAGTTAGAGAGACATTACAATTTTCCACACCTGTTTTGTAAGTTATGTAGTTTTTAAATTACAGAGATAAGTTAAAACATTTATGAAATACTTAGGTTTTTACCATTAACACTAATATAGGTAAATCCTACTTTTTATACTACTTTTACATGGAACACTGTTGAATTCGTTTAAATTGCGATTTTGTATTAACTTTATGGTATTTTCCATCGAGTCATAGATCGTGTTTTCAACGTTACAAATACTTTGGCCGCATGGTAAATTTAAATAGATAAAGAAAAAAAATACATTTACAAATTGTTTTCTAATGGGTGGGCTTTATTTTTATTTGACACAAAATAGAGACATAAAAAATGTGATCAGATACTATACAATCTCGCCTTACAGAAAGATAAACGCTGAAACGTTAATGAATGATCACACTTACAAATACAATTATGCTTTAACGTAAACGTGCGTGTAAAAGTTACTTAACCGAACTAAGATTTATTGAAGTGAATCGAGTTGTTGTTGTATTATAATGACATAGGAAACTGTCAGTGGGTTACTAGTGGATTTTCCAATGTTTGTAATAAATTAGGTAGGAAATTATTATGTTAATATTCCGTGTCTTAGCAAGCACGTCAAGCCAATGGTCCCTGCTATGATCTTTGACAGTTGTAACGAGCAGTCAGAAGACTGAAAGTTTGACAACCAGTTTAACCAAGATGTATCGTACCTATTACCAAGTTACTGGGTTGTAAAGGTCTGACAGACTCCGATGAAAAATACTAGTATTTCTTTCTGCGTCATGGATGAAAACTTCTGGCTTGACGTGGTGTTCCGTCGCTTCCGTGGAGAATGGCGCTAGAGCGTGTTAGTGAAGTGTTAGTTTAGTTCATAAGATATTATGTAAAATATGTATTTTTAGGTTAAGGGTATCTCTGGGCCTGCGTCGCCAAAAATAAACGTTTATTATTATTATTCAGCTGTTTCGGGTAACCTGGAAACCGACCCTAATATAATTGGGAAAAGGCTAGGCAGATGATGTAGGTAACTCAAAAAAAGGGGCTTACAATTTTAATGTATTCCAGTAGAGCCCCCACTGACCTACTGGCGCCTGACTCGGCTTAGCAACACCAAATTACATGAATTTTTTACTCAGTTCGCTCTGTGCCCTCACACGTTCTCATGTATGGATTTACTTAATTATTTATGTATGTATGCATAAGTATGTATATTACCGACATAATGCGTAGTGAGTACAGACGAGGAAAGAGATTAGTAACCGGGTACATAGTCCTTTTAATAATGAATTTTGTCGGCGCAGCGCGATTAGTTTGACAGATGGACTCTGCTGCGTTACGGCGACTGTACGATGACCATAGATATAATTGTGACGATGACAACACCAGCCCGCGAAGTATGAATACTTAATTTTCTTGCTCTCCAACTTAACATTTCTTCTACCCGAGCATGAGGCGACTCGTCGACAAGCGTTTGTACGTAGAGAAAGAAATTTACATGCTGTCTATAGCAACTGTCAAGTTGCTAGAGGTGTAGTAGATTGCTTGTCTAGGTCTCATTTGATGTAGACTGTTTGACACTTGTTGACAGGAAATGTTTCGAAAAGAACTGTCAAAAGTGGAGAAAATAGGTACGCGCTTCATGCTCGGCATTGTTGATTCTTGTCTACTGACGAATCGACATATAACTTCTCATCTTTCTTGACATTGTCATGCTCGAGACGAAAGAAATGTCTATATAATCTGTCACTTTGCCGATTCGTCTGTAGACAAAGGCCGTTTCTTCGGTGTTCATGCTACGCAGGCTGATTTAAAAACAATACGGCACGATTGGTGCAGTGGCTGAGCAATTGACTGTTGCGCTGCATGCCGGTCGGTTTGATTCCCGCATGGAATAATACTTGTGTATGGATCAGGCTGTGTGTTTGCATTTGTATTTAAATCATAACACAGCCATGACACAGAAAAAAAATCTAGTGATAGATAGGCTTTTCCCATAGTTTTAATTGAATAATTGGTTTGCATTTTGCGCAAATGTAAGGTTTAGTTATATGATTGTGACTGTATATACATTTTCAATAATAATCGGTTGTTCAGTTAAGGGGTTTTCATATTATTTTTTTTTATAATTAGTAGTTCAATTTCATGTCAATTTAATGATTGTGACTGTGTATACATTTTCAATAATAATCGGTTGTACAGTTAAGGGGTTTTTATATATTTTTTTTATAATCAGTAGTTAAATTTTATGTCAATTTATTTTGTTAACCCCCGACGCAAAAAGAGGGGTGTTATAAGTTTCACCGCTATGTGTGTGTGTCTGTCTGTCTGTCTGTCTGTCTGTCTGTGGCACCGTAGCGCCCAAACGGGTGAACCGATTTAGATGCGGTTTATTTAATTTGAAAGCAGGGTGTCTTGCGATGGTTCTTAGACATGATTCATCAAAATCGGTTCAGCCGTTTCAAGGTTATCAGCTCTTTTGTGTTAGCTACCGTTGCTATTTTAGACGTCTATGGGTATTAACTTTACTTAAAAGCATATGTGTGTCTTAAAATTTCACACACCCATGTGTGTAATATTTATAAGCAACATTATGGTGTATTTGGTCTGATGCAGCCAGGATATCTAGCAGACTAATACACTCTTGGGAAAATAACAGCAGATATGTCGTGTTTGGATTCATTTTAACCAGCATTTGATTCTGCACACAATGCACTGATGGCAACAGGGTGAGCTGTTGCTGCAGCCAGGCTATTTAGCACACCAGTAGGTAGACTCTTGACAAAATAATAGCAGATATGTCGTGTTTGGATTCATTTTAACCAGCATTTGATTCTGTACACAATGCCCTGGTGGCAACAGGATGAGCTGATGCTGCAGCCAGGCTATCCAGCACACCAGAAGGTAGACTAAATAATAGCAGATATGTCAAGTTTTGATTCATTTCAACCAGCATTTGATTCTAAACACAATGCACTGATGGCAACAGGATGAGCTGATGCTGCAGCCAGGCTATCCAGCACACCAGTAGGTTGACTCTTGACAAAATAATAGCAGATACGTCGTGTTTGGATTCGTTTTAACCAGCATTTGACTCTACATACAATGCACTGAAAAATAACTCATAACTGCAAACTCAATAAAACAATATTAATGCGTTTAAAAACTTTAAAATAAAAATTAAATTCAAAATTTAAAAAAACCCCCACCGCAAAAAAGTGAAACATTTAAAAAGTTAAAAATAACACTTTAGCCATGAAATTTTACGTAACGTCGGGGTACCGTTAAAATAAGTACCTACATACCTACAAGTACTAGGAACATTCCTTACTTAAGCGGTACCCCGACGTGAAGTAAAAATTCATGGCTAAAGTGTTATTTATATCTTTTTAAATGTTTCACTTTTTTGCGGTGGGGGTTTTTTAAATTTTTAATTTAATTTTTTATTGCCAATGTTTTCACAGATAATAAAGTTAGTTCCGTGGATTATTGCTGGTCGCTCGTCACAATTCGTCACTCTCAGTCTCCAAGTGACCACTGTCCTGTCTTTTCTATATAAAATCCATTGCTCCATTTTAATCTATTGGACCTATTATAAATCCATCAAAGAAATAAGTAGCTGCCATTAGCTACGTGTTGCCTAAGAGAAATCGAGCGTGAGATTGCTATGGCCGTTTTCACTAATACTAGGCGATTCCTAAATGAATGCCTGATTGCAATAGAATAATCTTTATTGTATAAGTAGCATAACACTTAAAAAATATTCATAAAAACTCACAAATGGAGTTTAAATCTGACTGTGAGGTCTGTTTACTATAAAGCTCGTATGAAAAAAAAAAGCAAATATTAATTCGGTAGTTAATTTCCGCTAATTAATAAGGAGCTGTATAGTAGCTTATAGTCCGTATATGTCAATCGAAGGTTAAAGCTAAACATACCGATGTTAAACCGTGGTTAAGTGACTATTCAGTACACATAGGTAGGTATCCTCTTTGTACCTTGGAAAGCATACAAAGCCGTTTGTCACGGCTATAATTTTGTAGTTATTTGACAGTGTTGTTAGGCCAAAGAAATAGTACAAACATACAGTTTTATTCTTAAAACTCCTTCCTAATATTTAATACTTAAAAAATAATACCAACCAATAACATTATGCCTGTTATGCCCGAAGGGTCAGACAGGGGTTAAATAAAAAACAAAATTAAAATTCCACAACTTTTCACACAACGCCATTTAGTCCCAAGTTAAGCTAAGAGCTAATATGGATACTAAACAGCTGATAAACATACTTATAATATATTGCTAAATATAATACATACATATTATAAATAAATTACACACAGACACAGAACAAATGATCGTGTTCATCACACAAATATTTGTCCTGGATGGGAATCGAACCCACGACCTCCGGCATAGTAGTCAGAGTCACTAACTGCTAGACCAACAGGCCAGTCGAAAGTCAGTTGCACCTGTAGTACACTCACTTTTCACCAGCTATGTTTAATGGGCGGCAACTCTATAAAAAAAAACACCATAATATAATAATACCTACAGTCCTACACAGTATAAACCAACAACAACATACAAAAATTCTCGTAGATTAAGACGTTGATTTTAATTTTAATTAACACATTTTAATTCCAATACCTACTCAATATTTATATTAATTATAATTTGATTATACGATTTATATATTCTTCAAATTTTTACGTCATTATTTTCTGTTAGGTGTGAATATTTTTTTTTGTTTTGTTTCTATTTTAATTTTATTTTAATTTTAAATTTGTTGTCTCTCTCTTTTTTTTATCACATTAGCTCTCATTATGTATGTACTTGTTATTTCATTTTGTTTTCCTTTTCATCTTTAATTTGATTATTTGTAATTTTTCACTCACATGAATGTTGGTTGACCTGTTATTGGCGACTGTATAAGTCTGATACTTTTTACTATTATTTTAATGTAATGCTGTATACAGAAGCTGTTGGTTTACCTCAATAAATAAATAAATAAATAAATAGACATTGACACTAATCTAAGTTTTCAGTGTCACTATAGAGCTAAAACAACCTTCAATATTATTATGTTAATGACCTGTACAAACACCGCTTGCCTAAAAACAAAATGGCACTTTTCAGTACACCATAGAAAGTGATCTTCTAGTTGCTCTAAACGGAGAAAGCAAGGACATTAGGACCACTTTCTGACGACGATGAAGTATTACAACATTTACGCTAAATGCGTGCGTTACGTGACACAAATCGCTATCAAACCACAGACTTATACAGAAGGTCTGATTGATACAACAAGCGATGTCAGACGCACACTCAAATACGGGTTCGTTATGAGGTAGTGTTGTGTTTTGTGTACTATTCGAATGTTTCATGTAGATATTATGTGTTTTCAGTGTATCTTTAGTGTTATTCATACAATTATGAGTCTTTGTTACTTGAATAAATAAATATCCTAATATGTAATTAGTCCGTTTTTTTTGTGTGTGTGTATGTACCATTTAAGTTAACGGTAAGTACGTCTTGCAAATTAAAAAAGTCACATTTGCAAAACAAACAAGAAGTACATTAATTTGAAGCTGGTTCAATTAGTATTTAGTATGTTTTTTAACAACCTACTGTTGAAATTTAATGAACAAGTTTAATAAAGTTTGTTTTGTTCACAATAAAACGTACGTTTCTATAATAAATGGCGATTTTTCAATACGATCTATGTAGTGTCTTTTGCATTTGTTAAGCTTAAGTTCACTGCGTGTTGTTGTGTGTACGTTTTCAGTCGTTGTATGGGATCAACCTTCTGTATATTTTATTTTTATGTGATCAGACAGAGTTGATCATGATACGACTCGAGTGTTTGACATTTAGCGGACAACTAATACATATTTTTTTAATAAGGGAACTATAGCGGGCATAATGCTGTTTTCTTTTTTTTTATTGCGCTCTCGAAAGTAGCCGTGGGAAAATTAAAATTAAATGACATAATTTCCGTTATGGTTAGCGTTGAGTAGGTATGACATTGTTACTTTGTGTGTGATGAAATAAAAATATTTTCAATAGGAAGTTCCATTGTTTTAAGTCTGAATAAGACAATTGATGCTTTGAGATATTCTTACAATCCAAATTCAAAACAAAACCACTGAAATAATAATATCTATGAAATCAATTGAAGCATTCTTAAATCCTTATGAAAGGTTTAACTGCCGCGTTGTTTTAGTGGTTGAAAAATTTTCTATAGTATCTAAGTTATAAAAGTTTCGAACAAACGACAGTATAATTATTGATATGAATAAGAACTGTACCTACATTGTATGTCACCTGAATTACTCATTTTCGCAATAAATTAAACAAGTTTGAAGCACAGCAACGCGTGGTCGAGTCATCTAGTATTATTATAAGTGTAACTAAGTACAACACACACATAATTAATTATCAAAGACCGTAGTTTAGTTTTTATAGTCATCATCTGCCTAGTCTTATCCCAACTATGTTGGGGTCGGATTCCAGTTTAACCAGATGCCGCTGAATACCTGTGTTTTATATGAAGCGTCTGCCTGTCAGACCTAAACAACCCAGTAACTGGACAGACTTTGGACTTCTGACCACAATTAACGACTGTCAAAGATCAACAAATGACAGCCGGGACCAACTACTTTACGTGCTTTCCGAAACACGCAGGAGTCTTGATATGAATCCACGTACATACGAACCTCATTAAGCTTAACCTTCTTCTTCTACCGTCCCGAACGTCATCAGGTACAGAAAAGAGAATTGTGGGTATTTTATTCAATTATCTGCTGATCGCAATCTCAAAAATTACAGGAATTGAATAGCCGCATGTGTCGATCGAAGGTTAAGCTACGCTTGACGACGTCGGTCCGTGGACGGGTGACCATTTATTACATACCAAGACTCCTCCGTGCGTCGGAAAGCACGTTAAGCCGTTGGTCCCGGCTGTCATTTGTAGATCTTTGACAGTCGTTACTTGTAGTCAGAAGCCCGAAAGTCTGACAGCCAGTTTAACTAAGGGGTATCATGTTACCCAGTTACTGGGATGTGGAGGTCTGACAGGCAGTCGCTCCATGTAAAACACTGGTATTCAGCTACAAGCACACCCTAACATAGTTAACATAGTTGAGAAAAGGCCAGGCAGATATATAGGGTGACTGGTAATTAGTGACCGATACTTAAACACGTGATTGTATTCATAATTTCAATAAACTTTCCCTAAGAAACTTTTTTTTATACACAATAACTTATAACACAATGAAATACCTAACAAAAACGCTGTTTGAAATCCCCGCGCGCGCGCGCCTGTGATTGATCACAGTAGGCACGAGTCGGCACGATCTATCAGCTGATAGTCTGACCTCGGGAAGGGCAAAATCTAATAGTAGTAGTAGTAGCGGTACACGCTCCCCCGCCACCCCCACCGCTCCCGTTGTGCAGTACGTCGTAATTGAATTAATTGAAAATTAACGTGTATAAAAAAAAGTTTCTTTGGGAAAGTTATTCGTATTCATGAGTACAAACACGTGTTTAAGTATCGGTCACTAATTACCAGTCACCCTATATGATTAGTAAACAGGTCAACTGATGCAGTGCTCTGTGATCTAAATACCTCCTCTTTGAATAGAGTCAAGGATGGATCACATTGGGCAGTAATCGCTTCTATCCGCCGTCGAGTTAAGATTTCACGATGAGATATATCATTGCTGTTCACACACTGCCAGTGATCAATCATAGGAAGTAATGCTATAGAAAGAATGGCTGATAGAGAGATTCGTCCAGTCTATACATAGAAAATAACGTTATTAATGGTACTATGATGTTAGTAGGAAAAATGTGAAAAAGCCTAGTTATGTGTCCAGCGAACTGCCAAGTCACCTCTGACTTTTCGAATTCATGTGCGTATTCTAAAGAATAAATTAAGGGGCAATCGTTGGCCTAGAGATTGAGAGATCATAAGTGCAATCCCCACCCATTGCATGATCACTATTGACGTAAACCCACTCAAGCAGTGCGGTTTTGGTCAAATCACCGCGTGATAATGTAGGCGTAGTGAGGGCAAATTGAGCTGTCATTCCATACTAATGCTACGCATTAACAGTTCACTTCACTCAAGTTTGCACGGCCTGACTTTTACTGAATCGACTGGCTGATACAAGCATATTTAGCTTAGTTGGAGGGGTTAACAAGACTACTAGTTCTGTGTGCAGTGTACCACATTGCTAGTAAAAAATGATCACTTTAAAAAATGATGAAGGAAAACATCGTGAGGAAACTGGCATGCCTGAGAGATATTTCTCCAAGGCATGTGTAGCAGTGGCGAAATGTCCATACAACTCGATTTCTATCAGCTTCCCTATGGATATTGCGAAGAGTAACTCTTGTGCTACTGACTTATGGCAGCCAGACTCTAGTATTGCCAAATATAAGGCCTTTAAGTACACAGAAGGTATACAGGATGGTAGGGTAGACCGATGACTTCAAGAGAGACAGCCGTCAATAGTGATACGAATCCTAAGTTTTTTTTTATATTATGATAATAGACCCTTGACCCCTCGCTACTGATGTGCAGCCAAGTCTGAGGCGCTTGAAGACTCTGACAGCTTACTCACAAACCACACAAAAGAGATTAGAAAGCAGTAATATTATCAGGAACAAAATCAAATTAGGCGGCAACCCTACAACTTCACAAGCTTTAGGCACCTTTTTATAATATTAGGTAAGATATGGTAATAAATATTATGTATTATTGAGACTTCAGACTATAGACATATATACAACAACAACACAACAACGACCCCAGTATACAAAAACAGAATAAGTAATGCGCTAAAATAATAATAATTTTATTCAAATAAAATAATATTGTAGATTTACAAGTGAACAACAGAATTGTATTCTACAATACAGTGGGTGAAGCCCTGTCTTTCCAGCTAGGCTACAAAACTAGCCTGTTTTTAGGAGACTCAGTTTCAATCCACAGGCAATAACTGGCTCTGGCAAGTGTTACATGTGTAGATTGGCAAAAGTGAAAATTAACAGACTGCATATGCAAGGAAAAATCTACAATGATAAAGAAAATAAAAAAATAAAAATGAAAGGAGTTCTTTCATAAAAAAAATATCACGACACGGTCATCTGTTAATCGTGTTAGTTCTTTAAATAAATGTTATAATTGTTCAATCATGTTTTTGGAGATGTTAAAACACACGTGCTTTAATTGTTACATAAGCAAATTAGTTTTTGATGAACTAAAACATCGTACACGATCGAACTTTCATAGCTAATTGCTCTCTACTTTTTCTTGAGATTTCTTGAACATTCCATTGCATTGCTATCCGGTTCAATTAATCTGTCTAGTTTAACAGAATTCATAAAATGAATCTACGGTATTGATGTAGCTACTTTTACTGTTATAAAAGCGTACCTACTGAAAACCAAGTTTTATTAATCGTTCTGAAATAGAAACGGAATTTAACGAGTATCTGCTAATATTAGGACATGACTCGACAATATCAATTTGACAACTTTACCTCCTAAGAGACAATTTATTTATTTTCGTTGCTTCAATAAAACGGATGTTTCGACATAATGAATTAATAACATCTTTGCGCATAGACACCAGTATATCAAACTACCCCAGACTCAAATTTTCCCAATTAAACATGAACCTTATTCGGTTTGATATAAAGTTGAAAAACTTTATTTTTACCACTACTTATATAGAAACGTGGTACTCGTGTTGATAACGACACGAGTAACATTTCTATATATCCATGCCAAATTACAGCTATCTCATACAGACAGACAGACTAACAAAAGAACATGGTGAAACTATAGGAGTTCTTTATTTTCTACGGAACCCCTTAAATCAAGATTAAAACGCATAAAAAAGTACTTTTATAAAGCCCTCTTACAGTAATCCTGATAATATGCCTATAGAATCTTCGTCCATTCCTCAGCAAACAGATCGCTTGATGGATTACAATTCAAGAGATCATTAGGTGGGGCTAGAGTGGTCTTAAAACGCGCAACGCTGCGACACACATACATTATTATTTATTTTGCTAAAACATTACTATACACAAATGCAAGATGTTACAAATAAAGTTCAGTTAAGAGGGGGCACAAAAATCACCCTGAGTTTCCCACTACGACATTTAACTGTTTAGGACTAAGATTGGCAAGGGGATATTAAGGTACTAGCTAAATTTAGCAAAGCAGATATTATTACTTCTGCCTAGCCTTGCTGTGTTAGAGTCGGCTTTCAGTATACCTGATATAGCTAAATAGCAGTTCTACATGTAGCTGGCAACTGGCTCTCTGACATTCTCAACCCAGTGACTGAGATTTTAGGGCTTCTGAAAATCAGAAACGACTCGAAGACCTACAAATGATAACCAGAACCAACCTCTTAAGAGGAGGTCTATAGTTGTGATTAATGGTCACCCATTCATAGAACGAGCGCGGCAAGCGCAGCTTAACCTACGCTCGACCTGTTTGGCTGTTATTATTTAATTTGTGAATCTGATAAAGTAATATACTTACTTTATCAGACTCACAAAATTCTATAAAATCATTTTAAATGGTAACACGACACTCCTCGGTTATAATTTGTCTGACTTTCAGTAACAATGCAGACAGACATCGAATATTAATACTCTAATTCTGACAAAAGTAACATAATCAAATAAATATAAGAAAAGTACCTAACTAAAAGTATTACCGAACACAAGATAAAACCTTTCACTCTATTTGATACCACAAAAACACATCTAATTTTACATAACCCACTCACAAATTGATATAATATCTGTGTCAAACATGAATGGACGAATAAAACAAAGAACAATAAAACTACCCAGAGACAATGAGAGTGTCTAATGAAGATGTTGGTGACGTAACTAGTAAAAGTAACAATTCATAGAAGTACGGTCATCCGCACTTAAAAGTACAACTTGAGCTACTAAACCTGGACTTGCTTCTACGAAATGTTAGTGCTGTAAGAGACAAACTGTTACGTTTGGCGTGGGGTTGACTGTACCTACTTACATACAAAATTACTGACCTACGCGCTTGCGCGTCGCACAACACAACGTGGTGGTAATTGGCAGCGCGTGAGTTGTAATTCCGTATGGTTGGTTTGGTAGATAACCATTTAAATTTCCATATCCATAAATAGAAAGATTTCTATTTATGGATTTACCATAGAGAATTATAGAATTCATGTGTGGTGTAATTTTTTTTTTTGGCAATACTCCAAAATAAAACACATGGTCATAATACAGGCAGTTCATAATGAACACACAGTATTCGAAAACTATAAAAAATAACCTGGTAATTTAAACAGAAAACAGAAATTATTAGAAATAAAACATAATTATGGTAAACTAGCAGACGTACCGCGGTTTCACCCGCGTAATTCTTGTTCCCGTGAGATTCCAGGGATAAAAAGGAGCCTATCTCATCCGGGAATAGTGTAGCTTTCCAGCCACCAGTGCAATAGTTTTTAAAATTAGATTATTAGTTCCGAAGATTACCTCCTATAAACAAACAAATTTTACCTCTTTATAATATTAGTATAGATTTTAAGTATTAATGTAAAAGGGCTGGTTATATGGGTAGAGGTAGTTCACAAAACCTATGGATGGCAAGACGATTTACGTAGAAAAGGGGAGAGTTCTGAAACAGAACACTAATAATTACCGAGAAGGTGATGATAAATAACAAGAACTTAACACAACGTAACATCACGCTTGTAATTCCCAAAGGGTTTGACAGTGGTTTAACTGGTACTACAGTTACCTACTCCAACATTTCGCTAGTCATGTCGTGTGTGTGCAAGTGTGTTATTATAAGAAATTGTAATGAAAAGCGAGAAAGAACATTACATTATTTTCGATTTCTTTTGTTTAAGTACCGCTTTTCGTGACACTAATTACCCAATTCATCCAATCAAATCGATTGACTTAAAGAGAACATAAAGGCTTCCGAAAATAAATTGATTTTGGCTTAAGCAACTCAATTGGTTAAGAAAACCAAGTAATTTTACATTAAACATTAAACGTTTACATAAGCCAATACAAGTTTCGGAGAAGCGAACCATTCTGATTAGGCTTAATAAAGGAAATTTAATTATATAATATTTCTATAAGCAGATCTTTTCGAACGTGTTTATGCGTCAATGTAAAGGTAGGTACTTAATTAATTTCTTTTAATTTTTTTATTTGTAAATAATTAGGAAATTTAAAAAAAAATGAAAGGTCAGGTGCGTAGTACTCGCAACCGGCGTGTGACAACATGTATGAATGTAAACGAAGCAAAAGAAGTATGTAAGAATCGTTGCATAATATGGCGCTCTGTAGTTTCTGCCTAAGTAACCCCATGGAAAAAAGGCGAGAGTTTATGTATGTATGTATGTATGTAGGAAATTTAACTAAATATTTTACTGTAATTACGATGCAAGTCTACAGACTATAATAAGTACTTACCTAAATTACTACAAAAATACAACTAAGAAATTGTCCATGGACGTAATCTTAGAGTCTGCTAAGGGGAAGCACTTCGTTCATGTGCCTAACGTTTGGCACTACTGTTTAACTAATGCACTAATGATGTGCAAACTAGCATAGCACTGTTGCACTTCCTCGTAACACTATAATGCACTATCATTATATAATATAATTATAATGCTCACTACACTAACTTTTTCCTTCTTACTGTGATAATGTTTGTCAGAGAATACATTTCGAAGAAAGTGTTTTTTAGGCTGTACCTAGTTGACTTGTCAGTCCCTACAGATGGTATGCATACATAAATAAATAAATAATAATCGTGTTCAGTATTTTAGTAAATATTATAAACTAGTGCTTGTCTGCAATCCAACCTGATGGTAAGCAGTGATGCAATCAGTGATGGTGAAGCGCAATAGTTTATTAGAAGCCTATTCATTCTAGTCTTGAAGATACCTAAATTGTAATCGGACGGGAAGAACGTAGCAGGCAAGTTGTTCCAGTTTAGCTCTAATTTGTTTTAGATGCTCAACGACCCGTCGTCGCACGTTAGGTACTACCAGATCTGCAGGATATTTTTTTGGTATGCGGATTCTTGGGACAGATCCAGAGTCAATCAATAAAAACTTTAAACCATAGTCAGCACCATGCCAAAACATAAATGAGGCATGAAAACGGGCAATTGCCGTTGAATAGTGTCAAGTTTAATGTGAAAAGTTCAAAAGTGATTAACTCTTATGTAGAGGATATATTATGGTGTACCTATCTCGTTATCTTTGTGGGAAACAAAATTATTGTTACAAGACAATAATATTGATACAATACACAAAGCTCGAAAAACAACATTATTGTTACAATACACAAAGTTTGAAAAACAACATTATTGTTACAATACAAAAAGCTCGAAAAACAACATTATTGTTACAATACACAAAGCTCGAAAAACAACATTATTGTTACAATGCATAAAGCTCGAAAAACAACATTGTTGTTACAATACACAAAGTTTGAAAAACCACATTATTGTTACGATACAAAAAGCTCGAAAAACAACATTATGGTTACAATACACAAAGCTTGAAAAGGGGTTAGTTGTTGTTATGATTTTGATTAAACATGATTCACAGCAGTAAAAAATTAAAAATTTAAAAAACCCCCACCGCAAAAAAGTAAAACATTTAAAAAGTCAAAAATAACACTTTAACCATGAAATTTTACTTCACGTCGGGGTACCGGTAAGGAAGTTTCCTAGTACTTGTAGGTATGTAGGTACTTATTTTAACGGTACCCCGACGTAACGTAAAATTTCATGGTTAAAGTGTTATTTTTGACTTTTTAAATGTTTTACTTTTTTGCGGTGGGGGTTTTTTAAATTTTTAATTTAATTTTTATTTGAACATTTTTAAACGCATTAATTTTATTTTATAGAGTTTACAGTTATGAGATTTTTTCAGTGCATTTTATGTAGAGTCAAATGCTGGTTAAAACGAATCCAAAAACGACATATCTGCTATTATTTTGTCAAGAGTCTACCTACTGGTGTGCTGGATAGCCTGGCTGCAGCATCAGCTCATCCTGTTACCATCAGTGCATTGTGTTTAGAATCAAATGCTGGTTGAAATGAATCCAAACACGACATATTTGCTATTATTTTGTCAAAAGTTTACCTACTGGTGTGCTGGATAGCCTAACTGCAGCATCAGCTCATCCAGTCGCCATCAGTGCATTGAGTTTAGAATCAAATGCTGGTTGAAATGAATCCAAACACGACATATTTGCTATTATTTTGTCAAAAGTTTACCTACTGGTGTGCTGGATAGCCTGGCTGCAGCATCAGCTCATCCAGTTGCCATCAGTGCATTGTGTGCAGCATCAAATGCTGGTTGAAATTATTCTAAACACGACATATCTGCTATTATTTTGTCAAGAGTCTACCTACTGGTGTGCTGGATAGCCTGGCTGCAGCATCAACTCATCCAGTTGCCATCAGTGCATTGTGTGCAGAATCAAATGCAGGTTAAAATGAATCCAAACACGACATATCTGCTGTTATTTTCCCAAGAGTGTATTAGTCTGCTAGATATCCTGGCTGCATCAGACCAAATACACCATAATGTTGCTTATTAATATTACAAACATGGGTGTTTGAAATTTTAAGACACAATCATGTTTGTAAGTAAAGTTAATACCCATAGACGTCGAAAATAGCAACGGTAGCTAACTCAAAAGAGCTGATAACCTTGAAACGGCTAAACCGATTTTGATGTATCATGTCTAAGAACCATCGCAAGAAACCCTGCTTTCAAACAAAAAAAACCGCATCTAAATCGGTTCACCCGTTTGGGCTCTACGGTGCCACAGACAGACAGACAGACAGACAGACAGACACACACACATAGCGGTGAAACTTATAACACCCCTCTTTTTGCGTCGGGGGTTAAAAATATGGTTTGTCTAAGTTAAAATAATTAAAATCACCAATATAACCCTCTAACTTAGTTTATTCAGTTAAATGATAATCATAATTTCGTCGCGGAATCTTACGGGCCTGTGGTCTGTGTGGCCGTGCCTTTATTCTCATTGAACCATCATTACAGACTAAAAAGACTGGGAGTGGTTATTAAGTATTTAAAATTATATAACAAGATCAGCATGATGCATAGTAATTATAATTTAATTAGTTTCATGAGCCGTTAGAAACTGTGGACCAACTTCTTAATACATTCATGACCAGTTTTTGTTTGGTAGATATAAGTTCAAGTAACAGAGAGAGTGTTTTAGTTTAAAAAATTAAGTAAGAGCTTCTGATTTCTAAAACTACCATACATAGGTGTACGAGGGTAGGTATACGTACATTTATTTTCTACATAGTGGACTTAAAAAACATCGTCCTACTCAAACTACATATTTGGTAGAGGTCGATTTCATGAATATTTAAAATTTTACTTGTATGTTTTTAAAACAACATTTTTGTATAGCTAAAACAAGCGTAACAAGCGTTGGGCTACTTTGAGCTTATTCATAAGGCCCATGGTGAGGGACCACGTTTCAGTGCCATAAGTCATCACTGGCAACACACACTGGTCGAAAACCTTCGACTTCAGACACTGAGGTGGTAGGGAGACACATAAAAATACAAAAATGGCTTTCTATATTTTTATTTGTTTTGAATGTTTTGACCGTGCGTGTTTCAATCTCTTGCCAATAAATGTTTTTTTTTTGTTTATTGTACCAATATTTTGTAATAAAGTTGAAAAACTGTCAAATAAATTCGACACATTGGGATAGCTTAATGTGGCTTTATGGAACTACCTTCAGTACACATTTCTCAGTAACGTTTAAGTTCCACTTAACAGGGGGCGAGGTCTCCAAACTCCGAACTGCAACTGAGACATACAAACATACCATTTTAGTAATAAATATCTCACCTCCTCTGCACTATAGGTACCCCTTGGACCGGTTGCCAGATAAAATATTCGCCACAGATAATCCACTCCATACCCTCGCAGTTCATAGCAAACAATACGAGTACATTTAGCAAAGTCTTCACTTTTTACTTTCATCGAACATTTTATTGACTAAACCTTCTTTTGTTACAGGTATGAATCGCGAGAATAATGGACAACCTTTTTGGAACGGAAAACGCCACTTGTCATGTTGGATATAATCTACAATCGGGCCTTCTCTCCTCACTGGAGTTCTTTGCCAAGTGTAAATTGTACCTAGTCTTACATAACGTGACGGTAGAAACACCTGCCTATGCGCATTGTGGTAAAAATATGCGGATTTTTAACTTTTATAGATAGTGTAAGTGTATGCCGTATCCGTGAATTTGAATGAAGCCAGGGGGTCGAGTCTGCTATTGCAATCGTGTCTCAATGACCGGTCAATGATCGATTTTTGACGTATAACGTCAAACTTATGACACATTTCCCATACAAAAACTGTCAAAGTTGTCAAATATTCGATCAATGACCGGTCATTGAAACACGATTGCAATAGCAGACTCGCGCCCCCAATATTATATTCAGGTGATAGATAACTGTAACGACAAGGTTGATTTTTATTTAAATACACCGAAAATTTTTGCAGAAATCGCAAAACAAAAAATTTTTGCGCCCGTGTTATGCCGAGCGGGTGGTTAATAATCATTATTATAATAAGTTTTTATTGCATCAATTGGCGGTTGATAGACAATAATTTAAGAACTAAAACTTGTCATGGTTTTCGTTTGTAAACAGAAATGGTGTTTATTTCTGTAAATTGGTTTTTACAAACACTTTTACACGTTATGTTACTTACTTACTAAGGTAAGGTCGGTGTTATACTATCTGACCACTCTATGAAGAATCACCGGCACTTTTAAAGTCCAGACATTATCTCAATGATTAGATCATGTAAAGAATAAGCAGAGTAGTGCTTAATTAATACTGAAATAAAGAATCAGAAGATTTAAAAAAATCGGAATGAGAAGTCGGATAGTAAGTACACTAGTAACTAATGACGAATCAAAATAGATGTATTTTTTTAATGAATGACAATAACAATGTAACATTTTTTTGCATGCTATAAAACTAAATGCGGTTGTAATAAAAAAACCTAATTATAAAATTATAAGACCATTAAAAACTTCCGGCATTTAAATACATTTTTTATCAGAGTCGCTAATCGCCACACTACGCGTTTAGTATTTTTTACTTTACAATACTATAATACTGTGTCGTGATTTACTCTTACATAAACAGCAAGGCACATCTAGTAATCCAATAGCTGTTAACTTTTATCGGTACTTTAAGTTGATGCGTCAAAATGGCCGGCATTTAGCGTTATGTAACCGCTATGAGCTAATTTAGAGCGCGAATAATAAATTAGTCAGCAACAAGATTGGTATAGCGGAGAAGATTGACTTGAAATTGCCTGAGAAAACATAATTAGCACTAAAGTTTATAGGCTGATAGATCAGTTAGGATAAGTTCTAATTCCGAGTCGGAGGTTACGGAACCCAGCCTTTTCACTTACCTTATAAAATAACAAATATTCTAAAAGAAACAAAGACATTGGAGCATATACAATATATATATTTTCTTTTTATATAATGGGTCTACTCTTGACCTCAATCTTGTCCTGCGGTCAGAGATGAGGTCGACGATGGAACGAGCTTACCCATAAGAAGCCTATTAACTCGCGACTTAAACAGATTGGGGTCATATGAACTCGGGAACACTGATGCAGGCAGGGAATTCCACTCCTTGGCTGTGCGCATAATGAAGGAACAGGCAAAGCGCTTCGTGCGAATGTGTGGAACATCTACAAGGAATGGGTGATACGTCTGCAGTACGTCTGGATTCTCGATCGAAGAAAGGAGATGGTAGAATGAGCTCGTGGAGCTCTAGAGCACACTCACCGAAATACAGTCTGTAAAAGACCGACAGACATGCAACTTTGCGGCGGTGGGCCAGGGTATGAAGCTTGGTTGGCTTACCAGCAATAATATAAGGACTGCTGATGTTTACGTCGATTCCCTAATACTACGAGCCGCGATCTATCAGGAATGGACTTTACGCGTCCGGAGTTGCACCATCTGCTATTTACATCTTTCAGCGTAGTTAAGCGCTTCAGCGGCTTTCATGTTGAGTGTGTGTGGATCTGGTCAGTGCAGCATATTAGATTCTGCCTCTCGATCGTTTGCCTTCCAATTTGCCTGTGCTCATTCGTTTCTAGAAGTTGCCAACGGTCATGGACTAATAAAAATATCGTGTTCCTTACGGTTGCGCCAAATAAGTCCTGTTCAAGATAAATGCTATACCTACAACTAATACAGATACTGGTTTTGGTCTGGACTTTAATGAATATAAAACAGGTCTTCCAAATAAACATCATACTAGTTTGAAACTACCTAGTCGGGCAAAACCGAAGAGAATTAAAATACTATAGAGCGGGCATGTCAAGGAAATGTCATAGAAAAACTTTGATCCCATGTCTCAGTAACGCCATCTAGAATAATATATGAAAATTGGAGCGGCAGCGGAGCGTATTAAAAAAAACTCAAAGACTTTATGTCCAAGCAGGGCATAAGTTTCGGACGAAAATTTTGATCGTGATGTCCGGTCTATAGGTATTGAATGTCTTCGGGCAAAACGAAACAACCACGATTACATAAGCACCGAATCGTAAACATTGACAAACGTCATTCTATGCGGAAATTCAGTTTTTTCCCCTAAAAAAGTGTGTTTGAGAAGTAGGTTCCACTAGTCGGTAACAGAGATCAACAAACTTGAATAAGAGCGGCCCAAATTAACTGGGTCGCGTATCTACTTCATTCATTATGAGTGCCCTCCCCAAGTTATTCAAAAGTCTCTCCGTCTCGTTGCATTAGCGGCTGTAACAACGGGTTCTAAGCGTACTTCAGTAAAATTAATTGTGAAGACTCAAAATTAATAATACTAGCCCTGTTATTATTCCACTGTATATAGGGCAAATACCGTTTCCTTGTATACAGAAGGCACTAGCATCAATCACCACGCTTGCAAAAGGCGGGCTGGCAATTTCAGACCTAATTATAAGTCCTGCCTCGCCTCGTTGGTCTAATAGTTGCAAGCGCAATAGCTGATCATGAGGTTCCGGGTCCGATCCCGGGTCGGGCCAAGTGTTATTGAATTTTTCATCTGAAATTTCTCAGTAGCAGCCTGTAGTCTGGATTTGTGCCCGATCGATGCCAATAGGCTCGCCTCTATTACATGGGATTTAAACATAACTGGCGAAATGACCTCGGTTATGTTTATAAGTCTTAGTTTCTTCACGATGTTTGCCTTCAGCGATGTCGGTGATGTCTTAGATAAACTTAAAAAGTACGATTGATCAAAGTCATATTGATACTTGTCCAGATTTAAAACCACAACCTTGCACGTCAGATGCGAATACTCACATGAAAACAACATTTAAAAGGTAAACGAAGCAAAATGGCGCTCTGTAGTTTCTGTCTATCCCTAGGGACAAGGACTTATGTTTATGTATGTATCTACATAAAATTTATTTAACGTAGGTTTTTGATAAATTACAAGCACACCTAACAATACAAATCATAATATATAAGACAAGCTATTTACAAATAAAATAGCGTTGTTGTTTCGATGCTAGCGTCAGAGAATATGCGATTTTCTTTTTTTTTGTTTATTAGTGAAAACAAACAATTGTACAATACATGTCTTACATCTAAACACATAATTGGGTAGGTTAATGTACAGACGCCAGCACATCAAGTTACCCCAATGTGTCAAATTTTCCCAATTGAATATGAACCTTATTCTGTTTGACATAAAGTTGAAAAACGAACGAAGAAATTTGACACATTGGAGTAACTTGACGTGCTGGCGTCTGTACAATCAACAAAGTTTCCATGTATTACTATCTATAATCATTAAGTAGGTGCAGTACTGGATGAAAAAATTTGCAAACCAAAACTATAACTACTCTTAGTCTTATTAATCTAGAACTGCGAAACGCGAAAAACATAATGTACCTATTAGATAAATTGAATGGTAGGTATATATATTTTCATCACTTTTGCACAGGCACAGTATAACTCCGATAAGAAATCAAAACATACCTACAGGGGGTCGAGTCTGCTATTGCAATCGTGTCTCAATGACCGGTCAATGATCGATTTTTGACGTATAACGTCAAACTTATGACACATTTCCCATACAAAAACTGTCAGAGTTGTCAAATATTCGATCAATGACCGGTCATTGAGACACGATTGCAATAGCAGACTTGAGCCCCTGGTCTGACAACATTATTATACATCCATTGTTTTTGTAAGTCAGTAAAGGGGCAGGCCCTATAGCAGTGGAGTAGGATAATTAAAGATAAAAAACCCCCATCGCAAAAAGTAAAACATTTAAAAAGTTAAAAATAACACTTTAGCCATGAAATTTTACTTCACGTCGGGGTACCGCTTAAGTAAGAAATGTTCCTAGAACTTGTAGGTATGTAAGTACTTATTTTAACGGTACCCCGACGTTACGTAAAATTTCATGGCTAAAGTGTTATTTTTAACTTTTTAAATGTTTTACTTTTTGCGATGGGGGTTTTTTAAATTAATAATTTAATTTTTATTTTATATTTTTTAAACGCATTAATTTTGTTTTAGAGAGCTTACAGTTACGAAATTTTTTCAGTGTATTGTATGTAGAGTCAAACGCTGTAAAACGAATCCAAACATGACATATCTGCTATTATTATATTATTTGTGCTGGATAGCCTGGCTGCAGCATCAGCTCATCCTGTTGCCATCAGTGCATTGTGTTTAGAATCAAATGCTGGTTGAAATGAATCCAAAGACGACATAGCTGTTATTACTTTGTCAAGAGTCTACCTACTGGTGTGCTGGATAGCCTGGCTGCAGCATCAGCTCATCCAGTTGCCATCAGTGCATTGTGTGCAGAATCAAATGCAGGTTAAAATGAATCCAAACACGACATATCTGCTGTTATTTTGTCAAGGGTCTACCTACTGGTGTGCTGGATAGCCTGGCTGCAGCATCAGCTCATCCTGTTGCCATCAGTGCATTGTGTTTAGAATCAAATGCTGGTTGAAATGAATCCAAACACGACATAGCTGCTATTATTTTGTCAAGAGTCTACCGTGTGTTGGATAGCCTGGCTGCAGCATCAGCTCATCCTGTTCCCATCAAGGCATTGTGTACAGAATCAAATGCTGGTTGAAATGAATCCAAACACGACATATCTGCTATTATTTTGTCAAGCGTCTACCTACTGGTGTGCTGGATAGCCTGGCTGCAGCACCAGCTCATCCAGTTGCCATCAGTGCATTGTGTGCAGAATCAAATGCAGGTTAAAATGAATCCAAACACGACATATCTGCTGTTATTTTTCCAAGAGTGTATTAGTCTGCCAGATATCCTGGCTGCATCAGACCAACTACACCACAATGTTGCTTATTAATATTACACACATGGGTGTTTGAAATTTTAAGACACACATATGTTTGTAAGTAAAGTTAATACCCATAGACGTCTAAAATAGCAACGGTAGCTAACACAAAAGAGCTGATAACCTTGAAACGGCTGAACCGATTTTGATGAAATATGTCTAAGAACCATCGCAAGAAACCCTGCTTTCAAATAAAAAAAACCGCATCTAAATCGGTTCACCCGTTTGGGCGCTACGGTGCCACAGACAGACAGACAGACAGACAGACAGACAGACAGACAGACAGACAGACAGACAGACAGACACACACACATAGCGGTGAAACTTATAACACCCCTCTTTTTGCGTCGGGGGTTAAAAACAGTCCATAACGTTGTTGTTATTGTTTATAACAAGTTGTTACATCACGTCTGTATAGCATGTCAAGAGCGACGTGAGCATGACGACGCATACATACATAATATCAATAAATTGGCCTTTGCCAAGGACAAACAAGGCGTCACGGACAACTGTTATTATAAATGGGTTTCCCTAATGGTTTTCTTAGCGGTTTGAAGGTTGCAATTAATTGTAGGATCTGCCTTCAGGTACTGATGCGTTGGGAATTGCTTCGTTAGTGCGTTCTTAGACTGTGCTAACATACTGCGGTAACCTTAAGGCGGTTATCTCACTGCCCATGAATCGCGTGGAAACCATCCCACGAGGCCATGACTTTCGGCATAGCAGTCAGAACCACGTATTCAAAATCAAAAGTCTTTTTTTTTTAATTAG
Source organism: Euplexia lucipara (assembly GCA_921972225.1). Taxonomy (NCBI): domain Eukaryota; kingdom Metazoa; phylum Arthropoda; class Insecta; order Lepidoptera; family Noctuidae; genus Euplexia; species Euplexia lucipara. The sequence goes on from OV179150.1 coordinate 4,619,831, forward strand.
GCTGAGAATCAGCACTTTTTGAACGTTAAAAAAATACATAAGGCAGTCCCCTAAAACGCCCACCCTTCACCACTTCCTAGTGTTTTTGCTGGGATGAAGAAGTGGCGGAAAAAAATCCCCAGCAATACATCTGTTTGATTATTTTGAAGAACTTGAATCCGTACCTATTTTTTTTTTATTATTACTGATAAGCACGCGTTCGACAACTATCTCACCTGCATGCGTAGCATGAACACATTGAACACCGAAGAATCGGCCTTTGTCTACAGACGAATCGGCAAAGTGACAGATTATATAGACAGGAACCTCAATCTGTCAAATTTCTTTCAATAAACCTGCCTGCGTAGCATGAACACTTAATTTCTTTTCTTCCGAGACACGACAAAGACCGTTTCTTCGGTGATCATGCTACGCGTGCTGATGGTAAGCTATGATGAGGTCGACGATGAAGCACGCTTGCCTAGAAGCAACCTGTTCACTCTTGACTTGAAGACCCCTAGGTTGTAGCTATCAGGAAACACCGACACCGGTAGGGAATTCCACTCTTTGGCTGTTCGCACAATAAATGTGTTTCCATAGCGTTTAGTACGTATGGTTGGGATATCTACCATGTACCGGTGGTGCAGTGCTGTACGTCTGGTGGTCCGATGATGGAAAGGGCTTGGTGGAATTAAGGCGATTCTCACACTGCCCCGCATGATGCAGCGTGGCGCGTGGATGCGTGTTCTTCCGTTGCTTGTAAGTATCTCCGTTTGTATGGAAAACACGCACAGTCCAACACACAGACAATGCATCCACGCGCGTTCATTTCAGTTCAGAGACACGCAACACGCAGCGTGATGCGTGGCAGTGTGTTAACCGCCTTAATCGTGCAATTCCGATGCACACTCTCCGAAATATAACCGATAGAAAACCGACAGGCTAGCAACTCGACGTCGATAACCAACCACCAACTAACTAGACCAAAAGACCTGTCAGGTATGATGTACACTGTACAGTCGGTGAGCTGCGTTGCCTGACCCTTCTTGCCCTTCCTTTCCAATATGGATCAGGAATTGCGGATCACTGACCGTACTATCGTACCTGTTAATGAATCTAGTCTATCTATAACTATACGTATCGGTGTCCCAAAACATTACTTATTACTTAATACCTTTTACGACGACAAAAAAGAAATAAAAGGTTTCACCGCCTCATCTCTAAGGCTTACAAGATCCATTATGTTTTCAGGTGAAGCAAAGAGATAAAATCTCAGATAACACTGAAGGTTGTATGTGGCAACACTACTAACAACGTATCGTGACTGCATAAGAAATGTGTTGCAAGCCTACGAATTGGAATATTCTGTATGCGCAAGATCAGCTTGTTGTAATACATTCTTGAAGTACTAGTTAATGGTAGCTGGAAGCTTGCAGAGTTAGCAAGTTGAAGTGGCTGTGGGTTGATCATGTTAGTCTAAGAACCGATGAAAAGAAAAGAAAGAAACATCTTTTATTACTAAATGTACAACGTGTATTATAAAACAAAGTCCTCTCTCTACCGCGTCTGTCTGTTTGTTCGCGTTAAATTCAAAAACGACTGCACCGATTTTCAGGCTTCTTTTCACCAATGGACTGTGTGTTTTTCGAAAAAGGTTTTGGTATATAATTTGTTAAGTTTTTGTATTCATTGACTAAAATATAATGATGTTTCTTGGAGGTGTCGGCAAAAAAAAAGCCGTCTAGAAGCTGGGCATCGGCCAGTTAAGCCTATAATTACACAAAAATAAAGAAAAATATTATAAAATTCTATTACTAAGAAATATAATATAAAATATTGAATTTAGTACTCAACGCAAATAGGGGCTGTTGTACAAGTACAGACGCCAGCACATCAAGTTACCCCAATGTGTTAAATTTATTTGATCGTTTTTCAACTTCATATCAAAAAGAATAAGGTTCATATTTAATTGGGAAAATTTGACACATTGGGGTAACTTGATGTGCTGGCGTCTGTACATACTTACTGTTCATAATGATAAAGACAGAGCTGAGTACAACATTCCCTCTTCTGGTGTTTATAACACAAAAAAATGTTTAGATTTCCAAAAACCTTGATTTTATACATAAGAGGTAAGACATAATGTCCATCAAGATACACCCTCTTACTACATTAGAATTAATAGAGCCTATAATAGTCTCGGCAAAGTCACATTTTCTTTTACCAAATGTATGGAATTCCCAAAAGCTTAATCATAATCATTTATTTATTTGTTAAACATAGGTATCATTATTACGGACCTTATCAGTAGTAAAGGTTCTTGCTATGTTTTGTCGTTACTGACATACAAATTAAAATTCGAAAGTCAATTGGAATTCCAAATATAAAAAGGCAAATTAAATTTACGAATACAAAATGTCAATTGAAATTACAATTATAAAATGCCAATTAAAATAAAAGATTGGAAATAAAAAATGTCAATAAAATTAAATAAAGCACAAATAAGCTTTTAAAATACTGCTTCCCAAACATTTTGGATTTATCGAATTTCGTTACCTATATTTAATGTTAATGTGATCGGTCTAGCCCCCCCTAATTCGATACCAGAAATTGAAACCGTTCTCTTCTAAGTCGGTGAACATTATTAATACAATTTCAAGATGTACACAAATTAATCATTTATCTGTTCGTGATAAAAAGGCCATTACGTAACTAAGATGTAATTACTCTAAGTGAAGTGTTGCTCTTAAACACGTCAATCAAGTTTGCATCATGCAATATTGAACTTTAACTGCCTAATGAGAAAGTCTAAACTTCGCCATTCAGTTTTTTTTGTATTAGGTTTGATACAAAAACCAGATGTTGTAATATAAAAAAACGAGATGAGGTCGTTAGATGAAACAGATTGCAATGATTAGGATATACGTAATGTGTTATAGTGCTTACGTTTATGATACAATCTACTTAGATTGATAAACAGACAACGAGCAAACCTTACAGTGGCTTATGAAGTTTAATCAAAGTCAAAGTCAAACCATTTATTTCAATTAGGCCCCTATAAGGCACTTTTGAACGTCAAACAAAAATTAACTTTAAAAAATGATTCTAGTTGCCCCTTCCAAAAAGTAGATTTGTATGGAGAAGAATAATATCTGACATGTTAAAATGGTAAATAATATAAGCCACCATACAATAAAATGACAGTACCACGTGCTACCTACCTCTCGCAAAAAAGGGGTTGGCAATATCTCACAGCCATCAGCCTCTCCTCCATGGCATGCTCATTGGTCCAATCAAATATCGCGCGCTTCACCGTTTTCCTGTTACATTTTTCCGTCCCTTCTGACGAAATCACTCTCACTAACAATACGTAGCAACTGAGAGGAAATAATATGATGCGCGTGAAAACATCATTCTATGACTGTTGTAATTGCTCAGAGATTGGATTAGCGCCATCTGCTGACATTATTGTTTAACGCTACCTATTATTCTGTCATTTTCGTTTGTAGTAGTAGCTCAGCATAAGGTCCTGGGTTTAATTCTCTGGTCAGGCAGTGTTCTCCGGTATTTCCATCAGTAATTTTTCAGTACCTAACAGCCCGGTGTCCAGTTTTTTTTTCAGTTAATTGCATAGTTCGAGCTACAAGACTTGAAAAAAAACTGTGTTCTTTTTAATTATTTTTTTCTGATCAAAACGAGATTAAGAACTATCTAAACATAGAATGACTAAAGACTGAGTAAATATTTGATGAAACATTCCGCAACTTCTAAAAAAAAAATATCCGTCAGATAAATTTAAAAAAGTTAAAAAGATTGTATTCTTTTCACCGTTTATAGAACGATAAAGTTTAAAAATTCAAGTTTTGTAATAAAATTCTTTCGTGTTTTATTTTAGCTAACCATGCAATATACTAAAGCTTATATAACAGTAAATTTCTGCATAATACATAAAATATTTTGCGTTTTGAATGCCACGAGACTATTATAATAGTATAGTAATAATGTAGCAATGGCTATCTATGTATAAGTTGACTGCATACAAATTAAAGATTTTCTTGTAATGTAACTATTACCAAAGTAACAAGCGGTTACCAGTGACGCATGTAAATCGCAGTGAATACCAATCATGGCTGCCAGTTTTCTATTTTTTGCTTTTGCTACTCTTCTTTTTAAACATAAGAAAGGCACATCGACACTGTCTTGATAATAATAGGTAATAGGTCTACAATTTTGCGACTCCAGACCTATAAAGTACATAAGTGACACTATTATTCATGAATTCAAATCAAAATCAAAAGTGTTTTTTTTTTAATATTATACAGGGTTATTTGTAAAACACCACTAACCTCGCAGGAGTAGATTACTAACATCATAAACAAAAATATTTGTCCTACGACTTTTTTGAAAAAAGACAAAAAAAAAACAACTCTCCATACAAAACTCGATCAACTGCTCGGATATAATATGTATGGAGAGTTGATTTTTTTTGTCTGTTTTCGAAAAAGTCGTAGGACAAATGTTGTTGTTTATGATGTTAGTAATCTACTCCTGCGAGGTTGTTGGTGTTTTACAAATAACCCTGTATAAACCAGTGATGCAATCAGTGATGGTGAAGAGCACTACTACTAGCGCACTGTGTTCAAATTAGGCTGAGACACAGCAATTTTTGAACGTTAAAATTACATAAGACAGCCCCCCAAAAAGCCCGCGCTTCGCCACTTCCTAGTGTTTAGTGTATGCTGGGAAGAAGAAGTGGCGAAACAAACTCCCCAGCAACATGTGTGAAAATCGATATGAAATTCTGAAGCTCCTAGCTCCCATGATAAAGTCCATCCGGTCCCGGGCTTTTCCAGTACCTATAGAACCAGGCGAAGTGCACAAGAAATATCACTATTACATTTATTTTTCTAGTATATTAACTGAACTGTTATATTCTATAATAAAACAATAAAAAAAACCTCAAAAATAAAATAAGTAAAAAAGAAAAAGAAATCTAAGACAGAAAAGAAAGAAGAAAAAAGAAATAATTCGAAAAAAAGGAATCGGAAAAAAAGGAAAAGGAAGAAAGGGGAAGGAATCGGATCGGTTTCGAAATTCTAAGAAATCTAACATATTGTTATGCATAGGCACATACATATACTCGTACCATCTTTTGCGCATTACGTGATGCGGCTCTGAACGGATCAAGGCTAGAGGCAGTGAACCTCGATGATGCATGCGATCTTGTAAGACTTTACTTATCTGTAAATGCGAATGCATATTAAGCAGTCGAAAGATAAATAATATAATAATAAATAAAATAAGAATAATAATAATGCAGAAACAAAAAAAGGTTAACGTCAGTAAGTAAGTCGTTTATTTTGCAATTATGAGTACAAAACATTATTAGAAAGATTCAGCCACATTTTATCAAAACTTATGTAAAAGTTGTAGCGTGTTAACTTTATAGTATAATGCAGTTATTAAACTTGCAAAAATCTAGATCTAGATACAACTGCCCTTATCATAAGGAGTAAACCTTTTAAAGAGTCTACTGTTTTTTTTTACAAATTTAAAGAATACGTAGTAGACTCTTCCTTTTAAAGAAGCCAAGTCTAGAAACAAACTGCTACCAACCAAAACAATAGGCAAGTATATAATCCAACCATACGTCATAATTATCCCAGACAGCACAATGGTCAAAATGGCTCCATATGGCATCGCAGTCTCAATTCTCAAGCTATCTACATCCACGCCTCTAATTAAGTATTGCAATATCGAAACTATAATACTAAGATACTGTATTAAGTTCATTTTGGAGCGGCGCCGGCACCGGGTGTCGCAATCTCATTGTTGTGCAGACAATGCAACATTTCACCACATCACTATCTCAAGTGTATCGTGATTCACATCACTAGTCCTCAAGGCTTCGGTTGCTGCCAGCCTGATGTCGGACTTGAAAAATATATGACTGTAAAAGGGGACGATTAAATGTGGAATGTATAATTAATTTTGTTAGGTTTTTGTGGACCTGATTTCTAAAATGCAGAAACTTTTGCACATGTTATTTTCTTGCTATTTTGCATGTGTATCTTAAGACTGACTCATAGCAAAGTATTAGATTATTACGTCAGTTATGTTAAATGGCTCGCAGATCATCATCTGTTTAGCCATTTTTAACTAAATTGGGGTCAGCTTCCAGTCCAACCGTTTGCAGCTGAATACCAGTATTTTACATGGAGCGACTAATCTACGAGTATCTTTCCATCTGACTCTGATATACTGGTCGATTCTGGTAAAATCAAGGCCTGAAAACTTGAGCGAAGTGATTATGTTTACTTCTCTTCAAATTTTCGTACGGAATTGCACCTACCACTGTTTGTCTCTCTACATCACCTAAAGGTAGAAAATGCCTAAGACTAATGCCTTACACATGAACATAGGCGGACTTAATTCCTAGCTTCAGTACGGAGTCTTTACTTCACCTACATTTTCACGTAGAAAATTTTACTGAACAGAAATGGGGATCTCGTCAACCCAGTGACTGGATAATGACCTTGGTAAAACTGGTTGTCAAACTCTTACGGTTCTGAGTACTCCTCAGACATCAAAAATCTACAAATGACAGCCGGGACCAACGGCCTAAATAGCTGGCAAATATAAATAAATCCAATTTAGCATCAAGAAATGCACAAAAATAAATTATGCATTACCCGGTGCTAAATTGAACTCAACCGATATTCGATATAACTTCTAGCAACGAATTTGATCCGAAATGTGGGAGTGATATTAAATTCACGAGCTCTCGATTCGATCCTAACGTCGCGTCGAACCGATAACTCTGACATAGCTACAAAGGTAAGCCGTCTAGACGTCGGAACCCCGCAAATACGCGAAGGCAGATGTTATGGCAAATTCGATTCTCGACAATATGCGGCCCGTTCGATTCTGGGCGAATATGGTCCCGAAAGCGCTTTCAAATTGATTCACGTTTACCAATTTCGATGCACTTTAATCGTATGTTTGGACTAATATCATTCTTACTAGAATCAAGCTCTTTGTGCTTACTATTATTTTGTTTATCTAGCTTCAACAGTTTATAAGTAGGTAGTAGAAGTAGTAGAAGTAAAAAGTTCTAGGTCCTGTAGGTTCTCTCAGGTGCCTTACCAGGGCCACGTTGAGCACCAGCTTTGCAATTTTTGTGTATCACACGTCTTTGTGCGCGTCTCTAAAATCGACGCACAAAGAACTGATCTATCAAACATCCACTTTGTTGAAATTCTTAATCAATTCATTTGACCATTTAAGTGCATCTATTGGCCCCTTTCAGACCAGCGGCTGTCTATCTGTTCTCCAAGACCCAATGACCAGGTAACACATAACCCCGTAGTTAAACAGGTTTATCGCACTTTTGGGGATTTTAGTACCCGTAACGATTTCCTTTCTACCTTCTCCAATTACTAGCCCTGTACTGGCTATCAGACCGCATCTACATTGACGCAACGGTTGCTATTCCACACTAATTTGTCTTACAACATCGAGTAATTGAGATACAGGTAAACTAACCGTAATTGCCTACTGTTTGTCATGGCACAGCTACAATCTGCGTCATCGAATCAGTGGAATAACGATCTGTTTGGCTTCCATGATGACTGTGAGCCGGCTATATCTGTAGAATGATACTAGAGGGACAATGCTCGTGTTTCAAGAACGTTCGCAGTCCAATCTCGAGATGAATCTGTCAAAACTACGTCTAATTTTCTTACATAAATTGACAAGTTTTTTGATGTTGAGTGTGTGACCTACTGTACATATATGTTACAGCGAAAATTTAAATACATCTACCTATAGATAGCTGCTGTAATAGATGAAGCCATAAAGAAACCCTGAAAAAACGATTTTAACTTGTAATAATGTTGCTATGCAAACTAAAAATTTTTAAAGAAAAAACATAAAAAAACAAATTGGGGTGTATACAGTGTTGCTTTAAGTAAAGCCAAATTTGTCAAGTAATATTGAATTCCCGTATGTGGAAGGGCGCTCCAAGCTTATTGCCAACAACGCCGGACACAAATTCAGACACCGTTGCACCGGGCTGCTACTGAGAAATTGCAGATGGAATAATCTAGTAACACTTGGAATGATCCTTATAGATGTACTACCTAGACTAATGACGCAGTCAGAAATAACAATAAACCAAGCAGACTGCAATAAATAGCTGCTATAAACAAGCTGTTAGCAAAACAATAAAACTGCGAGAAATCCAAACAAGAGAAGGATCACTTTAAAATCCAATGGTTGACAAAGACTATAATAATATATCCGACAACCCACTCCATTGTGTACCAATCATTGTAGATTTCATTGAATCTACGGAGCTCGAATATGCTCGAGCGTACATATAAATGACTGTCGTCATTAAATGAATTGAGCTCGATGTAATTGGCTCTCTGTCGTCAATCACTTTCACCAGCACCTGTTATTTGGATTTGCTCTCTAATTGTAGGAATGTGGTTCGTAGTTGAATGAGCATGTATCATACCCCTTAACTAGCAAGTTTAAAGTGTTGTGTTACGAAATAGATACGATAATTGTTACCTACTGCCAGTAAGCATTAATTACGGTGCTTAACTTACTTCTCGCTGAGTTTGATTCATAAAAAAGTGCGACTGACAGCAATTTTATGTATAAAATATTTCGTTTTTGTTTTCACTAATATAATTTTAGTGAAATATTTAACTACTAAAAGCATATACTACTACTAAAATAATATACTACACACATAGATATCCGTGGTTATAGACATAATAATTATAAACAATAATATGGCATTTTGTTGTTATGTCGTGCTGAGATAGAGGCCTTTTTGGCCTCGCAGAGGTCTTTTTGTTATTTAATTTGTTAGATTTAGTTTTTAGTTTTGAACTGCTAAATTCCCGTGCCCGTCCCAAATAAACATATTTTCGTTCTTTATTTATTTCTTCTTTCTTTCTATCTTCTTTACTGAAACGGAAATGACTATTTGTAACAATCTTTAATAAACAATGTCTGTAATAGTATGTTCCTTGACATGTCAAACGACACCATCCTAAGGAATAAGACTGTTAAATCTAGTTCAAAACTTCTTCATTTACAGAAATCATAATAAGGTAATTAATTATACAAATACCAGCCACATAAACTTATAAAGAAATTTATTTTATCATCACAAAGTATGATCTGGTTTTGACATGCAAACTACACATTATATGTAAGACAATGATAAACAAATAAATGTATAGGTACTCAAAAGCTCACTTGCAAACCAATCTCTATTTGGATACTGACAGTTCTACGGTCTCCAATAAAAACAGGACCACTTTTGATAGCACAATACAATAATTGATACAGGCAGTTTCGACATTGTATCTGCGGTGCACACCATCTGACTGCATTTGACTGGTGCAGCCACATGCGAGTTTGACAACCGTTGCGGGTTTGCCACAGAATAGAGAATTACAGAAGGATTAAAAATATAATCGGTATCTCATCTTGGCGACGCAATCAATTTCATAAAATTGGCAATTTATAGGGAAATTCGATGTATTTTTGACAAATTAAGATTAAGATTTAAATGTGAATGTAACCTAAAATATGGGAATTTCTCCTTTTATCCACACAACGAACGAAAGTTCACGCATACATCGCTACACGTATAGCGAGTGCAAGCGTACTCGCAACTGGCATATTTTTGGCATGAATTTGCATAAACATGGTATTATGTGGTATTATGGTGTTAACACCTTGGTGTTACATGTGTTAACAGGTAGGGTTTTGTTAAGTAACAACTAGGCGGAGAATCCAACAAAGCCTTCCACTTAACTACATTAACTAACTAACCTAACTAACTAACTTACCTGTTTTCAAATTTCCATCCACATTTGCATCTATATGTGTTGTGTTACACATGTTTAAACAAATAAATATATCTTTATCTTTATCTTTAACCCTTCGTAGTAATTTTGTTGGTAGGACAAAGTGGCACAACTTAACCCCACCAACACATCTGTCTAATTACAACGTGTAACACATCTTCTGTGCTTATTTTCGCTTGTTGTTTGAAGTATGCCTTCTGTCTATCTTATCTATTCTGTGGTAATGCTGATCGAGTGACCCCATTCTATCTAGAGTCGATGCCTGTCTGCCTGATGTTGTATGATTTGACGTGTGGTTTAGACTAAATGTCCTTTAGTATCGAGAAAATGCGAGCATGAAGGACTTGATTGCAACATAAGGGCATTCTATGTAAGTATATGTTGAGATTATACCTAAGTAGTTTCTTGTATGGTAAGTAATTTTTAACCATCTGAGGATCCATTAATGGGGTTGTGAACAATCGGAAACACAGATTGATGGAACTAGATTAAGATAACAATTATTTTAATATATTTTATGCCTAAGTATGCTATGTGGTTTAGCCACGTCAAGAGGATGAATGAAAGGCAACTTCATAACAGGTATTTAAAAGTCAAATGTAAGTGAAACGCCAGGAGGTTACGCCTCAGAAGGACATACACATGGATACACGTGATGTTGTACAAAAAGGTCTGGTGTTAGACTAGAAGTATGATCGAACGAAACAAAAGGAGTGTGCAAGAATTGTATCAGATGTCTGTAGTTTTTGCCATTAACTCAAATATCCACTGTGACATTCTAGCAGGAAAAACTCAGTAACGCTTTGCCTGACTCAGGCATTAAATCCAGAATCTCATGCTCAGCTAATGCTGAGCTGCTGCCCTTGCTGCCAATAGACCAGCGAGGCAGTTCCAAATGAATGTTATTTTATTTCGCTGTGTATGATACGGTGACGAATAAATAATGCATTATTAGGTACTGTATACAATGGAAATCAATAATATTTTAATTGTTTAGCGCTTAACAATCAATAACTCGACCAAACATCTATACAGTGCGAAGTCCCATTCCAGACAATAAGTCAATATAAACAAGTCTTATAAAATTATGTTCTTAATTGTCTGTTAATTCTTATTAATTATTTATTTATTGTTACCTATGTGAGTTACTTAATCCTAGAGTATATCTTTCCAGATAATTTAAGATGTAAATGTCACTATTTTTAGGAACTAAATGGCGCATGGCGCCGTCATTTCCAAAATGACTGATAATTGAGAAGAAATATTGAAAGAAACTCAGGGGTCATGGTTTATTTTAAAGTCAAGACATAAGAATAAGATTATAAACATTAATTATGCGAGTCTAACTAGGCAATTTTGTCTATTGTATGTTTATTCTCTGTGCGTATTCGAAATTAACGTTTTTCTTTCTTTCTACATTTCAACGCATCGTATGCATCAGATGCCTTGAATATAAAGTAACATTTTGTGTTAAAAATAATGCAGTTCGAATGATAGAAGTTGTAATAAATATGGCGTAGAAGATGAATCTCAATACATAATAATATATCACGGCATCGATGTTTTTTCGAGAAACTGCCCAGTTTTTAGTAAACCATTAACGGTTGAAACAAATAGATGTAGAAAAGTCCAAAGAGACCAACATTAGATTACCATTAAAACCGTTCACAAACTTATACAACATTAGGAATTAGGAAGTGGACTACACTGCATTAGGATCTGATAAGGTTATTGCATTCGAGATTATGTATAATCTACAAAATTGGTATTATATCACGAACCTACTAAGTACCTAAGTATTAATTCTAGGTGCTTGACTTTTACTAGGAGCTCTTCGATCCGAGCTTGCAGCGAAACTCCGCGTTCTTAGTAGGAACAGTCGATAAAACGTTAGTGGAAACACTGATCTTTAGATGCTCTAGCGTAGGACGAAGTTTCAATGAAATAGCAGGTCTGCTTGTGCTAGTTTTGTAACCACTGGCGTACGATTTACTGTTCGTAAGCTACTATGCCTTATCATTGTTTAAATTAGGTCACTGGCCCTTACAAAATTGGTGCTATTTAACCAGCATTTGAAGAATTGTTGTTGTTTGTTTTTATATTCATAAACTACTAGCGGTCACACGCGACTTTACTTTGTCTGCTTATGCATCAATCTCATCTATGGAGCTTTTCGTGTTTTTAAAGTATAGCAATAAAACTGTTCTATTCTTTTCTTAAGAAATTGTTGAAATTCAATTCTAATTCTTAGAAAATCGTTCCGAATAGTAAAAGCACAATAAGTCTGAAACCAGACCCTAACATGGATAGAAAAAGGCAAGTGATGAAGGTATAACACTAAAAAGTTTTATCAAAATCTGTAATATACAGTACTAAAAAGATTAATCATAATTCATTCGGTCAATTTTACATGAAATAATAAGAAACATGACAAATTTCTTTGATCGTTTTTCAACTTTATGTCAAGCAGAATAAGGTTCATATTCAATTGGGTAAATTTGACACATTGGGGTAACTTGATGTGCTGGCGTCTGTACATACTCACAAATAACTTCTACCATTACGATATTACCAAGTTTCAGACATATTCAGTCTATTCTTGCCATTTGAATCACGAAACCCTAAAAATACATAATCTAGTGCCAAATTAATTCTACCTCTCGATGGAATATTTATATTTAATCAGGACTTATCGAGTTCCCACTAACTGGTTCACGGCCTTCCAATGTATTAGAGAATGGCCCTTTTTATCGGGCACAATCCCTAATTCCAATTCTGGGTTGAAGTCAAGTTTTTCCCGATGAAAAACCTAATTACGATTTTGTCCGTCTTGAATGTTGAAACGAGGATCGTAAAAGAGATCTGTTGGTTATTCTGAGGCTTCAATTATCGAGATCTTTTTTAACAAATTAACTGCCTATACTCGTACAAGGTGTCTTTTTAATAATGGGATTTATTTTATTTGAGGAAAGACAAACAGTAGATACCTACTTAGCACAGTATAAATAAATCATCCAATTTTAAATATAACATTTAAATAACTATGCTACCCACTACGTTCTCCACGGATTAAAATAAAAGATTTGAAAAAGAAATGAAATAAAAAATATAATTATGAAATAAGATTAACTTTCACAGGCTGCTCAACCCTCGGGTCTTAAATAATTATAGTCTGTTGTTTTTTTATTACTATTTAATTTATAGTTAGTTTAAGTGTACATATTTAGTTTCTTTTAATTACTTAGCATAATAAATTGTTTAAATGAAATAAAGTTGACAATAACTTTGATCTCATAAGGTGTGCAAGTACTGTTGATTGAAATAACAAAAATTAGGAAAACTCCCGCTTTGAGCAAGTGTAGTGATCAATTCTCGAGCCTTCTCTGTATGAGAAGAGGCCTTTGCCTTGCAGTGGGACAGTAACAGGCTGGTTGTATATTGGCGCATCCGCGTAACTCACACTTGTTTACATAAAGACTGGCATTTTAAAAAAAAATGTATATTGTGTACCGTACGCGTTTCATAATCAGTTATCATATAAGAGTATTATCTTTCTTTTCTTTCACATAATATATTCCCAAAGTAAGCCCAATTGTGGGTTTAAAAGCTGGTGGGTTGCTAGCAACCTCAAAGTTTGAAACAACAAACTCGTAAATATTTCCAAGCATACTATCCCACTTAGAAATCTATTCGAAAATCAGCCTCGGTAAAATCAGCGTGCGCAAGAGATGATCTCTAGACGGTATCCGTAGCAAACTAGATAGCAATCAGTACCGGTCTCACGGCTACACACAGATACCATTCTGAGCTTTTACTTTTGTACTTAGATACCGCACACACTTGAGATTTCGATTGCGATTAATTCGCCGGAGCCGCAAGGTTTGTTGATGGTAAATGTTTGATTGGCGGCAACGGGTAGAAATCCCATTATAACATGGTCACATTATATCTGCAGTCAGACATGGTGATACTGGCTGATTGCGGCTTATATCGGTTTTAAAACTCCTAAGATCCTCCTTGTAGGTACTGTGGTGCCGCACCGCACCGCACCTAACAGCTCGAATCAATTGCGGTGTGGTCCCGCACCGCACAGTAAACGCATCGAGTGGCCTCGCTCGAACTGCACTGAAGTGACAACGTGCCAAGTGCGTCGGTGAAGTGTGAAGCGGGAAGAATAACGAGGTGCAAAGCAAATGTGGCCGGTTAGTAGCTACTAACAATACCATTCTGTGTCCAGTGCACTCAAGTTGAGCTAAACACAAGGTTCAACTGTCACAGACATACCGACTGTTAAAGTGACCGGGAGGTACTGATAATATCTGTGTCTGTCTGTCAAGTTTCAGCTCAGCCATTCACTTCCCTTCCCTTTACATTGTGTAAGTTATTTCAGCACTAATGTTCTCAAATCAGTAAAGAAAAGCATCGAGAGGCAACCTGCATGTCGTAGTACCAAAAATGCGAAAACATGTGACATCTACCAACTTGCACTGGGCTCGCGTAATAGATTACGGCCCACTCCTCAGAGAAGAGGCCTGTGTTCTAGCGGTGGGGGCATTATAAGCTGATTATGCAATAGTTAACCGAATTAATTAGGAAACCACAATATTATGTTGTTAGAAATATACGTACCTAAGTGGTCCAAAAGTCGCCGCTTTAATTATCGTGCGCCGTATCTTATCCGTCGCGGGCGTTGCTCGTTTTGTTACGTTTTCTGGTCTAAAGTTGTTACATAAACACAATTAAACACATAGCGTGTTACCTACTTCTACTTTTTATGTAAATGCTATATAATTCTGTGTATACCATAAAAATGTGCGAGATGAAAGGCAATTAACCGATGCTTTCTATGAAATAAAGTAACAATTAGATTATGATAGTTTCTACACCCTTGAGACCACATAGGTATAGATTCAGAGGTCAGTGTATCAAGCTAACCGAATCTGTCAAATTTATTTTCAATTTTATTACAAAAGAATAAGGTTCATATTCAAATGAAATATTTAACAGTTCAGAATTCTAGTTGCCCCTTTAAAAAGGTAAATTCGTATGAAGTGGAATGGGTAAGAAACTCCATATTTGTTCTTAAAAGCGATGCGTTCGTGACATCAATTTCGTATTGGTTTGATAATTTCTTTTATATTTAAGTATATAATATTTAAGTATTTAACTATATTTTTACATATAATATTATTTATTATATAATATTTACTTCCGTAACACTTTAATACTATAAGAGAAAATTGCTTTTGATTCTTGCGTAATTGTAACGTTTTATTTATGATCGCGACTGTACCTATCATGTTCAAGTAAGATGTCAGTATTTTTATCTAACTTTTTTGCGAAATGTCCATTAGACATGTTTTTTGTCAATGTCAAGTCATGTTATGTTTAAAAAGAAATTTAAAGTACCTAATTACTGAAAAACATTCTAACTTCGTATTACGTAAAATCCTAATATTTTTGTTACCTAATAGTTTGAAGGAACCCAAATAAAAGCTCGAAGTATTTATAAAAAAATAACTAACATTAAAATCTTTGCTCAATGCTTTGTTTCGACTTACCCCAGCGTTTCTATCTAGCCGTTTTACGATGTCGAATTCTCTCTTGTGGACGGTTTGTTTATCGTCATCAATTAACTATGATTAATAGTCTTAAAGACAAGCCCTATTCTAGTATATTATCCCAATATATATTGAATAATACTTCAATATTATGGCGCATTGCAGAGAACTGGATGAACTTATCACTATAGAATAAAATTTCTTTATAGTACACCTTAAAAACTTAAACAAGTTACATGATACGGTGTTACATAGCGATCTCCTAACACTGAAATCCGTTGAATGTGTGGAAAGGGGTTAAACTTTTCTAGGAAATTGTATAATGTTAATCAAGCACGGCACACACACACGCATAACTGCTTACCGGCAGGTGGGATTTCAGTCAAGCGCTGGTTTATAATATTAAAGGAGCATTCGCCACAAAATAGAATTTTACATAGCAGTGCTATAAAAAATCACCCCGTAAAAAAGGGGTGGTATGAAGTCAACAAGATCTGTCACCCCATGTTCTTCATCTTCTTCTCATAAATATTCCACAACTTTTTCCACAACTTTTTTTCACACAACACCTCCTAGTCCCAAGCTAAACTAAGAGCTTGTGTTGTGGGTACTAAACAGCTGATAAACATACTTATTATATATAATATGTATGTATTTAGAAATATATAAGTATATTTATCAGCTGTTTAGTACCCATAATACAAGCTCTCAAGCTTAGCTTGGGACTAAATGGCGTTGTGTGATAAGTTGTGGAATATTTATTTATTTATTTATATATTTCTAAATACATACATATTATAGATAAATTACACCCAGACACAGAACAAATGATCGTGCTCATCGCACAAACATTTGTCCTGGGTGGAAAACGAACCCACGACCTCCGGCAAACATGCCAACAGGCCAGTCCAATAATATGGTCAGTGACTAAACTGGTGTCACAGTTTTTATGCCACCCGCTTGACTTAGCTTCATATGCCGTGCCGTCGCGAAATGTCTCTCAAATATGCTGGTTTCTTCACGATGTTTTCGTTTAACGTTATTGAAATAATTGATACAATACACACGTTGATCCAAAAAGTTAGAGGTGCGTGCCTTGTGTTCGAACACGAGACCTAGTATGACTTGGCTTTCCACTAGTCACATTGCTAGGCTGCCTATGCTAATGCACATTGACATATTGACCCCACCTCACTCTCACTTTTCACGATATGATGTGAAGTTCTGATGTCTCCCCCGCCTAGGGGAGCCAATAAGATTAAAATTTTTAAACAATCCTGATGTCTACCCGAGGGGAGAAGTCAGGGGAGACACGAGACCGAAATCAAATCATCTAATAACTTCACCCACTCTGGGCGGAGCGGGAGGAAGTGTCAGACTTTTACTGACTAAAACCCATCCTTGTTCTTTCTTCGCCCTTTGTGTTCCGGGTCCGCGGTATCTCTTGCCAACAGTCCCGCAGCCCCGGCAGGACAAAATACGGCCTTATATTGTTTTTTTTTTATTTTAGGCTGACAAGAAAAGCATGGTGAAGTAAGTTGTATTCATATTAATGGTGCAAACGAAACTAATTAGTCTCATCTGCACCATAGATAGTGCAGGTCAATGGTGCATACGGTACGACGGGGAATAACCACCGTAGTCCATACCATCTATACTCTATACTAATGTTATACAGAGGTAAAATTTGTAAGTTTGTATGTAGGGGGTAATCTTCGGAACTAATGATCCAATTTTAAAAATTATTGTACTGGTGGAAAGCTACACTATTCCCGGTGGACATAGGCTACTTTTTATCCCTGTATTCCCACGGGAACAGGACCTACGCGGGTGAAACCGCGTGACGTCTGCTTGTTACAGATACAAATCTACTAGCTGCAGGTAAATGTCGAGGACCTAGGCTTTATATTCACTAGACGCTAGTGTAAGCTCGCGATAGAATACCAATTCTGTAGATATAATCTCGAATGCCATAACCTAATGCAATGTAACCTATACTTCTCATGTTGTGTAAGTCTTGTTTGTGAACGGATTAAATGGTAATCTTCGGGCAAATGATTTCTGGGACTTAAATTAATTTTAAATGTAACATGGTGCGGGAATGTGGGGATAGGCTCTACTCACATCAATGAGAGAATATAAAAAGATTGGGCAAAACGTAGAGGTGGTGGCTGATTGCATATTTCTGATGGAGCTCCAAGCATGGCGACGAAAAGGAGGACTTTTAAGTAATTGACAATGATTCAGTTGGTGAAAATATAAAAGAATATCCACTGCCTAGCTTTTTCCAACGATGTTGGGGTCGGATTCCGGAGTCTAACAAAAGCTGCAGCTAAGTGATGCAGTGTTTGATTTCAAGCGATTGCCTATCTGCAGTGCTATTGTATAAAAATCATTCCGTGGAAATGTGGGCGAAATAGAGGCGAGTTAAGCTGTTCCATTCTTTTCCTAGGCATTGGCAGTTCACTTCACTTAAATTTTCATGGAGTAACTTTTACTGAATGTACCACCTGATTTTCACAACCCAGGGCAAAAGTAACACGATACTCCTTGGTCAAAATGGTTGTCAGACTTTCGTGGTTCTTGCTACTTTTAACGACTGTCAGAGATCGACCAATGCTGTCAACTGTCGATCTTTGGCAGTCCTTTGACCGTTGGTCAAAACTGATTGAGACCAATGGCCTAAGTTGTCATTTTGTAAGTGGGAATGGGGGTAGGACTATGATAATCTCCACTGGCATTATAATAAGCTGGGATATGTATTAAAATCAAAATCAAAAGTCTTTATTCAGACTAGGCTGAGAATCAGCACTTTTTCAACGTCAAAAAATACATGAGACAGTCCCCCAAAAACGCCCACCCTTCGCCACTTCCTAGTGTTTTTGCTGGGAAGAAGAAGTGGCGGAACAAACTCCCCAGCAACACATCTGTCTGATTCGTTTGAAGAACTATACAAAGAATCTATACAATGAAATGTTCAATAAATAACACTAAGGTTAAACATTACATTTCAGAATGTTTGTCACGTGTTAGCCAGCTCATTCCTATATACCAAAAAGAAAAAAAAGAGTACTTACTTACATAAAAATATTCACCGGCTGTGGAGGTCAGATTATAGACTGTCTCTTAATGAAAAAAAACTAGTACTTAACTGCATCCGGAGAAAAGTCTAGATAGATTATATTAAATAATACTTCACGACCAATTAAATAGAGAAAGATTTACTGTATGTCACTTTAATATATCAAACCGTCGTTTGTCAGCCGCCCACGAGACATGCCTATGTAAAACCTCAATCAAAATCTATTATTATCTATTTGCATATAAGGACAATCTTATGCACCAGACAAATCTATACTAATAAATCATTGTTGATAGAAGTACCATTGTGATCTTAATTGACTGAGCAGTAAAGTTTAATTTGTGTTGCACAAAATCAGTGCAATGTAGGGTTGACATCAAAGCATATTTTTATTCAAAGCTTTTATTTTTTCCTTTTAATAAAAAAACAAATAAAAGGACGTTGAGTTATTTTATCCGGAATATAATCTATTTCCCTGTCCCAGGAGTCATATATGGTTCATGTTTATTGTTTGACTATTGTGTTTACTTAGAGAACAGTTAAAGTCTTAAAATCATCAACGTTTCAGTAATATTATCAGCTGATTCTTTTGCCAGTTTTAATATAAATAACAAATATCCATAAGATTTGAACCAGAGAAAAAAAAATGAAATTCAAACAGCAACAAAAAAAATCGATCAAACAACAACAATGATCAACATGATGATCAACATTGATGTTGATGTTGGTTCAATTTCATTTTTTTTTTTCATTTTTTTTTTGTTGAGCTAAACTTATGCCTGATAATCGAAACAAACACAGACTTCGGGCTGCTATATTATGACACATTGCCTGATTTAGGGATCGAATTCAAGACCTCTGTAGTAGGTACAGACGCCAGCACGTCAAGTTACCCCAATGTGTCAAATTTTCCCAATTGAATATAAACCTTATTCTATTTTACATAAAGTTGAAAAACGATCAAAGAAATTTGACACATTGGGGTAACTTGATGTGCTGGCGTCTGTACCTAGAGGGGGTTTAGTTATGTTTAAGTCCTATGTAATACGTAACAATGCTATGAGCGCCAAAGCTTAGAAATTTAACCTTATATTCAGCAGCTAACCACCACAATTCGAGACCATTATTACAGACACACCACATTATTATTGGTGTGTATACATACATTATAAGTACATCTTTCCTCTCGGTTGCTGAATATTTTTTGTGGAAGTAATTTCGTAACAAGGGACGAAAATGTGTTACAGGAAACCAGGGAAGCGCTATTTGATTTGACCAATGAGTGCGCTCGGTGGCGGAGGAATGGCCGTGAAATTGTGCCAACCTATTTTGCGTGACGTTGGTACCACGTTGTACTGTCATTTTATTTTATTGCAGCGTTTTTACTACGTTAACATGTCTGGTATTACACATCATATAAATAACTCCACAACTTTTCACACAACGCCATTTAGTCCCAAATTAAGCTTGAAAGCTTGTGTTATGGGTACTAAACAGCTGATAAACATACTTATATATTTCTTTATACATAAATAGATATTATAGATAAATTACACCCAGACACAGAACAAATGATCGTGCGCATCACACAAACATTTGTCCTGGGTGGGAAACGAACCCACGACCTCCGGCATAGCAGTCAGGGTCACTAACTACTTGACCAACAAGCCAGTCGAAGTCATATGACTGTAATCACTGTATTTTCTGCTCGTTTTATGTGGTGGTCACTTAACTAAAATCTTATAGTCGCCACCCCTATACCAGCTAGCCCATGCTGAATCGTGACTAGCACGTTGGAACAAGTCACTTTCCAAACACGTTTTGTAAATCCAAACCATTTCTAGAGAAACCGGCAGCTTACAAGGAAATAGATATCGACGTGAAAATATCCTATAATATGCACTGGTATGGACTTGAATGACAATGTTGTGAGCTTCGCGGGTTTATGATGAAGAGCTGGACGGAATACTAAGTGGATCTGCGTGTGTCGAGTGAAGGCCTCTACTTGCACGGGGTGGAAGGAAAATCAGGCTATGAGTTCATTAACTAATCAGAAATTCGTGATGCTGGGGAGTTAGTTCCGCAACTTCTTCTTTCTCATCAAAAACACTAGGAAGTGGTAAAGGGCGGGCTTTTTGGGGGACTGTCTTATGTAATATTGACGTTCAAAAGTGCTGATCCTCAGCCTAAGATTAATTCATATTTTTCATTTTGATTTCGTACATGGCATGTAATAAAATACTCTTAAGTTTACATCACAATAACGTACAGACGCCAGCACGTCAAGTTACTCCAATGTGTCAAATTTCTATGATCGTTTTTCAACTTTATGTCAAACAGCATAAGGTTCATATTCAATTGGGAAAATTTCACACATTGGGGTAACTTGATGTGCTGGCGTCTGTACAAAATTCAACTGTGCTGTGAGCTGTGGTCTAATTAAATACCTGTCCTTTTATCGAGTAACCCACGTACGTGAGTTCACTTGGATGTACCAAGGGTAAATTTTAAAAAAAGAGAAACATTAGTATTTAGTTTTATATTCTTTTTGTTATTATTATTTTTGTAGTTCCTGTGCTTGTCCCAAATAAATATTTTTCTTTCTTTCTTTCTTTCTCAACCACGGAAAGAAATAGTATTCTGTGGAACACCCAGTAAAACTTGGTGAATCACGGGTAGAAAAATTACCCGTGGTATACCTAAGTGAACTCACGTAGGTAGACCACGGGCAATGTCCGCCTTTTCTCAACTATTTTGGGGTCGGCTTCCAGTCTAACCGGAGGTGACTGAATTCCAGAGTTTTACAAGGAGTCACTGCCTATATGACCTACAAAACCTATAGTGATTAGATACCACAATATCCTTTGGTTTAAATGGCTGTCAGGCTTTTCACGGTTTCGACTACTCGTAACGACTGTCAAAGATCCACAAAAGACTGCCAAAAACAGCTAATAATGCTTTAAGAGGCACGAAGCGGTCTACGCAATAAAAAATTAAACATTTTCTCCACAATACATTCTTAGTTAGCAGCATTATTTCTACGGAAGGTACATTATATTGTAGTAGACTGGTGCCTGAACTAAGCATAAGGCCTATTTTTTTATTTCGTAAAGAATGGTCACCATACATTACTATTTGAATAAATACATAAGTTAGATATCAATATGAAAATTACATAATGTTGAAATGTTTGATCAGAGAAGCCATTTTGGAAAAAGTTTTTGGTTAAAGGTGAGACTCCACCAAAGCGGAAACCAGAGGAGATGTCTCGTAATTAACCAATAGGATATTGTATTGCGCTGAAGCTAAGAATTGAGCGGTTAAAATAACGCAAGCTGTATGGTTGTAAAACACATCTCTTCTCATCTCCGCTTTGGTGAAGCCTCGCCCTAAGACCGTTCGCAGCTGCTTCCGCTAAGGCAAGTCTTTAAAATGACATGTCTTGTCTATCGCTGCTTGTATTGGTAGGAAATAAAAATATCGACCGCAATGTGCCCTTGTAAGGGGCAGACAAGTCGCTCATTGCCGCACATATTTTACCAAGAACGTTAGGATAGGTTTCCAGTTTAACGAAACATGAACACGTTAGTTATGTAGGTACTACAGGAATAGGAACCTTACCTTTCTGACATACCAGGCATTCAATTAAAAAGATATTTATGCATTATAAGCATTTATTCCTGTATAAGCACGGTTGGAGCAGTGGCTTAGCAATCGGCCGCTGCGTTGCGTCTTGTGGGGTCGACTCCCGCACGTAACAAACATAAATTGTATGGCTGTATGACCTACAGGTATTTTTTTCAGGTCTGGCTTTTGTGTATAGCGTGCTACCAATGCGTGATGTTATTAATAATGAATTAGTCTTATTTTTAGTTTAGTACTTATTTTAAAACTCATCACATTTGTAGACCACTTTAAAACGCTTATTGTATCTGGACTGTATCAAATTCATTCGTTCACGATCATAAAAATGTCTTTCATTGAAACGGTACGCAAAATACTTTTGTCGCGAAACGAGTTCATTGTATTTCAAGCCTAAACCACTTAAAATAGACACGATGTAGAAAACAACTTATAGGTATTGGAAACCTAATGTTAACATTATTTTAGGAAGATGCCAAAGCAATGAGGAAAATGTTATGTCAATGGCCCACAGTCCGCAGTCTGGATTTCTGTGGACTGACAGGTTTGTCAGTCCACAGAAATCCAGACTGCGGGCTTTTTACTCGTAAATTCCAAATTAAAAAAAAAACCAATACTTATCACTTTGCAAGACTCACTTATCGAACCAAAGCCTGTTGCTCAGCAGTAGAATTAGCAATCAGTAGACCAATAAGGCGGGCTCTGTCTAGTCTGGTGCTAGATTGAGTTGTGTGAAAGTTGTGGAATATTCGTTTTAGGGATTTTTTTTTTCTCGTGGTAGGTAACACATATTACTACCGGTCACTTCCCCCTCAGAAATGCTCAAACCACTTTGCTACTATCCATTAGCTGTCCCCGGAGACTTCTTAGTCTCCGGGGACAGCTAATGGATGAAGGGTCTTCCCTTACGGGAAGTGTTTGTCACAGGATTATTGCAAAAGTTAGTTTTTGCTTTTTGTAAATCCTTAGATTCTTGTAAAATATTGGAGTCACTCAAGACGAAGAGGGTTGTGAGATCATGGGATATAGAGGTAGGGTCCTCTCCGCCACCGGACGGCGGGAAATAATCGGAAATGATGGTAATGGGCTGATGGCCCGTCATACCGAGTCTGCATACCGAGCACTCCAAGTGAGAAGTGAGGGTGGGAGGGTCCATAAGGGTGCAATAGAGTTGCTTTCTATAGTAGATAAGAGTGCCGCCTTTGTGACAACGGGACCTATCGTTGCGAATTAACCGGTAATTTGCAATTTTGGGATCGCGGTTGTAGGGTTTGAGGAAGGTTTCCTGTATGAGGAGGATGTCTAGCCGATGGTCGCGTAGGAATTTAGCGATCTCATCACGTTGGCCGTTAATGCCATTGGCGTTGATATAACCTAACTTAAGGGATCGGGGTTTATTGGGTTTATCGGGGACAAACACTTCCCTTGCGGGAAGTGTTTGTCACAGGATTATTGCAAAAGTTGGTTTTTGCTTTTTGTAAATCCTTAGATTCTTGTAAAATATTGGATTCATCATCGTTATTGTTCGCAATTAACTTAAGATAAATAAACTAGTAGATAAATAGATAATACATAAACTAGTTTATAGCAAAAACATTGTCATGATAGCTCATATTAGGATAGCGAAAATCTTGACCGAACACGCCTCAGAAAGCAAGTTGAGCAGATGGGCCTGGCTGTCATTTACTGTCGTTAAAAACAATCTTTTTTAATTATCCTGCGGCTTGTACTTATGTAGGTAAGAAGTGAGTATAATAACAGTAGTTGGGCATAAAATGCGCTTTGGGTCCCATTAATGAGTGTATCATGGTTCGACATATTTTCTATGCAAAAACTGTAAAACACTGCTTTTATACCTACTTGATGAAAAATCGGTGTTGATTATTTTAATTCATCAGTTCCAGTTTATTCATCTTTAAACATTTATAACAACATTCTATGAATAAAATTACGTAATAAATTATGTAGGTAAGTATCAAAACCCCCAGTAGTTGAGGCAGGTCAGGGCCTTTTAAAACACTCGTGACTTAATAAAACTACGTTAAAAGTTACACAAAAAACCCTTACTTTGACGTCAACACATTTTTTAGAGTTGAAATAAAAAGCTTATTATTTTACAAGCTACGTGACCGATGGGATTAACCTATCTATTACAAAAACTCAAAATAACTTTCATACAGAACTTCACTTATACTATATTACCTCGGGGAGAAATGCCTTTCCCTTTGAGGGATTTAAGGAAAAGGAAGGATTTGGCTATTTAAGGAAGTCTTGGGCAAAATGTTATGCTTTTAGACCTATTAGTTTTTACTGTCTGTCAGTAAAAAAACTAATGAATTTAAGACGTTTACTAAGTAAATTATTTTAAGAATTATAACCTCACTACATAATGTGGTTTCGGATTAATACTGATAAGTATTTATAAACACTGACGAGCTAGAGTATCTACAACAAAACCAGGCCATCATCATCTTTCCGAGCTGAGCAATTCCCAGCTATGGGGGGTCGGCTTCCAGTTTAACCAGATGCAGCAGAATACAAGTTTTTTTACTATAGAGCGACCCTGTCAGACCTCCACAACCCAGTAACTGGGTAACACGAAAACAGATAATTGCCCAGTTCCGCATGCAAATCTAATGCAGCGGTATAACCATGGACAACTCAGTCCGACATCACCCGCTAAGTGCGGCAATATCCCATTTTCAGAACGTGCGGGTCGATACGAGATCGAAGAGCTTCCATTCCCTTCGCCCTGCTTCGGATCTGTACAAGTAAAGACCAATCCATCTTTCTGCAGACATTAACGCACTTCGCAACTAGCTTTAATGAAACTCACCTGGGGCTCGAGTCTGCTATTGCAATCGTGTCTCAATGACCGGTCATTGATCGAATATTTGACAACTTTGACAGTTTTAGAATGGGAAATGTGACATAAGTTTGACGTTAAAATCGATCATTGACCGGTCATTGAGACAAGATTGCAATAGCAGACTCGACCCCCTTGGGATATTGAGACTATATTGTCACATGTATGTCCTTCTAGAGCGTCCCCTCCCAGCGCGGTCATTTCCACTTCCATCTGCCTTATAAATACCTTTATTGGTATGATTCTTTAGAAAGGTCAGGTGCGTAGTACTCGCAATTGGCGTGTAGCTTATATGTATGACTATGTGTATGAACGTAAAGGAAGCAAAAAAAGAAGACGAAGAATAAGAATCGTAGTGGATATACTCTGTACTTTCTGCCTACCTTCATGGGGAAAAGGTGTGACACTAGGATTTTGTTTCAGTACTATTGGTGAGTTCACAAACATTTAAACTCACACACATAAACAGCAAGACCCGTAACAAGTACATATAGCCATACAAATATTTATTCCATGCAGCAATTGAATCCGAGACACTCAGCGCAGCAACCAATCGCTCAGCCATTGCGCCAACTTTGCTGCCATTGTGTCATGAATAAACTTAGTGATTGGCCGAATTACGTACCTACAAATAAGAGGAAATAAATATTAAAGCTCGATATACACTACCTGTAGCTAAATATATGATTTCCTCACAATATCGTGACGCAGGCAGTGAATACAAAAAGGTTTAGGCATCTAAGTCTTGAAGCCTTGAAAGTCATTTAAGGTGAATACCTACTAATTCTTGCGTTTTTTTACAATATGAAGGAAACTTTTGAAGAAAACGTGTAAAACATGACATCACTCAGGGATTTCTTGAAAGGTTAGGCAGAGTGTACCTATAGTTTCGGCGATTTAGTGCCATGTGCCATGTATGTGTGTGTGCCAGGAGGCGAGCATAATGCTATCAACTTGTCACGAATACCCCTGTCTAATGCTGCGTGTAAACTACATAATTCTGTTCTTCTATGTGACTGGCCTGTTGGTCTAGTAGTTAGTGACCCTGACTGCTATGCCGGAGGTCGTGGGTTCGATTCCCACCCAGGACAAATGTTTGTGTGATGAGCACGATCATTTGTTCTGTGTCTGGGTGTAATTTATCTATAATATGTATGTATTTAGTAATATGTGTTATATAAGTATGTTTATCAGCTATTTAGTACCCATAACACAAGCTCTCAAACTTAACTTGGGACTAAATGGCGTTGCGTGAAGTAGTTGTGGAATATTTATCTATGTAATTTAAAATTGAAACTCTCTAGATTATTTCTGCTGGAAACAAGATCTCATGAAAATAAATAAATTAATAAAATTTTTAAAACGATTTAGAAAGAGCAAATATAATTTAAGCTATAAATGAGAGCTATATTGATATTTCAATTAATATTAATTGTATTGTACATAATCGATTATAATAATTAACTCACAATGATTTTGATGAACACACAATAAAAATCAACTCAGTTTTTTTAAAGTAAAAAAATCTTTCATTAGAAACTCCCCTTAATACCGTTATTACTACTCAACGCAGAAATAAGCTTTCTAAGAAGTATCGAGGTTAAAGAGAATAATAATATATTCCCTAGAGTCAATGAAATTATGCAGGAGCATTAAATCGCACGCGATCGCTACATTTAACCGATTTAACAATTTTGTAGAGCTACTTTCATTATCAATAACAAACTAACTAAACTGTCTTTCTAAATCGTGCTTAATACGTAGGTACCTAAAGCAAAAAGGATACTTTTTAACCGACTTACAAAAAAGGCGAAGATTCTTAATTTGGTTGTATTTTTTTATTGTTACCGCAGAACTCCGCTATTTACGAACTGATTTGATAAATTCTATTTTTTTGAGAGTGTAGGTATACTTTCCGTGTGTTCTCAAATCTAGACACGCGGGAGCGTGTGAAGCCAAGTTCGAGGTAACCGTTTGTAATTTTACTCGAACCATTTAGAATTCACTTTTAACCCCCTTCAATTTTATCGTGCAGAATTATTTTTCCTTCGATTTCATAAACAATTACTAAGATGTAAAATTACTCTAGCTTCGGAAGCTGATGGCAAATAACGAACGAAACAAAACCACCAACGCACTAGAGTTATTTTTCACCTTTTACTGTTTTATAATGAAGTGGGTTATATTGTTTTTGTTAAAAAGACTACTGGGCTATGATATCAACCTCGACTTACACAATTACGATTCGGTCACAAAGTGTCAAGAACGGAAGACAATGCCCTTGTGCTCACTTTCTGTATCTTTTTTTTTAATATACATAATGACATCGCGGTTTACTTTCCCCAAAAGGACCCACAGGCGAAAATGCATTTGATTATAAATATAGTAGGTACACCTAAAATAACACCCGTTAAGTCCCATGTAAAAAGGTAGGAGGATCTTATCAAGTATTAAGACCCTTTGTAACATCATGTTATGTAACTCTTAAAGCTACTACGTAAGTTCGTGTCTTTAAGTCAAGAGTAAAAGATTATATCTAGGAAAGCTTGCTACATCTTCGACCACATCATCGCTTACCATCAGGTTAGATAGTGGCCAAACGCGAGCCTATCAATGATAATTTAAAAAAAAAGACAATTAAAAAGAAAAGTTGTGTTTTATCCTATATTCTTCTATTCTAACGACACAGGAAACTGCTTATTATTTAGCTTCAAAAGTTTAGTTATTTTTTTACTTAAGTATATAATAATAAAAATAAAATATCGCAAAGCATGCACCATTTACTTCGTATTCCAATAACTAGCAATGCATCATCCCAAGTAGACGTACAACTTCCGAGGGATAACAAGCTACCTTCTCGTATATCCTCAAATTAGGCTGACAGACCAAAAATATGGCGGAAACAACCTTGTACTTGATTTGCAGCTAAAAATACTTTCCGATGGGACTTTCGCTATAAATAGATACGGTCATCTCCCTAGGGGAAGCAGAGAGCGTATTTCATGCCTCATCTCCGATTTAAGTGGTAGATACTAGGGTTGTTTCATTTAAACCTCAATGTAATCTAGGTATCTAACATTATTAAAGAAAAATAAACATTATATCCAAAACTCGACTTTAAAGACAAATTATACGTTCAAAACATAATCTATCTTCAAAACATAAGCAATCGGATGCATTTTGCGGCCACAACATAGTTTAATCACAGATTAAACTATGTTCAATAATACCTGATGTATTCTTCACTTAGAGCTGATTTTTCAATAGTCAGATATCTTTTATAAAATCTGTCAAACCGCCATTTTAAATCTTCAGTTATCAGTTGTTTGACCATTGAACCATCCGTGTGGTAACTTCCTCATAAAAAACATTTCAGACACTAATCTGCATTGTTCCTAAATGATCTGACCAAGATAATGTCTGAACTTTAAAAGAGCCTCTGAGTTTCTTTCGGGGTTTCACTCAGAGTAGTCAGATAGTGTAACACCGACCTCACCTTCTAGTTAAAAAATGCCATGTAAAAGTGTTTATATGAACCTATTTATAACAGATTTATGAAAAATCGGCTCTTAAGTTCCCTATATAAATCCAATGATACTACATTTATGAAAACTCGTCAAACTCTTCGGGCTAACTCAGTATGCCAAAAAATTCCAATTTAGCAGGAATAACGTGGTTTTACCCACTGCCAAAGTAAAAGAAAAATCCTACGATTTCGTCCAACCCTGAACGTTTACATCATACATATTTTTTTTAACTAGGCATCCCCTGTGAATTCGCCCACGATGGTGGAAGTTTCATTTCGAATATAGCATTGACCTTTGCTTCGCAGTTTGTACGCAATGGGTGTCAAATTAGCCTTCGACTGTATGTCAATAAATATTACGATGACGTACGTTTGCTGACGTATACTGAGGTCTTCAAATAAGAGGCAATAAAGTTTCGTGGTCACGTTCTCATTAAAAACTGAACCTCATTTGTAATAGTTGTTGGCTTATTCGGAATTAAACCTGCAGCTGGTAGGGTAATGTTAGTTTTACAAACTATATCTAGATATTATAACCGAAGCAGAGAATGTCGAATGACGAATGTCGTAAGTTACAAAAAGTAATATTGTACAAACATTTATTTTAAATTATGTATTGATTTGGCATTTGTTGCTTTGTGAATGAGTGTGTTTTTTTCGACAGGAGTAAAAGTCACAGGGTACCAACCATATTATTACTTATCTGCCAAAATTATCATTTAAATTTTTATTAAAGACGTAGTTCCCGTTCCCGTGGGAATACAGGGATAAAAAGTTTTAGTTACTGTCACCCGGAGATAGGGTAGCTTCGCAACGCTGAAAGATTTTTTTAAATCGGTCCAGTAGTCGAGCCTACTCAATGCAAACAAACAAATAAACGTACAACCAAATATTTCCTCTTCATAATGTTAGTATAAAAAGTGTCGAAATATTGATACCTCAATATTTCTTTAACATTTTTCAAAACGTGCCCTATCTTGGTTGTATCTTTTCTTACCTTGCAAGGCCTTATAAAAGGCACTTGAGTTAAATGAAAACCTGTCTTCAGTCCTAATTTAAGGAAACCAAGAATGTACCTTTTTAATTAATATTCAGACGTTCGTGACGTAAAAAGGCCACTTTAATGGCTTCCCCAAAATGATACCACGTCACATCGTTCCATATTACAAGATTGCTGTGTAAGACATGACCAAGATGCACAAGAAATGGAGTGCCAACATTCAACGCGCAAACTTGGACACTGTATTGTTAATAATGACATAATATTCACGTTGTCATTATTAACAATGATTGCTGAAAACAATAAACTTGTTTCTTTTTCTACCCGTGCATACATCTATAATGTACTGGGTTCCACGTAATAAAACGCGGCCATTCATTAGATAGTTTATTGCGGACTGACGCCGGCCACCGCAGTATTGCCATCCTTACGCCGTTACACATACAATCGACTAACTAACATTACAACATCATCAGCTAGAAATAATTCCTTAATGATTCTCAGCTGAAATTTTACTTATTTCTTTTTTGCAAACAGATTTTTTAATACATTATGTTTTTACTATCAAACTAGAAGTATATATGCGTTTTACCTAAAAAATTAACCTACGTCGGTTTTTGAGGTGTGCATGCATACACCTCAAAAACCGACGTAGGTTAATTTTTTGTAATGTATAGCGCGTGGTGCATGGCCCTAGGCGCGTCCTCGTCATTTTTCCAGTGATAAACAACTAGCTTGGAAGCCTCCTAGTCATTGTATTGTTACTTGCACAAACATATCAGTTTTCCATTGCCTGTAATTCTAAATTATATCTCAGGCGTTCCTTTAACATTGCACAAGAAGAGTGACATCTCTCCGCTTTTATAAAAAAGTGTGGTACATAAACAAAGTCTTCTAATTTATTACTCCGTTTCTTCATACTCCGTGACCTACCGTTCCGTGCACTTTGCAAATTCACAACATCCTCTCACATCAAAATGTTAGTCGACAAACATATTAGCGTGGTAAACGAGTTTTAAATTACCTGTTCGTGTGTTGTACAACTTTTTGAACAATTTTATGCTTCGCGTGGTTAAATGAACGAAAAGATTGAAAGACCACGAATTAAATTAAATAAGTGCGAAAACTGTAAAATTTACCGTATTTAATTCTCTTTTAATAAAGAACTGTTAACATTCTTATTGTTTTCTTAGCTTGAATGTTTAGTTCAATACACATTACTTAACATACATTGCTTAAAATAATACACTTATGCGTAATCCTTTAAGGATGCAATGTTATGTTGTTGCATTTGTATGTCAAATCCGATAATGCAGTGAATTGAGGTTTTATGCACTTGAGTCGACGTGTAAGTCACAGATTTGTTTGAAGATAACTTTGCTGTTTTGAAAATATTTTGAAGCATGAATACAGTAACAATTTTCGAAGATATGACTTACCTTGACCAACAAAACAGTAGTACAAACCTAGGTGGAGTACCTAGGTTTGTACTACTGTTTTGTTGGTCATCTTTGTGCATGTCTCAATTCATGTTTTTCTTTATTTCAATCTTTCTTTCAAAACATACATAATTAAGACGTGCGTATCTCATCCTCTCAATTATGCTATCAATCATTATTCAATTATCCATTTAACATAATTATTAAAGCGTCAGGCAGAACCATAAAACTTAAATTTAAAGCCGTCGAACGCCATTACAAGGTCACTGCATTTGACTTCTGACATGTCAGAGCTATTAATGTCAGTGGCACTCAATCGCGCGGGCGTGGACTATATTTATTTTTCTTTGTTACACCACTATGGTTTTTAACTCTTAATGGATATTGATTTATAATGAACGCGTTTTGAATGCTTTATCCGAATTACTTTAAATTGATGATGTAAGTGTAGGTAATATTCTCTTGGAAGACGGGTAGGCCTTTAGTATGGGACGCTACTTGTGTCGATACTCTTGCGCCATTCCATCTTCCTGGGTCAACATCCTGTGCTGGCGCTCCTGCTGCGGCTGCTGAGAACCTCAAGCGGCGTAAATATAGCAACCTTGTTGGTAGTTACACTTTCGAGCCGTTTGGGGTTGAAACTCTTGGGCCGTGGGGTCCGAGTGCTCATCTTCTTTACAAAGACATCTGCAAACTTTTAGTTGACGCTTCCTGTGACCCAAGTGCTGGCCTCTACTTTGGCCAGAGGCTAAGCATTGCCATTCAACGTGGCAATGCCGCCAGTCTTACAAAACTAAACTGTTCAACTTCAAACTAATCCGATGACGCCAAATAGGAATAGTTCTATTTCCTACATATTATATAGAAACTATTTCCTACAAAATCAGTCCATATTATAAATAAATTGCATCACAGCAAGTCTAGTGCATCCCAGGAACCATTGTGTAAGGTGATTGATGTGGACTACGCTGCGGTTACGCAACGATCAGTCCGCGTGGTCTGGGCGGAAAATTACTCCGCGCTAACGACCGCAGATCGTGTAGAAATGTTTGATCATGAACTGATTACGTTAATTTATTTATTCTAGCTAAGATTTACAATGTTTACGAAATGTTGATTTAGTGATTTTTTTATTAATTGGATGTAGGTAGGTTGGAAGCTGATGCTTTCTTGTTTTAGAACTTTTGCACAATGAATGAATAAACTGTAAATTAGTGGGCAACTGAACGCCGCGTTATGCATTATGGAAATCACAGTAGGTACATAACACCATTTTAGTATCTATTTTATTGTGTTTCATAATCAGTTGCCAAATAAATGTTATAATATATTCTTTTCATCTTTCTTAAAGTTTCTGTTACTAAGATGTTTCCGTTTCAATTCAAAGAGATTGATTATATACATATACCTATAATTTAATTATAAATAATAAATACCTACATCGACCAAATAACCTAATCTTAGTGTGTATTTATGTATCTTGCAAATATTTTAATATCTTTAACTTATATTAGAAGCTTAAAATTTTAAGGTGTGCCAATTTGGCAGGTGAATTTATAATCTGCCTATATTGTTTTCTGACCTATGTTGGCAGGTATTAGCTGCGTCTGATTAAACTGGAAGCTGACCCCCATATTTGGGAAAAGGCTAGGTAGATGATGATGGGACTGGACGAAAAGGCTCTGCCGGATTCCCAGTCTCCGTCACCAAGACGAAGCGGGAACAACGCTGGGGTTTTTAGCGGGTATAACCGGGGAGTCCCACATACCCCCCCCCCCCCCCCCATCCTCCGATGGGAGGGTATGCGTAATGCATTTTCCCCAGCGTCAAAAAAAAAAAAAAAAAGGTAGATGATGATGGTCAGCATACCGCATCGCCAGGGTCGCTACATATACCTATTTTTTTATTAAATATTATTTGTTGCATTATTAAGTAAAATCACAGAAAAGTACTAATTCGTCGGAATATTTGAGAACCACTGTAATTGTAGTCACACCATGGTCGCAAGCACTAAAATACAAAGATAGAAAGTGTACAAGTATAAATAATTTGCATGATAATCGTTCCATGGTTGATCGATACTAACTGACCTCTAAAATAAGAATGGTTAGCGTGTTTGTTATTTTTAGCTATTTAGTAAGTTAATTTTAATTCCTAGTGTTTGTTTCTGATGTGGCTTTAAGAACCGTCGGGGTCAAGACCTTAGGAGTTATTCATTTAGTACTAAAGAATTCTAACGCTTGAGTAATGGATATAATATAGGGTGACTGGTAATTAGTGACCGATACTTAAACACGTGATTGTACTCATGAATATGATAAACTTTCCCAAAAATCTTTTTTTTAACTCATTAACTTTCAATTAATTCTATTACGTCAGCACTGCACTACGAGAGCGGTGGGTTGGGGTGGCGGGGGAGCGTGTGACGCTACTACTACTGGTAGATTTTGTCCTTCCCGAGGTCAGACTATCAGCTAATAGATCGTCCCGATTTGTGCCTACTAATTTCAAACAGCAGTGTTTTTATTTTATTGTGTTATAAGTTGTTATGTATAAAAAAAAGTTTCTTTGGAAAAGTTTATTGATATCATGAATATATTTTAAACGTTGCTCCTCATTTGGAAACTCTCCTGTATCATGGGTGCGTTTACAAACCTTTAAACTCACATAAAACAACCAGACCTGGAACAACTATTTGTAGGCCAACAAATATTTGTTACGTGCGGGCATCGAACCCGCGACACGCAACGCACCAATCACTCAGCTACTGTGTGAACCGTACCGTCAAAATATTCAAATAATTGAAGGATTTTGTTATCGGGAACAAAACTTTAATCTAATGGAAAAAAATATAATAGATGTGTTGACTAGCGTTAATCATACTCATATTTCTTTCTGTTTTTCTTCTTTATGGAATAATGAATAACGATACATAACAATACACAAAATAACATTTCAAGCGACACTAATGTACGGAAGCAGACTTCCTGTCATCAGAATTTTCTTATAGCCAACATTTTGGTAATGTTAAGATGATGGCGCAGATTTGAAATAGAAATACATATATGAAAACAAAAGAAAATCTACAAAACAGAAAATACCCAGAATTATTAATGGCAAATATAACACCCACAGGAAGAACTGATAATGGCCTAATGTCGAAGAAAAAGGCAATAAATAAAGCAAATAATTAGCATAACTCCTGCTTACTTTACAATTTTATTACACCGGATACCTAGCAGTACTTTCTACGTGTACATTTTAAAGTAATAAATTCTAGTAATGATTTCCTTGGCGCGTTTTCTTAATTCCCACGGTTGAATTAAATATTTTCTACGATAATTGATCTCAGGTGGTTTTTGCAAACCTTCATGGTCCATTCATATAAGCTTGCTCCCATGGTCAATGATCATGTCCATAATTATCATCAAATTTTTTGCACGAAATTGTTAGAAAAAAATACATGTTTTTAATTGCTTACTTTACAAACAAAGTGGTTAGAATAATTACTGGCAAGATATGGAATGGCAAAAGTTCTAGTATACAAATAAATTGATTTCAATTTTCCAACTGGGGAATATGATGACTGGGGAACAACGTCAAGAGGATGAGCAGTAGTGTCCCCCTGTCTGATAAAATCAACAAATTGCGACCAATCTGTCTATCAAGAGTTTGTGGAGTCCCTCTCTGTCTGTTCACTGGCTTATTGTTGTAATGTCCCATTTTATATAAAGAATGGCTTTGTCTTGTCTACTATGGTATTGTCTACTACTATCACTGATTCCTAAGTTACAGGCACAAACACCTAGTTTAGGAGAGTCAGGGGATTAAAACTATTGTGACCTAGTTATAAGCTTTATATGATTTAAGTTTATGGTTCTTGTACTGCGAAGGTTTTTGGTGCAATGAAGAATTTATAATCTATTTATTTATTTTAGTTGTCATTTGTAGAACCATGTTCAGTCAACGAGGATATTAAAAGGAGAAATTTCTGACATTCCTGCAGAAGTGCAGATATTCACCAATAGGCTTAGCACGAATTTATTTCTCTTTCTTATTTCCTCATTAATAAAGTTAAAAGGAAACTTACTGTTTAGACGTTACACATAGTCTAAAACCCGACAGCCTGAAAACCATTCTTACCAAGAGGCATTTGATTGTGTAGCACAGTAATTAGGTTGTAGAGGTCAGATGGGCAGTAACTCCATGTAAAATAATCAAGTTCCGCTGCATATGGTCAAACTAGAAGACCGACCCTAATACTAGATTAGAAATACATTAAATCTACAGCCTTTTCTTTACAAGAAGTTGCTTCTTCACCCAACAAACAACCATTATAATATGATTTCGCAACTCTGTCATTAATATCTATACTAAAACCGTATTATTACTGTTTTCTTTCCATTCAAATGGCATCGCCATTAGAGATTATGACCGTAGGCGTGTAAGCGTAAGCCTGTTAGACCATAAAAACCCAATTACGTGTGAGTTTGGACGCGTGATATCTCATAGTGAAAGTGAACATATCCTTGAGATCAAATAAGTGGATTTTAATGTATGTAAGAAAGTACGAGTAAGAAAATTGTTTATTGTTACAACACGTATGTTTTCTACAGTAATAGAAAACATACGTGTTGTTAATTCTATTTTTAATTACGATAATTGGCTTTCAGGATAATATACGCAAGGTTGATTGAATTCAAAGACATTCAATAGCTACCACAGAAAATTTTCATCCGATAACAGCATAACATAACGTCACGCCGGTAATATTAATATTAATATTAATACATTTTATTGCTAGCGACGCAGGCCCAGAAATACCTTAACCTAAAATACATATATTAATACATTTTTACTTAAAAACTAACACTTCACTAACACGCACTAGCACTGCTCTGTGGAACTTGATCCCCGAAGGTCTAGGCAGAGGTGTACCTACCTGGTAGTAGACCCACATTACACCAGTTATGTCTAAGTCCCATGTAATAGGGGGCGAGCCTATTGCCATCAATCGGGCACAAATCCAGACTCCGTGCTGCTACTGAGAAATTCCAGATATAAAAGCTCAATAGCACTTTGCCCGACCTGGGGATCGAACACGGGACCTCATGCTCAGCACTAGCGTTTGCGACCACTAGACCGACGAGGCTGTCCCGATACTTGATCATACTACTTGATCGTTACTTGTTTTATCCGATACTTGTGCCCTAGGTAGTGGACACAAGTCTTTGAGTCTAGTTTAGTACGCTAATAATAATATGTATTCCTGTAAAATTATCCTTTAATTATGAATACAATCTAAAATACAATAAAACTAATTAAAATAAATTAGATATGTACACTTAAACTAAATACACAATACAAATTAAATAGTTAAGATAAAAAAAATACAAAAACCCCCTTCTAGAAAAAAAAAACAAAATCGGAACACTCAGGCGTCAAAGTAGATACTAGGTAAATAGGTTCACGCGAATACTTTTAAATGTCAGTTTTTGTCATTGTTCGAACTTGAGACCTGTATCACTGTTTTTAAATGAACCTGTAGGGATGATGAGCGTGTAACAGATCTAGACTCTAGATAAAACCTTAGACTTTGATAAATTAACTTCGCAATGAAGGTAAAATGAAACGTGTCCCGGATTCCTTCATAAAGACCTGCCCAACTTCGGCAATGAGTTCGCTTATTTTCAATTTTCACGGCTCGAATCGTCGGGAAATTGAAAATTTATCCTTAAACCGTGAAGTAATTCTTGAAGTAAGCAACTTTATCTAGTAATGAAATGCCTTGGAGGATGTTTTAAATGTTTTTTTTGTAAGTCCCATGTAATAGGGGGCGAGCCTATTGCCATCAATCGGGCACAAATCCAGACTCCGTGCTGCTACTGAGAAATTCCAGATATAAAAGCTCAATAGCACTTTGCCCGACCTGGGGATCGAACACGGGACCTCATGCTCAGCACTAGCGTTTGCGACCACTAGACCGACGAGGCTGTCCCGATACTTGATCATACTACTTGATCGTTACTTGTTTTATCCGATACTTGTGCCCTAGGTAGTGGACACAAGTCTTTGAGTCTAGTTTAGTACGCTAATAATAATATGTATTCCTGTAAAATTATCCTTTAATTATGAATACAATCTAAAATACAATAAAACTAATTAAAATAAATTAGATATGTACACTTAAACTAAATACACAATACAAATTAAATAGTTAAGATAAAAAAAATACAAAAACCCCCTTCTAGAAAAAAAAAACAAAATCGGAACACTCAGGCGTCAAAGTAGATACTAGGTAAATAGGTTCACGCGAATACTTTTAAATGTCAGTTTTTGTCATTGTTCGAACTTGAGACCTGTATCACTGTTTTTAAATGAACCTGTAGGGATGATGAGCGTGTAACAGATCTAGACTCTAGATAAAACCTTAGACTTTGATAAATTAACTTCGCAATGAAGGTAAAATGAAACGTGTCCCGGATTCCTTCATAAAGACCTGCCCAACTTCGGCAATGAGTTCGCTTATTTTCAATTTTCACGGCTCGAATCGTCGGGAAATTGAAAATTTATCCTTAAACCGTGAAGTAATTCTTGAAGTAAGCAACTTTATCTAGTAATGAAATGCCTTGGAGGATGTTTTAAATGTTTTTTTTTCTATATTTGTAATAATAGATACGACGACACAAGTACCTACGTCTTAAAAATATTTATGTAAGTATTTATTTTTGAAATTTCGTGATGATCCAATAGTTTTGACCTCGCTTCTCATGTACAAGGATGTAAGTTTGAGCCAGGCAAAGTATATTGCTGACATATATCCGTGGTTGCCGTCAGCAAGCAAGAATATGACTATGCCAATCTACAAGTTTAAATTAGACATATCTGAAGGAAAACATTGAGAAGAAACCCAATCAAATCAAATTATTTATTCGCTTAATACAGATAGATATAGACAAATATTACAAATAAAGCCAAACTTTTCTTATCTTACAAAATCGTACCACCACACTAGAAACTTCTTATGTACAGACGCCAGCACGTCAAGTTACGCCAATGTGTCAAATTTCTTTGATCTTTTTTCAACTTTATATCAAAGAGAATAAGGTTCATATTCAGTTGGGAAATTTTTACACATTGGGGTAACTTGATGTGCTGGCGTCTGTACCTATCGAGGGTTCGTTTTCAGACATTTAAACTTACATTCACCAACATCTAGACCCGAAATAATTACCTGCGGACTTACATTAGACGTGAAATAAAAATATGTCTGAAATTGGAACCATCCGTTATTGACGAATACTCACTTAACTTGCGAAAACATTTCCAATTTCTACAGTAATTTATGTCGGTTTAAAATACCCTTGTTGAGATTATTATAATCGACCAGTGCCCTACCTACTACCACAAGGTACCTATTACTCAAAATGTCATAATACTTAAACCAACCCATAAGTCTATTTTAATTACGATATCTTATTAAAAATAAGTAACCTTAAAACGATTATAGTTCGTATAAAAACCCTTCTAACATCTTAAATAAACACCGTATTTCTTCATTAACATTTTAACATCGAAAGACCTTCAAAAATAATCGCCCATGTAACATGAACTCTTGGCCCATCAATTATGCTGTAATACACCTATAATTTGAATACCAGTCCATCTTCATCGTTCGTGCCTACGCAGTCTTAGTCAATACTAATCCAATTACTTGGTGCGTGTGTGATAGTGAAAGTGATATTCGACCGCGGCGCGGCGGTCAGCGTTCGTCCTTGACAGCGTTGTTGCGACACTACAGCACTGAGATCCGGTTATTCCGAGCCATAAAACCGTGTTCAGACGACGCTAGAGGGCAATTGGATTGGGTATGCCTTTTATTGTGATAACAGTAGCCCATCGATGACATCGACTCTCATTGACACGATCGACTCACTATTTTATTTGTTGTTTTCTACTGATATCGTTAGTTGCGATCGTCAATATATAGTCAGTCATACATAATACAGATGCACAATCGGTTGACATGTTTTCTAACGTTAACGTCACTCGATCGTAGTCAGTGTACCTAACGTCAGTCCAAAGATTTTAAAATTGAAAAGGCTCGCTTCGGAATAAATATTCATTTATTTTCATATCTTTAGGTGATGTAATTGTGCTAATCGTTAACCCTAAATACTACAGAACCAGATCTCGGAATCGTTAAATGCGTGATAGGGACACTGACTACGAAACATTGATCGACGTTTGAGTAGATCGATGCATGGTCGATCTGTGAACGTGTGATTAATAGATATCTAGACCGATAGTTATAACTAGCAAATTCTGCTTCATCAATTTGACGTCGACAAAACAGTTAACAGTACACACACATAATATATCTGCCGTCGATCGACGTCGATCGGCG
This sequence comes from Euplexia lucipara, assembly GCA_921972225.1. Classification (NCBI taxonomy): domain Eukaryota; kingdom Metazoa; phylum Arthropoda; class Insecta; order Lepidoptera; family Noctuidae; genus Euplexia; species Euplexia lucipara. The sequence goes on from OV179150.1 coordinate 4,659,226, forward strand.
GCAGTATGGTTGCACCTTTAGTGTGTGGTAGGATGAAGGTGATTTAGGAGTAAATTTGTCGCTTTGTGAAATTGGGTTTTCCGTACAAGGGAATAAAGGTGGGATGAGAGAAGTCGTTGTTACTTGACAGCTTATTTAAATGGTCAATGAAAGTGAAATCTGATTACACACTTACACATAGTAAGTAATTAGGGGACTTAACTAACGTAATTGCTTTTAATTTGCATATATTTTGTCGTCGATTTTTCAATCCTATTTAATCGTAGGTATAGGTTATTTGTAGCCGTTTAAACTGAATTCCAAGCAGTAACTACTTACATTCATTTTTACGTCTCCATAATTGTTGTTTGTCTGATGTTTTAAAAACTGTTTTTACTTCAATTAAAACAATTAAAGCTTTTGTGTTTTTAATTTACTCTTAAAATAATAATCCCTTATTGAATCAAATACCACATTGTTATGTTATTTTGTGACAGTTAAGATGGATATTCATTTTAAGAACCCCATTTTTTTTTTAAAGTTGGTATTTACAGTCTTGATAGCAAGCCTCTTTTCAATGTGAAAAACCTACTAATTCTTGTGAGTACTATCTATTTTCCTTGTCTAATTATAAGGCGATACCCTCAGGGTCTGAGAACATTATTAAGATGCTTCTTCTACCTTAATTAAATCTCAGAGGACTCACAACTATGGCAACTCTTGACGTTTAATATAGGTACTTATACCAAGAAAATTTGTTAAATAAGTAAGCTTAGATCTCGTCCATTATTTGACTAGAATACTCATTTAAGTAAGTACACCATATAAACTTTTATTGATGTGTAATATCGTAACTGTTGTTTTTTAAGCGTATTTGTATCGTTGCGAAGTTCAACGTGAAAAAAAACACAACTATGAAATGTCGACAAAAACACTAGGAAGTGGCGAATGGCGGGCTTCTCGGGGAACGTCTCATGTACAGACGGCAGCACGTCAAGTTACCCCAATGTGTCAAATTTTCCCAATTGAATATGAACCTTATTCTATTTAAAATAAAGTTGAAAAACGATCAAAGAAATTTGACACATTGGGGTAACTTGATGTGCTGGCATCTGTACTATTGACGTTCAAAAAGCGCTGATCCCCAGCCTAAGTTGAAATGACTTTTTATTTTTGGATTTTTTTCTCAACATGGAAGGAAGTCTTCGTTACTCGGCCGGTTTTTTCATTTCAACACAGCTAAGTAAATCTCGAAACACTACAATATTCTTCGAAACAAATTTTACATCTTCTACGTCCTTCGTCGCTTACTCACCCAATGTTTTATTGAATCCTTAATGGTTTATTAATGTTGTAATATCCTGTGGTTCTCGTTGAAATCGCATCTCATTATACTTCGAAATAAGATAAAATCCGAAACGTTACGTCATGTCGATGAGATTGGTATATGATCTGTATATTAGTGTGATGCAAGTCGATAATTGACTGCAATTAGAGATTTGATATGCCTATCGCAATATATTGGCTGAATCTAGACTTCACATATTTTGTTTATTTTGCTCGCGACATCGTCCGCTTACTCTAATATCCCCTCCTCGATTCCTCCCTAGGCGATTAACACAGGCACCGCGCACCGCCGCGGTAGGCGGTGAAGCGGACCTCATGTCGCATTGGCCTCTAATAAATCCGTTGATGCCTTACACACGAACACTGCCCGAACACGCGGTCGAGCGGGGCGCCAGACCTTCAGAACCGCCTCGGTGCGCGGACCCGGTTGTTAATCGCCTAAGTTTTGAGAATAACATATAGCCCATGACACTCAAATTTATGTAGCTTTCTATTAGTAAAATAAATGTCAAAATAGGTTCTGTAGATCTAGAAATTACCTTCTGCAACGTCACAAACTCACAAACTTTACCTCTTTATAATATTAGTAAAGATATACATAGACTAGCAGACGTCCCGCGGTTTCGCCCGCGTAGGTCCTGTTCCCATGGGAATAAAGGGATAAAAAGTAGCCTATGTGTTAAACCAGGGAGTCAGCTAACTCCATACCAAATTTTATTAAAATCCATTCAGTAGTTATTACGTGAAAGAGTAACAAACATCCATCCATCTATCCATACTCACAAACTTTCGCGTTTATAATATTAGTAGGATATATTCGACCGCCTCGTTTGGCTTGTAGTCATCAGTTTTAAGTTCTAATAACTACCTATTATGACGTCTTGATTTCAATTCCTAGGTCGGGCGAAGGGTTATCGCGTTATAGGTATATCTGGAATTTCTTAGTTGCAGTTTAGAGCCCAGAGTCGTGCCTGGTTAATGGCGACAGGATCACTCTCATTTAGCCAGTTATGTTTAAGTCCCATGTAATAGGGGGCAAGCATATTGCCATCAATCGCACACGGCACAGATCCAGACTTCGGGCTGATACTTAACACTCCAGATGGAAAAACTCAATAACGCTTGCGACTTCTAGACCAACGAGGCAGTAACTTTTTAAGAAATAAAGAAAAATGCTACTGAAAATGAAACCAAAGACATTTGCCATCAAGCGATTAGGAAAACCAACGCAAACAGGTACACTCACGACCAATAAAACCGGCACAGCTCAAATGCATTATTAATCATTAAAATTACAAGCAAGCGATAACTTATCAAGCCATTTGTTGTAATAAAATTATAATTACTACAACCGTAACACGTAATCGTAATGAGTCATACGTTTGTCTTAATGTGTTTTTAAAATCAATAAAATTGTACTTACACAACTCGTTTTATATTCTATGCGTGGCAGATTAGTATGTCTTTAGTACTGGCTATTATTGAAAAGGTTAAACATCTTTTTATTTATAATTTAGGATAATAAAATAATACCAGCCTGTTACTGTTCCACTGCAGGGCGGAGGCCTCTTCTCGTACAGAAAAGGCACGAGCATTTTTGTCCTGGGTAGGAATCGAACCCACGGCCTCCGGCATAGCAGTCAGGCCCACTAACCACTAGACCAACAGGCTAGTCAAAACGACGACGACAAAACTAAAGCTGTTCCTGTCACTCTGTACCTACAATACTTAATGTTCATCAAATCACTATTTGGATAATGAAAATGTATACAACGTGTTTTTTTTATATCCCATAACTCTAGGGTATGATTGAGACCATATCAAAGAATCAACTGGCATAAGAATTATGTTCCAATAATCCTTTTTTTTTTACTATCATACAAAATAATTCGACAAAGTTACGATGATTAATGTAAAACACCCTTACGTGAAAGAAAAGTGACGTTAGAAAGAAGATTTGTCGTACTGGTGACAATTTTTGAACTAATTAGGTAATAAAAATAATATTAATAATACTTAATAATAATATTCCACGACTATTCACACAACGCCATCTAGTCCCAAGCTAAGCAGAGCTTGTGTTACGGGTACTTAACAACTGATAATTATGATTGATGATATCTCCGAAACTATGCATTTTTGGACCATCTATTCTAGGAGTTTTAGTATTATTTTTTCCTACAGAATATACCTAACCCTAGAATTATGGGATATAAAAAAAAACACCTTGTATATAATTGCACCATGAACCAGTCCATTTGCCTGGCAACCGACGCAATCACTTTAACTGTTTATAAATAATCTGTTTCCGGACCTAAATCGAAATAATAATATTACAATAAACACGAAATTGATATCATTTATGGACCGACAAATCTAGGTCGTCAACCTTTAGTACAGACGCCAGCACATCAAGCTACCACAACCTGTCAAACTTTCCCAATTGAACCTTATTCTATTTTTAAAAAAATCGAGAATATATCACACTAGCAGACGCCACGCGGTGTCAGCCGCGTAGTTCCCGTTCCCGTATGAATACAGGGATACAAAGTAGCCTATGCTAATCAGGGTGTATGTAGCTCTCCAATGGTGAAGGAATTTTTAAAACTGGCACAGTAGTTTTTACACATAAACATACACACACCCAAATTTTTGCTCTTCAAAATATTAGTGCAGATAAATTAGAAGATACAAAAGTAACAGAAAAATAACAAAATCAAAAGTACCTAATTTATTCAATTTCAGGATGATCCGTAGATCCTCAGCCTTATTTTAAACGACTTTGTTAATTAATAATTAATTGATTACTTATTAATTTTAGACTTTATAAACGTCAAAATTACATAGGACAGTCACCAAAAAAGCCCGTCTGTTCCACTTCCTAGTGTTTGGCTATGAAGAAGAAGTGGTGGAACAAACTCCCCAGCAACGCAAGGCAATAATGGGGTAGCTTGATGTGCTGCCCTCTGTACATTCATTCAGCATTGCATTGCTGTATAATCAACGCATTATTTATGTACAAGGAACTGCGAACAATAACACTGGTTGCTTGAACTAAACTGTGTACAAAAGAAAACAGTTTCAGTTATTTCCTTCCCTTAGTTTTGTTTCCCTTTATAAACATCTTTGTATTATTACTGCGAGTTTAGATTGAAATCTAAAAGGAAAATAATTCTGTTTACTAGATGTTTTGTTACAAGAAACTCCACATTAATAATTCTCCAGGTCACTACGGGCTGTGAGTTTATTATTTAAAAGTATAAAAATCGAAATACGCAACTTCTTTTACTTGGAGGATATTATTATCAAACGGAAAGTAATAATGACCAATTTCTGACGTAACAATCCTAAATAAAAAAGACACTGAGCAACTAAACACACACACAACCTAATCGAGAATCTTTTCCGTTTTTTAAATTGGTTATAAAATACGGAAAATATAACCTATATATTTCTTATACGTATTTCAATATAAAAAATAGCATTATAATAACTATAAAACAGCGAAGAACCGGAAAACTTGCGGAGAAAATAATTACTGTGCAATTATTGTAGAAATAACAATCACAGGTTTCGTACACTTGAGGCCACATAAATGGTAAACATTTTACAGTTTAAACAACGGTTTATTTGCTGTTTAAGGTTTTCGATCATGTCGTAATCATAGTTTGCTTTTAAATATCTTTTTAACAACCGGTCAGTCTAATTTTTTTTTAGTATAATCGGGCCATTATAATCTTAAAAGTGTTAGATGATTGTTAAGATTTTGTAAACGTTTGGTATGTCGGTCAATGTAATAATAGTTAAGATGTTGATTAAGTTATATGAAACGTTTCCTTATAGCCTCCGTGTTAGTTTTGGGCTGTAATAATGGGTCACAATGTGAAAGAAATCAAACTGAGACAAGGCCACTTATAAATTTAATGTAATTTACAATGTAATCTATAGGTACCTACTAATATTATAAAGATTTGTATTTTTGTCTGTAACGAATAATCCTAAAAACAACAGGGCTGATTTGAAATAATCCCATCGTTGGGGAACTACACTACCCCACTATTATGCTAATTTTTATCCTTGTATTTCCAATTCGCTAGTGTAATATAAGTCCCTCAAAGTTTAAAAGGGCGCTTTCAATTTAGACGGTTGGTGCCGTACTGCTACCGCACGGTTGTTACGACCATGAGCCGTACTGCTGCCGGACGATAGCAGTACGACGTAAATCGTCTTATTTGAAGAGATACGCGGCTGCAGTCGCGAATCGAATTTTAGTGATTTCCATCGAAACCCAACTTTAGTCGGTGCCATGGACTCTGACGAGGAAGTGTTATTGTTAGTTCTCTTGCTTCGGCAGAAACATAAACGACGCCGTACTAGGGCGTCGCCAACGTTTTCTTTAAAATATAAAACTGGTGATTTTTATATAACACTTTACCCTAGATTAAAAGAAAGCTCAGCTGATTTTTTGAACTATTTTAGAATTTCTAGAGAATGTTTCTATGAATTATATCACTTTGTTAAAAATGGAATACAACGTCAAGAAACTAAATTTAAAAATACTATATCCGCCGAAGAGAGACTTCACAGCACTAGCGAACAACGACTGAGACAGGTTTTTGCCGTTCCGCCAACGGACGTGCGCCGCACTGCTATCGCACGACTTTGCGTCGAGACATTTTGTATGAAAAATCATAACCGCCCGTGCGCAGTACGATACCTGGACTGCAGCAGTCCGGCACCAATCGTCTAAATTGAAAGCGCCCTAAGTGGTCGCAAGCGATGATGCTGATTATAGGATCATGGTTTTCATACCTAGGCAAGGCAAAGCATTATTGGGTTTATCCACCTGGGATATCTGAGGAACAACTGATTTCAATAGGGTCGCGCTATTCCCCGTCAGGGAATCATCACCTGCCTAGCCTTTTCCCAACAAGAACTAGGTAAGGGTCGACTTTCACGTTAACCAGATGCACTGAATACCAGTGTTGTACAGACGCCAGCACATCAAGTTACCCCAATCTGTCAATTTTTCCCAATTGAATATGAACCTTATTCTGTTTGACATAAAGTTGAAAAACGATCAAAGAAATTTGACACATTGGGGTAACTTGACGGGCTGGCGTCTGTACATAGAGCGACTGCCTGTATAACTCCACAAAACAGTTCCTGGGTAACACGATACCCCTTGGTTAAACTGGTTGTCAGACTTTCAGGCTTCTGACTACTCTACAGACCTTCAAATTACAAAAACACTTTCTTTCCAATACAGGCAAAATATTGCATTAAATGTAGGTAACTAAGTAAACGTGTCTTAGATAGAGAAAAACATTCTGCATAAAAGCTGGGTACCGGTAAGATTCACGTAAGTTAAAAGTAGTAGGTTACATACGAGGACTCATACTGCTTTTAAATAATTAACTTCGCTTGGCTCGTCTTGGCGGGGGCACTCCCGTGCCCCTAGATGTAATAGGTTCGACTCCTTGTTTTTAACTTTAAAGATATTAAACTAACTTAACCATCCCAAAAATCCCAGTCTTGACTTATGCAATCTTACTCAAAAACCCTCCTTAAAGTTTTGTTTCTATTTACACTTGTGACAAAACTAAAAAAACAGACGTGTAACTAGAAAACAGAGTGGGAAAAATCGAGACTTATTTTTTTTTTGACACAAATACACATTCTCAAGTGACAGTAACATAACAGTAGCCCTAAGTTAACGCCATGTCTATCAAGCTCACACCGCGTCGGTCATGCCCTGCGGTGCACAACATTACACACGCATTACACTCCAGTGCTGCACTTGTACTTTCAATGCACCGCAGTGTACGGCTTCCTAACTGCCGCTCATTGTTGGAAAATACGGGGTTTTCTGTGAGAGCGTACCGCCTTCTTGATACGTAATTGTATTTAAATTGCACGACACTGTCTGCATTATTGTTGCTATAAGTGTACGTAACTTCATGTCAATGTATTTCTAACTAGCTCTGTTTTGCGGTTTTGCCCACCTTTAAGCGTGATGTTAAATATCCCATAAACTTTCTTGAGAATACCGGTATTTAATCTAAAAGATGTTTCAAAGTCCTGTTAGATTAAGTACAAACTCTGTAGATTTATTATAGTGTTATCAGTATCATTGTTGTAGCACGGAATCTGGATCTGGGCTTGTACACAACTAGCGTAATTTGCATGTATAATACGCACAAGTCTGCCAATCCTTTTGGGAATCCAGGCTTGACCTAACACAATAATTGCAATGTCTTTTTGTAACACAAGTAAATCAACACACGTAAATGTAGTTTATTCCTCTTAAATTGTAAATTACAGATAAATCTTATTATAATGAGACATTGAAAATTAAATAATAATCCAGAACAAACTACTCAGTACTCAGTTGATTAAAACGGCGTTTACGCTCAACGAATTGCTGAAACGAGGTGAGAAAAGTTCCGTATAAATAATTCACTTCAAAAGAGCAGCAAAAAAACCTGTCTGTTTCGTACTGGTAATGCACCCTGGAGAGCCACACATTATAGTTTCACGAACTAACTTGTTACGTGGGAGCACCTGGGAACTTGTAAATGTTTTCTATATTTATGTGCCTTTTTCGATACGTATATACTTTCCAAGTTTGGTTTTGTTACTTTTCTACAACAGGGCAAATATCTCTTTTCGTACAAAGCAGGTACGAGCGTTGATTATCACGCTTACTCAAGGCGGATTGGCGATTTCTAACTTATATAAATATTAACTAACGAGGAAACCCGTCTTAGGTTTCCTCGTAATGTTTTTTTTCACCACCGTCAATGTTGTCTTAGATGAACTTGGAAAGTAAGTAATAATAATAATACCAGCCTGTTACTGTTCCACTACAGGGCAAAGGCCTCTTCTCATACAGAGAAGGCTCGAGCATTGATCACCGCTGGCTCAAGGCGGATTGGCGATTTCTAACTTATATTAACTGTAAGTCCAGGTTTCCTCACAATGTTTTCCTTCACCGATATCAATGATGTCTAAGATAATTTTAGAAAGTACGTACGAATTGAAAAAGTAATATTGGCACTAGCTCAGGTTTTAACCACAACCTCGTGCCTAAGAGGTAGGTAGCTTAATATCTGGGACAACACGACCTCAGACGTTATTGATATTAAGACTTTTGGCTTAATAATAACAGCTGTCATAATTTAGTCAAAAATCTATTACCTCGGAAAGTACGACAAGCCGTTTCTCGGACTGTTATTTGTAGATCTTCGGTAGACGTTATGAGTAGTCAGGAAACCGGTAGTCTGACAATCAGTGGAATCAAGAAGTATAGTAGGTACTACACAGTCACTGGGTTGTGGAGGTCAAAGAGGCAGTTGCTCCATTTAAAACACTGGTATTGAGCTGCATTTGGTTAGACTGGAAGGCAACCCGTAAGGAAAAAAGCTGGCTAAATGATGACTATAGGATTGGTGAGTCTTTTTTATCTCCGAAAAGGCCATGGCCCTGCAAAGATACAATTTTAGGTTGGATTTAATTATGCGTCATCAGAAAGTATTCCAAAAAGAATTTCTGAAGCATAACTTTATATAATGTAGGTTTTTACATTATAGTTACAAGAATTCAAGCTAAATCTAACACCGCGGCAAAGCACTTTCACTGGTTACACCATTTGCTTGCTAATCCACCGATCAGGTAGAAAGCTCGGCATAATATACCAGCTTGTTTTATCTCCGGCTTGTATAGAAAACAGGACTTGTGGAAAAGTGTGCAAAATCTATTGCATTCCTCTTTAATTGGTCGGAAGTGTAAATGTTTAATCGTTGGGAATGTTACTGAAGTATGAATGTTGATCGCGTGATAGCTTTCATGGCGTAGGATATTAAAGTAACAGATTTTTCGATAAGTTCAGTTTGCAATTTAATCTCAAGTATTTGACATTGAAGATATCTATATAATTATTCTCACCTGCCTCGTATTTCCCCAACTATGTAGGTGTTGGCTTCTAGTCCACAAGTTGGGGTTGCAAAAGAAGCGACCATTCCCGCCGCCCCCGGCGTAGGTGTAAGACAGAACACCGGGGTGGTAGTAAGTCAGAAAGAGTCTGACCATCGAGGAGGATTATGAGATTATTCGCTACTGGTAATAGTAATTTAGCTCTATGCTCATATATTACTAGTACTACACTCGCGACTTCGCCCGCGTAAATTTCCTACTTTAACATCCCCGCTACCTAGTTTTGAAAGTAACATATAGCCATTGACACTCACAAATAATATTTATTTATTATTTATTTAATACTTCAAGCACACTATTGTACAGAGGCGGACTTAATGCCATTGGCGTTTTCTACCAGTCAACCTTTAGGTGATGCAGAGAAAAACAGTGGTAGTTGCAATTAAAAATGAAAATAAAAGGAATCAAAGAATACTAATACATATTATGAGTATAAATACATAAACATGTACACTATAAATATAATATATATAAAAAATAAATTACGAAGAGATAGAAAGAACAGAAAACATTAGCGCTGTGAAGATACTACTGCCAACTTCTTACGAATATGGCTGTCTTAATATGGTTGTCTATTGGTAATAGTACATTATGATATAAGTGCGGTAGGTCAGGTAGGTGCTACAAGAAAGCATAGGCTGTAATTATCAAAGCGCACGTATGTCGTACGACGTTTTATAACATATTTGCGAGAAAATAAATAAAACTCAGACTGAAATTTTCGAATAAAAACATTACAGCCAAAAGAAAAAGCGCGCGGAATAATTTTAACTTGATCACAAATTGGCGATGCGCGCGCTTCAGTTTTTTTTTTAAGTCAAAGGCACAAAAACACACACAGCCAGTTTTGATTACGTCAAAATTAATTAAATTAACGAATTAAATGTTTATTTTTTATCTACCAAAGTTAATTTTGTTCATAAAATGTAGACCACTTTTCTGACATAGAAACTCATTGCTAAGATTAAAAAAAAAAGGAACCGTTCGTATTAAGTCGGAGCAACTTGCAAACCGTGCGTTTTACTTTACCATTACCTACGCACTAGTGCGTAATGAGATACATTACGATACTGAATTTAGCGGAATAAGAAACCCTTTACTAGCAAATGTGTTATAAAAGAATTTTCAAAATCGATTCAGTAGATCCAGAGATTACGACGTCACACACTTACAAACTTTACCTCGTGATAAATGCGCTAAGCTAAGCTAAGCTTCCTGTTCTGATTTTCACTCTTTATTATAAAATAAAGAGTGAATATCAGAGGAAGCTTAACAGTTGAATTTCGACCACAAGGCCAGTACTATAAGATCTAATCAATCATAGTGCTAAATAGCCAATCAAGTCTATGTTTTAACACATCCGTCAACCTTTCATAGAAACGTATACTTATAGTTATAACCGATCATTTCCTAGATAACAGCATACGGTTAGGTAGCAATCTATTTTATCACTTGAACATCCTGTGGAAACTTGTCATTAGTTATACGCTTTCGTATGAGATGACGCTCGTTGTGGAGTTTTAGACTACCTAACACTAATGAATTGTAAATTTATTCTGAAAGAACTTTCGATTAATGTTTAACTGTATTAGTTTAGGTTACTCATTTATCTTCACTTGATTAAATTATTATATTTAACTTTCATTTTGACTATGACTGGCCTGTTGGTCTAATAGTTAGTGACCCTGACTGCTATGCCGGAGGTCGTGGGTTCGATTCCCACCCAGGACAAATACTCAATACTCAATACTCAATACTTTATTGCATTCCATAATGTGTACATAAAAGTTGGTTTGTGTGATGAGCACGATCATTTGTTCTGTGTCTGGGTGTAATTTATCTATAATATGTAGGGTAAACCAAGCAAACGTGCCCCACAATTCGAAGAATTGAAATAAATTAAAATTATTACTTAGAACATGTTTATTAAAGTTATCAGTCTTAATCTCTGACTCAGTTGACATAACAAAAACTAAAAAAATCTTCTAAAATATGATTAAAAATAACCGAGATCAAGTATTTCTTAAAATGTAGGGTGGGGCACATTACACTGATACGTCAGTCTTAAGTGCCCCGGTAAAGCCTCTCACTTCGACGTCTATTCTCCTTTTCCATTCCCTTTATTTGTTGTATCACACTTGTTGCATTTGTGTGCATGACTTGTACAGTCTTCGTGTAACCAGCCAGATCATTGTATACACTGAATCCAGAAAATTGTAAACACTGAGTCAGTCTTTTTTTAGTGTGATCTAAAATCAGAAGAACCTTACCCTCTTGCTTTCGTGGAATAAAATGATTCTTCATCCAATTGAAAAATAGTTCTGCATTGATGTAAGATGATTTCTGATTTATTAAATTACACATTTGATTGATACACATCTGATCCAGGCGGTGTGATTGTATTTTCGCTTCAATGTCAATAAAGGCGGAAGAAATGTGCCATCTGCGTTGCAACATGCAATTAAAGATATATTTTCTCCTTTTTCAGTGCTGGTTACAGTATTTACACATTTAGCGGCTTTGCTAGCTAGTACCTACACGTCCAGTTTTATTATTAATTTGAATTCCACTCTCGTCCATGTTGACTACTTTCAGTAGTCAGCAATTTTAATAAAACCTCAAAATAAGTTTCAACATCCGAACATTAACAAAACACTATGATTTACATTATAATTTAAATAGAAACTCACTCAAATAACAACAGAAAAACAATCAAGTAAGGGGCACATTACCCGAAAAAAATCAGGGCACATTTGCCAAAGTTCAGTGTAATGTGCCCCAATAAAAAACGAAAAAAAATCTAACGACAAACGGAATGCAATTATAACCCAACAGAAGTTCAAAGAGGTTAGTTTTGGAATAAAACTATAAATAAACCAAATTTTACAGAGAAAATACTTTGGCTTAACGTGAAAATACGTCCAATACAAATTCACATATTCGTACAAACCTTTTATTCACTTTTTCTCAATAAAAACAAATAATAACTGGCACTGTTTTGTTTACATTGCCACCATGCCTGTGGCACTAATGTTTTGTCATCAAATTCGCGGCTTTAAAACGCATCTCTGAGTTTCGCTAGTGGGGCACGTATTCGTCTGGGGCACGTTTGCCTGGTTTACCCTATGTATTTAGAAATATATAAGTATGTTTATCAGCTGTTTAGTACCCATAACACAACTCTCAAGCTTAACTTGGGACTAAATGGCGTTGTGTGAAAAGTTGTGGAATATTTATTTTTTAATTTTACTTTCTTTTTTTCATTTAATGTAGTACAGACGCCAGCACGTCAAGTTACCCCAATGTGTCAAAAATTCTTTGATCGTTTTCCAACTTTATGTCAAACAGAATAAGGTTCATATTCAATTGGGAAAATTTGACACATTCGGGTAACTTATTGTGCTGGCGTCTGTACATGTCGTTACATTTATTAGTGTAATACGTGTGATACTAGTTAATCCCAGTACGGGCTTTATACTTTGTAAAAGGTAGGTATTTACTACTTATATTTTTTTAGACTTATACTGTACTTAACCATCCCGTAAAAATGTAGCAGAACTGTAGTAAAATTAAAATAAAAAACAATAACAAACGTGAGCTGTCACATTCGGGCGTCAGAGTGACACATAGAGTTCGTTACTAGAGCGTCACTGTCAAAGTGCTGTCAAAAGTCAACTCATTTTCGTTCCAACTCGAGCGATAAATTAACTGATATTTATCTACGATACTGTTCATATGTATTGTCGTAAATAGAGTAGAAAGATGGACATGTTAGTGGCGATAGTTACTATCTACCTACTATCTATCTACAAATAAATATGAGTCTGTTTGTATGAAAGTATATAAAATGGTACTTAGTTAGGTTCTATTTGTAATAATCATGAAAAATAATTAAAAAATATATGTTCATGGGGTAGCTTGTTGTGCTGGCCTCTTTACACAAAAAAAAAACATTTTTTAAACCTATTATGTCCGGCTGTTTGTCCGTTTGTGATCTCTGTAACGGCTGGACCGATTTGGAGGACGTATACTGGCAGATAGCTTATGTTTTAAGCTAGTTTTATTTTAGAAAAACAATAAGGGTTCTTGCACAAAATAATAAACTGTTAATTCCGTGCGTACAAAGTCACGGGCAGTAGCTAGTTAAATAATTATTGCGTTATCAACACAGACACGTTGCCTTTCTAGTGTGTCTGTCAATGTCATGATGCAAAGAGAAAAAAGTCGAACAGTAATTAAAAAGTGGTCAAGTGCGTGTCACAGTCACATAAAAGAGTTATGTATTTCAAGAACGACTAGACCGGAGCAATATTCTTTAAAAAAATGCCAATTGGATGGTATTCACGAGCAAACATGATGGTGTATGATAAATAAAAAGTTTATGCAGTTGTCTTTTGTTTAGATATAGAATTTAATAAGTGACTAATTAACCCATATTTTCTTGTTCAATTAAAGGGCTTACTTGATGTTCAGTGTTTAGTCAAAGAATGAGATAGTCAAACACCTACGTTTATAAATTTAGAGCTGAGTGTAAACAGAAAATAATAAGTCGCTTTATAAAAATTAAGTTTAAACACTTATTTATTACCGAAGAAATTTAAAATACTATAGAGCGGGTATGTCAAGGAAATATCATAGAAAAACTTTGATCCCATGTTTCAGTAAGCCCTCTAGAATAATATATGAATATTGGAGCGGCAGCGGAGCGTACAAAAAAAACTCATAGACTTGTGTCCAAGCAGGACACAAGTTTCGGACGAAAATTTTGATCGTGATGTCCGGTCTATACGTACCTATTGAATGTCTTTGTTTATTACTTACAATTTGCTATTTGCCAACATTGCGTACTTATAAAACAAAAGGTTTAAATAAACCTAACCTTCAAAGATTAGGTTTTTAAAATGGGAAAGGAGGTCGGACATTTTACAAAAGTAAAAATCGCAACGCCAATCATTGACAATCTAATAATATGACATTGAAAGAAAATCCTTACGTAAAGACAAAAACATCTTTAATAAGGCAGGCCCATAAATAATAATTGTAAAATCGTTGTAGGTATGGTAAAATAATATCTAACAGTGCCAAAAAAAATAAGTTGTTTTAATGTTGATCTTAGTTTCAAGAGACATTAATATTAATATTACTTAATATTTATTTAAATATTAATTTAACAGTTTTATAAGTACTTTGTCAATTTTCTCAACTAATTATTACGGTCACTTTAGCCATCTTGCATGTAGGTACAGACGCCAGTACACAAGACGTTAATATTTGAATAATAGTGTTCTTGAATTATTTACGTCTGGTTATAAACTTCTTTTAAAGTAAATACGTCAAAGGCTTGCTTGCTCTTTAGCTAGGTAGGCGGTTAACTAATCGTTAGTTCCAGTAAAGAGACCGTGACAAGAACAAGACATTGTGTTTTTTTCTGTTTTTATGGTTCCGTACCTCCAACACCTACCTACCTTGTACCTTCCTTGTATAACTATTTGCATGCCCAATGTGACGGCAAAATGTGGAGAACCTAGTTTATAGTATAACATCGATGTACAGACGCCAGCACTTCAAGTTACCCCAATGTGTCAAATTTTCCCAATTGAATATGAACCTTATTCTGTTGGACATGAAGTAGAAAAACAATCGAAGAAATTTGACACATTGGGGTAACTTGATGTGCTGGCGTCTGTACCTACCCAATACCATGGGTATTGGGTAGGTTTTGCAAAATAAATGATTATTTGATTTGATGATTTGATTTAACATTTCAAAACTGAACATTTATAATAAAATCTTAAAAAAATAGGGGGTCGAAATTTAAAATTAAAGCTTGTAATTCAAATGAGGTAACATTTGAAATGACTTGCGGTTTTACCGTTAGAGCGTGAAAAAGTAACAAACACCCATTCATATAAACAAACTTATAGTATTTGAAGCTGAATTACAGATAAAGCTCTGAAAAACCTGCGTGATACGATTCCTGCCCCCCTAGCCAAGTTACAAACGATTCGTATCTATTCTCTTTCTACAATCGAGAACGCCTCAAATCCCTTTGTTTTGACCACGTGACTTAGCGAAAGGTGATAAGTCACGTGGTCAAAACAAAGGGATTTGAGGCGTTCTCGATTTTAGAAAGAGCATAGATACGAATCGTTTGTAACTTGGCTAGGGGGGCTGGACTATTTATAATGATGCTACGTACGAAACCCTCGGTGGGCAAGTCCAATTCGCTCTTGTCCGGTTTTTTTAGTAGTGATGTGATGTTACTGCTATTTATTTGTTTCTTTTATTGGCTCGACATCTTTTACTATTTGACATTTGTATAAAATGTTATGTATTTTTAATAATTTGTTGACTATAATATACAATTACTATAGGAGACTAGCTTCCCCAGCAAACTTTGATCCGCCTTTGAATCAATTTGTTTGATTTATTTAGTTTTTATTCGTTTGTAACATCCTATTCTCAGACCTAGGTACTGAATATATCCACAATATTTCATAGGAAAAGAAAGAAAAGAAGAAGAAGGTGACGTGTTTTTTAAGAATCGGCCAAGCCGTTTCGGCGATGTTTTGTTTCAAACACTGTGATACTAGAACTTTATTTATTTGTTATACATACTTTTAATAAGATGACAACAAATAGATCCAAAACAATTATAGCTACTACTACTTTTTATTTAGCGAGTCTCTAATGTGCTCTTTAAACCTTTTGCGTTAGATAGTGTTCAAAAATGTAGTACGAAAACGCTTACTCAGTTTAAATTGTAATAGTACTGAAGCCACATTCAAAATTCTGAAATAGCAAACTCGATACACAAACATACAAACATTCATATTCACATACAAACATTCATACTTACATACAAACATTCTTACTTACACACATATCTATCAAATATACTCACACTCACGAGAAGCCAAATTAGTTTGTAAGTATAGCAATTTCATTGCTCTATTATTTATTATTCCTTTCCAAAGGAGCCTATAAAGCTTTAAGTTTTTGTTTGTTACTTTAAGTGTCACAGGAATTAGAAATAATACCCCACTGTAATACAGTATTAACTAGCACAGGGGGTATTGTGACTGTTACTGGCGACTTATACTATTTGTAATATTTTACTTAAGCTTACAAAATGTGGCAACTGGATAAATAAATAAATAAAATAGAACTAGAATGACAACATATATACATATGTATAACCTAACCTAACTTAATATACCTATCCTATAGCTAACCTAACTACCTAACCTAACTACCTTAATGAAATGCATTGATTTTGAAAAATACGAAATACGTATTTTTAAACGTAACTACTGCGCTGCGTGTCTCCATGTTACGTATAACTTACTTAAAGGTCCCTGTCTACTTTGAAGTCCAGACAATAGATTGTATTTCTATTTGCAAATACTTATTAAAGTTCGTCTCTGTCGTCATTAAATAATAAATTACGTATATGGATTTCTGAAACATACTTACTTTTCTTATGCAGCTTAAAAACAAATCAAATCAATCTAAGTTTGAAAACAAATTACATTTCAGAAGGTACCTACGCACAAATTGACCACCAAAAACAGGGGACACTATTTTACTTTCGTATTTTTTAATCTAAAAACGCGATATTTTCATTAAATATTGTTAATCACTTAATGAGCTTGCGTGTTCAACACATACTAATAAATCCATTAATCATTATTTACTACGGTTCTGACAGATGAATTAGGCCCAAGGCTATAAATCAAATAAACTCGGAATTGAATTTTAGTAAATCAACTGACAAGTGAAGAACGATATTTCACATAAATTAATGACGATGTCGGTTCAACTACCTACTGTGTTCTGGCAATACTGATATCTTTTAGAAAGACGTAAAATTTGTTTGTTTGTTAGTTTGTATGTAAAAGGTAGGCTCTGGAATTACTAACCCGATTTCAATAATTCTTTTATTAATAGAAAGCTTTTGACACTGGAATATAGATACAGGATCATGTACTAGTTTTCAATGGGCCTGCACGTTAATATCATTATCTCGGTTGTCAACATTCCTTTTACCTTGTAAAATGAATTGCTTTACTAAATTCTATACATATAACTAAATGAAATTCGACATCATAGCTAGGTAGATGATGATGACGAAATACTTAATAAAAATACTGCTAATTCCAGAATAGTTGGATTTTTGCAACTACTTTGGAATTGGAAATATTTTACATACGAGCGACACCCTAACTGACTATCATAAGCAAAGAGATTTAAAATACTATAGAGCGGGCATGTCAAGGAAATGTCATAGAAAAACTTTGATCCCATGTCTCAGTAACGCCATCTAGAATAATTTATGAATATTGGAGCGGCAGCGGAGCGTACTACAAAAAACTCATAGACTTGTATCCAGCAGGACACACTTTTTCCGACGAAAATTTTGTTCGTGATGTCCGGTCTATAGGTATTGAATGTCTTTGATCATAAGCCTTTTTCTGAAACACACCCAGACTCCTTTGGATTGAAATCCAGTCTAAACAATGTGTACCGTGTTACCCATTTGCTGGATTATGGAGGTCAGACAAGCAGTTTTTTATGTGGTAATCAACTACCTACTTACATCCTTGGAAGTTTTTTAGATCACATAAATATCTTGAAAATTGATTAATTTTAATAGCATGCAATAGGAGAGGCCTATGAGCAGCAGTGGACTGCTACATGAATCATCAGCTCATAGCAGTCTTTTTTTAGGGAAAAGACATTTATGACATGACTTGACATTGTCACTGTTCGTTAGGCCTGCTTCTCATAATCTTCAAAAAAAGTTCTTGACATTAAAAATATTTTTCAAACCAGACAAGATCAGTCATTTTCTGAAATTAAATTATAATCATACTTAAATTATAATTATAGCAGTCTTTTACTAGAGAAAAGACATTTATGTCATGACTTGACATTAATGTCGTGAACATCATCAGATGATAATGACATAAATGTCACTGTTCTCCAGGCCTTTTTCTCGTCATCAGTTCTTGACATTAAAATTATTTTTCAAACCATACCAAATCAGTCATTTTCTAAAATTATAATTATAATCATACTGACTAGCTTGTTAAAGAACGTTTAGAGCGAAACTCCCCATAAACATAATTGGCGTGTCTTTTAAACTACGTCTCCGAATATGGAAACTTAAATACTCAACAATTCCTACTAAATGTTGTAAGTCAGTTGATTGGTAACGCGACTGCTTAAGGCCCAACGGGTCGATTCAGTTATTTTCCCGTGAAAAATGAGTGAAGTGAGCTGACAATGCCCAGCATTATACTTAGGACTTGAGGTTTTTCCCTTTTAGTGTCGTGATAACTTTGTATGTACGTCTGCGTAAGAAATCGAAAAACCAAATTCATTCATATTCCTAATTATTTACTATGACACCTACCCATAAACTATAACGACGAATATCATTAGTAAGCATTAAGTTAAACTTTATATTTAAACAAATGCACTCTAAAACACGAATTCATCGTTGATTAGATAGTAGTACGACAGGACGTTATTATGTCTTTTGTTTGGTTACCGTAGTGTCGTGTTGTGACCGTTAGAAGCGATCTATAGGTTCCTACTACCAATCGGATGAAATTGATTTTCTTTGGAATCGTTACTTTTAGAAACATCACATTTAAAAATGAGATAAATGTGTATTCGCAATATGACTTATAGGGACTTAACTATCTTACGTTTCATTAGATATATCTGCATCATTAGATACTAAGTAAAACTGTTAATTGTAACGATGCAATAATTATAATAAATTAAAATTTAATATTTTGCATGCCGTAAGGTAAAATGTATCAGGAAAAGAACCAAATTTTCCAACCTATTTAATATGAATACCTACATTATCAGCAAATAAACGATTTCTTTCGTTCTTTCTTAAGAAAACATATGCATTTTCTTATTTCTTTGGAAACAAGAACTTAGTTACAAAACGGATGATGACATTATACCTTAAACCAGTTATCTGATTACCATACATATGGTATAATAACGAAGCGCGCTAGAAAGACCATATGTCAAGGTTAAGTGAAACGAATGGGCAGCGGAAACCTCTCTCAAGGTCAGTCTGTAATCGGTTTATACGCAATATGTCGATATTATAACATGCTACTATTACGATATTTTTAATGTGGGCTCTGATTTTGCTAAAATGCTTATCACTTTTAAGGTCGGCTTTCAATTTTCAACCGATGCTACTGAATAACTTTAATATTTTACATGCTTTGAATGCCTATCTTTTAATAACCCAGTTACTGTGCTACATAATTAATCACCACTAGGTAAGACCGGTTCTCAGACCTTCAGGCTTCTGATTGTTAAAGATCTACTAATGTCAGCCGGGACCAAGTTAAGCAGATTAACATGCTATCACCGTGCCCTCGTCTATGGAGTAGGCAGTGACTTGTTGGCGGCCGTGGTCGAGAGGATGGTCGGCAGCGTCGAGTCCTTAGACGCGGTGGTGTCCTTCTGTGAAACGGTCATCTCGCTGAAGGAGGCTGTGGAAAGGGAGAGAGAAATTACTTCCATTCACCCGGCCCGCAGTAGACGCAGCGGGCGCAGGCGGAGGGCGGACAATGCCCTCTTCCAGCCCCCCTGAATGGGTCCAGGGGCGACGGACAAGGGGATGTCCGCCGCTCCCCACGTACATGGACCCGAGGTGGCGGCGCGTCGTGTTTACGCGCGCCCCTCTTAGAAGTCGCGTAGGGAGTCTAACACCTCACTCCCCTCGCTGACTTGGCGAGGCCCTCGGGGCCGGGGAGTCGCGGAAGTATCTTCTGTTCCTGTGACCCCCGGCGCAGGTGTGAGAAGGAACACGGGAAGGTTTTTAGTCAGTAAGAGTCTGACAGACCCCTCCGGCCTCCCCGGGGCGGGGGACATCCATGTGGATTTTCAAACCCTAAAAAAAAGCGTAACAAGCTATGTTGGTTGTCTGAGTTACAGTAATTTGATGTCATTTTCAAAAAATAAAAATAATTTCGTCAATTATGATTTGAATACTGACAATTATAGTCATCTAAATATTCAATTGCTTGGTGTTGCCCTAAAATAAAATTAAAAAACCGACCAAGTGCGAGTTGGAATTTAAGTGTTATCAAGTAGACTTCGATAATTAGTATAATTTACTGTTGATATAGCGGCTAAAGAAGTACATCCTTCCAGTTCCACACTAAACTTTGATGACAACTCAGAATGAACAAACAATTGGTATTGCACTTGAAGTCGACTTCAACTTCGAGCATCAGACGGGATACTGTGCGCTTCGTCACATCTCTGCGAGATTGAATGACGTCATCCTAGATCAGTGACCGACCCGTGGTACAACTGCGATGTCCAACTGGTTGTACTATGGAGAAGTAAAATTATCCATGGTTCAACTCTTTTTTCTGATATTTATGATTATGACCTGTGGTACAACGGTGGAATTATGTCCAACTGGTTGGACCACGGGGATAGGATGATCGTGTAAAACAAATGAAAGCCAAAAACACAGGACTTGGAGCATCCCGACGTTAGGTTAGTTAGGTTCCTTTCAACCCTGCAGACAGAAATAAGAAGAAGGGCTCCTATTTCTCCGTCGTCGACGCTTTTTAAATTTCTTCGTTGTTAAGGCACTTCAGCATTGATAGATAACCTTTTCCTGTTTATTACCAGTAGTTGTTCCATAGATACATTGAATTCCCAGAAGTACAACTAGTTGGACCAAGGAAAGAACAACTCACTCGAGTTGAAACATTGGTAAAGATATTTCACCATAGAACAACCAGTTGAACCATGGGTAAATTTACTTCTCCGTAGTACAACCAGTTGGACATCGCAGTTGTACCACGGGTCGGGAGTGATCCTAGATACCACTGATGATAGCCAACACGAAACTGGCTGTTTGACAATGAATCGTTGAATACTTTGCCCATTGATCATCATTATTAACTGTCATCGGAGATATGCAATGACTGCGCCTCAAAAAACATTTGGTTTATAAAGAAACGAAGCTAAAGAAGCGACACTTCAAAGGCCATTATACCATATAAGGCTGCCTTGTCGAGCCTATAAACACCATTACTATTAAACGAGGCCTTTAAAAGATCTTTTAGTTAGGAATGCGTGAAGCGAGACGGGGCGCTTTGAATTAAATATTAGTCTGGCAACATCAGCGACGTCTAAGTGTTACAAACTAGATGAGTTCTACAATTTTTGTATCACACTTTACAAAATTAGCACGTGTCATCGGATAGGAATTTAATTTCGTAAGTGTGTAAGTAAGAGTATTCCAAAGTATTATAAGTCAAACATTAAGTGGATAGGCAGATTTAACGCCTCTGTGCTCTCTCTCCTCTGGCATGGTTTTGTTTGAAGAGAGATCTGCACATCAAGGTACCCCGATATGTATATTTCAAATTTATAACAAACAAAATAAAGTTCATTATTAATGGGAAAATTTGATAGTTTGTGGTTGCTTGATGGGCATATTTCTGTACATTATAAATAAATAAATAAATATTCCACAACTTTTTACACAACGCCATTTAGTCCCAAGTTAAGCTTGAGAGCTTGTGTTATGGGTACTAAACAGTAGATCAACATACTTATATATTTCTAAATACATACATATCTATATCTATATCTATATATATAAAAGAAAGTCGTGTTAGTTACTTCGCTTATAACTCAAGAACGGCTGAACCGATTTAGCTGAAAATTGGCAGGGAGGTAGTTTAGAGCCAGGAGAAGGACATAGGATACTTTTTATCCAGTTCAACGTTATAAAAATAAATATCAAGAATATCGGTTGTCTCAAACATTTTTCAAACGCAGCGCCATCTTGGATGACATGACAGGAGTCAAACTTCCCAGTTCATTATCAGGTGACAATTTGAAATTGACAAGTCTTAAGCTAAACCCAAGAAGGTAAGGTTGTCAATTTATAATACGCACCTACGTTCTGAAATTTATTTTGTTACTAAACTTAGAGGTTTTATGTAGCATAAAAAAGTCTTTTATTTCAGAAATCAATTTACGTAACTAGCAATGATGACAGAGACGAAATTTAATAATTCTTTGCAAATAGAACTTATTTTACTGTTAGGACTTTAATTAAAGTAGACCGGGAAAACTATAGGCATAAATTTATTGTATGTAACATAGAGGCAATAGTTCAGATTAAAATTATGAATTTAGTATATTTTAGTAAGGTAGTTAGGTTAGATAGTTGGGTTAGCTATAGGATAGGTATGGTCAGTTAGGTTAGGGTATATATACATGTTGTAATTTAAAAGTAGTAGTAGTTATTATTGGTTTGGATTTATTTGTTGTCGTCTTATTCAACGTATGTAGGTATATCTAATATAAAAAAAAAATAAGAGCAATGAATTGACTCTAAGGCACAACGAAGTTTGCCGGGGCAGCTAGTTATAGATAAATTACACCCAGATACAGAACAAATGATCGTGCTCATCACACAAACATTTTTCCTGGGTGGGAATCGAACCCACGACCTCCGGCATAGCAGTCAGGATCAATAACTACTAGACCAACAGGCCAGTAAGAAAAAATACTACTACTACTACTACTATTATAAATACCTATACTTACCCACAATCTGAAAAAAAATCCATCAGTATTTTTTTGTTAATAAACATAGCTTTGTTGACACATTAGACATCATGTTTTGGTTGTGCCTCATTGTTTGTGACGTACGATAAATAATTCCCGGTTTTTAAACAAACCGTTTATATAACTAAGGAGCTTTGTTTATAGAAATCAATAGCAAACCTTTGACAAACAAACTTAGCTATGCGGTTGCAAACAATGAATAAATTGTTTGCGTTGAAAAGGGAAAAGTGCTTTTCGGCTAAGGTCACTCAGGTTTCTTAGTGAATGCCCGGAATCTGGATTTGTGCCCGATGGTCAAAAGCTAGGTCCTTATAACATAGGGCTTAAATATAACAAGCGAAATGTGGAAGTATGATAGCTACACTTTTTCCTACAGGGAATCTAGCAAAGACATCAATACAAAAAAAAAGTAAAAAAAAACCAAACACGAGACATCACGAACAAAATTTCCATCCAATACTTGTGAGTTGTGTTCTTGCGGACACAAATCGATGTGGCTATAGTCCATTTGAAATAAGAAAAGTAATTTTAATAAACCTTTTTACAGTCCCTTTAATAGATTTTAAGTTTTATTACGTTGGTACCATGACATATCCGCGTTTCTGCGATATGTCATGCGTAAATGCCATCCTTATTAGTACGAAACAAAGGTTTAAATCGGGTGATCGGACTGTGAAACGGTTTGTTTAAATTTCTTTTTTTAGACGCTGCCTGGCAGAATAGTCGACATCGGCTCAGTTGCCAAAGAAGAAAAAAAAAAAGAAAATCTCTTTTCTTATTTCAAATGGACTATAGTTTAGTACGCTTCGATGCCGCTCCAATATTGATAGATGGTGTTACTGAGACTATAGGATAACAGTTTTTCTATGACATTTCTTCGTAATTCCTTTTTAAAGAATCTCAAATCTCTTTAGAACCCAGGCATGATGTAATGTTAGTAAGAAGAGATTAAACTTAAGTATCACATTCATTATTTCGGAGTGGCGCATCTAGTATACTTTCCGAGCTCATAAATATCGCTGGCACGTGTACCTGGTGTACTTACCTATACTAATTATGTAAGAGTGTTTATTTTGTTCATGATGTGGAATAATAGAGACTATTATTCTAATTAGTTAAGCTTAGTCTACACTGAACTGAGCTGTAGATTATGTTATGAGCGGACGGGCGTGTTTTGTTTGGTTTGAGTTCTAAGCGTATTGACATGTAAATACTTTGCAGTTTTTGAATATGACTGAGTCACAAAAAAACAACGTTAGCCATCTTTTTAGGAATGGCAGAAAAACGATTTGTTTTATTACTAATGGTTTATTGTCCATCGTCGGATCATAAAAAAAGTATATCTTAATACTGGTCAGCTCAAAGACATTGTCATTTGTTTGTATTTGGAAATAAGCCACTCGATCAAACTTTACACGGGTGCAAATATTGTTTTATGGATATTTTCATTCAAAAACACCACCTAATTGCTGACTTTACCGGTGAGCCTTTCAAAAAATTCTTTCATGCTAACAATAAAACATCTCAAGTGATGATGATCTTTGACGTGTTGACAATAGATTTGTACTCGTATTTATCTATAGAATGTTAATAAAGATATTCTTAATGGTTCCAACATACTTTTCTGTTTATTTTTAAGAAAAACCTGGCCCCACTCGACGAAAATATCCTGTATCGTGATAGCATTTACAAACATATAAACTTACACACACAAACACCCTACTTATCACCTTCTCCCTTCTTGTTACAGGAAGAAAACATAGCACTTCGCCTTATAAAACAGCATTCAGACATCGAAGAACCAGAAAGCAGTCCGGCATCACCTGAAGAGATCTATAACACTGGCAACACCGGGACCACAGGCCGGGCCTACTTCGACGAAGCGGGCTATGTGGCTGGGGGCTCCAAGGACTCGGACCCTTACGTGAGGAACAGGTTCAATCAGGCAGCTTCGGACAACCTGCCTAGCAACCGAGCAGTGCCTGATACCAGGAATGCTATGTGAGTGTTTGAATTATTCGCCTAAGAGATATTTATTTATAAGGTAATGCTTTATTTTTAAAAATAAACTTTTCTGCATTAGTAGATTATTTGACAAGTTTTCAAAAATCGATAATCAAACCAGCTGAAAGTTCAAAATTAACGACTTTTTATTTAAAGACCAAAATTACTAGGGAGATTGGGTATATCCTGAACAATTAACCCCATCGATTCATGGACTAAAATAGTGAGTGTTTACTTTTTAATTTTTTGCTGGTTTGATTTTCGGAATAGGTATGCTTGTCGAGAAATCATTAAGATTAACACACCATGCATTCAACATAGCAATAGGAAATTTAGTTACAACTGTTACAAGACATAATTCAGTTATATAGGTAGGTGCATAAGTACAGTATATTGTATACAAATGAAAACTTACTATTGATGCTAGAATAGTTTTGATTCATTCAAATATTGTTCGACGTTGAGTCAAACAATAAAGAAAATACAAACATTTTCTGACTCTTTTATTATATTATCCGTCAATCTTTCATTATATATTTAACTAAGGTACCCCAAGCAATACAAGCTTAACACCAATATAAATAGGTAGGTACTTAAACAATTTTAACCGAACCCATTCATCTATAAAACACACTAAGTAAATAGAGTATAAAGTATCCTCCCTACCGTTAAACCAGTTATCAGACATTTTTCAGGCTTCAAACGACCCCTAATAACCGTCAGAGATATTTGCATTCGAGCCGAGATGCGGCTTAACGGGTTCTTCGAAGCAAAGGGGTCAGGCTCCGAGATATTGACCCAATAAATTCTCCGGGAAATAAATCGTGTAATATCCTACGAAGTTGATAGTATTGCTTGTTGGAAAAATGTCCTATTAGAGGCTGTATTGCTAGTGATAATGCATTGAATTTCGTGTGTTTAGGTTATACGATGTCAGCGAACTCGACTCTTTTCAACCTACTGTTAACTTAAAACAGATGAATAGATATTATTGTTTTTTTTTTGTTTTAGGGTACCTCATCCAAAAGGTACCAACGGCTATACTAAGCCTTCGCTGTCGTTCCGTATGTCTGTCGATGTCGGCGGGCTTTATAACCTAAACCGTAACAGGTAGACTTATAATTATCGCAGAGTGTGTACCTGTACCTACCATTCCTATTGCCCCTATAAACACAAACATCAATATAAAAAAAAACTCGTTTCTTGTGTTCATCCCACTATGAAAGTTTCAACTACCCACGGTTACGGGACTCGTGATCATCGTGATAACGTAACAATACGATACTACTTGACCTAAAGAATAAATATTACCGAATAACAAATATTAGCTGTTCTTAACCTAAATTCTTCATCAGCTTATGCTAAAGAAGATCAGTGTCAGCGGGCGGCCTCAATTTGACGCAACCTCCTCACACATAAGCACTACGAGGCGTTTGTGACCTCCCGGGGACCTGGGCGACCTCGCAGCCTCTCGGGGTCAATGTCTCCCGCGATCTACTGGAGATTTCGCAATGTTGTTAATGATAATTACTAGCTAATTATGTGGAAAGCCAAGTTTTAGGCTAATGGTTTTTTGAAAGTAGAATGGCCGTGAGTAGGCAGCTCAGAATTTTTTTTGTTTTCTGATTGTTATATAAATGTCAGATTTTGGAGATTAGTTCTCGGTATCTTTATTGCTTTCCATATTATGTACAGACGCCAGCACATCAAGTTACCCCAATGTGTCAAATCTTCCCAATTGAATATAAACCTTATTCTATTTAATATAAAGTTGAAAAACGATCAAAGAAATTTGACACATTGGGGTAACTTGATGTGCTGGCGTCTGTACCTGTTCTTTGATAGTAACTTTATAATTTAGAACATTATAGACCCGTAGGGCAGCAAAGGGGTATGATACTGTAGCGACATCTACCTCGCCACATACGAACTAATGACCGATATCCTACATCGCGCTATTAGAGTTATCCGCGCAAATTAAACGTATACAAGTTGCCGACATCAACTGTCGGGCAGTTGCTAGCCCACCAGACACAACACTTGTCTGGTCGGAAAATCCTATCTTTTCAATGGTCAATGAGGAACTTTACAAGCCGTTTCTCATACTTCCAAAAGACAGAACTCTGTTTATCGAGATCATATAATTTTCAATCAAAAATAAGTTACAATATTATATTAATCATTCTTCTTCTTCGATCGATCCCTCATTACTAAGGGTAGTGGTCACTGAACCTGCTAGCAGCAATGATGGCCTAGTGAGTGTTGTGACCGGCAAACTGACAAGAAATTAGGTCTCGAGTTCAAACCTTAGGCCTATGATTTTTCTTATAGATGTGCGTAAAAAAACGATTACTTGCTTTAAAAGAAAGATTGGATTAGTTTAAGCGGGCTTCTACCTCCATCGACTTCGGTTCAAAATTGCCATCATCGCCCGTTGATACTTGCTTAAGGACTTCTTATTGGCGACTAGTCTCGTGCTCTCTCCGTTCTCCTTCGATATTGCCACCAGTGACCAGTTTTTCAAGATTGCTATCGCCTGTTCACATTATGAGGCCAAATAAGTGAAAATACTCAGGTTTATTAATTGCATTTAATTTTGTTTCAGGTGTCGGCTGAAGAAATACGACGATGATCTGCCACAGACTAGCATCATCATCACATTCCACAACGAAGCCAGGTCTACTCTGCTCCGGACTATTGTCAGGTAAGAAATATTGAACCTTGCAGTCCCTTCGGATAACTTCGGATGATCTTTGGGTCTTTATATAATTAAAGGCTTGCTTTTACATTTTTTTACTTTTTCATTTTGTTTTTTTTTTTTCATATTTTTATATGATGGTTTGACAAAAACAAAAACTGTCAAACCGACATTTTTATTTCTCGGATATTATATAAAAGTTTTTTGATGATTGAACAATCCGCGCTAAAGAATGTATCTATCATTTAAAACATAATTCACCTAAAAAGATATTCCCATTACCATCATCTCACCCTGCCTAGACTATTCCCAACTTGTTGAGTCAGCTTACCGGAATGCAGCTAAATACCAGCGTTTATTCTTCAGTTATAAGTTATACAGGGTGTCTCATTCAAATGGGTCAGTATGGGAAAGTCTGAAACTATAAGACATACGAAGATCTGTTCTGAGGAACCATGTCATCGATTTTAATAAAAAGAGAAACTGCATTCATACATTTTAAAAAACATCTGTACCTACTCCGTTCGGGAATCGAACCCGATTATTTTGAAAAAAAAACCTACACTATTTCTATTTAGATACCGATTGTGTAGGTCTTAAGCAGTAAATGTCTGTATGAAACGTGATGTCTAAAATGAATAAAATGCATTGTTTCCACATACTTTAATTTACTTTAGTAGGTGCTCGAAGTGACCACCGCCTTTTTCAATACCGCCTCTGGACTATTTCTTGTACCCCACAAGAAATAGTCCGATAAGGATGAAGTGTACAAAACAAGCTATGACACCGTTGTAGACCTAAAAGTAGCCATAGAGACAATTTTAACGCAAATTCACCACATGAAGATACAAAATACAATTGTAAGATCGTTACCTAAACGTGTTGAATATTGTATTGAAAAAGGCGGTGGTCACTTCGAGCACCTACTAAAGTAAATTAAAGTATGTGGAAACAATGCCTTTTATTCATTTTAGACATCACGTTTCATACAGACATTTACTGCTTAAGACTTACACAATCGATATCTAAATAGAAATAGTGTAGGTTTTTTTTTTCAAAATAACCGGGTTCGATTCCCGAGCGGAGTACAGATGTTTTTTAAAATGTATGAATGCAGTTTCTCTTTTTATCAAAATCGATGACATGGTTCCTCAGAACAGATCTTCGTATGTCTTATAGTTTCAGACTTTCCCATACTGACCCATTTGAATGAGACACCCTGTATAACTATTGAAAAATTAGCCCTTAGTAATGTCTTTGTTATCTCAATAATCTTTGTTATCTGAATGAAAACATTTTTTATTATTTATAACATTATTAAAGCACTGACAGAGATAGTAGAACGCTTTAAAAGCAAAGCTAATAAAAATATGTACTTCTCTCTTTTGAACTTTGCAATATATTTTTTGAAAACTCTAAAATATATTTTTTGTTGCAGTGTCCTCAATAGGAGTCCGGAGCACCTCATCAAAGAAATTATTCTAGTGGACGACTACAGCGATAACCGTGAGTACTTATGACATTCAAATATCACGCTTGTAACCGCCGAAAGGTTAAGCAGGGTATACGTGATTCGACAATTTAGAATTTATGAAATTTGGTTTGATAGAACATAAAATATATACATAACATCACGCCTATAGACCAGCAGTTATGTTTAAGTACCATTAAATAGGGGGCGAGCGTATTGCCATCAAATGGGCAATAATACACACTCCAGGCAGCTACTGGGAAATTTCAGATGGAAAATCTCTATATCAGTTTCCCCGATCCGGGAATCAAACCCAGGCTCAGCAGTAACTCTTGCGACCAATAGACCAACGCGGAACTAAAAAAAACTAAAAGGTGACACCAAATTGCTTTTAAAACGTGTCAAAGTGTAAGGGTGCAAATTCAAATTCATTTATTATAAGATCAAATAAGAGCCTCGTTGAGAATTATATTTTCGAGCCGTTTGGGGTTGAAACTCTCGGGTCGTGGGGTCCTAGTGCTCATAGCTTGTACAAAAATCATTCAAGACGCTTAATTGACACTTCGCGTGACCCAAGGGCTAGTTTTTACCTTGGTCAAAGGATAAGCATTGCCATAGAAAGTGGACAGCGATGCGGATGAGTTTTTTGACGCCATATTTTAAATTAGTTTTTAGTTTTTAGATTTTATTTTCATTTGTAGTGTATAAAGATAAGTATTGTGAATAGTAAAAATATTTTTTGGTATTAAAAAAAACATTTATTTATTGTAAACCGCGCCTAAGAGCCGCGCCGCGCCGCGTGTGCCGAAGAGATAATTCTCGAGGGCATGTGATGCCTAAGTGGAGCTCCTCAAGTTCCGAGTTGAGCTCACGATTACTGACAAATGCTTGCACTGACTGATCTGATCCCCTCATACTGTGTGGTTCTTTCCTCAAAAGACCATCTCAGACACTAATCTACATGGACCTTAGGTACCTACATGATTTGACCAAGATAATGTCTGGACTTTAAAAGAGACTATGACCTCTGAGTTTCTTTCGGTGTTTCTTCTCAGAGTAGTCAAATAGTGAAACTCCAATCTCATTTACTTACTTAAAAAAATGGCGTGTAAAACTGTTTGTGAAAACCTATTTACAAAAATAAATATCAATCATCATTCAATCATTCATTCATAAGCAGAGGCCCATGAGTGGCACTTCGGCACTTAAAACTCTGAGACCAAGTTAGTCACTAATTCTACGATAAGAAGAAGACTGTCACACTAGTATTTTTCAGAAGCAGCTCGAAGCCTGAGTTTGGGCCCGATTGACGGCAATAGGCTCGCCCCGTATTGCATAGGACTTCAACATAACTGGCTTAATGTGGGTGTACTATGTATAAATTGCCTACATGTTTATGCATGACTTATATTCCGCCAGTGTATGCTTTCTCACTGATTATGTTTCGCGTAATCCCGCAGAGGTTAGAGGGTTGACGTAAATTACGTTATGTAAGTAATCTGTGTAGGTAATTACTTGAATTGAAACTGCACCGTCATCAGACTAATCTTACTTACTCATAGTACGTAAATGTAGATGAGAATATTTTTTATAATTATTATTATACAACACTATACTAATTTGAATATAAATAGAAAAAAAAAATAGTGAAAGGTATGTACAAAAACATGAATATTTATTACTTGCCAAGTTTTTAGAGTATTTTTTTTCATATAATAAATACGTTGCCAAACTAGATTGTTTCCTTCGGTGTCTTTATAAACATTAAAACTTTACATAAACAGATCCGTGACAACTACTTGTAGGTTATACAAAGTAATATATATTTTTTCGTGCAGGAATCTATGATGATTATAAAATGCCTTAAATCTTATTCAGTACTACAAATCAATTAAGGAACAAACATAGAAAACATCTGTGTATTTAATGCATTGAAGAATTTACATATATCCCGGGCCAGACCAAGTTTCGCAAAACGAAAATGTTTGAGAAACTAGAATCCTTGTATCGTTCTGATATTTTCAAACACAACATTCCCAACAATAGAACAAGAAAATGTCAAGCTGACCTGCCCGAAATAAAACACTACTCAGCATCTTCATATCAAAGAACTTACTGACAGAGAAATAGGCCAAGAATATTGTCATACAAACGTGCAAGCGCTAATAAATGTGCCAACTTGGCTGGCGCTCTGCCAGGCCTAAAAACGAAACGAAACGAAAATGCTGGTCCCACAATATCAGTGAATTTACAGAAACAATGGTAAATCATGACCACAGTCACACAAAAAGGCATGCTCAGAAGGTCAGCTTCATATGAAAATGCACACACATAAAAAACACGCTCCGAAAACGACGAGTAAAAAAATGAGATAGTATTATGATCGCGTTTCTTTTTTGTTTTTGCATCTTTTGAGGTGTTCGGCTGCTAAACCGGACTATTCTGTGAAATGAAATGAATGAAAAAACTAAGGCCAGGACTTAAAAACTAATAAACTAAGTGACTAAGGATAATGTGGGGTGAGACCTCTGTTTAGGCTGTCGCTATTCGCTGGAGGGAGGAGGGAAAGGGACAGTCTGAGTCGGAATATTATATGACCGCATATTTTACTATTAGTATATTTATTCTTTTAGTTTGGCACTCGTCATCATTGGTTAAATACAGTCAAATAGGCAGTCGCCCCATGTATAAGCAAGATTTTGGTAGAGCGGTTGTGGTCATTCCGTTGTGGTAAAATTCCATGCAGCTGTTATGCACCTAACGATGCGATGCCATCCTTTTCCATCGGCTGTAATGCATCTGCAATGCGTATGCAATTATGGCAACGGGCTGCTTATTGCATATTTAATCTGATCCATCTCATTAGCGACGACCTTTCCATGCATTGCACTGCGTTCTAAAGGGTCATTGTTCCAACGCGATACGTGTATAAAATTATTTTATTGTTTGGGCCTTGTCTATTGCTATAAGCCCTGCAGGGTTTGTCACGAATACTTTACTGATATTCTGGGTGGACTGGATGGTTTAAGATCTCAGTATGTAGCTACGCATAGATATGCAGAATGATAATGTTGCGTCTTTTTCTCTCGTTGTACGG
Organism: Euplexia lucipara; assembly: GCA_921972225.1. Lineage (NCBI taxonomy): Eukaryota > Metazoa > Arthropoda > Insecta > Lepidoptera > Noctuidae > Euplexia > Euplexia lucipara. Next base: position 4,691,464 of record OV179150.1, read on the forward strand.
AACTAACCTTCTGTACCTTATCTATCTATGATTCATTGTGCCATTGTGTGGTGAATATTTCACTCTGTGTCTATTTAATTCAACAAAACACTTGATTCACGCAATTATCTGGAACAATAGTTTCGTTGGCAATTCATTTTAATTTTCACTTCACATAATATATTGTGAAATTTGTGGTGTATAATTGGGATAAAGCTCTTGTGTTGGCAATTAATTAGCTGTAATATTATTATGCGTATTCAGTTAACTGTGTGACTGGGTTTTTAATACAAGGCTTTATTGCAGTTTTGTTTCATTATCTCTCAGACTTCATAATCTATTTTAATTCGCAGACAAAATATTTTTAACATCATTCATTTGATTTGAAAACAAAACTATGAAGCATATAACCGATTATGTTGAAAACTATGGGACCAGTCTAGTGGTATAATATCATACATACCTACATAAAATCCCGCCTTTTTCCCATGAGATACGATTTTTACGTTCCTACTTCTTTTGCTTTGTTTGTACTCAAACTTCCATACCTACGCTAAATATACAGGATTAAAAAAACAGATGGGCCCTGAAGGAAAACCACTTTGAATCCTAATGAAAGATTATTTTACTAAAACGAATTATTGCTTTAATTTTAAAAAGTAACTAACTGCATTCACAGATTTCTCGTCAAGCTATAAAAAAGTAGTTTACCTTCAAGGGCCATTGTTTCTTTCCAATAAAAGAATTAGCCAGGTATATATATCGGTCGATACATGAAGGAAGTGCTAAAGTTACAAACTTCTCTTCTTTTATGAAGTCGGTTAAAATTCAGTACGATATTAAAAGTTCAAACTGTGCAATCTCGAGAGTGTTTAAGCGAGAAGGTAAAAGCAAAATTAAACTCAAATATTGGTCATCATGTTTAGCGAGCTATCTTTGTTGATACGAACCCCGTCTGTACCTATAAACACGTTTTGGGTAAATGAGGAAAATAACCTCATATTCTCAGTTTACAACGCTTTTATCCTTATTTTCTTCAAAACACCTACGTTACTTACCTTTTTGTAACACAATCAAATTAATAATTCAATGGTGTTTTTAAAGCTTCAAATCGCCTGAAGAAACGTTACGGTTATTTATTGTTTATATAGGTGTGGTGTAATATGGCAATTTTAAAATATTTTTAGTTGAAGTTTGCACACAACGATTTTTTTTTATCTATGTGTGTTAGGAAAGATTGATAGTAAAGCTTTGAGTATAATTATAATATAATACTTTTAGGATGCTGCCACGATGGTGCAGCGCTTCCACAATGTTTGCGCAAAACCGTAATGACGGCTTCCACGCTGTCATTCGCAAAAAAAAACACCATTGTTGACAAGGTTGAGGGCGAGTGACAACAGTATTCTATAAACTTTGGCGGAGAGTATTCATTTTCCGATTATTAAAAGTTTTGTGAGAACGACAATCACTGAACATTAGTTTAGGGATGTTTTCACAATATCTACTATTTTATTTTATTCTGTTTTTCTTGTTAATTGTATTATAACTACTAACACTAGTAATACGCTATTTAATGTTTTCTAACACACTGGATCATTGTTGTCCGAAAATAAAGTATTATTATTAGTAGTATTATATTATTATTATTTGTGTATGAATATGGAAGGATACAAAAGTAGAAAGAGACCTAAGAAACTATGGATAGATTGTGTGAAAAACGATATGGCTAACATTACTACTGAGTATTGAGATTACGGCAAATAGAAAAAAAAGTAAGTTTAAAAACTGAAAACCGATTACTAAAAAATCACGTTCTAAAAAGTATCAAACAATAAAATGAAAACTCTTACGAGGATAATTATTTGCTTAAAGATTGATTTAGGAGCCTGTACTTCGAGGGCCGATACTACTTATGATATTTTTTTTACTTGTACCTACCTAACCTGTGACAACGCTGCCCTACCCCAAATTCGACTCTAGCTACAGCTCTGCCGCGGTCAAATGCCTTTTTAACGTGCATAATACTCACGCCTTTTTCCCATGGGCCTTTTTTCCATTACATTCATATCTACATGTTTTTGTTATAATGACACACACCGATCGCTTAATGAACTGTTGAAATGCATTGTTTAGTCAGGGCAGTAACGACAATCAATATGATGTACTCGAAAAAAAATATTGAAGCCAAGGAACTCAACCAAGAAGAAGATAACATAGGCTTTTTATCCCAAGCTCCAAGGGAACGTATCATGTGAATTTATAGTCTCATTTTACACTGGCGAGGTCGCGTGTTTAGTATTGCTACTTTGAACGTTATTGTCCGATAAATTTGACACTTTACACAACGTAGGTACTGACGTTTTAAGAGACTTTGTATTCGCAATAAGGAACACGAAACGATAAATCAATAACATTAATTGCAGAAATATGTGTAGGTAATAACAAAAAAATTATAGTTATGTAACATTAATTTTACTTTTTCAACTGTCTTGATTTTCTGCATACAAAAAGTAGATAAATCAATCAAATCAATTGTATGTAAATAATGATTACAATCTGAATAAAAACGCAATAAAAACTATCCATACAACAATTTATCGGCACGATAATTGCACATTATGTCAATATAAAATAATTATTTCCTATTGGATTTCTTAGATCTTTCTTTTTAATATATTACCTCATACCTACTAGGAATTTCCCTGTGTCGTGGATGCGTTTACAAACGCACAATACCGTACACATATTTTTTACTGCTGTGCAGTAATCGAACCCTCTTGCGCCGCAAAGTTATTTGGAACTGGTTCCAATTATTAATGCGGCTAATTAATATTATTTTGATTGAGCAGATCTATTCTAAACGCTAGGTGTAGTAAGATATTTTTTTAACAAATTTTAGATGCCTGGCTGGTGGACTTAATTTTAGTTTTAGTCCCTCATCTTGATTACTAGAAAATATTCGAGACATATTTATTATTTTATCATCATCATCATCATTTCAGCCATAGGAAGTCCACTGCTGGACATAGATCTCCAATAAAATCGGTTGGAAGCGGCTCGCATCCAGCGCGTTCCCGCGACCTTAATGAGGTCGTCTGTCCACCTTGTGGGTGGATGTCCTACGCTGCACTTGCCGATACGTGGCCTCCACTCGAGAACCTTTTGACCCCATCGGTCATCAGTCCTCCGTGCTATGTGCCCTGCCCACTGCCACTTCAACCTGCTAATCCGCTGGGCTATGTCGGTAACCTTGGTTCTTCTACGGATCTCCTCATTTCTGATTCGATCTCGTAGAAAGACTCCGAGCATAGCCCTCTCCAAAGCTCGTTGGGCTACTTATTATTTTAATCTAAGTAGTTTTCCATTAATTTGAAAAAGCGGAAAAATACTTGTGTATTTTTTCCTATAATCTAGCTGATGGACTAATTATATTTTTATATTACCGTCCACATGCCTATTGTATTTAGAGCATAAAAAAGTCAGCAAAAAACAAAATGCTGAAAGTACCTACACTTTTAGTAAGTAGGACCTATCACGATATTTCTTGTAATAACTGTTTTTTTTCTTGACAGCTGATGACGGTGCAGCTCTCCGCGCAATTCGAAAAGTGAAGGTGATCCGCAACACCAGACGCGAGGGTCTGATGAGGTCCAGGGTGAAGGGCGCTGATGCTGCAGTGGCTCCGGTGCTCACCTTCCTGGATTCCCATGTGGAGTGCAACGCACACTGGCTGGAACCTTTACTGCAAAGGGTTAAGGAGGTAAGTTACTTTTCCAGGAGTTAACTTAGTTCCAGTGTGTAAGAATGATTGTGCTGCATTATCGTAAAAAGGAAGAAGTCTCGAGTCGGTTCTATTTTTTAAAGTTATCCTAGTCTTGGCGCGTTATTAGGGAAAAATGATGATATTAAATTTATAAGATGCGCACCCTGAAGAAAGTTGTAGTTAACACTTAAGTTTTTTTCTTTTTACTTTTACTATTACGTAAAGTACTACACACAAACTTTTGCAGCACTTATAGATCGAATTTTGAGAGGAAAATACTTTCCGTATGGTGTGTTAATGACGTCACTAAACGTGTAAACAAAATAGAATAAATTCGGCGGCTGACTTTTAAATTCGTTCGCCTTTTGAAATATTTCTATTTCTTAATTTAGTCTTGGCATTTAATTCAAATCTAGACCATCTCTTGAACTTGAATAATATGATGCGTTTTTCTGCAATCTTATCTAAAAATAATAGAAGAACAGCTTCTAATAGAATATAAATAAGTACCTATTGATGAAGATTCATTGGACTTGCAAATTGATTGCCAATCATCATATCATTTGCCTGGCTTTTCTCAACTACGTAATAGTCAGCTTTCAGTCTAACTGATCAGCCGGTCGATTCAGTAAAAGTCACGCCGTAAAAAATGTCAATGCCTAGCTACTAGGCATTGACATTTTTTACGGCGTGACTTTTTAGGTGATTTTTACGGCATTCTTAACGCGAACGAACTATAATGCTGCACTATAGTTCGTTCGCGTTAAGAATGCCGTAAAAATGCAGTGCAACTGCAAGATAAAGGTGTATTCCACAGTGGTGTTAAATTCAAACAAATTATATTTTAAAAGATTAAGTTTAATGAATTTATAAAAATGAATGTGAAAAGATTTGATTGGTTAGGGGGCGGGGCTAGGCCGACGGATAATGATGAATTTACTGCATTCTTAACGCGAACGTAATATAGTATTGAATGACAACTTAATTCGCCCTCACTACGCCTACATTTTCACGCGGTGATTTGGCCAGAATCGCACTGCTGCATTTTAAATTTAAATATGATAATGTCATTCATATTTGTTTTAAAAACATTGTACGGGAAGGTTTCTTCCCAGTTCAAACAGATTGTGCAATTGCATAGTATGTACATTAGGTTTAAAAAAACTTTATTTCTCAAGTAGGTATGATATAGTTCACCTAAATGAGTTTTACCTTCTAACATGAATAATATCACCGTCTATTGACGAAGCTTGCAGATGTAGAATTCAGTAGAATAAGTAAAAATGCATGCTTCTTTTCCTTTACAATATTTAAGATCCAACATTTCAACAACTCTGTAGAAACGTTACTTATTCCCAGAACATTATTTGTTGCAACAATGTATTAAATAAAGATTGCAATTCAGACAATTACAATATCGTTTGGATGCGCATTGCATAAAGTGGATTACGGCATTTCAACACATCTTGACATTTTGCAGCGTTTCGAGTTCGATCTGGCTCACGAATGTAATGTAAAAGCAATCGGCAATTTGCGAACTGTGATTGGTTAAGGAGTTTACTTTATCGTTAACTAGCACTTCGCCTGCGACTTTGTCTGCGTGGATTTCGTAGTTTTCCCTTCGAACTTAAACATAACCCCACGCCCTTGTGTAGTGTACCTACAAAGTAAATGAATGTGTCAAATTACTATTGCAAATAGAATAAGGCTCACGTTCAACTTGGAAAACTTGACAGTTTGAGGTAGCTTGTATAAGAAATATGTTAAGTAGTTCTTTTAACTGCGGCTTTGCCGCAGTCGCAGAGGGTTATGTATGTGTATCTATTTTTGATTGTACCTTTTGATTACCCCTACGTGTTTACAACTATGCCAATATACGTTTTTCTTTTCTCTGCAACATAGAAATACCATGACCATGACTGAATGATGTAACTCGAATCACCATGTTTTTTAGTAATGAGTCTTAAGCAAATGCCAGAGACTTCTGTTACGATTAACTCATGTACTTGTAGTCACATAATTTGGTCCTGACATGGAGAAGTCTTGGTATGTAATAAATGGTCACCCATCCTCGGACCGACCTCGCCAAGGGTAGCTTAACCTTCGATCGACCCATGCGGCTATTATAATTTAGCCACAAGCTTCTCCTGTACAATAAGTATAGATTATTAGTATTACTAAGTATAGATTAGTAGGTAGGTACATCAAATACGTCCTCATCAAAGAGATTTACAATACTATAGAGCGGACATGCAAGGAAATGTCATAGAAAAACTTTGATCCCATGTCTCAGTAACGCCATCTAGAATAATATATGAATATTGGAGCGGCAGCGGAGCGTACTAAAAAAAACTCATAGACTTCTATTCAGCAGGACACACTTTTTCGGACGAAAATTTTGTTCGTGATGTCCGGTCTATAGGTATTGAATGTCTTTGGTACATTAAATTATTCCTATATTCACCACAGATAATAAAATGCGCCTGTTCCGAGTTTAAAATGTCTCCAACGTCAACTGACTGGCAATGTAATGTCAAGGCTCTGCGCAGACGTGACGGCATTTGGTTGTGCTGCAGCCACCGTGAAAAATATGACGCTTTTAACTTTGACTAGATTTAATGCAAAAACGTGCTCGAAATTGGAGCGAGCGTAGCTTTGAAAATATGTTATGGTAAAGCTGTTGTGGGAGATGAAAATTTTAATTGAGTTTCGGAGAAGTTAGAGGAAGGATAAATTGCATTTATTTTCAGCATGCAGTATACCAAAATTATTAAGTTTGTAGTAGTAGGTACATAATCATATTTTTATCAGAAAGAAACATTATTTTATCGCTACGATTCAACATATTAGAAACAATTTCATCTTCTGACATTTTTATACACCTTGCTGTGTTAATACATGAACTTTACATTTAAATTGAAAGTTCGTGAACATTACCTATATTATTCATAAGATGGCAGGTTCATCACAGAGTTGATTGTTACTCAAATTAGTTTTCTCTATCAACTTAGTTTTATCTCTCTTGACTATACACCATTAATTTTGAATTTGTACAAATACTTAGAGAGCTTATTCTAGACGGTCTTCTCATTATATTTGTAAACTATCAATAGATAATATTCATAAACAGCAAAGTTATTAGCGTTTGTTTATATCTCAAATAGTTACCCAATTTATGGAAGTATTGTAAGTACAGGCATAGTAGTATTCATTAATCGTCATCTCTCGCTCAAGTTCGCGTGATCTCGCTCAAACATGCCCCGCCTCCAACAGCTGTTTTCGTTATTTAAGTTTAACTAAAAAGTGGCATATTTAAAAATTGAATTTCGTTTTTTCTTACTTTTGATTACGCAAATATGACCAGTACCTTATTGCACCTACCTTGTTCCATCTCTGCATCTCCTTAAGGTAGATTGGTGGAAAATGCCTAAGGCTAAGTTCGCCTTTGTACCGTTTTTTTTTACTTAAACATAATGTTTTAATAAATGAACAAATAAACTTTAGTGTCTGGTTATACCTACTAAGATTTTCCTGAACGAGATTGAATCATAGTTGTTGTAGCGTCATATAAACACGTAATCGGGCAACAAAAAAGTACTTCTTCGAAAATACTGATTGGACAACTTATCGGTAACATGAATAATAATGGAATGAAGGCGTGAAATTAATATTCTACTAAAGAGCCTTTGATAGTTGTTAAATATCATAAGTTGTTCACTTTTGATCTTTACGGATAATATAAATCTCAATTGTTGTTGGGTGGTTTAATGCACTATCGAAATATGATTTATACACGTGGCTTCGTCCGCGTAGAGTTTCATACGTTTGAATTGCTCTAAACTTACATATAAGAAAATAAAAGTAGCATTAGTTATATATGTTGTGTTTGTAATTATGTAAACACTAACATTAGGTAAGTTGTTAAGTGAATTGCTACTAACACTATGGACTATGTCTGAAATAAAAGTTAAATTATTATTATTATAAAAATGAGCTATCTAACAGTTAAAGTCCCGTCAAAATCGGTTTAGTCGTCTTTGAGATTAGCCCCAACAAACCACGATTCAAAAATGAAAAACACGTATTCGATAAGTGTTATAATTATAAAAGCAGTAATTATACAAACAGACTGTTAAATTTTATTTGTTTGTAAATGTATAAGATATACCAACTTGTATCTAAGACAAGTTTGACAAGCTATCAGTTTATCATTATCTGAAAGTATTTTTGTGTGTCATGTGTGAATAATACGACAAATTTTGAAACATTCTGACAAATGATTTCAACTCTTGTCATGTCAAAATCGATGACAGCATTGACTGAAGACTACAGCAGTTTCATTATGACAGAGGCGTTTTGAACCTCAACAAAGTTTTGTGCTTCACTGCTTAACCAGACTATAATTAAATAAATTAAAAAAAAAATCTTTATTCAGGTAGGTAATTAAAAACCCGTTGCCATTCGTCCCAATACACTCACAATAAACATAAAAATAAATTGCATGTAGAATAAAAATAATTTGATAATAATAGTAGGTACCTAAACCCATGTATGGCCTCCAGCCAGATCTTGAACTTATTAAATGCATTGGTTTATAATTTTATTTCTCGTTTTATTTTTACAAAAAGTTTTATTTAAATAAAATTTAAACTACATAAGCGTTCCACCTCAGACAATTGGGACCGTCGCCCAGGGTGCCTTCTCCAAACCAAAGCACGCAGCAGTGGCGAAGGATAAATTTTCTTAAGAGGAAACCCAACATAATAACTTAGTATTAGAATAGAATATAATAGTTTATTTTAGTACTTCAAATTACAGAACAGTTCTCTCTTAAATAACTAAAACTAAAAGTATTTCTGTTTTGTCTTGAAGTTTCGTACCCACCACCCTGTAAAACTTCGGTGTAAATATATACCCGTAGCGTATCTGGCAATACTAGAGTCCGTACCTTCAAAGGGAATCGAGTTGTATGTATACTTTGCCACTGGCAAGCAGTAAATTGAGTAGTATGGGACAAAACCTAACAAATACACAATGTTATTTTCAGATATTGGATATAAACAATGGCATATAGAGCTCAATTAGGGTTATGGGAATCCCCACAGTGCCCACAACGTTAGATACACGCTATCTTCATTGCGGCTTTAAAAAAAAATGCTCTCCACCTATTCTTAAAACTAGTGAATATATACACAATTTTATAGGATTGGTCAAGCCGTTCAAGGAGTTTGGTAATAAACAATTAAACACTGTGCCACGAGTATTGGGATACAGTACTACTACTTTATATTTAGTCATTAATGTGATCTTTGGTATTATTCCCGGTCGGTTAAATGATTTATTATTATTCCGTTTATTCATTTAGATTTCCTACTAAATACATTTTTAAATATTTAAATATAAAAAAAAACATTTAAAAATATAAAAAATAGTAGCCCACCGGTATCGGGAACTAGGTCCAAGCTACCGGCGGTCAGGGCTCCAGGGAGAGGAATCGCCTAACAATGCGAGCCGTGTCCAGTAGTACTGCTTTCTGAATCAAACCCTTGATCCAGCTGCCCAACGAGAGCCTCTTTAGGTATTGGTCGAGGCTCTTTGCTATTAAGCCATTGGCAGACACGACTATCGGCACAATGATTGCTGAGTCCACATCCCACATGTCGACAACCTCGCGAGCCAAGTCAAGATACTTGATTTTCTTATCTTGTTCGGCTTTCACGAGGTTCCCGTCATGTGGGACCGTTATGTCAACAAGCATTGCGCGCCTCTCGGTTCGATCCATCACCACTATATCTGGCTTATTAGCCATGATAGTCCTATCAGTGATGATGGATCGATCCCAATACAATGTGATATGACCATTTTCGAGAACTGGGTCGGGCACATACCTGTAGTACGGCACTTCCGACTCCACGAGATTGTATTTTAGAGCAAGTTGCTGATGGATAATCCTGGCCACAAGGTTGTGTCTATGCAAGTACTCTTCGTTAGCTAAGCGAGAACACCCAGAAATTATGTGTCGGATTGATTCTCCTGGACGGTGGCATGCCCGACAGATGTCAACCGTGCCATCCTTCACAATAAATCTCCGGTAGTTTCTCGTCATAATAACTTCATCCATAATTGCACAGACAAAACCTTCGGTTTCTCCAAAGAGGTCACCGAAACGTAGCCAGGACACGGACTATTATTATTATTATTATCTTTAAACCTTTTGTGTTATAAATAATTAGTTCACAATACATATACCAATATACATATAACCTAACCTAACTTGCCATACCTATCCTATAGCGAACCTAACTACCTAACCTAACTACCTTACCGAAATGCATTGATTTTGAAAGTTACAAAATACATATTTTTATACTAGACTACTGCACTGCGTGTCTCTATTTAACACACAATACTAGAGTAGGAGTAGGAGGTAATAATTTAACTCGATTGGTCATCCGTACATAAAGTACTACTTTGACTAGCCTGTTGGTCGTGGGTTCGATTCTCACCCAAGACAATTAATGTTTGTGTGAAGAGCGCGATCATTTGTTCTGTCTGGCCTTAATTAGGGTCGTGGGCATGACCACAGTGTCCACAACGGTAGATACGCGCTTGCATTGGCTTCATGTAAATACCACATTAAAATCGGCCCATTCTTTTGGGAGCTGTGAGGCCACAGAGGCACACACGTTAAACTCATTACACACCTCTTTTTGCTTAGGGGGTTAAAATATTGGTATTCAGCTGCATCCGGGTAGAATGCAAGCAATAAGTGCAAAATAAGCAAAACTTGTTTAAATTTTAACGCGTAAAAGTTATTTCTTACTTAATGACTGGTAGTTGAGTTATTATTATTTTACTTATCAACTTTAAAAATGAGCTTGGCATTTTAACGCGAGCATTCCAATGTATAGCGATATCTTGGTAAGCTTTTTCGTGGTTGACTTGATACACTGTTAGCGATAAGATTTCGATTCTTTATAGTTTTTTCTCCTAATTATATATGTACTTACAATCAGGGACAATTAGGGTGAAAGAAACACTGTGAAAAATGTAACTTCAAGCACACTAACGTACAGAGGCAAGCTTTTGACAAGACCAAAGGATTTAGGTCCATCAATTATATTATGTAGGGTGACTGGTAATTAGTGACCGATACTTTAACACGTGATTGTATGATTTCAATAAACTTTCCCAAAGAAACTTTTTTTATACACAATAACATAGAACACAATAAAATAACAAAAACGCTGTTTGAAATTCCCGCGCGCGCGCCTGTTTCGATCGCAATAGGCACGAACCGTTACGATCTATCAGCTGATAGTCTGACCTCGGGAAGGGCAAAATCTACTAGTAGTAGCGTCACACGCTTCCCCGCCACCCCCACCGCTCCCGTGGTGCAGTACTGACGTAATGGAATTAATTTAAAGTTAATGAGTATAAAAAAAGTTGCTTTGGGAAAGTTATTTATATTCATGAGTACAATCACGTGTTTAAGTATCGGTCACTAATTACCAGTCATCCTATATAATAATTATATCAAGGGCCCTCCGCGGACTTCGGAAAGCATGCTGAGCCGTTGGTCGTCGACTGTCATTTGTAGTTCTTTGACAGTCGAATGCGAATAATCAGAATAAACCAGTCTCATCAAGCGGTATTGTGTTACCCAGTAACTGGGAGTAGACATCGGGTGGGCAGTCGCTCCATAAATTCCGCTGCAGCTGGTTAAACTTGAAGCCGACCCTTACTTATCTAATACTGGCGTACGTCACGCGGGTAGGTGCCGTACTCATTAAAATTTAGGGATAAAAGCTTACCTATGTTACCCGGTGATAGTAATAATAGCACCCTGTTACTGTCCCACTGCAGGGCAAAGGCCTCTTCTTATACAGAGAAGGCTCGAGCATTGATCACCACGCTTGCTCAAGGCGGATTGGCGATTTCAAACTTATATTAACTATAAGTCCAGGTTTCCTCACGATGTTTTCCTTCACCGATGTCAATGATGTCTAAGATAAACTTAGAAAGTACATATGAATTGAAAAAGTCACATTGGTACTTACCCGGATTTGAGCCACAACCTCGCGCATGAGAGGTAGGCGCCTTAACCTCTGTGCCATCACGACATATATAGTGATAAAGAATTTTTTCAAATCGGTCTAGTTGTTTTTAAGTTTATTCCTTACATAAAATAATACAAACATTTAGTCTTTTTAATATTAGAAGGTAAGTGTAGATATAGAAAAGGCTAGGCAGATATAAGTATCAGTTGATTTACTTAGAGTTTATAAGCTTAACCAAAAAGAAACGAAATAATCTGGCGTTTACAGTAAGTAAACAATTAATTGGAACATTATGAGGAGAAAACTGAAAGTCGCTCATAAAATTGAATAATTTAATGCTCATAAAATCTTTTGATATGATACTTAACATCAAATTTCGAAAAATGATATCCGTTAGTTATTATGGATGAGTTTCTCAGCGGTCAACGAATTTATAACAAAAAAAAAATATGAAAAGGTCGTTTTATTACCCATAAAATAGTTTTTTTTTTATTGTTTCTCATAACATATCAATTTTAATTGATCTATTACTAATTTACATTTATTACGCTTAGATATAACATTTTTGTAAAGATTGTAGTTCTGCGATCTTTTATTCTTTATCTATACTAATATTATAAAGAGGAAAGGTTTGATTGTTTGTTTGCAATAGGCTCCGAAACTACTGGACAGATTTCAAAAATTCTTGCACCATTGGGAAGCTCCACTATACCCGGGTGACATAGGCTACTTTTTATCCCTGTGTTCCCACGGGAACGGGAACTACGCGGGTGAAACCGCGTGACGTCTGCTAGTGTCATATAATCTTATAGTTACCTACCTAGTATCAAATACTTAGTTCTACCATTTAAAATCCATAATTTATATTTCAAAATGTTAACACCTTATTTTACTAATATGATTAAAGTTTAAGAGTTTGTTTGAACCACGGAACAGAAAAAAGTTTGAACGTACTAATATCTAGATACTTAAAGACGTAGTAAAACTGAGGCTAAACTATAAGCTATAGATTTCCAGTATAGGCTGATTTTCCATTGTATAGCGTTTCTGTACAATACGAGGTCAGCGTAAACTGGGCATGTATAGCTTACTGTGTAGCCTTGTGTACGCCCAGGTCGACTCACGTAGGTGGACTGCGGGCAATGCCCGGATTTAAGTCATTCTTTTAGCCAAGTTCTGGGCCTGTTTAACAATTACCCTAATTTTAAGCTAGGAAGCTTTTAATTCATTAAACCCCACGAGGACACCTGTGTCTGCGCTGTCATTGTCTTTCTATTGTGTCTCTAATTGACACGATTGATAACTTCTCATTAATACGAACGACAACTTACAAGTCGTCAATATCTCCATTGATGTAAATGTATAGAATATTTAATAAACCTGTCTACTGCGATGTCTGGGTGAAAATAACCACACCAATTACCTTGACATATCTGACCTTTTTTTAATTAAGCGGAAGTTATTCCGAGGAGATTGCGGTGTTGTGGAAATGACCTCTGACAGGACGCACAGTTATTATTAATGTTTGTTTATGAGTTATTGTTAAGTAGCTAATTCAATTCAACAAAATAAATACTTAGTTATGATTTTGCTAAAGTAGTTTTAAAGGGAAATTCGTAATTGTCGCTTGAGTAGGTAATGTAAAAAAAAGTTAAACAAATTGCAGTTTTGCGGCAATTAAAATAAAATAATCATAGTTTTAAATTATAATAATTTAGAACATTATAACAAATTCCTTTCTCAAAATTATATATGTAGGAAATCAGACTATTTTTAATGTAGATAATGCTAGTTAATGTGCCAATTGGAAGCTAATATAAATCAAATCAAATAATTTATTTTGCCAACATAGGTCTGTATACAGGTTTGAAAATATGCCTAATATGATTGCCACGTGATGGCGTGCAAAATTAAGAAAACCAAACAAAATTGAACATACATGAATTAAAGACAACGCCAAATAAAAAAAAGCATTGTGCCACATACCTAATTAAACAAATTAACAACAAATTAAAATTGTTTCTGGTTTAGCAAACCGAAATTTCGTATCGCTGTTTTCAGAGAAAAACTCGGTAATGGTGTTGTAGCATTTATCTAAAAGGAAACTAAACAAAGACTTCCTGAAGGAATACAAATACTGACTATTCCTAATCTAATAGCTTTTGTTATGCTATTGTATATATTTTTATAAATTACGTACATGTTTACTGAAGTATATGGGATTAATCATAACTCACTCATATGTATTACCATAGTCGAAAAAAGGTCGCCGTAAGATTAGATATAGCTCAAACAAATACCTAATAGTAACATAATCTCACTGTAAAAATACTTCTAATTCGCATTTGATTCTATTGTTATCTTATCTTATATCTTATACTTATAATAAATCTGTAGAAGTAAAATTTCTGTACATTGAAAATATCAAAAAAATAAATAGCAGGGGGTGTTACTAGACCGACAGCGAATCCAAAAATATGATTAAAAAAATTTTTGTCTGTCTGTCTGTCTGTCTGTCTGTCTGTCTGTCTGTCTGTCTGTATGTTCAGGTATCACGCAAAAACTACCGGTTCGATTACGATGAAACTTGGTATACTTATTATTTAATATCCTGGGCACAACACTGGGTACTTTTTATCCCGGAAAAGTATTTACAATAAAAAACAAACTTAATTTTGCGGTTCGACCCCTAGACCTGACTACTGTACCAACCGCAAATAATAAGTTTGTCGTAGGTTACGTCACCCGCAGTGGAGTTCACCAAGGGGCGCTGCACACGGCTAAGATATTATAATATTTTATCTTAAGATACAATATCGCTCGCCATACAGTTCAATGGACTATCACACACTACGAAGATAATTATGTACATTGAATATATATTCAAAATTAATATTGGAGGATGATTGGTGATCGATACTGATGCCAAAAATGCAATCAGTAAATGTTTTGTCTGTCTGTCTGTCTGTATGTGCACGCATAGTTCAATAACTATTATAGGGATTGGGATTGACTTGGTACGGTTGTAATCAATACGCCTGGGTAGGTTGATCTTAGTCTCAGTTGTTTTACACATGGTCAGTTGTACGGCGCTCTTTCCCGGGTCAGTAGTTCCAGAAATCTTTATGCATACATACTGGAAGGATCAACTTTGAAAGTAGTCTATCTGGAAGTATTATGCTAAAATTATTACGTTTATATATCAACGCACAGCCCAAACCGCTGGTATTAGAGACATGAAACTTGAAGGGGACTTCTTAGTTAAGAATAAGTATCCACTAAAACACGATTTTTGGAAATTCAACCCTTAATGGGAAAACATAGGAGGCGGAAGTTCGACATCCACGCGGGCGAAGCCGCGGGCAAAAGCTAGTGTAAAATAAGATAACAACTGATAAACAATTACTATTAATTAGTGTTGTTATATACTAATCGTTATTCTTCGATTCCTGATAATCAAATAATGCTATTGAATTAACGAGGTAGGTACTTACATTTTTTTTTTATTGATAGGCACGCGTTTGCCCACTATCTCACCTGATGGTAAGCGATAATGTGGTCGACGATGAAGCACGCTTACCTAGAAGCAACCTGTTCACTCTTGACTTGAAGACCCCTAGGTTGTAGCTATCAGGAAACACCGACTCCAAAGGAATTCCACTCTTTAGCTGTTCGCACAATGAATGTGATTCCAAATCGTTTAGTACGTATGGTTGTGTCTCTCATGTACCGGTGGCACAGTGCCGTACGTCTGGTGGTCCGATGATGAAAAAGGCTTGGTGGAATAAAAACTTGGTGCAATTCCGATGCACACTCTCCGAAATATACCTAATTGCAATGTAAGCTCGTACCGTCTAATAGTGGCAGAAAGGTCCGTCTTGATTGCTGTTGAATATATAATAGGCGTGATGTTTATGTTAATGAGTACTTATTAATTGGTTCGAATAGACATTTAGTAAATAGGCATTCAGAGTGTTATTTAATTAACTACAACGAATAAACACATGCTGTAGGTACCTACTTAAGTTACTAAATTACACAACAATAACTGTACGTTATTACTGTAGACGTATATAATAACGTACAGACGTCAGCATACCAAGCTACCCTAATCTGCCAAATTTTCCTACTTGAACATGAACCTTATACTGTTTGAAATAAGACATTTGACACATTGCAGGCAGCGTGATGTGCTGACATCAGTAAAATTATTATATCACATCAACCTTACTAAATCTGATTAATTTCTTCGATTGTTTTTCAACTTTAATTACAGTTTTTTTTTTACAAAAACAACAACTGACTTCAAAAGAAACACTTACCGGTGTAAAATAACTCTAAATTTTCAGTTTTTATTTTTATGTAGATGATTCATAATATTCCATTTCTTTTAATATTACAATCAAACAAATAAACAGATTTCGATGAAATCAAAAAGAAAAACAATGAACGAAAATGATCATAAAATGAAAACTACCAAGCCAAACTATGTTAATGTTTCATGAGACCAAAAACAAGTATCCCACATCAAACTTAAGAAGAATAACGTAAATCGGTACGTAAATCCCAGCGTAATCGGTGTAGAAACATAAAAAAAATGTTAAAAAAAATTAAATGTTCATAAAACGAAAACAACCGGGCCAAACTATGTTAATTTTTTATGGGACCAAATGGCAACTATTCCGCATCGAACTAAAAAAGAATCACGTAAATCGGTTTATTAATCTCGGAGTAATCGGTGTACATACATAATATATATATATATATATATATATATATCGATCGAATTGACAACCTCCTCCTGAAGTCGGTTAGAGAATATGGTTCATGCAGTTTTATTGAGAAAAGACAATTTGAGACAGCTTAATGTGCTGTCGTCTACATAATCTAATTGAACGTCCATAACACTGCATAGGTATTACGTTTATTAGGTAATACTAAGCTGAGCTAGACTAGGCTATAGCGGAGACGATTAGAGAGTAATAAGGCTATTCCTTATAGCCTACTAGGTGGGGGTCTATTGGACATCACAAGTGAATGTAAGTTACGTGTAACAAACTATAGTGTATAGCTAAAATGGTGCCAATAATGTTTTAAAATGGACATCATTCATTGATCTTTATAGCTACTTATCTATTACACAGCAAGTCAGACAACACAGTAATAAAATGATGTAGGTGCAAGACTCTAAAATTGTATGCAATAGTTTAGTGTTCATTGTCTAAAAGACAATTAAGTTTCTGTCTAGCAACTCATGAGTTCTGTTTCTTTATAGGTACTCAGTATTACGATACAATTCTAACACAGTTCAGTATAACAGAACTAGAATCTAATTAAAAACGAAAGTACTAGAACTATTTTATTATTTAGCTTGACGTTCGATTTTTTTTTAAAATAGTGTAATTGAAATAAATGATTTTGAATTTGACATTGACTATAACTTCAGAGATCATCGAGATGAATGAATGAAGAGAGAACGCTGTTGAAAGTTTGAAAGTTTTAGTAATTAGTATTTAGAATTTATATAATACGAACGTAATTGTTATTTTGTATACAACAACTCAAGACTATGGTCAAAATAAGTAGGCACTTACCACGAGTTGTTCAAAACATACATTCTTAAAAGTTAAGTTTAGATGATAACGTTGGTCTACTAAACTGATGCATTTGGATTAAATTATCAACTAAACAAAAAAACTGATGTTAGAACTATTTTAAGAAAACATTAACTAATGGGCAGTATACAGATAAAAGATTCTAAGTAGGTACATACGGTCGAGTGCTTACAAAAAAAAACACTTAGGTATGAAGACAATTCAAAATCATTAGGTCCTCTACTTTTTTTGTACAACTTTTTTGTCATAGACCACCAACAGCTAGTACCTACTTTCCCCAAAACCTACAGAATAGGCACACGCCATCATTTGTCACGTCTCTTTTTAAAACAAATGGCTACTGCAATCATTAATTACAGAATTCTATCGAAAAGTGTCAGAAATAAGATAAAACAAACATGGAGGCGTTGCAAAATGTGTAACGTTGGAAAGTAAGTTGCTTCACGTAATGTTACAGATACCGATGCAGTGATTGCGTGGTCCAAGTCAATAGACGCGAGAGGTAGCGTTTAAAAATAAATAAATAATAAATATAAATAAATAAATATTCCACAACTGTCACACAACGTTATCTAGTCCCAAACTAAGCAAACCTTGTACAATGAGGACTAGACAACTGATAAACATACTTATACATTTCTAAATACATAGTTAGAAATAATTTTCTTTTCCGTTCAAATTTTTCATCATCATGAGGAAGAAAACAAAATGGGTTTATTGGCATTAAAGTAAAATAAATATCCCTTTAAAACTATAAAACATAAAGAAGAAAAAACATCACTCCACTGCTGGGCATAGGTCTCTCCTATTATAAGTCAATGCTAAAAAGTTGTAGATTTTAAAGTAGTTTGGAAAATGCAATGTAAAAAACTATTTAAGATTAGTAATTTTCCAAGAACCTGCTACAGTAAAAAAAAGTATTTATGTAGCTCCTTATTAGCAGTAATGACACCTTGCTAACGTTTTGTCGAGAGCCAATATAACAATTTTAAATTTGACAAAATAGCTATCTGTACCATTCGATTTACAATGAGGCAAGCACAATTAATAGGTAAGGTAATAAATTAATAATATTCAAAACAAATCGGCGTTACCTTTACGCCAAACATGTATGCTTAACACGCTGTTCAATCATCAGCATCTATAAAATCAGTCACGTGAATCAATGACCGGTTTTGTCCAGCTTTAGCCTGTTATACGATACTCGATCCGTATCGACGTTGCTCCAACACGCTGTCGCTTCCACATTGCGCCGCCCCAGTTGCTCAAGCGTGGTGAACGGAAGATAGTATACTTGTTGTGTAACAGATCATCGGGATCCCTTCACCCTCCGTCGCTCCTGGCTCAGTAGGCTACTCGGTACTCGCATGCCTGCCTGCGCAACTAGCCGTATTAGTAACGCACCGCCATTTTGATTAAGTTGAATGATTTATGAAGACGTAAATTTAAATGAAATACCTAGAGGAATTTACGACAAGTTTCTGATGTGTTTTGCTATTTGTTTACCATTTTGTATGTAATCGCGGATACACATTAAGCTATTTATGCAAGCCGATCTTGCATTGTATAGGATTTCCGTAAAATGTGAGGTCAGCCGTAAACTGGAAGTGTATAGCTTGATGGGTAGGGTCATTACGCTGGATCGCGGCCCTGCGTTGTTTCGCGGCCTTTTAGAGAACCAACCGTATAAATATTGCAAAAACAAGAATTCTATCTCACTCTTGCCAACGCGTTGTGGCACTTTAAACAGATGGATAGTTACAGAATGTCATGCCTATTCAAATTGGTCGGTTTACCTAATCCATGTGATGGGAATGAATCGTCTATTTTGCTAGCCGCGCAATCAGCGCTCACATGTACGCAAAACTGCGAAAAAAATAGCGAACAAGTCCCGCTTTAAAAGTAAGTATTTCAAGTTAACAATTACTTATTACTAGTGTGATTGTTTTTGGGTCATCATAGTTGTTTGTTTCATGTTATTTTGCATTTGTTTTGGGAGTAAATCACTTAAATTCCAGTTTTTTTTGGGGGCCGCCAACCAAAACAATAAAATTTTAGTAGAGTTGGTATACGGCCGGGTGGCCGCGGCACTAGCTCATTGAATGAAATAAGTTGGCTTTCTTTCTTAATAGTAATGTAAATAAAGCTTTGCTTTGTGCAACATTTTTCTATTGTTGTTGTTGGTTTAAATGATATAGTTAGTTCACGGCCGCCAAAATATAATTTTATACGGATTTATAGCTATCATGTGGCCGCAAACTAACACATGCTAACAAAACAATTTTGGTTCGCGGCCCTCTGGAAATCATATGAAAAATAGAAGGCCGTTATCTGACTATTTGAAAATAAAGGTTTCAGTTTACGGCCACTTCTCTTACACAGACTGTTTTGGTTGGTGTTTAGATCATTTTTGTTATTAATTCCCAGTATGTCTACGAAAAAACCCAAAAAAATAAACTGTGACGTACACTGCTGAAACTCTACAGAACGCAATAAAAGAAATTCGCGAAGAACAAATCCCAATCAGGGAAGCATCACGTAAATTTAGTATTCCGAGATGTACAATTCAAAATCGATTAAGTGGCAGAAGGACGGACGAACTAAAAAAAGTCCCGAGCCAGCCCCCGAACACTACGCACATGCTGCAGCCTGCCGATGACAGCGTGTTTGCTCCATTAAAAGCCCAGAAGTCACATCAGAAAATTCCAACCCAGAGAAGTCCACTCTTTGGCTGTTCGCACAATGAATGTGTTTCCATAGCGTTATGTACGTATGCTTGGGATATCTACCAAGTACCGGTGGCGCAGTGCTGTACGTCTGGTGGTCTGATGATGGAAAGGGCTTGGTGGAATTAAATCGTGCAATTCGATGCACACTCTCCGAAATATAACCGATAGAAAACCGACAGGCTAGCAACTCGGCGTCGATGCTCAAGACTTTGAAGTTTTGACTCAACGAGTGCATCATTGCCGATGATCTTCTTGGCTCGTTTCTCAATAGACTCAAGCGCATCAAGCTGGTATTTGGCAGATCCATCCTAAAGATGAAAGCAGTACTCCATACACTACCGAACTTGCGCTTGATAGAGGTTGAGCAGCTGTTCCGGCGTGAAGTAACGTCCCACCTTTGCTAAGATACCTAACTTTTTTGCAGCTATTTGAGCTCGATGTAAGAGCTAAAATTGAGAGTGGATGACAACGTTACACCAAGAAGATCAAGATGGTCGGTTATAGGCACGGTTACACATCGGAAGATGGAGCCGGGTGAAACAGGCTCCCCTTGGCGGAAAACAGACACGCCTGGGTTTTCGCAGCATTGAACTTGACCAAATTGGCATCACCCCACTCGGCGACTGCCTTCAAGGACAATTTCAAGCGCTCGACCAAAGCTTCTCGGAGAGACTGGATCTGTGACCCACCAGCCCGTGCGTCAGACATGTAGCTCTCTCTTAATTTAGTCGAGCGAATCGTTCGCGTGAGAACTCGGGAATAACGAATGAAAACCTCATCGCTACCCGCAAAGTGATTCGAAAATTTACACAAGATCCTAAAGGAAATAAAAAAGCTGAGAAGGTCAAAACCCAGAGAACCTTAATATATTACCGGATCTGAAGACAATACAAACTCAACACTCGACGTGTCGAGCATTCATTTTTGGCAATTTTTTCGACTCATTCATCTGCGAATGCTTCCAATCTCACCGCACCGCTCGTTTCCGATCCCAACCATGCATGCATGCATGTTTCTGATGTTACGTCTGCAAATCTTACCGATCTCGCTCTTTCGCATATACATGATCCTGCCCCACTGACTCTTGTTATTGCGGGTGAAGTTCCCTGTAAGTATAGATGAATGAAAGTGTATACTACACTTCACATCTATACTGCAGTTAGAAGTATGGAAGAAGAATAAATGAATTACCTAGAGGTTAGGAGTTTCGAATAAGGAAAGAAAGGTGGGAAAATAGAGGAAGGAAAGAAAAAAGGACAGAGCGGAAAGAATTGTTGCATAAATTATGAAGGTGAGTTGGGAGGAGAAGGTAAAATGCTATAGAGATTAACAAATCTTGTGGAAATAAGAGATGTTAGAAAAGGCAAGGTTAAGTTAGAGCACAAGACATGAAAGGGACGAATATTGAAGTGAACATGCTTTTTAAGAGTAAAGGCATTTGATTGACAATCGCGATTATATGCCATATGTGGAATTTTATGATAGGACCATTAGGTATGGCGAAAAGTGTACGTAATAACTGTATTTAAAACTGGCGGCCGAAAACTAACTCTAGGGTGGCCGCGAACTGAAAAAAGTGGCCGTCAACCGGCATTTTGACTAAATTTTAGGTTTTTATTTATTTTAAAAAAATCTGTTAGAATAGTCCTCCAATACTTGTGTCCAAAAATAACTTGATGATATCTGCTACACGTTCAGAAACAATCAGAACCTGAATTATGGACATATCATACTAATTTCAAAGAGCAAAGTTGGGAAGGCGACTAAAAGGCCGCCAACCGGTGCAACGACCCTACTTTGTGTACGACATGAGGACTCGTTGTAGTTGATAGCATTATTATTTAATGTTATAAGAGACAATTTTTTAGAAGAGACGGAACAATGAAATTGCTGGCGATGTATAATTTAATTGTTTCATCTCATCTAAATAATGACAACCTTTGCACACCTGACTGTGTCAAAATCTGTTGTTGCTGTGTAGTACGACAATTTCAAACACAAATAAACAAGACATAGGTACACACGCCAGCACATGAAGCTACCCCAAATTGTCTAACTTTCCAAATTGAACATTAAACTTATTCAGTTTGTTATTATGTTGAAAATATGTCAAATAAATTTGACAAATTGGGGGACAATAGGTAGTCATTTTAGGGTTCCATACATCAAAAGCAAATAAACGAAACCCTTATAAGATTACTTTGTTTTTCTGTCTGTCTGTCTGTATGAATGTCAAGACCCTTTATTTCGGAAATGCGTGGAGGTATCACATTTAGTCGTGAAAATATGACACGCAACATATCCTAAAACGGTCAGTTTCACAGTCATATCTGAATAACCATCACTACCGGATAAATTAAAATGTGAACCAGAATGTTGTTGAAATTATCTGTAACTTAAGTTAACCAGAGATGGTGTAACAAGCCATTAAGCCGTATTCACACTCTACCGACATGCCGCTAATATTCAATCGTCAAGCTTACCACACATCATTTGGATTAGCACCGTACCTTCACTTTAGACAACTACCTATAAATGGGTAATACCGTACGGAATCTTACGCCATATTTTACGGTTTACTCGTTAATATATTGCATATAACTTAGATCTTCACTAATACATTTTCATGTAACATCTTGGGAAATTACTGAGAGAAGCTTGTGGTAATATAATAATTTGCGACTTGTCGATCTAAGGTTAAGCTACGCTTGATGAGGTCAGACCGTAGATGAGTGACCATTTGTACATATCAAGACTTCACGTGCCTCGGAAAGTGCGCCGCCAAGTAAGCCGTTGGTCTTTGTTGTCATTTGTAGATCTTTGACAGTCGTTACGACTTACGAGTGCTCAGTCTGCGTAGCATGAACACCGAAGAAACGGTCTTTGTCGTGTGTCGAAAGAAAAGAAATTAAGTGTTCATGCTACGCAGGCAGGTGTATTGAAAGAAATTTGACAGATTGAGGTTCATGTCTATATAATCTGTCACTTTGCCGATTCGTCTGTAGACAAAGGCCGTTTCTTCGGTGTTCAATGTGTTCATGCTACGCAGGCTGAAGCCTGAAAGTCTAACAACCGGTTTTACCAAGGGGTATGGTGTTACATAGGATCTGGGTTGTGAAGGTAAGACAGGCAGTTGCTCCATGTAAAACACTGGTATTCAGCTGCATCAAGTTAAACTGGAAGCTGACCCCAAAATACTTGGGGAAAGGCTAGGCAGGATGATGATCATCTTGTGAAATTACTGACAAGATTGCAGAGGAATTTGCAGGAGTTAAGCAATTAGTGAATTGTATTGTCATAGCTTGGTAGCTTTTGTTTCAACATACCACTGCTTAGTGTTGTAAAAGCGGATTCCACCGATAAAACTGAACACGACCAGCAGCGGTGCTATTCTACAAGGTGTTTTTTTTTATATCCCATAACTCTAGGGTTATATAGGGTTAGGGATAAAAATAATACTAAAACTCCTAGAATGGATGGTCCAAAAATGCGTAGTTTCGGAGATACCCGTAACACAAGCTCTGCTTAGCTTGGGACTAGATGGCGTTGTGTGAATACCTAGTCGTGGAATAATATTATTAAGTATTATTAATATTATTTTTATTACATAACTAGCTTCTGCCCGCGACTTCGTACGCGGATCCTGTTGCTTATGCCAGCGACAACGGGGTCGTCAAAATCGAAGATCTGAAACATCTGATGTCGAATTCTATAAGCCCGGGGACGGGAAATCAATGGGATGCGCGAGACGATTCAAGATGTTCCAGATTTTTTATTTTTGTTGGTCAACAGGAAATGCCATCAGACTTAACAACTTTTGCTAAGACGCCATTTCTATTATGTATATGTTATATTGTCTCTGAGCTTTGGAGTTCCCCTACAGGTGCTCCAGATCTTCAAATTTAGTCTAACAGCAGAAAACACTCTTCACGTGGAATAGTTTTAGCAATGGCACCATTTTTATATCTCTTTCACTTTAGGTGTTCTATTTTCCAAAATAAATTATAGCCTATAATATGTTGCGTGACGTTCACGATCAGCGGTCAGTCGCGCATCTCCTTCCCCCACTTATCTCTAGAGTCGATGCGTATATACGCTGAAAACTCAAGCGTCATGCTTTTTCCGTGAACGTCTCCAACTCGCGAGACAGTGCATAATGTTCACGATCAGCGGTCAGTCGCGCACATATTCTTCACTGGTCTCTAGAGACCTGGATGTAGATGCGTAAATACGCTGAGAATGCAGGCGTGCTTCGCGATCCCAAGAAGTTTCCACGGAGCAAGTTGCAGCCTCATGTTCTCGAACAGCATCAAGTCTCTCCTAACGCTCTTCGGTAGATTGTTGGGATCTTATGGTCTTTAATCATTTAGCGCCTTTGGAACATTGGGAAAAATTTGACCTCTTTCCAGGCATGGTTATAGTTTTATTGTGATGATACCTGATCAATTAAAATCTAAGTGGCTGCTCCCCTGCGTTACCGGGTAAGCTACCGTGTAACGAAGATAAATGGAAAAGGAAATTAAACACTCAAATAACATAAGCCCGAAGGCATACGATAAAAAAAATGGGAGTTTTAGCCAGTAGAGTCTAATTTTCAACGATATACCATCATCATCGAAAATCAGTCCTGAACTGTTCCCGCCTTCACCGCGTAGTACTACTTATGTTATTTTATAATTATGCAATGAAATTAGTGATAGTTTTAATTTCTATATCAAATGTTTCTGATCTTCGATTTTTATAAGTCAACAGGAAATGCCTATCAGACCGAACAACTTTTGCTAAGACGTCATTCCTATTTGAGTTATGGTGTAGCTGGGCTCCTGGAGTTCCACAACAGGTGTTCCAGATCTTCGATTTTTATACGTCAACAGCGAGTGCTCATAAGGCTGAACAACTCTTGCTAAGACGTCATTCCAATATATGTTATAGTGTAGCTGGGCTCTTGAAGTTCCACATCAGGTGTTCCGGATCTTCAAATTTATTCTCTCAGCAGAAAATGCTCATAGCGTGGAACAATTTTTGCTATGGTACCATTTTTGTATCTCCTATAGTTTAGATGGTCTGTTGCGGTTCTGCATCAGGTGTTCCGGATCTTCAAATTTATTCTCTCAGCAGAAAATGCTCATCACGTGGAACAATTTTTGCTATGGGACCATTTTTGTATCGCCTATAGTTTAGCTGGTCTGTTGCGGTTCTGCATCAGGTGTTCCGGATCTTCAAATTTATTCTCTCAGCAGAAAATGCTCATCACGTGGAACAATTTTTGCTATGGGACCATTTTTGTATCGCCTATAGTTTCGCTGGTCTGTTGCGGTTCTGCATCAGGTGTTCCAGTTTCCAAGATAAGTTATAGCCTATGTGTTGACCAGACTTAATATCTATACAACAAAAAAAAATCATTCAAATCCGTCCAGTAGTTCCGAAGATTAGCGTGTGCAAACAAACAGACAAACAGACAAACAGACAGACTTTTTTTTTTGGATTCGTGCTCTATTACTGTTTCTAAACCCCCTCAATTATTATTTTTTAAATATATTCAATGTACAGACACAGTTTTTTTACAGTCTTATTATATGTATAGATGTATAGATTAGTTCAAAAAATGTCACCAGTACGACGAATCTTCTTTCTAACGTCACTTTTCTTTCACGTAAGGGTGTTTTACATTAATCATCGTGACTTTGTCGAATTATTTTGTATGATAGTAAATAAAAAAAGGATGATTGAAACATAATTCATTATGCCAGTTGATTCTTTGATATGGTCTCAATCATACCCTAGAGTTATGGGATATAAAAAAAAACACGTTGTATAACGTCGAGGTCGCGGGTTCGGTCCCCATCCAGAGTTTTTCCATCTGGAATTTTCTTCTAGCTAAGTGCTCAAATGATGACAATAGGCACGTTCCTATTAAATGGTACTTAAACATAGCTGGTAAAATGTCCACCCCCAAACACCTTTTAGGTTCCTGCTGCCATGGCAAACCTTGTTTCGCCTTATAATCAATTTATTCGTTTTATTTAGTTTTTTTTTATTATTTTACATCCTATTCTCAGACCTATTGAATATACACACAAAATTTTAAAAGGATTGATCGAGCCGTTTCGTAGGAATTTGTAACAAACCCGGTGGTACGACATTTATGTAGATCAACGTATTCTTGTAAATAGTATTGTTCTGTGTTAATGTAATGCCTAGTCAAACTAACAACATAGTTGCGAATTTGTAAGGCACATAGTTACCCTACAAAATTAAGCCTATTGTTACTGTAACCAAGTGTTGTAATTAGAATACAAGACTTGTCATTACATAATTATGTAGGTACATAACATATGCTTATTCTACAACCCAACATGTCTTCTTACTTCCTACATACTACACACATTCACCAGTATGTTTTTACATAACAACTTCAAGTAACCTTGACAGTACACTTGGCATTGAAATAAAAAGAATAAAAGGCTTTGGCGTTTAAGGCCCTTAACCAAGCGAATGCCGGCGGCGTCAATTGATCAGAGTTAAAAATGTCGCAACCTGGCAACTGACTTTTTGAAGGTAAAATTACGCAAGTTTGTTACGATGTTAGCGAATGGTCTAGAACACTGTTAGTCTGCTATTGCTTGAATGGGTTTGCATAAAGTTTAAAGTAACGATCTTTCTTAACTCAAAAATCACATTGATGCAAACCAAAGAGATTAAAGATACTATAGGCATGCGAAGACATGTCATAGGTAGACTGAAATCCCATGTCTCAGTAACGTCATCTAGAATAATATAGCAATATTAAAGCGGCAGCGGAGCGAACTAAATTAAACTCCTTGGACCACTAGGACACAAATATCGGATAAAAATTTTGTTCGTGATGTCCCGTCTATAGTAAGTGTGTCAAATTTCTTTGATCGTTTTTCAACTTTATGGCAAACAAAATAAGATTCATATTCAATTGGGAAAATTTGACACATGGGGTAACTTGATGTGCTGGCGTCTGTACTATAAGAAATGTTGAGTAGTATTAACGTATAAAAAACTAGCACTTCGCGACTATGTCCGCGTGCATTTTGTATTCGAAAAACCCCTTCAGCTCCTCTTAATTTTGAAATATTAGCCTATGACAATCACAAATAAAAAAAAAATCTAAATCGATTCAGTACCTACCTAGATCCTGAGATCACCCCCTTACAACGTCACGAACTTTACCTCTTTTTAATATTAATTAGGTATAGATATAGGTATATAGCTTTTCCATTGAATAAATCATAGGTAGGTATTTACGTCATTATTACAGTCCGTGCAACAATGTAGCATGATATTATATTCCTTTACAATTTACATTTAGGAGTCAATATTAACGGTAATTCATGGAAACGTGCTAACGTTACCAGCCACTAAACTGCGTATATACATTCGTTCGTTGGCATACATTCGTTTTCAGATCTAGTTACATATTTACATACATAATCTCACGCCTTTTTCCCATGGGAAAAAAATCTGTTCGTTTACGTTCATATAGTACCTACATCTCAGCTCTCGGACAAAAGCACGCCGCGCGCCGGGTGCGAGTATCTAACCTTTTTGAAGAACATACCAATAATATACCTACATTTTTAGGAATGAAATTTTGACCCTTGGTCAGAACAGAAACAAGCTTCAGTTGCTTATGTTCGGAAAGTCACATGTTGATTGCTTGTTTGTCAATTAATAATGAATCGATGTTTGTCAAATAAGATATTTGGTTTTATGGTCCCATAAATAATAATAATTATATATTCCACAACTTTCACACAACGCCATCTAGTCCCAAGCTAAGCAGAGCTTGTGTTATGGGTACTAAACAGCTGATAAACATACTTATATATTTCTAAATACATACATATTATAGATAAATTACATCCAGACACAGAACAAATTATCATGTACAACACACAAACATTTGTCCTGTGTGGGAATCAAACCCACAACCTCCAGCATAGCAGTCAGGGTCACTAACTACTAGACTGTCATGTTAGTCGTTTGTAATATTTTTGTACTTACTGTTAGAAACAACTGAAGTGTTGTGCATTTATGTACCTACTTATACCACTTTACCATGTTCTATCATAACTCCTGTCTCCAGTGCATGAGATAATAAGAGCTATTCAGGACTGCATTTCCCTTGTTCAGACTGAAATTACGATGCCATTAATATTTATAACTAGCTTCTGCCCGCGACTTCGTCCGCGGAAAATTTCTTATTTTAACATAAGATTACACTCGATTGATATTACTGTATTTAATTTTATTAGTAAAATATATTTTGGAATCAGATCAGTAACTTCAAAGATTACCGAATGTTATGGCATTTTGCCTAGCGAGCCGCTGCGAGCGCTCAGCGCTAGTCTCCGTATCCCTTGTTTCAGAGACATGCTGCCTTAAATCAGATAGACGCTGCGCACGTTCAGCGCTAGATTCCTGAGCACGGGCCTGCGATGTTATGGCATTTTGCCTAGCGAGCCGCTGCGAGCGCTCAGCGCTAGTCTCCCTATCCCTTGTTTCAGAGACATGCTGCCTTAAATGAGATAGACGCTGCGCAAGTGCGCACGTTCAGCGCTAGATTCCCGAGCATGGGCCTGCGATGTTATGACATTTTGCCTACCAAGCCGCTGCGAGCGCTCAGCGCTAGTCTCCCTATCCCTTGTCTCAGAGACATGCTGGTGCGCACGTTCAGCGCTAGTTTCTCGAGCACGGGCCCGCGACGTCCTCACATTTTGGCCAGCGAGGCGCTGTGAGCGCTCGGAGCTAGATTCTCTAGCGCGTGCTTGCGAAATATTTTCTCTATTTCTCGAGAGGAGCTCATTTTCAGGGGCAGATTCTTCCGTACGGCGTACTCGAGCGGCTCTTGTCTGTGATGTCTGCCGGGACAGTTGAGATTTCCTTTTAGGCATGCTCTCAACAAACTACGCACAGACTTGAAAACAGTTATGAACAAAGGGAGAGCGACTCGAACACCGTCTGCCTTTACAAAACAAAACAATCGTAATATCGAATACGGAATAACTCGTACCGATTATTACGATAGAACGAAGTACGATTCTACGAAGACGAACATACAAAACAACGAAATCACGATATTTTCGATTATGGAGTATCTATCAACAACAACAACCATGCGAACGAAACAACCGAAACCAATAAGCAACAGTCATGTAATAATTAGAACTCCAGAACTAACAACAACGTGATCATAAAAATTCGAGAGGGTCATCAATCCACGGAAAGTCTTAACACCGCGATTTAAAAAAATGACGTAATTGCAGAACGCCATCTATGGGCAAATAGGTAAAACGTCTGCACAATGAAAGTTATGCTAGGGCCTGGGCATTTTGCGTTTTAGTAATTTTATATTATCTCCGAAACTGTATGACCAATTGATATACTGTAAATGGCAAATCTTATCTGTATGATGTTCTTGTGATACTGAAATAATTTATTGTCATAAGAATTAATATTTTGTTGCTCAAATAATCAACCAAACGTAAGTATGCCGAAAAAAATTTTATTAATGCAATAAAAGAAGTATAAAAGCTAAAATATAAAAGATAAGAAAGAGATATGGTATCGCGGACTTTTTTGTAGAAATAATTAAGACGAACCAGGTAGCCATACATTGTTTTTAATTTTAAGCAACTGTTTAGGCAGCGCACGCAAATAATTCTGTTTTATGAGGTATTTTTTTCCGACTTGCTAGACAAAAGTTGCGATAGCTCGGTTAATATACATGTTATAGAAACAATTTATAGCCTATAGCACTCAGGAATAATGTAGCTTCCTGCCAGTTAAAAAAATTTGAGAATTGGATTATGAGTTCCAGAGATTACCCCCTACATACAAATTTACAAACTTACAAATTTTACCTCTTTATAATATTAGTATAGATAAGTTCTACCTCAAAGTAGATACTTATCAAATTCCTGGCCAGTTTCGTTAAACAAAGGTGTGTTTAACGAAACTGCAGGCCTAGCCATATTACAAATTCTATTTCTATTATCGTCATCGATAAGGCGACAATCGAAAGAAAATGGCGTATTTGGAATCAGCTGTTTGTCAACTGTCAAGTGTTAACGTAACGAGTAGAATTTGTAATATGGCTGAAAATGAAATACACTTGACAGCTGACAAACAGCTGATTCCATATACGCCATTTTCTTTCTATAATAGAAATAGAATAGAAATAGAATTTCTATTATGGCTAGGCCTACTGGCCAGGAAGTCGAATGGACCTTTTCATTAAATGGCAATAGGGTCGTTTCCTATTACATGCGAATAAGACATAACTGGCGAAATGTTAGTACCTAGTATTCAAAATCAAATCAGAAGTCATTTATTCAAATTAGGCTGAGGATCAGCACTTTTTGAACGTCAATAAGACAGTCCCCCGAAAGCCTGCCCTTCCTACGCCTTCCCTTCTTATACTGCAAGTAGGTACCTCTGCTTAATCCTTTGGGGATCAACGTGTTAAAAACTACGAAATTATTATAATTGCAAAAAATAAAATAGTAATATAATTAACGTATTAGATACTTCCTTTTGTTTATTACGATAAAATCTGGCCACTGCTAACAAAAAAATAAATAATAATACCAGCCTGTTACTGTCCCACTGCAGGGCAAAGGCCTCTTCTCATACAGAGAAGACTGCTAACAAATATCAAAGTGTACCAGGTTTAAAGGTAAGGCAAGTTCGACAGTGTTGTAAAGGAAGCTTCAACAGTGTTAAGAGTTCAATCACATTTTCGTTTCTACAAAATGTTTTCAAAATGTTTACGTACTTGACTGAAGTATAAAGGGTTAGTGTTGCGCAGCAAGCTGAAGCCTTATTACTTAAAGAAGAATGTTCTACCTACAGCTTGGTGTAAACCTTATTGAACTTATTGTATTTCTTTTCAAGTTTTTGTAAGACTTCGACACTCCTTTATCGTTTTTTAAATTATAGGAACTTTTGGCTGCTATTGATAAGCCCACGTAGCAACATATTGTTCTTCAGTAGCAGAACCATTTCGCAAAGTAAATCTTAATGAGAACACAACATTTTATTTTGCTTAACGCCATAACATAATAGACATAACATAACATCACTCCTGTAATTCCCAAAGGGTTAGGCAGAGGTGTAGGTACCTGTAATAATTCACCGATATTTCACATGTTATTTTTAAATCCCATGTAATAGCATGAGCCTATTGCCATCAATCTGACTCCAGACTGGATTTGGCTGGAATAGAATTATAGTTAATATAAGTATGTAATCGCCAATCCGCCTTTAGCAAGCGTACCTAGTGATCAATGCTCGTACCTTTTCTGTATGAGGCAAGGCGTTTGCTCTGCAGTGGGACAGTAACTGGCTGGTATTATTATTATTTCGTATATTCATTTTGATTTCTTATTAAATATAATTTTAAATATAAAAAAAACATTTAAAAATATAAAAAATAGTAGCCCACCGGTATCGGGAACAGGGTCCAAGCTACAGGCGGTCAGGGCTCTAGGGAGAGAAATCGCCTAACAATACGAGCCGTGTCCAGAAGAACTGCTTTCTGAATCAAACCCTTAATCCAGTCGCCCAACGAGCCTCTTCAGGTATTGATCGAGGCTCTTGGCTATTCAGCCATTGGCAGACACGACTATCGGCACAATGATTGCTGTCGACAACTTCGCGAGCCAAGTCAAGATACTTGATTTTCTTATCTTGTTCGGCTTTAATTATTATTATTATTAACGCATAACAAACCTCCTCAGATGACTTGCAAAATAGTTTTGTTTTAGTATAATATCAAGTTCATTTTAAAATTAAAGCAGTAATGACCGGCGGATTGCCAAATCATAGGTCTCGAGTTCGAACCGCACGCATCTCTGACTTTTCGGATTCATGTGCGTATTGTAGAATTATCACTTACTTCAAAAATGGTGAAGGAAAAGATCGTGAGGAAACCGGCGATGCCTTAGGAATATTTCTCGAGGGCATGTGATGCCAAGTCTAAGGCCCATGGTCGGCATTAAAACTCTGACACCAGATTTAACCACACGATAAGAATTTTAAAATTTGTCACTGAAGAACTCATTATGCTTTTGTGGGGGAGTTAAGCCCCTTAGCTTCCAACAAGACCCGCTTCTGTTTGACTAACCTTTAAAGCTTTACGTACATACCTGTGTGAATCTTGTTCAGTTAAAAGTGAACGTTGTAGGTAATCGACCTTAAACTTATAATCAATCACGGTAGGTCCCATTTGTTCTATGGAACATGACGTAATAGAACAAATTGAGAAAACATTGTCCCTATTTGTACTATAGAACTACATACTAGTTTTTGCTCCTGTTTTTATTTGTCTGTGCATGCACAGAACTAAATAGGAATCGCTTTTCCCAAATTCTTCCATGATGAGATAAATAAGACGTGAATGACATTAATCACTGACGTTAATACCAGGTGCAGGTCACTATAAAAAAAATACATAATATTTTTTTTTTCTACTATAATAGCTACATAATATTTTTATTTTGAAAAATAAAAGCAGTGAAATAAAATTATAAAATAAATTTAGTTTGTTCTATGGAACAATTTGAGTCAAAAAGTACTTGAACTGTACTATAGTACAAATAGGGACAATATTTTCTCAATTTGTTCTTTTATGTCATGTTCCATAGAACAAATGGGACCTACCGATCAATCAACAGCCTGAAAGTGCACTGTTACAACCACACATATATCAGGGTCATATGTCAGGGTGATGTAAAAATCTAGAATATTTCGCGTTTGCTAGCAACTAGCTTTTGCACGGGACTTCGCTCATTCTTGTCTCTTTTTTTTTTCGGGGTCGAATATGTCGAGTCTGTCAGACTCTTGCCGACTACGAACCAGCCCAGTGTTCCGTCTCACTTTTCCACACTTGACCTCTGCATTTTTATAACCCAGTGACTGGCTAACCTGCAGGCCTAGCCATATTACAAATTCTATTTCTATTCTATTTTTATTTTAGAAAGAAAATGGCGTATATGGAATCAGCTGTTTGTCAACTGTCAAGTGTATTTCATTTTCAGGCATATTACAAATTCTACTCGTTAACTTGACTGTTGACAAACAGCTGATACCTTAAACCCCATTTTCTTTCTATTGTTGCCTTATCGATTACGATAATAGAAATAGAATTTGTATTAGGCCTGCTGAGTAGCTTTTAGTAAATAATAATAATAATGGTCTTTATTTTCGGACAACATTGATCCATCGTGTTAGTATACAAAAAAAAACTTATTACCTACTAGTGTTAGTAGTTTACACATAAAAGAAGACAGACTAAATAGTATTGTGACACGGACATCCCAGCTTTATGTTTGGTTGGTTGGTTATCGGAGAGTCGATACTCTCTGCCATTGTTTTTACAATACTCTTGTCACTCGCCCGATAAACTAGTTGTCAGACTTTCGGCATTCTGACTACGTAACGACTGACAAAAGATCTTCAAGTTTTCCTGCCGGGACCAACGGGCCAAATATTGCAGGTGCCTAATTTGTCTGCCTGATAATAAATTGCCTTTAACGGCCAGACTCTGTTTCTTCACATACTCATACAACACTTCAGTTAGTCAATATGACAACACTTTCAGCAATCAATTTTGATTCGTGGTTAAAAGTTGCTTAAAAGGAACATAAAGTATATTACTCTGAAATTGAAATGACCTCTGGTGATTTAGTAATAATCTCCATAGATTCGAATAGCTAAGACCTTTATGGTTTAATCAAGTAGCATTAGTTGAGAATGCTTCAATAATAATATGAATACATAGGTTTTACTCAATACTCAATTCTTTATTGCATTCCACAATGTAGGCTTAGGTGGTACTTAAACATTTCAATAAACAATCATGGACCCTGTCGGGCACAGCAAAGGAGTCATAATTTATGGAGAGGATAACTTGTCGTCTACGTAGGTACCTATCTTATAATATAGCTTATTCTAAATTCCCTTTTACACAATATAACTTATTCGTAGATTTCATGTGGAATTAACCTACGTTTATGGCGGGAGATTCCAAATCATGTAGATACTTAACCAGCTTCAGGATATTCACCCTAAGCGCCACGCGCTGGTAGCTTGGGCCCTGATCTCACCATTCCTGATCGTCATCATCTGCCTGACATTCCCCGATGGGGTCGGCTTCCAGTTAAACTGGATGCAGCTGAATACCAGTGTTTTACATGATGCGACTGCCTGTCTGACCTCCACAACCCAGTAACTGGGTATCACGATACCCTTTGGTTAAACTGGTTGTCTGACTTTCGAGCTTCTGGCTAATTGTAACGTTTGTCAAAAATCTACAAATGACAGCCGGGCTTAACGTGCTTTCCGAGGCACGGAGGAGTCTTGATATGTAATGAATGGTCACCCATCCACGGAGCAACCTGGGGGAGCGTACCTTAACCTACGATCAAAGACATTCAATACCTATAGACCGGACATCACGAACAAAATTTTCGTCCGAAAAAGTGTGTCCTGCTGGATCAAGTCTATGAGTTTTTTGTAGTACACTCCGCTGCCGCTCCAATATTCATATATTATTCTAGATGGGGTTACTGAGACATGGGATCAAAGTTTTTCTATGACATTTCCTGGACATACCCGGCTCTATAGTATTTAAAATCTCGCTGTGAGGCTGTTATTATTTAGCCAGGAGCACAACAAATTCGTCATATTATTATAAAAAAGTACATAATTGCACCATTGCACCTACCACTGCTTTTCTCTGCATCACCTGAAGGTTAAAATGCCTATGGCATTAAGTCTGCCTTTGTACATTAGTGTGCTTGAAGTGTGCTTAATTGATGTAATAAATAATATAATAAAACATGTACAAGTAATATATATTACTATAGTACTCTTGGCTAACTATCAGCGAACTAGCAATGTTTTGTAACATTTAAGATGAATATATCCGTTTCGCACTTACGAAATCTTTGGACATAATGACGATTTACTTGAAGCATTACATTAGCTATAAACTACCATTTCATACCAATACCTAATTATCAATTGCGTCAATAGGGCTTAAGGACGATTCTACTTAATATATCATGATACAGCATGTACACTGCACAGGACAACTATTATAATTTTGAATACCATTTTATGGTAATTACTGTACCAGTAGGTAGTAGGTACAAATCTATTGACGCAAAATACCATATGCTAAATACCTTTGGTCCAACAAACGATGACGAAATCAAACATGATAATATTATCACTCCAATGCATAAGTTTACTTTAGTAAGTATAGTCACTCAAATGCCAAACCTAAAAAATAACTACTCAGATCCAGCCGTCACTTGCTGTCCTCTCCCAGCGACGCCCTAAGCCGAGGCCCGTACCCCGCAGGGGGTGCTGTTAGTTTTTATGTTCTGGCTGGAGGTCTTATTATTTTTTTAGTTAAGTCATCTCCACAGGATTGCCCGGTTAAGTTGTACCTACATGTCCTCTTCCAGGACACGACAGCAAGATGCCCGACAAAAAAAAAACAAATGCCAAATTCAATTCAATCCTACCTTTGGTGTTCACAAAAAGTAACTCCCAAACCTACATACATAATTGATTACCGTCTGTCCGTCAACCAAAGTCGTGTTACACGGTAACTGGGTTGTGGAGGTGGTAAAATACTGGAAAACAGTAAGCCTCTGTAAGATATAACGCTTAAGTAACATCGTTGAGAAAAGGTTATGCAGATGATAACAAGTGTGGTCGTACAAAAGAAACCAACAAAACTACAAGATAAGAATTAAATAAACATTAACGATTACCAATTAATACCATTTTTTTTCACCTGTGTTACTTTGTTACTTTGATTAAATAAACATTATTATTCTGACTGCAATGCCGGAGGTCGTGGGTTCGATTCCCACCCAGGACAAATGTTTGTGTGATGAGTTATTTATCTATAATATGTATGTATTTAGAAATGTATAAGTATGTTATCAGCTGTTGTATAGTACCCATAACACAAGCTCTCTGCTTAGCTTGGGACCAGATGGCGTTGTGTGAAAAAAGTTGTGGAATTTATTCATTTGTTTATTACTATACTAGCTGCTGCCCGCGACGTCGTCTGCGTGAAGGTTCTACAGCACCAAATATACCTACCTAAGATTCCAGTGTCGCTATAGCATTATAAGTTAACAACTTTTAAAATAGCATTAAAATATAAGTTACATGAAGAGAGTTTTTTTGTATTTTTTATTTTATTTTGCAATTTTTAGTTTCTTTGTATGTAAAGAAAGTCTTTCAAAACTTGAAAGAATCATTGAAATCGGTTAACAATTGCAAAAGAAGTTCTTTCTAAACCTTTTAAAATAGACAGGCGTAATGTTATGGGAAATACATAAACCATGCACAGACAAATGTGACTGTAGCTATTGCGAGTAATTTGTTGTTATGCGTTAAAGAGTTCCATCGCCTGTCTTCTTCATCAGTTTTTCTTCACGAAATGATACTTGCTAAATGTAAATGCTTGATTTGTCACCAAAAAAAAATGTAAAAATTGGTACATGTTTTCCTATATTATTTGAGGAGTTCCCTCAATTCCTCGAAGATCCCTCATCAGATCTGAGGTTTAATACTAATGGGACCAACCTGGTAGTATACCCTATCAAATAAAAAAAAGATTTTTGAAAATCGGTCCATAAATGGCGGAGTAATCGCGTAACAAACACACATAAAAAAAACACCGTCGAATTGAGAACCTCCTCTTTTTTTTTAAGTCGGTTAAAAATACGTTCAAAGGTATATATATAGGTAGGTATATATACCTTATAACACTTCCCTATAAACTACGTTGATAATTATACTGCCAGGAGCCAAAATGTAAAGATAGTCAGGACTGGTGGCGCGGGAGCAAGGGACGTACAGGTGCCCGTGTGAGATGCAACTCGTCCTGAGATCTACACCCGCTGCTCTGAGTATCGGCTCCTGCGATTTATTGATTGTCATCACTAAGCAAACACTCACGGGGAACTGTACGCGCTCGAACTGGATCGGGAAGCTATGAAGTAGGTATAAGGGGAATGCGTTGTATAAATACTGCTTTGCCGACGCCACAACCCGTTATTAATTTCCACCTCAATGGTGTCTGTGGAGAGAGATGACTTTAAGGCACCACCCATTACACAACTTTGGAGGAGATTTGTTCCTAAAAAGCATAGTCGGGACGCCGACCTTCATTCAGCTTGTTGGTATGCGCTGGAAGTCAACTTGCTGACAGGAAGTTCAAAAATTCCACGGGATAATGTGTGGCGTCATCTTGCTCGACGACACTGCTTATCGACGTATAGACCACTTCATTCCCCTCAATGTCCGAGAGAATGCATTCGTTAATTGCTGCAGCATGATCATTTTTGGGCGCCAAAATGGCCCTCTCACACGAATTCTGCTGGTGCGTTATAC
Organism: Euplexia lucipara; assembly: GCA_921972225.1. Taxonomy (NCBI): domain Eukaryota; kingdom Metazoa; phylum Arthropoda; class Insecta; order Lepidoptera; family Noctuidae; genus Euplexia; species Euplexia lucipara. Next base: position 4,729,067 of record OV179150.1, read on the forward strand.
GACTGATGTCCACGTACACACAGCGAATGAGTTCTTCGAAGCTGGATACAAATCTACCGAGAGACTCTGAAAGCACCGCCTGTCCACTTTTCTCTTCTGGTAGAGTGCCTTTGCCAAGACTTAGAAGGACATCGGAGAATTCTTGAGCGCGTGCAATGCCGCCGAGCCGAGCTCTTATATTAATGGTCAAGCGCAGCGTACGAACTTGTGACCACAACGAAGATCGTTTCACCGAAGCATTCATCTCGTCAGCCCTCGATCCCCGCGTCAACTCGGGAAGCGTTTGCCTGAAATCGCCACTGAGCAGAACTGTGACACTACCCATCAAATGTTCGTTCCTGCAGATGCCCTGCAGGGTTCTGTCCACGGCCTCAACTGCCTTCCTTTTGAAAATCGTACACTGATACGATCCCATGTGATACGATCCGAACTCTGCTCAAGATTTTGAGGGTTTTGTTGGAACTTCAATTTGTCAAAACGAATTATACGATACAACTTTTATGAAAAAAATGCACAAAGCCATCTATGAATTTAAAGAATAACTAACTACTAACCTCACCAACACGATCAAAATTTAAATTAATTTTCAAAAAGTGTTCATGTGTTACTTGATTTGATTTTTATACATTCTCATAGATGGCGCTGATTCCAAATTGTCTTTATACTACTAACATTCATTAAACTATGTTTCTCTGCCAAAGTTACTTAAATGGCGAAGTTTTTATAGTGTAAAGCTAGATAATAGCATAGCTTACACAAAACCAACATTTAAATATGCGTCCTTTGATTACACGCTTCCACAGAATGAGTAAGAAGAATAAAGATTCACTGCTCCTCCCCCGTAGGTGATAGCGTGATAATATATAGCCTATGTGTTGACCCGACCTCTTAGTAATATTCATGCAAAATTTGAAGCAAATCCATGCAGTACTTTTTGAGTTCACCCCGGACATACATACAGACAAACAGACAAACAGACAAACAGACAAACAGACAAACAGACAAACAGACAAACAGACAAAAATTCTAAAAAGTCACTTTTTGTCACCAGTTACGTTTTTCTAACAAAACCCACTTATTTTTTCTTGAAAGTTCTCAATGTACAGTTTTTCTGTCGTTACTGTTTTATTATATGTATAGATAATAATTATCTGAGTTGGTGCAGTCGTTTAGAAGTTATGCCCATACATTAATTTTACTTACATCAGAGACATTCAATACTAACTATAGAAAGGACTTTACACAAAAAAAAAACATCCGAAAGATCATCTAAGAGTTTCATTTAGTACGCTCTGCTGCCGCTCCAATATTGCTATACTATTCTAGATGGCGTTACTGAGACTTGGGATCAAAGTTTCTCTATGACATTTCCTTGTATGTCCTGTTCATAGAAGTTATCTTGAATCTCTTTGATTTTACTTATATAAATTTTGTTTTGTCCACAGGACCCAACGCGTGTGGTATGTCCTGTGATAGACGTGATCAGCATGGACACATTCCAGTACATCGGTGCGTCGGCCGACCTGCGTGGCGGCTTTGATTGGAACCTAGTCTTCAAGGTAACCTCTCACTGACCAACTGTCGCTAACTAGTTGTAGAAGGTGAAGTACCGGATATGTGAGCAGAGTAGGTGTTATTTTAGGTGTACTCGCAGTAAATGTTGTTGGTATTTTCGAGACGTAATTATTGATATCCGAATCTAGCACTTTGCTTGCGTCTTAGTTCGTATTATAGATTTCATACTTTTTCCTTCGAATAGGAAGATCCAGCTACCCGTAGTTTTAAAAATAAAAATATAGCTTATTTTAATCGGTGACAAAAGAGCTTTCCAATAATGAAACGATCAAATCGGTTGAGAAGATAATTATTGAGTTGAATCCCTACTACAAAGGAACACAAAAAATCAGCGTGCCTAGCCATGTTACAAATTCCATTTCTATTCTATTTCTACTACAGAAAGAAAATGGCGTATATGGAATCAGCTGTTTGTCAACTGTCAAGTGAATTTCATTTTCAGCCATGTTACAAATTCTACTCGTTAACACTTGACAGTTAACAAACAGCTGATTCCATTTACGCCATTTTCTTTCTATTGTCGCCTTATCGATTACGATAGTAGAAATAGAATTTGTAATATGGCTAGGCCTGCAGATCTTTCGTTTTTCTATAATATCTTGCTTTTTGATGGCAAACGATAAAGTCTTTTCTCTTTATAAGAATAACAGACAGATTTCATTTCATATACCTTCATAAATTAAGTGTGTAAGAATCCTAGCAGATGGCGATAAATTTGATCTTTAGCAGTTCAACAGCAGCACATTTCACGATGTCTTCACGATCATTTATTCTGTGTCTCGGTGTAATTTATCTATAATGCGTATATTTAGAAATATACATATTTAAGTATGTTTATTATTTATTTAGTACCTACTCATAGTACAAACTCTACTTAGTTTGGGACTATATGACGTTGTTGTGTGAAAGTTGTGGAAACTTATATTCTATCTATTTTGATACGAGACGATATTAAAGTTCAAGTTTTTCTATCACATTTCAGTGGGAATACCTGGCTCATGCTGAGCGGAGCGCCCGGCTCAGTGATCCCACCCAGGTCATCAGAACACCCATGATAGCTGGTGGACTGTTCAGCATGGACCGCAAGTACTTCACCAAGCTCGGCAAGTACGACATGAGGATGGACGTCTGGGGAGGAGAAAATCTGGAGATCTCGTTCAGGTAAAAAGTATTCTCTTGTGTAATAAATCTTTATTTCCTGCTATTAAGTAAAAACAAATTGTGAAAACAAATAAAAAAAAAAAAAAAAACACGCCCTTCCACAATCTTCACCTGCACCTGCATAACACAGCTAAGGGAATATTGTTGGTGTTTGTGAAAATAGCCTACCAAAGTAATCTAAACTATTGAATGAATTTAAGAAACACAATATTGTAGAAAAAACAATTTTGAAAAGAGATAGCATGGAGTTTCATGTCCATTCTTTTCCATGCAGAACTATCTTGGTCTAATTGAAACAAATGATTTGACTTTGACTTTAAATTAAATTTTCACGCAAAGCACTGCACGGAGAGTCCAGCCGGTGTAATTTAGTAGAAGCCTCCCCGTGTAAACTTGAGTGAAGTGAACTGTCAATGCCTAGCATTACTATCTGTTAAATGGCACTTCAATTCGCTTTCACTTCACCTAAATTTTCACGGGGTGATTTTTACAGAATAACATTGCAGTTCTTTTGTATCGTTGGAGTATAGGTAGGTACATCAATTAATTAGTGATCGTCCCATCGATCTATATATTATATTACAATTTGTTGTTTAGAGAAGAGTATGCCTTAAATATTGCACACACGGAGGAGTATAAAATTTGGCATAGTAAAAGTTTTACTTCCTAGTACAAAAATGTAAAACTGTGGAAATTCGACCATTTAGGGGCTGCGCAAAAGTAGGCACTTTTTCTTACCCACACGGCACACTATCACCAAATGTTCATCATCATTTAGGATCATCAAATGTCTACGTCTGATTTCTGTATAACCAGCAGTAGCGTATATCCGACACAAGACACCAAAGTCCACGTTTGCGCAGCGCCTAACGCTGGATATTAATAATCTATCTCGGTTGATATCTTGATCCCGATCTTTGTCTGTAACCAATCGACGACCGAATTCGCCTATCCGAGTCTTAAAGATGTCTAATCAGAAGCAGCCGTCAAAAACAAAGGAACGGGATTTGGATTGAAATAGAATATGAATATCGGGCGTAAAAGATCACAGTTTCAATAAAATTACCAATTCTTTGAAATAAAAGGTAACTCTTAAATTATCTCATTCCAGGGTATGGCAATGCGGTGGCTCTCTTGAAATAGTTCCCTGCTCTCGAGTGGGCCACGTCTTCAGGAAGCGTCACCCTTACACCTTCCCTGGTGGATCCGGGGCAGTTTTTGCAAGGAACACCAGAAGAGCTGCAGAAGTATGGATGGACGATTACAAGGAGCTATACTATCGGTCCCAGCCGTTGGCTAAGCAAGTTGATTTTGGAGAGTAAGTTGCCCCAAAATTTTTATAATTCTTTCCATGTTTTTTGTCGTATCTCTGTTTTCTCTCCATAGACATTCAGTGGAGACCTTGATCCACCAAACGGGCTAAATGCGGGTTGCTTGATGTCACATGGCTTTCAATTTTAATTATAATTTGTGTAATGAGCACCATTGTTCGATCTGTGGCTGGGTGTAATTTATCTATAATCAGTACGTTTTGACAAGTTACGCTAGCGTAAATGCACTGAACAGCTGGTTTTCTTTTCACGATTTCAGTGTTCGTCCTATAGCAAAAATGAGTCACAATCATTAGTACAATAACCCTTTCACACGTGGTGCATTTGATATGTTGATTTATCATGTTGGATAAGTATCTTAATCAGTAGTCTAGTACTCATAGCACCAGCTCAGGAGTAGATGGCGTTGTGTGAATGTTGTGAAATATTTGTTTATTTAGTATTTTTATTTAAAATAACAAACTTCTTCCCTCCAATACTTTTTAAGTTTTGAATTTCTAACGAATTAACATCGCTCCAAATATTAATAGAATGTTTTTGGCTTTATTATAACCAACATTTCTCCAAATATTTTTCAGCATATCAGAGCGCGTGAATCTCCGCCAGAAGCTGCACTGCAAGCCGTTCCGCTGGTACCTGGAGCATGTGTACCCTGAACTGCAAGTACCAGCGATGACTGAAGTGTCGCACGTCATCAAACAAGGAGTCAGGTGTCTAGATACTATGGGACACCTTGTTGATGGCACCTTAGGTAAGAAGCCTTGACTGAACCATTACCTTGAAGTAACATTATATTTACTGAAATCCAACGTTCACTAAGTAGTTTGGATGATCACAGTGCAGAACCACTTTTACTATGGCTTTGGCTTCGTAAAAATGGAAATGGTGGTCAGACTAACAGTAGAGGCCAAAATGGGGTTTGGTATTATAAAGAGGGTCAACTATGTCAATTTGTTTTTCATGTAGGTATGCCTCGTAGAAGGCATTTAAAATACGATCGGTAAAAAACGATGATAATTATATTTACCACAAGGATGGGAGGTTTATGATAATAGTAGGTACCTGCAGACTAAGTAAAACAATATTAGACTAACCTACTCATCTTTTTATTTCACTTGTAGGTACTATTCAATTAGTTCGCTAAAAATGTAGCAGAAGATAGAAATAGTATTAATCCAACCAAGGCCTATTATAAACAGGTTTTTATGGCTCACTAACAGTTAAATCAACCTTCAATTTTCCAGGTATGTATCCATGCCACTACACGGGCGGGAACCAAGAATGGCGCTTCGACAATGGTCTCATTCGTCATCACCGCCTCTGCCTCTCCCTCTCATCAGAAGACCGAGTGACCGCAGTTCTGGCTGCTTGCGACCCAGCAGACGAGGCCCAGTTGTGGCGACGTCAAGGCCTCTTGATCAGACATGCGAAACTCGATGCATGCCTCGATACAGAACGTCCAGCCCTGTATATGGAACAGTGTGATGAGGCAAAAGCTAGCCAACAATTTACGCTTTAAGGTCTCAAAAACAAAGCATGAGAAATAAAAAAAACAGCATTTTTAAACTTTCCGTCAGAAGGAAAATTATGCTCACAGATAAGACATGTAAACACGACGAAATAAGGTTCTTCTGCATTTGAAATGAGATGACGTTTTTAAATGTCAACATTCCGATATTAAAAATTTGTCTTATGATATTATTCTTATTTTTTCAAATTATACGTGCTGACGTAACAAATGCAGACTATGATAAGGGAAATAAATTTTAAGAAGAAAAAGAAGAGCGCACATGGATAACATTTGAAAATATGCTATCAGAAGGAGTAGGAGTAAAAATCGTCTTAGAGAATTACGATAGTGATCTAAACATTATCAGGGATATAGTCACAAATAAGACTTATAACACTTCGCTTTACATCACGTATTAGCTTCGGTATAATGTCAGTACCTTTAGTATTTAAGGCACCAAAATTCTTCCTCTCACATGTAGAAGGTGCCAAATTAATTTACCATTTGTAAATATTATTTTAAGGCTCACAATTTTAACATTCCATTTTGTTGTATCTTTTAAAGACACTTCATCTTTTACTTTACGTTTTAATGTAATATTATTTTTGTTTATAACTACTGTTTCAGTGACGTCGCAATTTTAATAATTAGTATCTGTAAATTGTATATTTATTTAAGTTTATCATGTATTTTAACATTATATTCAGTAACTAAACCCTAGTATAAAGTAGTTACCATTACTATAGTTAATTCACTATAAGTGCCGGGAATGTGGAATGCGGATAATATTTAGGAATTACAGATCGAAATTAATAGGTGTTGGAACTTGCACCGTAAATTTATAATTTTTGTAATTATCTAGAAACGTTTGTACGTAGAGTCTCATAAAATTTTAGTTTTTTTATTGTTTTGTCCAAACATACTTTCAGTAGTTAATAGAATACGGCGTTAGTAAAAAAAGAAACAGGCAATTGAACTGAAATAATCAGTTAAATATCATTTAAATTTATCAAATGGTTGCGATTTGCATTTTTTTTTAGTTTAAATAATTTTGTGATCCATGTAATCTCAAATTTTCGGGTCTTTCATTTATTGATCATATTTTCATTATTTCATTATGAACATCACAATTATTATTTAATAAGAACGTTAAGTTCTCGCCTTACAGTACAAGCTATGATCACAGTTGTTAATTTAAGTTTTATTGTAAGTTTGATATTTTCATATAAGATGCTCAAAGATTAGTAAAAGACAATCATAAAAGACGTCTTTATATATCTTCCAAAATTTTCGTTTTATTTTTATGACAAGTTGAGGCCTAAAAAATGTTTTCAATCTCGAATCTGTAAAGTAAGTTAATTGTTTAATACTCGTTATGATAAGTTAGATATTTTTATTTACAATTGTTACTTTAATTTCTCGAAGAAGTATTAATTTATTGTAAATACTTTGTGTAGGTACTTTTTGTATTGCTCTTTCTGTTCTTTTATAATTATTTTAAAACGAAATCGGTGAACGACCAACCAATGTCAGGGATGAGTGAATGTCTTATCAAACGGTAACCAACTGTATAATATCGACTCATCATCAAAAGATAATTCAATAAAAACTGCCATGATAGTACCATGTATTGGATATCTTCCACGAATAATTCCAATTACAATAATGATATTATAATTATGTATAATGTGTGCTCAATATTAATCTGAAACTGAAAACAAAAACGAATTTTGTAGAAAAGACAATATCATATAGTTACTATAAAAAATAATGACCTATAACATCATCTACATATGTAAAGAATTTATGGGAGATAAAACTTTTTAATGGACAATGTTAATTAATTTTGATTAATGTGATTCCATTGATCAAAACATTAATTTTAATCAATAATTAGAATACCTATTGTGAAAAATAACTTTTCTTTTCTAAATTTTGTAGTTAGCGAAAACTGATTATAACCGTTACTTATATCTATGACCGTTGTTTTGAACTTTTTTTTTATATTTAACAGACTTTCGTGCAAAAGAGCAAATTGTTCGTGGCAATAATATATAAGTACTTTTTTTAAAATATGGCAGCTTTCACTAGCTATATTCATTGTAGACAAATAACTAATAGATAATTGCACTTTAACAAGAAATCGCATCTGATATAAATTTGAACATTCCTAAGTAATACTAACCTAGTTCAAACACGATTTATGTACATAAGGAAATATTGATATAACATACTTTGTACTTATGACAAAAATATGTCTTATAAACTATAGAATCAAAAATATTCGATGTATATACTAAATACATCAAGTGCACGATAGCACCTAGAGCACAATAAGTAGGGAGTAACTCAAATGTTCTAAACTTTATGGAAATTATTATTTTTGTTAAGTGGCAAATTGACTGCTCTAGTCAGATTTTGTTGAGACGATTTTTTGTTCACTAATAAACAAATGCGTGATTTTATTTTAGTGAGAAATCCATTTGGTAAATAAAAATACGTTTGAAGAACAAACATGGTTTTATTATTACATTTTATGGTTCAAACCAAACCCATATTAATAGCTTTCAATTTTTACACCAATAGAGTATTTTTTAAAATTAAAAACAGAGGCACATATAAAATAATTATATAAATTAGTTACACCTACATATTATTAGTAAGTTTTAGGTATATACTCAAACTATGACACCACGTTTAAACGAAATACCTCTATAACAAATACATAATGGCGATAAATTGGATTTTCCGAACAAACAGATCATTCAAATAAGGTAAAACTCAGCTAGCCATAATTTGCAACTAACTTGAATCGTTCCATATAAGGAATTCTTTATAAGGTGTTTCTTACAACAATAATAAGGTCACTGGTTTTGGGTGTTTCTCAATGAAAATCCTTGTATTTATTCAATGAATTTCTAATAATATGTTCCTGTTTCAAGGTATTTCGTTTAATAATACCTACTTAATAAATGTGATGTTTCTCGTGATAGAAATAACTTGAGTAAATATACTTTGATATTAATTTGAATAACAAATAAGAAGTACATGCACAATCGTTATTTTATATTCATTTCAAGTAAAGAAGACGGTATACAATCAGTCTTAAAAATATCCTCATCCTTGAAAACTAAAACCTAAACAATCACTTCATTATCATTTGTAGCAGACTTTACATTATTATACTCTTAAAATCTATTTCAATTATCTATTCTAGAGTAAAAAAACCTACAATAGATCTATCACACTGGGAATTCTTTTACTTCCTTTGGTTCAAATTACTCATTCTGTTGTTACCTAGTAACCATTTTTAAGTTTTTCTTATTTAAGGGATATTTTTTTAATATCCATAGTTTTACATCTTTACCAATTTTTTTTTGAAATGCACAAGAAGAATTACCCTTTCTTCAGCTACATCGTAACCGGGTAAATTAGGAACCACTTCAAACCTACTATCATGCTATAACAGTGGTTTAATCTTTACATTCTTTGAATGTAGTGAGCATCAAGCTCTTAAACACATAAGCAATACATGGCCCTGGCAAAACTGATTGCTAAGATATAAAATATATCGCACTAATAATACAAGTTTTAAAAATAAAACTAAAATCTTACTTTACTGGATATGATTATGGAATATGGCCCAAATTACCCAATGAGACTGTAAAACCAGCAGAATTACGAGTAGGAGCTCATCTTGCTCTTAATAAAGTTTCCGATAACCTTGATAGCTCTGAATGCATAGTTGGGAGAGAGACGCTGCCGTAGAAGGTAGTAGCCGGTGAGGTTCATAGCGAGCAGGATGAAGACTAGCACGCCGAAGTCAACCCAGAATGAGACTCCGGACATGCCCATCAGTTTTACGAAGTAGCTGGAAATATTTACAACAAATCTTTAGCCGATCGATTCTTTAAAAAGCCACGAGTGAGCACTTATGTGAAGGAACTTGTCGTGAATTGTCAATTTCGAACATTAGTATAGGATAATAGCTCACTTCGCTTTCACCTCACCTACATTTTTATGGGGTGAATTTTACGAAATATCACTGCAGGTATATTAAATAATTTGCACGTAATATTAATAGAAAGTATTCCTACAAAACTTTCAGCACAAATGGTAGCGAAAATCTAGACTTCGAAATGTGACTTTCTAATCTTGGAGACTTGGTAAAACTAAAATTTACTAAATTGTAAAGTAGTCAAGTTTCTAATACTCACGCAACGTTCTTATATTCACAGTAGTCTACATGGTCAGGACATATGAGATCATCTCTTGGAGGGCCATATATCGCAGTCACCAGGCCCTCTATACCGTAGCGAAGGAAGGAACAAGCTCTGGCTAGCCTCCATACGATAGGAAGAGGGTCGTCTCCACTACCGATACCGTACACTGCAAGAAGCATTAGTGGCACACTCATTGCTGGCCCCATGAAGACTGAATTCTGAAAAAGATGAAATGCAAATTTGTTAAAGTCTGTAAGAACAAACATTGACAAGCTTATAATTTTTAGAAACGATATACAACATACTACTGCGTCCTTGCATGTTTTTAACGCACTCATACAAAACGCAACAATATATATAGAAACAGCAAAACCAAGTTACTAAATGTTTACAAAAAAAGATATACCTTATATAATAACATAAAGATGGTCAGATGTGAGCCTAGAAGAAGAAAGAAGTGTATATGTATGTACACTGTGCATTTTTGTTGTGTTCCATTATCATATTAGCGGTAGCATGTCCACTACCGAAATTAGGTCTCCCCTATGGATTTCCAATAGGTCTTGCATTCAACGCAATTCAGTGGCCTTCACTAAATCGTATGTCCACCTAGCGGGTGGGCGTCCTACAACATATGCTGTTATGTTTAGTCCCATACTAATTATAATGGTCGAGCCTTTGCCAATAAGCAGTCTCCGAGGTGCTACTTAAAAATTCAAATGTAAAAACCCAACGACCCTAAGAATCAATCCCATGAACAAATGCTGAGCGTTGAGCATTAGCATTTGCGACCAATAATCCAATGAGACAGTTGTAAGAAGAAATACATAACTTTATTATTTAGTTACTTACAACAACACTTAGCATTGACGAAATCACAGTTCCCATGGATTCCGATATAAGTGCTATTAAAATACACGTAGAACTGAACATGATTATCCTATCAAGTTCCATGGGCTGCGAAGTGATCGGATAGGTGATGACCAGGTAGATGAGGCTGAAGAAGATAGTGGCAGGAGTCCGTGAGATGACCAGTGCGGCGTAGTAGGGCTTCAAACCATACCAGCGGTTGAAGTACTCTCTTTTCACGAGTTGAACTTCTGTTGGAACTGAAATGAGAAAAAAAAACGGTTGGATCTTCATTATTGGTAACTTAATCTATCTCACAAAATAGTAACTAAGAACTGACGTATTCTACATATTAAAAGTTATCTGCGCTATTGAACATACCTAGTATGTATATGCAAAAACCCGACAACAATCAATCACCATCAATCTTGTCGGAAGAATTCACACCCCTTTAATGATTTATCGAAACATATATTATTGCATTCAGTAAAAATGTCTTTGCCGCGGAAAGAAAGAATGGAATACAAAAATATGTTAAGACAAAAAAAGGTTTCTTGTTAATTTATTGAATTCATTTTTGCAAAGATAAACAACTAAATGTCACTTGATAATTTAGTGAGTCAAGGTAGAAATGCAAAGCAAAAATAGACACGTACATTTTTATTGTTATTAATTCGATTTGTATGCTAAGTCACATTAAAAAGCTTTCTGATTCATGCATCTTTTATCTACCTATATGCGGATATTACTCGCCGTTAAATTTACAAATAAAGAATAAATGATTTTTTTTCCATAAAAGTCATGATTGACACAGAAACAAGTTTTATCTAAAATGGATAATATTTTTTTCAAATATTTGGTATATAAGAATAAAACTAAAATAGGAAAAGATGTACTTACAGGCAAGTAATACAGGCATCATGGGAATGTAAAGCATGGCAATGGTACAGGCGTAGCAGAAACCGAAGTTGAATAAGGTCTTGGATGCGTCGTAACCCATCTTACTGAACAAACTACCCACGATGAATCCAATAAATAAGTGTAAACTGACCCGCAGCCAAAGGTAGCTCTGGAAAAAAAAATATGTTTAATTTACGGAAAATACTGTGCCGACTCCAACGAAAGGGTTAAAAAAAGTAGAGAAAGAACACAGAAACGATGGATAGATGGTGTATAAGACGATATATCTAAGAAGGAGGTGACCATTGAAATAATGGCAAATAGAGATGGACGAAAAAGACATGCTGCGCCGATCGCAAATAAATTTGGAAAAGGTCAGGAGAATGATAATAATGAACCCAGCTAACAATAAATAAATTAACACACGGGGAGATCAGCGGTTGGATTCTTGTTTCCTACCTTTACGGATTTTTATATAGAAACTAAATGCGTGCTGGTGAGATGCAAACGTAATAACTAACTAACTAACTACTACTCGTTATTCCCAGCAAAAACACTAGGAAGTGGCCAAGGCCAGGGTTTTTGGAGGACTGTCTTATGTAATTATGACGTCCAACAAGTGCTAATCATCAGTCTAATTTCTAGTTTTTAATTTGAATAAATGTTTTTTTTTTACTTCTGTATCATAATAAAAAGATTCTGTTATTAGCATCAGCAATTTGGTATTTGCAAAAACTATGCAAATGATTTTGTCTAGACCAATTTTTATACATATTCTAACCTTGACCATCAAATACATCGAGGACAATGTTACCTTGTTCCTAACAGTCTGCAACAACATTCTTTTGAGTAGCACGCTGAATTGTTGGCAAGGAGAACATCCGTGTTTAAAGTTATGTTTTTCAACACCTCCTGCATTTAGTTGTTCGATCTCCATCTCTTCGAACTGCTCTCCACCCTGAACGTCTTCGATGGCGTAGGTTCTCCATCGATGATTTTTACCATTTTCAACAGCTGATACCATTCTGTCTACATGAGATCCATATTCACCACTTGACACTTCGATTACTGGAAATAAATGAAGTTTTTCATAAGATAACATTCCGTATTGTTCATTCCGAAATAAAGAAAAATAATACATAAGTATATACAGAATGGAAGGTGGATTTCGTATAACCCTGATACCATGTGTGTACCTGATACCAATACAAAATTCTGGACTTAAAATGCCTTTCCGTCTTAAAAATATTTCGCTTTTTACTGTATTTTTTTAATTATTTTTCTTTAAAACTGTAAAAAAATATGAGTATTTAATCATTTTAAAAGGGTTAAAATCCAGTTTTTTTTTATTTTGAAAGTTATTCATATAAAATTATCAATTTACTGTCATGATAGAGTAATTGAACATAAAATACCATGAAATGAAAAGGAAAAAACGATTTAAAAAAATCTAGGTCTCTTAACATGCACTGAACTCATGGTAACGATGTGCGTTGAGGTTCCGTCTACTCTGTGTTTAAGTTTGAAAATCAATGAATATTATTAAGTAAGTTAATATTTTTTTTTTTTTTAATATTATAAACTAGTGCTTGACTACAATACCACCTGATGGTAAGCAGTGATGCAATCAATGATGGTGAAGCGCACTAGTTTATTAAGAGCCTATTCACTCTAGCCTTGAAGACACCTGAATTATACTCGGACGGGAAGACCGCAGCAGGCAGGTTTTTCCAGTCCTTCGACGTACGCGGTATAAACGACGAGGCAAACCGCTTTGCAATTTAAAAAAGATTCAAATTGTTTTCATTCTAACTTAGCTACAAAGTCAAAAAAACAAATAATGATCTTAGACGCGCAACATTAGTCTGGGTCCATTTATCTAGGCTACTTAAGCAATTTACATGCGTTGCAGTGCTTACTTGTATCTAGGTCAAAACTGGTTCAAAAAGTAAAAGTTAGTACGTATAATTTTGATCTTCTTTAACGCAAAGACATGCAGTTAACATGCGTGTCATATTAAGTAATCAAAAATGTAAAAGAAATTTTATGAAAGTAATTTTCATATATTAAATTCTTCATCACTTTGTTTATTTGTAGAGCATGAAAACAGCTACGCTACCGAAGCATGATCGGTGTCAGTATTACTGTATTCCGATCGTTTACTTGTTTTGTGATATCTCGCAGGTCAACCTAAGAGGTAGGCTTCTGCTTAACCAGATAATCCAGTAGAGATGCCTTTAAATAAAATAAGGCCTCCAACCAGGGAACTACTAATAATTTAATTCTGCATACAAAGCAAAGACAATGGGTATCAAAAAGGATAGGTTTTTTATACCCATTATGTTTTGTTACTATGTGACTGAAGCATAATCACGACCTTAACCAATGTGACATGTGATGTACATAATATGTCTAATTGACCAATTTTCTTTTCCGAGATCATTAAGACAATTATACCCATATTATAGTGTAATTAAACTTTAACAATTGCTTACCGTTCCTGTTTGTTATTTTTGTCATAATTATGGTTAATATTAGCTTCAAAGGTTCACAGATAGGTATATTATAAATTTAAGACGGCAGTATCTACATTTTCATTAACATAACAAGGTAGTGTGTAAAAGAAAACTTTATCATTGGCCCAACTTTAGTATTGGAAACTGTTCATATTTCCTCCTATTTGTTCCACTAAAAGCAGTTGACAAGTATCAAAATATGTTGACATAATCCTGCGAAGCTTGGGAGAGCATTTGTGGCTGATACAATAATAGTATAGTCAAGATGTACTCACTAAAATCAGCTGGATTGTAAGTCTTAGGACAAGGCAGCTGCAGTTCATTGAGAAATGGCACGACACCAGATGACGTCCCCTGGTAAGCGCAGCGACCACCGGCCACCACATACACGTGGTCAAACTCTGCGAACAGACGGGCTGATGGCGTGTGGAGAGAGCAGATGACGGTACGACCACCACGAGCAACACGTTTTAGGAGAGACACGCACGTTGAGGAGGCTACGTCGTCCAGACCGCTGAAAGAATGATGATAAGGTTATTGATATTACACGAAGCAACAATGACGAATGGCAATTAAGGTAGGAGGGTGATAGTACACAACCCAAAAAGCTCCGCGTATGTTAAGGAACACTACGTCATCAAGACTGGAGAACTCGTTATTATTGGAGAGGTTTATTTACAAAGTAATGGTAATGAGGGGCGAGTTGTGAAGGCTACTAATAGGTTAATTAATATTGGTTTGAACTGTACCTGTGTCTTGATAGTCGAAAAAACAAGAAAGTATTTGTTTGAAATTATAACTTTTTTAAATTGTATGTTATGCGTGATTTACCATAAACATTATCTTCTTATTAATCTAAAAGACGGTAACCTTGATTTTAATTACATCTAATAGCTAAATTAATCTTATATGATCTAATCTTTATTGTCGACTATAAATTAATTAGCGGTATAAACGTCAATTAAGGAAAACAAAAAAAAATAAAGGTAGAACTTGGACCACTATTTAATTGATTAACATTCTTAACCTTGAACATTGTATTCCAAAAGAAAAATACAAAATAGTAATTAGGTAGAAAATGTTAGTTCACCGGACTACGCCAAAGTTATAGTTGGGTTGTTCCAAAAAGAAATTCTCTCTAGCAGCAAGCATTTCGTGATCGCATTTATCGAATTTAGATAAATCCGAAATGTTTGAAATTGGCCATAAGCTTTGGAAATGCTGAATTCCATACATTTCAGATTTTATTTAACTTCTTTATTATATAAATATAAATAAATAAATATTCCACAACTTTTTCACACAACGCCATTTAGTCCCAAGTTAAGCTTGAGAGCTTGTGTTATGGGTACTAAATAGCTGATAAACATACTTATATATTTCTAAATACATACATATTATAGATAAATTACACCCAGACACAGAACAAATGATCGTGCTCATCACACAAACATTTGTCCTGGGTGGGAATCGAACCCACGACCTCCGGCATAGCAGTCAGGGTCGCTAACTACTAGACCAACAGGCCAGTCAAAAAGTATATCATTTATATTTATTTATTCAGTTCAGACGACAATATGTTCCAATGCCTTAGTAAAATACCCTATCATTAGTATTACACAGAACAAGAATTAAAAAAAGTGGGTGGCTGCAGCAGGATGGCCAGAGAGCGATAAAGCAAGGAATATGCTATCACTGAATATGCTCCCCACATAGTGCTTCAGAATATAGGGCTCTCCACCACTGTTTTCAGGATACTATTGAACTCGACTTAACACTAGAAAGACGGAAAAAATCAACTACCTACAAAGACGGCGAGCGGTCAAATGACTCCTCCTGTTTATTAAATCTTTTTTTTATAGTTAGGTGCTAAAAATGGTTACTATAGTATTAAAACATGACATAATATATGATTAAGTATTTAATTTACACACAATTTTTATATTTTGAACATTTTGTTTACATTACAAGAGCCGCAAAGTGGGTTTTTGCAAGTGTCGTATACTTTATTAGTTTTGTTTTTACACTTCTGTATAGAGCATTCTTGCCACTTTCTATTTTCCGGATTTGGAGCAGAAGATTGAGAAGTAGAATGTGTCGACTCTTCAGGCAAGGGTTCAGCTACTGAGAGGCCAGCTTCAATTTCTACCTTGCCGCTAAGTTCGCTTGCTAAACTTAGTATAAAATTCCTTCGTTTTATGTTGGTACCTGACATTTTCTTATACAAAATGAAAGAATGTATCCCTGCTAGGTCCAAAACATTAAAAAAAAACCTGTACTGGCCACCTCCGAGATGCTGCTTTTACACTATTTTTTTTGCCATCTGGTGGATGTGGCTGACATCCACGCCATATTTAGAAGCGCTGTAAAAAGTCACAGTCAGAGACTACTTTGTAGATTCTATTTGAAGTATCCACAAGGAACCGACGATAGAAGTGATAAGACCTTGAAGCTCAGAATCTTCCAAGCTATGACTCCTTCCTCGGTCTCGACCACGACGACCACGGCTACGATCACGGCCGCGAGAACTCAACTTGTCCACGTTTCGTAAATTTGCTAGAGTTATCTGGTCTTCCAGGTCACTTTCTTCCGTAGAAGAACGTTCTAAACTTTCAGAGTCACAATTCGACCCATCTTCACGAATATTTTGCAACAAAGATGGTATTTCTTCATTTTGAAGACTACGAGACATTTTTCACGAATCATTTACAATAATTTCGACAAAATTTATAAGCAGTCGTAAATAAACTGACTCATTTGACTAGCAATCAATGAATAAGTGTAAATTATTTATATTCTACCCTCTCAAATTACACTTAAAAACTCTTATCAGTGTTTAGCCGTCAAATGACTGCCGCCGTCTTTGTCGGTAGATCAAGATTTTCAAGAATAAACAAAACAGTTAGGATTTATTTTCATACACAGTTGCATTTAACTAGTAAAATTAATAAAAGTCACAAAGTATCAGCACAATAGGTCAAATAGTTTTCGAGTTATTCAACATTTAAATTCAAATTGCAGTCAAATGACTGCTCCCGTCTTTCTAGTGTTAATGAATATGTGACTTTAAGCCCTTAGCTCGTTGACTTCAAACATAGTTGGCAAGGATGTACAAAAGTATCTTTATCTTATTTTAGACTTACGTGGTAGGCTCGTCCAAGAATATAACTGGTGGATTGTTGAGCAACTCCAAAGCTATTGATATTCGTTTCCTTTCGCCGCCTGATAGTCGTTCTGCTGAAGTGTTTCTTGCTTTCTGTAGCCTTAATAATTGAATGATTTCTTCCACCTGTGAGAAGAAACAAGATGTTCTAAGAAGATTTTTAAAAGTAGTTCATCGATATTATTATCAGATTTAGCAAATTAATTTAGGCAAAGGTTAAAAAAGGGAAACCTTTAGTAACGAGCTATTTATTTATTTGATTTCTCAGTAGCTGCCCGGAGTCTGGATGTCAGTGCTTTATTGGTTGCCAGACTTTCGGGCTTCTTACTACACTACTTATTGACTGTCAAAGATTCACAAATGACAGCCGGGACTAACGGCCTAACGTGCTCGCCGATGCGTGAAAGGAGCCTTGATATGCGATGAATGGTCACCTATCTGTCATGTATCTGTGTATCTGTTTTTATGCAGCCACAAGCCTCTCCATTTTTATCTTAGATGTAGATAGTGTAATACGTACAATTACTCCCTTCTTTTCCCTGGACACGTCAGTGCCAAGTTTAAGGTCAGCAGCTATCAGCATGGCTTCTTCAACTGTGATGTAAGGCTGCAGCAAATCTTCCTGCATGATATACCGAGACAGTTTCCTGAACTGGCGAAGGTCACGAGGCTCACCATTGGTGGAGATGACTCCAGATGCGCCAGTTACCCTGAAAATGATTTTGTTGGGTCAGAAACTATAAATGTGTGTAGTATCAAATTCAAATTAAACGTCAGGGGAGCCTCCCCAATGAACGTACTCTCCGACCTCTGTTACGTCTGACGCACCCTGAGCAATAGACTTCTGTTGATTGGCCAATCCTTTCACCACAATGGCAAACTTAAGCTCTAATCAGTGTCATGTTTTCCATTGACTCGGTAAGAAGAAATTTAGCGCGGTAGTGACGCATAATATGTCCGTCTACTTGTTTTTGTTTTCAAGAAATAACTTTTTGTATGTGAAACACTGACGCCTGATAAAAACATCTTTCTTTTGTGATCTTTCAAATAATTTATTTCCATTTATTTAAAAATCTGTAGTCAGAGGTGCTTGCTTTGGGTTCGAATTCGAAATCTGTGAATTGTCAGTCTGCCAGTCACACCACGCTGTCAATGTCATAATGGCAATTTAAGAATACCACACATTAGATGACTGAGAGAAGAATTTCAATTTCACCTTGAACTTCCTTTCTTGTAACCTTCATTGTTTAACCATGACTTTCATCTCTTGTTGACCTTCACGGTTTAAGTTATCATAATTAATCACTCGTTCTCTGATTTTTAGATTGATTTATGGCGATCGTTGATATATTTTACGTTCGGTAATACCTAATAACAGGATATGTATTATGATATTACTTTTTAGGGTTCCGTACCTCAAAAAGATAAAATTGGAAGCCTTGAAACGTAATTTTGTTACTCAGCTGTCAGTCGGGTTAGACCAAGGTAGAGGTATCAACTTAGAATTAAAATACAATTACAGAGAGTTTCTTATTTTTCGAAACCAATGAAGTTGTTTTCGATAACCTAACTAAATGAGAAGCAAGAAGCAAAGTGTCAAAATGCAACAAAACAAAACAATGTGACCAAAGATTTTAACTGCAAATATAAACAGTGTAAAAGGGACATTGACGCACATACAGGCATCAGGATTACATTAAATTTTTTGTTATTTTTGCTTTTGATTGTATAAAACCCAGGCATCAGGATTACATTAATATTTTTGTTATTTTTGCTTTTGATTGTATAAAACCGTGAAAAAGTCATCATTTCGTTCTAATCTAATCCAATTTTGCCTCTATAAAAAAATCAGTCACTGCTTCCATTTTAAATTTCATTGAGTCATACATATAGAAACCATGATTATACGAGTATACAGGTCAGTTTAAAGTAAAAAAAAAAATCAGAAAAAACTTGGTAATTAGGAGGACCCAAGTATATGATGACATATACACCACTAATTTCTAATTAGTACAAATACTTAAAGGACTTATTCTAGTCGGTCTTCTCATTATATTTGTAAAGTATCAATAAATAATATTCATAAACAGCAAAGTTATTAGCGTTTGTTTATATCCCAAAAAGTCACCCATTAATTATAGAAATATTGTACAGGCTATTCATGACATAGTAGTATTCATTCATGGTCATCTCTCGCTCACGTCGCCTCCAACAGCTGTTTTCGTTATTTAAGTTTAAGTAAATATTTTAAAAAATAATTTCGTTTTTTTACTTTTGATTACGCAAATATGATCAGTAACAGGTACGGATACAGCCCATTTTTATGTACTAATAAAACAATATTGTGGTGTATAAATACGCACATGAATCCAAAAAGTCAGAGGCTTTGGGTTCGAACTCGAGACCTGTAACTTGTAACCCACTGGATACAACTTGGCTATTACTGATTTTTAACCCCTTAGTAAGACTGTTTGTCAGACTTTCGGGATTCTGAAACCCGTCAAAGACCTCCTTCACAAAAGACACCCAGGACGCTTAACATAACTTCACGCCTGTAATTCCCTAAGGGTTAGGCAGGGGTAAACCTGTAATAGCACACCCACATTTCGCCAGTTAAGTTTAGGTCCCATGTTATAGGGGCGAGGCTATTGCCATCAATCGGGCACAAATCCTAGGATGGAAAAACTCAATAACACTTTGCCCGACCCGGGGATCGAACCCGGGACCTCATGATCAGCAGGACCAACTGCCTTAAAATGTACTTAAAGTAAATCCAAATATTACTTATCGCTTCAATCTGCGTTAGAGTTAATAAATTCATGGCTGTACTTATATTTTTTTTTCATGTCTTAAAAAAAAACTAACTAAACCGAGTTTGGAAAACTGGTTTTAAAAAAACTTGTAACGTTTCAAACTCCACGAAATTAAGATTAATTCATCTAAGACAGGCTGGTTTTGTTTTTGTGAAATGAAAAAAGATTCATTTGAGGTAGTAATAAAAATGTCAGCCAACTGTGAGTAGGACTTGCGTCCTGAGGGTTCCGTCTCAATGCTGTGTTCAGCGTAAGGACACCGGCATGCCTGAGAGATATTTCTCGACGGCGTGTGAAGCCAATTTATAGGTCCATGGGTGGCATAAACTCTGGTAGTAGATTAGTCACTAACCACACAGTAGGAACCATGGGGTTTCATGATATCATTTAGACAGTCACTCCGTGTAAAATAGTACTACCTACCTAAGTGCGTTAATAGAGAAGTTCGACGCACCTTGGCTGTCGCACGCTGTGGAGGTCAGAAGACCCCACTCCTAATAATTAGTATTTTTCTTTTTGTTTTTTGTTTCTGAGTTTTGTTGACAATGTTACTAACAATTGGGCCTAGTTGCCATAAATAAACATATTTACTTAAAATTACTTAAGTCAAAACGGTTTTAACCAAAGAGATTTTAAATACTATAGAGCGGACATGCGATAAAATGTCATAGAAAAAACTTCGATCCCATGTCTCAGTAACGCCATCTAGAATAATATATCAATATTGGAGCGGCAGCGAAGCGTACTAAAAAAAACTTATAGGACTTGTGTCCACCAGGACACAAGTTTCAGATGAAAATTTTGGTCGTGATGTCTCGTCTGAAGTAAACTAAGTATTGAATGTCTTTGGTTTTACCTGTACATTTCACGTGGACTATAAATTGATTAGATATTAGTCTATAAATGTCATCAATTTGACTGGTCTGCGCGATCATTTGTTCTGTGTCTGGGTGCAAAGATAAAGAGTTCATTTCCTATCCAAGTGTTTGTGAGCACGGTCATTTGTGCTCTGTCTGGATGTAAATGATTAATAATGAAAAATAATAATAATAATATATTTAATCAAAATTAAAATAGGTAAAATTAAATACAAAAATCATAATGATAATTTCCAAAGGGATGTTAGATGCCTTTTTTTTAGGGGTGGAAAATCCTCATGGATGGCCCCCGCCCCAGGGAGGGCGGAGGGGTCTGTCAGACTCTTACTGACTAAAAACCACCCCGTGTTCCTTCACACACCTGCGCCGGGGGTCACGGGAACAGAAGATACTTCGCGACCCCCGACTGGTGCTGGCCCAAAATGTTAGATGCCTGTAATAGGTTAGAGAAACCTGTATCACAGGCGACAGGAGCTCATCCAGGTTGGTAATTGTAGTATTGTTGTTGTTGTTGTTGTTGTGGTTGGTTGGTGGTTGGTTGTGTGAATATGTATGTATTTAGAAATACATAACTTTGTTTATCAATTGTCTAGTACTCACAAAACAAGGTCTGCTTAGTTTGGGACTAGATGACGTTGTGTGAAAGTTCTGGAATATCATAGTTTCAAACCATTTTAAACCAATTTAAAATGGGTTATTTGCAACGACAGGCTAGACAAATGATCAATTAGTATTCAAACTATGCACAAGACCTATTCTAAACACAATGCAGTGACATTTGTCTTCAGTCACGCGAATTAACTAGGCTACACAAATATGTTAGCAATTAGGTAACTGAGGCCTCGAACGCATGGACAACAGACATACTATTAACACAGTATAAATATTAATACAGTAGGACGACGCCTATGATGTCTGGAAAAATGCCGACAACGTCTACACGCGTAAGCCCTGAATAATACCTACCGCACTACGAACATCGTTATGTTCGCAGTGCGGGGGCGACTTTCCCGCGTCTCGCCCCTCACTCCCCACACGATTGCTCTGTCTAGACAGCTTCGTCGGACGACTGTAGGTTTTTAGACTGTGCTATTAATATCTACTCTATGACGCTATAGTTTACTCGTTAGGTCGATTTTATGTAACAGTTCCCTGATAATTGAGGAAAAATGGTGCTGGAAAAACGCATTGAAACCTCTAGACTGCATAATAAAGCAGTTTCGCGATTTAAGAACTTATTTTAACCATAAGTCATGGATTCTTAAAGATATTTTACATTCATCCATCGGCATAGGAAATAATAACAACACCCCTCAGTGATGTCTATGACAAACTTATAAAGTACGAATTGAAAAAGTCATATTCGTACTTTGAACCACAGACAGCTTTAAACCCACAACCTCGTGCATAAGAGGCGAGGCCATCACCAATAGGTTATCACGATTTTGTTGACAAAGGATTGAAATAATTATACAAGGTGGAATCTTCGACTATATTATTCTAGACTAGCTTTTGCCCGCGGCTCCACCCGCGTGGATGTCGAACTTCCATGCCCTATTTTTCCCTATAAGGGTTGAATTTCCAAAAAATCATTTTTTAGTGGATACTTACTTTTCACAAAGAACACTCCTTCAAGTTTCGTGTCACTAACACCAGCGATTTGGGCTGTGCGTTGATAAATAAACGTAATAATTTTAGTATAATACTTACGGAAGATAATTATGTATTTTAATGTAATTTATTGAATTATTAACTTATATATTGTATTTAAACGAAAATAAGTATTTACTGCAAATAAAACTGATATTTAACCTGTAAATATTTATTTCTAGTTTCAAAAAGGGTTCTCGCAGCTGAAGTGAAAAGTTATGTGTGTTACACGAGAGCAAAGTTTTTTGCATCTCGTACCTTTGAATCCCTTGTCACACCAGGATTAAACTATAGAATCACTCGCTTCGCTCGTGATTCAATCGTTGAATCCTTCGCTAGCTCAGGATTCAAAATCAGCACTCGCAGTAAAAAATGACTTTGCTCTCTTGTTACACAAACAACTATTGTATGAATGTTTATTGCTCTTACATGTAAAAACAATTGAACGAAAGCTTTTAACTTAAAATAGCACTATTCTATACTTTCAAAAGACACATACGCAGATGAAATTACGAGTGTCTGGTAATAAAATTCCAAAAATAAACCAACGTTTATCTCATAACATACCTACCGTAAATCCGTAAAGGTTTTACAATATCTAATTAGTGAATTGACTGGCTGATGTAATTACTGATAAAATAAAAATTAAATTAAAAATTTAAAAAACCCCCATCGCAAAAAAATAAAACATTTAAAAAGTTAAAAATAACACTTTAGCCATGAAATTTTACTTCACGTCGGGGTACCGCTTAAGTAAGAAATGTTTCTAGTACTTGTAGGTATGTAGGTACTTATTTTAACGGTACCCCGACGTTACGTAAAATTTCATGGCTAAAGTGTTATTTTTAACTTTTTAAATGTTTTATTTTTTTGCGATGGGGGTTTTTTAAATTTTTAATTTAATTTTTATTTTATATTTTTTAAACGTTAATTTTGTTTTATAGAGTTTACAGTTATGAGAATTTTTCAGTGTATTGTATGTAGAGTCAAATGCTGGTTAAAACGAATCCAAACACGACATATCTGCTATTATTTTGTCAAGGGTCTACCTACTGGTGTGCTGGATAGCCTGGCTGCAGCATCAGCTCATCCTGTTGCCATCAGTGCATTGTGTTTAGAATCAAATGCTGGTTAAAATGAATCCAAACACGACATATCTGCTATTATTTTGTCAAGAGTCTACCTACTGGTGTGTTGGATAGCCTGGCTGCAGCATCAGCTCATCCTGTTGCCATCAAGGCATTGTGTGCAGAATCAAATGCTGGTTGAAATGAATCCAAACACGACATATCTGCTATTATTATGTCAAGAGTCTACCTACTGGTGTGCTGGATAGCTTGGCTGCAGCATCAGCTCATCCAGTTGCTATCAGTGCATTGTGTGCAGAATCAAATGCAGGTTAAAATGAATCCAAACACGACATATCTGCTGTTATTTTTCCAAGAGTGTATTAGTCTGCTAGATATCCAGGCTGCATCAGACCAAATACACCACAATGTTGCTTATTAATATTACACACATGGGTATTTGAAATTTTAAGACACACATATGTTTGTAAGTAAAGTTAATACCCATAGACGTCTAAAATAGCAACGGTAGCAAACACAAAAGAGCTGATAACCTTGAAACGGCTGAACCGATTTTGATAAAATATGTCTAAGAACCATCGCAAGAAACCCTGCTTTCAAATAAAAAAAACCGCATCCAAATCGGTTCACCCGTTTGGGCGCTACGGTGCCACAGACAGACAGACAGACAGACAGACAGACAGACACACACACATAGCGGTGAAACTTATAACACCCCTCTTTTTGCGTCGGGGGTTAAAAATGACATTATGTATTATATCACACTGTTTACGGAACGCAAAGTTATACTGATTAACCTTTGAGCACCTAAGTAAATGGTTTTATAATGATAACCCATTGATTTTATTGCATTATTATTAAAGAAATATTACTCACGATAAGATTGTCTAGAAGCCATTATTTTTATAGGTTTTACGCCCATTTTCCTCTCGTTCAACGAAGTATGTTTACAAAGCAATTTATTAATTACTAGCAGACATCCCGCGATTTCACCTGCGTAGATCCCGTTCCCGTGGGAATACAGGGATAAAAAGTAGCCTATGTTACCCGAGGATAGTGTAGCTTCCCAACGGTGAAAGAATTTTTCAAATCGGTCCAGTAGTTTCGGAGCCTATTCAATGCAAACAAACAATCAAACATTTCCTGTTTATATATTAGTATAGATTATAAACTGGAAAAACTACCCATCATGCTCAGACAAAAAATCAGGAAAGTGTTTGTAGGACCACGCCCAGTGAAGGGTTTTGTGGTAGGGATCAATATTTACTTAGATGTAATACATGCACAGTATTGATTTATCGACTAGAAAAATAAGTTTATATCTAATTGTGATAGCCAGGTTGTTGTGGTTCAAATTCGGGCAAGTACTTATGTGGATTTTTTAAATTCAAAATATGTACTTTCTAAGTTTATCTTGGGCATTATTGACATCGGCGAAGAAAAACATCATAAGGAAACCTGCCCCCCTAGCCAAGTTACAAACGATTCGTATCTATTCTCTTTCTACAATCGAGAACGCTTCAAATCCCTTTATTTTGACCACGTGACTTAGCGAAAGGTGATAAGTCACGTGGTCAAAACAAAGGGATTTGAGGCGTTCTCTATTGTAGAAAGAGAATAGATACGAATCGTTTGTAACTTGGCTAGGGGGGCTGGACTCATAGTTAATAAAAGTTTGAATTCTCCAATTCGCCTTGAAGAAGCGTAGTGATACTAGTGATCAATGTTCGTGGCTTCTTTGTATGAGAAGAGGACTTTGCCCCACAGTGGGACATTAACAGGCAGACAATAGTAATATTTAATGGTAGTTGACGTAACAAGGAAGACTTAGAAAAATCATATTTTTATACATTTCAAAATCAATGCATTTCAGTAAGGTAGTAAGGTTAGGTAGTTAGGTTAGCCTTAGGATACGTGTGGTAAGTCAGTTAGGTTATATACACATTATACACATGTCGTCATTTTAATTCAATCGAACACAAAATGTTTAAATAAGATCACATAGAAACTCACTAAATAAAAAGTAGCAGTAGTTATTATTGATTTGGATCTATTCGTTGTCATATTATTAAACGTATGTATATCTAATATATAAAATTGTCGTGACACAGTGTTTGTAACAAAACTCCTCCGAAACGGCTAGACCGATTCTTATGAAATTTTGTGTGTATATTCAGTAGGTCTGAGAATAGGATGTACACTAATAAAAACGTAATAAGACAAATACATTTATTCTAAGGCGAAATGAAGTTTGCCGGGGAAGATAGTAAATAAATAAAATAAATAAACATTCCACAACTTTCACACAACGCCATATAGTTCCAATGTCCAGTGTGTAATATTTAATAATTTTTATATGTAATAATTTTTTATCATGTTATCTCAAGAATTAGGCAAAAAAAACTTGTTCTATTTGAACTTCTGCAGGTGTATTGGAATAGCTTAGATTTAGATTTGCGTAAAACCAAAGTATAAAATAAATTTCACTACTTAGCATTCCACGTGCTGCTTAGTAAGTGATAAACATGCTTATACACCAGCTAGACCAATAAGCCAGTCGAAAACGTTAGAAGAACGAGAACGGACGAACAAACAAACGGACGGACCACAGTATAAATATTAATATAGTAGGACGACGCCTTTGATGTCTGGAAAAATGCCGACAACGTCTATACGCGTTAGCCCTAAATAATACCTTCCGAACTACGAACATAGTTTTGTTCGCAGTTCGGGAGCGGCTTTCCCGCGTCTTGCCCCTCACACCCCGCACGATTGCCCTGTCTAGACGGCTTCGTCGGACGACTGTAGGTTTTTAGACTGTGGACGGACGGACGGTTCGAGAGAACGTAAGTAGGTTGACTGGTAGAAAGTATGTACCTGTATCCTGCTAGTATGTTGAGAAGCGTACTCTTGCCCGCTCCCGAGGGACCCAAAATGGCTGTCAGCTGACCCGAACGAAAATCGCCATTGATGCTGCGCAGGATTATCTTCGAGCCTAAAAAGAAAATGAAAATGTAAGTAACTGTACTCCATTCACAATCGTCACGTTCGTGTTTTTCCAACTATGTTGGGGTCGGCTTCCAGTTTAACCGCATGCAGCAGAATACCAGTGTTTTACATGGAGCAACTGCCTGTCAGACCTCCACAACCCAGTTAAACTGGTTGTCAGACTTTCGGGCTTCGAACTACAAGTAACGATAATAGCATTAGAAAAAGAGGCTCGTAGAAGCAGCAATGCCGAACATTTTATTTTAAAGATAATTTAAATCAATGTTTATAACAATTGTTTTATTTTAAATATAAAAGAATAAAAGCGAAATGAAGAACGTGTCCATATATTGTTCATCCCTGCTTGCTTTCTGCAATTGATCGATTTTCAACTAAAATTAAATAATATAACTAAATGTAATCCACATCAGTTCTTAAAATAAATTGTTGCAATGGTTACAACCAAAGACATTCAATATCTATAGACCGGACATCACGAACAAAATTTTCGAACGAAAAAGTGTGTCCTGCTGGATACAAGTCTATGAGTTTTTTGTAGTACGCTCCGCTGCCGCTCCAATATTCATATATTATTCTAGATGGCGTTACTGAGACATGGGATCAAAGTTTTTCTATGACATTTCCTTGACATGCCCGCTCTATAGTATTTTAAATCTCTTTGGTTACAACCAAGTGTAACAGCAGTAGTGAAAATAGATTACAATAAATTTGGCGTGTATCGCTCAGTGAGGGAGAGTGGGAGGGAGGGAGGGAGAGGTAGAGGGAGGCGGAGAGGGAGAGAGAGAGAGAATTAAGACCGGAAGTTTTAACGAAGACATCCGGATGGAACGAAGTTTCTTTCGATTTATCTTGAAGGAATTTTACCATTCCTTCAGTAATCAATCGAAAGGAACTTCGTTTCATCCGGGTATCCCTTGACACCTGTCAAGTTTTTTAGTTTTTTATTTCCCCGAGTCGCAGTTATTCAAAATGAAAAAACGTCTTAAATTAAGTGAGCGTACTACAGGTACATCTCTGCCTAACCCTTCGGGGATAAGGGGCGTGGTGTTATGTTATTTAACGCGTGTTTAGCGTTCTTGAATGTTATAAATGTGACAGTGTGGAGTTCAAGAAACGGGTAGAGTGTTATTAGTCATCCGGCGATAGTAGCAGACGACATTTATTTAATTTTTATTTATCTTACTCATAAAACATTTTTTATATATTTGAAATATTTATTTTTCATTTATTCTAAATTAACTGGTTAGGTACATACATAGCTAAAAATAAACAAACAAAAGAACAGTAAACCCATTATAGGGCATCAAAAAACTCATCCGCATCGCTATCAACGGAAAAAGTGCCCAGAAGACTGGCCGCATTGCCACATTTTATATTGTTTTGAATATTTACACATGCAGACATACAAATAGAAGTTATATTAATTGGATATAAATATTATTCGACCTTCCAAGAACAAAAACAAATAAAGTGCTAAACAGTCACAAATATAATGTCAAATAGTTATGGATATAATGTCAAACACGTTTATAGGTAATAGAAATGTCACAAACATGTTTAAAATGTCAAAAGTGTCAAAATTAACATCAAAAAGCAAAAACATTTTTGCCATTGCGGGAGTATCGTGGATGAGGCTGGCACTGCAAAGACGTCGAGTTTGGCACCAGTAAAGAGAGGTCTACACCCAGCAGTGGGTGATGTCGAGGTGTGGTCGATGATGATGATGATAATAAAATTGGAAATAATACAGAGTGGAAGGCACAACAAATATAAAAATAAATAAATACTCGTCCATACTTACTCGTTAGGCTTTTTTATTGCCCCTAATGTTGATTGTTTTTAATGTTCGCAAAAATAGACTTAAAATGGCACAGCTAATTACGCTTAGTAATTAAGCTCCATCGAGGAAACGAAGAAAAGAAGTACACGAGCGTTAAAAAACCGGTTCAAAAGTACCAAAAATACTTTGTAAGTAACCACATTCCTGCATAAAAGAAACTTGTTTTTTTTTTCTTGACTGCGTTAACGTACCTACGTAAGATGTAAATGTATAAAAACCTCTCCTGTAAACATATTGTTACCTACAAGCCATAAGCCCTAGAGAGGTGTACAATTATATTATTATTTAACACATCCACGATTCCCGAGTTATTTTTAAGTCCCATGTTAAAGAATATAAATTCAACCTATTGCGATCAACTATGGATAACTAAGGGCTATGCTCGGAGTCTCTCTGCGAGATAGAATCAGATATGAGGAGATCCGTAGAAGAACCAAGGTTACCGACATAGCCCAGTGGATTAGCAGGTTGAAGTGGCAGTGGGCAGGGCACATATCACGGAGGACTGATGACCGATGGGGTCGAAAGGTTCTCGAGTGGAGGCCACGTATCGGGAAGCGCAGCGTAGGACGTCCAACCACAAGGTGTACAGACGACCTCATTAACGCTCCGGGAACGCGCTGGATGCGAGCCGCTTCCAATCGGTCTTATTGGAGATGTATAGAGGAGGCCTATGTCCAGCCGTGGACTTCTTATGGCTGAAATGATGATGATGATGATGATTGCGATCAACCGGGCACAAAATAACTCCCGCGTCGTGGGTGCGATTACCTACAAACACTGAAACTCACATACACAAACAAGGAATAGAACCCGAGCCACGTGGAGCAACAGCTAATCGCTCAACCGCTGCGCCAACAGTGCCATGCCTCGTGTTTACCTATAGGTACATAGGGAGTGTCACGGTATGTCAATCAATTATTATGAACACAGTGACCATGATTGACAACATAAGGTATAATTTATAAAACACAACCACCTTCGTTCGTATTAAAGGCAGAGCGTTAATTGCCAAGAAACTATAAAAATAATTACACTTAAATGGTGTTTGTTATTCATCTAACAACACGTAACATAGTTGAGCAAAATAAAAAAAAATGTGATCATATGCCTAGCATTTTCCTAAGCATGATAAGGTCGGCTTCCAGTTTATTCGGATGCATACTAAATACCATTACAAATAAAATGATTATTCGTAAGAAAGAAAGAAACAAAGAATAGTTAACTAAATAAATATTTCACAACTTTTCACACAACGCCATTTAGTCCCACGTTAAGCTTGAGAGCTTGTGTTATGGGTACTAAACAGCTGATAAACATACTTATATAATTCTAAATACATATCATACACATATTATACATATCATACATATCATATTATACATATCATATACATATTTTATATTATAGATAAATTACACCCAGACACAGAACAAATGATCGCACAATTGGCACAAAAGGCACACGATAACAAAGTTAACAAAACAAATACGTATGTGCTTTGCAGTTGCGCCAAAAAGGTTCAATTCAGACATTTTAGTTTTGAGTCCCTCATCTAGATTACCAATAAGAAAATATTCGACACTTATTTTTCCTTTTTTCACGTAATCAAAAAATAACGGCGATACATCGAGTCAAAATGTCGCATGACGTTACTAGCCAGTACAGTTTATACTAGGTAATGACGTTACAAGCCCCCTCTCCTCAACTTTAATGCGCTTAATCTCAGTTATCCATCAATTTTAAATAGAAAAAATACGTGTCGAATATTTTCTTGTAATCTAGATGACGGACTAAAAATTAAATTTTTGTCAAATAGACCATTACTTAGTGCCTGAAAAAATAAATAAACCTGAGGTTATGAGGTTGTGAGATCTATGGTGTACAGACGCCAGCACATCAATTTACCCCAATGTGTAAAATTTTCCCAATTGAATATGAACCTTATTCTGTTTGACATAAAGTTGAAAAACGATCAAAGAAATTTGACACATTGGCGTAACTTGATGTGCTGGTGTCTGTACAATACCTAAAGGGTTTTATTCTATTCTACCAGTGGTACTCGCGAAGCTGAATAAGGAAACGGGTTCCTTTCGTACAATCAACTTCAACCATTTTTTTTTTTATTTAGAGTGTTAAATGCTCATGGAAATCCTTCACACCCAAGGAGGGTGGTGAAGTCTATCAGTCACTTACTGACTAAAAAACACCCAGGGGTTCCGTCTTACTCATGCAGTGATGGACACGGAAACTAGAAATATTCCCTCAACTCCGGCAACTAACTTTAACCTTTTTTTTTAATCGTCATGGATGGAAGAAGGAAACTTAGGTTTCCTTCGTACAATCAACTTCAACCATTATTTTTTTTATTCAGAGTGTAAAATTCTCATGGAAATCCTTCGCACCCAAGGAGGGTGGAGAAGACTATCAGTCACTTACTGTCTAAAAACCACCCTGGTGTTCCGTCTTACACCTGCTGTGAGGGACACGGAAATCTGGCGCCGAAAAATTACATAATTACATCATTAGAAATGGCGGGTTCGAATGGCGAAAACACAATGCAACCATGATGATGATTAATTATAATTATTTCTGCAATATGTTACTAGCAAGACGGGGTACCTACACACAACCATGCATTTTGCAATCTTACAGACTGACCCGAGATCTAGAACACAGATATTTTTTACCCACAGTAAATAAGTGATGTTGCTTATTAAAAAATATCCGACTAATGTCGTAAACTAAGGATGTATTGCAGAAATACTATAGACTTTAGGTTTCGTCTTTTATTTAAGTATATTTATACAACTTAAGCTACGCTTGACGAGGTCGGTCCGTGGATGGGTGACCATTTATTACATACCAAGACTCCTCCGTGCCTCGGAAAGCACGTTAAGCCGTTGGTCCCGGCTGTCATTTGTAGATCTTTGACAGTCGTTACTTGTAGTCAGAAGCCCGAAAGTCTGACAACCAGTTTAACCAAGGGGTATCATGTTACCCAGTTACTGGGTTGTGGAGGTCAGACAGGCAGTCGCTCCATGTAAAACACTGGTATTCAGCTGCATCCGGTTAAACTGGAAGCCGACCCCAACATAGTTGGGAAAAAGGCTAGGCAGATGATGATATTTATACAACTTTAAGAATAAGAAAAATCATCTATTAGGTCCTAATAAGTGATTTTAAAGTCCACACATTTTTCTACTGTCGGGACAGATCAACTCAAAGCTACAGTGGTTCCTTCGTCTGGAGCCTTTGCAGACATTACCCTACATCGTTAGTATATTTATCACGGTATTTCAGCAGATCTTCCCATGGATCAGTCAATTTGAAAAGACCGGTGCCTCCGCCATTTAAGTTTTAAAAATCTAATTTTATTCAGAATTAAAAAAAACACAACATGTTTTTTGTCTGAGAAGAACGTGTCACGAAAACGTTTCTAGAATTAATAATCTAAGCGTTTTAAAAAAAAACACACAATAGTTATAATTAGATAATTATCTTAACCGTTTATAGGTACAATTCTACTTATCTAGACAAACGTTAATCAAAATCACATCCATCGAGCCAAGAGGTTAATCTATCATTACGAAATCTCAAAATTCAAGGCTTGGCTTTAGAGATTGTTGGTGTTCTACGACAAAATGGGGCCCAAGGATACGAGAAACGCCATTGACTATCGGGTAACTAACATTAATGTCATAGTATGGTATAGTCAAAGATTAGAAACTGCTAGAATTAATTGTTTCGAGGACCAAAGACATTCAATACTCTACGGGACATCACGAACAATATTTTCATCCGAAACTTGTGTCCGGGGGACACGTCAAGTCCATGAGTTCAGTTTAGTTCGCACCGCTGCCGCTTCAATATTGCTAATATTATGCTAGATGGCGTTACTGAGACATGGGATCACAGTTTTTCTATGACATTTCTTCGCATGTCCCCCCAATGAAAATGAAATTCCCGGTCCCTTCGCAGTGACGGGCTTTCACGGTAACGTGCATCGCGTTAGCGTTCATCGACGTTTCGTGCGGCGCCGGAAAGAAAGAAAGAACGAAAATATTTTATTTAGACGCACAGAACATAAAACAAGAGAACAAGAATACCTACAGATGATAAAAAAAAACAACAAAGATTGAAAAACTAAAGAAAAAAATAATAATAAAAAGCCCTATCTCAGCATTAGCTGCGCTGCGCTGCTGTTAAATTAATTATGATTGATGATATCTTTGAATCTATGCATTTTTGAACAACATATTCGAGGATTTTAGGTATTATTTTAACTTATAGAATACAAACCTTGAGTTATGGGACATAAAAAAAACAGGATTTATAAGTAATTTGATTTCTAGGTAGGTATTTTTTTGTTGATTTTATTTAGTAGTTTAGTACTTACCTACTTGTTTTTATCTACAAATGTGTTCAAAATATCATCTCATCATTATGTTTTTACATAATTAAAATTTGTCTAGCTTGCCTTAAAAAAAACTCTATGGTAACTAGAACGAGCCTTTTTGCGTCATTGTATTTGTCAAAGTATTTTTTGTGAACTAATCACGTTTTTATCTCTTCCAAGTATAATTTCCTACATAATGAGAAGTTATTTTGACTCGCAAAAAACATAACTACACACGCAAAAATTGAATAGCAAAAAAGTCTTAACTGCCATTCTTCATTCGAATATATTATTTCAATTACTGTCAACTACAATAAAACAATGGCATTTCTGAGGTCACGTTAGGTCATCAGTCGACAACTGCAGAGGTAAATTCTTTGAAACCACTCATTAAATGTTTAATATCTTCATACTTATGCAATTAATTAGTAAGTTAACGCATCATTTACCATTTATTATTTTTGCAGTTAAATGTGCGCATACCGCGGCTAATCAAAATAGATATCAGTAAATGTAACTGACAGCTAATTAACTACAACTCTTCATTTAAAAATAACAATAGTAATAGAAGCTCAGTTGTTTCTTGTTTTACGTACTTGCTGTCCAATCCACTTTTGAAATTGGCAGAATAGTCGACATCGGCATAATTAAAAATAGAATAGAATAGTAATAGAAGAAATCTGTGAATGACAATAACAAAGTACTACCTACAAAAACTACTTAGCAGGAATTCTTCAGAACATTAACATCATGCCTTTGCCACCGAAAGGCTACACAAAGGTGTGCTTATAGATTACCCAAATATCTACTGTTATCTATGTATCATGAGCTAGCCTATTTTTGAAACTAAGCCAATATAAGTGCCAGTTATGCCAGTACAAAGTAATAAAAATATAATACTGTTAGAAATACGAAACCTCCAAATTCCAGCTTCCAATAAATAATTAACAATAATTCCAGCTTTGTTTGTTTCTTTGAAAATTCAAATAAATTTATTTTTATTTTATACGCAAAATAAGCGCTTTGACGTGGAGTTGCGGATACCAACCCGGTATTTTAATCTTTTTTAAACTTTATTTTGTACAAGAAGTACCGAAGTAGTATTGTTACAAAAACCCTAAGGCCCTTTTCCCAAAGGTTTTTTTTTCTTGCACGCTAAGAATCATCGAGCTTCTCACAGCTTGTGCGTACCCGTTTAAACTACTCCTTAATAGAGCTACCTTTTATATGTATAACAGAGCACTTAGTGATAGCAAACATTTTAGCTACGCCTACAGGCAATTTGATACAAGCGACATGCGCAATCATTACTGCAAAAAGTACTCAAGTAAATAGCTTAACTACTTATTAGATGTTTTTTCTCGGAAACTGGCATTTGTCATAGTTTAAGTGGTTATTATAAAAAAGCTGTTCTTGTTTTTCTTGTCCTATCAAGCTTATGTAATTAACATCCCAAGCGATATTTGTTGTACTAAATGAATAATTAAATAGGTGGGTAATTAAAAATTTGAATGTTAATATTAAACCTTCACACTCCCTCTAAAATTATCAAGGCAACATAGTACCTAATTACAGCTTAATTATTTGGTTTCCCATGAAATTTGCAAACACAATTTCTATGAAAGCCTGTTTTCTAACAATGAATATTAATGAATGCAAACATTACAGCCACAATAAAATACATACAAAACGTACAATTTAATTAAGGCTATCTACACCTTTTTCTTTCTTATCCAATAAGAAAAGGACAGACGTCTACAAGAGCTGCCAATTTTAGTTCAACTTTAGTTTACATTCTGACATTTCAAGGATATCGACCAAAAACATGGTGAAGTTCAAAGAAAATACTAATTTGACATTTGTAACGTAGTTATTGACTGTCACTGTCATTCTGTGACCTTTTCTAAGTCAGCAAGAGATGTCAATAGGCATGCTGACAGTGTAAAAAATTCAGAATTCTAATTAGTCCGAATGAGTTGGATAATAAAAAAGAATAGGCAAGCATTTTACTGCTTTTTAAAATTAATGATACTCGTAGTTATTCATCAAAAAGCAAAAAAGCATTTAAATACTTGTCTATTGTTTATTGGATTAAACTAACTATGTACGGATCGCCGGTATCGCCATCTGGCGCACTTCCTTGAGAAAAAATAATGAGAGTATGTAGACACTTCATGTAGACGCACGGAGTAAATAAGTAGCAGTGACTAAAACAAGTCACAATCAAGCCCTTCGCTAGCTTTCACCAAAAACCCTTCAAAACGTGCCTTGAATTTCCAACACTTAAACAGCTAATAAATTCTAGAAGCATCTCACATTTCCACACCAGTATGGATGTCGGTATCAACACAATAGCTGTCTACCTACAGCTATTGTGTTATGTTCATGATGTGGTTATGAGGAAAAATCACGAAGTATCCTAATCATAACTACAGAAAGACCACCCAAAGGCAATTAAAGTCATACTACTTGAGAATGTCGTGGAAAGATTTGAGGTATAGGTAAAAAACCAAACCAATGAATAAAACAACCAGGCACTAGTAAAATTTACTTTGTAGGTTGAGCGGTCGCAAACAAACAGGTGTCCAAGCGAGAGAGAGATGCATGAGATTCTGGGTTCACCGGTTGATGGTAATAGGTTCACTACCTTTATATAAAATGTAACGTAAACTTAACTTACGAAATCCCATTCAGATGAGACAGCCCATTACTGCACAATAGACTCTCTTCTCCCATCAATTTTTCACACAGTTTCGCATTCGGCAAAGGCTCTTTTAAGGGCCCATCTTGGATTTAAAGGGATATTATCACTTAATATTACTCGATATATCTATTTGGGCCAAGTATTTACTGAAGGAGGGTAATGGACATCACACTATTATTTTGTTAAAAAATAATTTCCTAAGGAATTCTAAAAGATCTTAGATGTAAAATTAAGAATGGACACTAAAGTAAAGATTCCAGCAAACCCAACGGGTACTCGACAAGACGAGCTAAACAAACGATTGATTTCCAATCCTCATATATAAGTCTATACATAAATAAGTTTGAGAAAACACACAATTGCATCCTCAGAGCATATTTCGCAACGGCATAGCTTTCGCAAACAAAATGCACTAACACAGTTACTGCCCACAGTTTCCATAGGTTTACTTACGTCCATATAGTAAGAAATAACGATGGTTTACAAAACGTATGTCGCCATTTCATTGCTTTGTTCTCATTCACTGAATATAGGTGCTTAGGTATAAAATGGTTATGAAATAACAATAAGTAGGTATGTTTTATATTACTTTATCATTCAGTCAAGTGCTTAGGAGAGAGCGCAATCGCTAGAAAAGTTTAATCAACCCAAAGAAACGGTGAATAGTGACTAATAGTCAATTACCTACTGCATTAGGGATTGTGGTTTTGGAGGGTATGAGGAACAGGGTGTAAAGTTTCTCATCCACCATTGAAAAGGGGGGATCCTCCAACCAGACGGGTGATATGTCTGGTGGACTACTACGGCCCAACGGTTGTTACCTATTGTTAGGATCTTGAATACGTTCAATGCGCGGATAACTTTAACACTGTGGCGGGATTGGTGTCGCTACATGGTGATATATAATATAATAATAATTTATTTATTCAGATAAGACATAACATTTAATTTACAAACACTGAACCTCACACTAGGATACCCTGTGTCGTGAGGTCCAGTCTCTTCCATCACAAGATTCATTAATAATAAACATTAAAAACAAACAAAAATACCATTAACATGTATTTGTGAATAAATAACATATCGTTAAAATAGAGATGTGACCCCAATTAATAATTTAGACAAGGACTTAAAGTTTGGTGGTATGAGAAAAAAGATATTACATTTGATGTAGTCAATGTGAATATGGAAGAGGAATGCATGTGGCGCTAAATCTTAACACATGGACATCAATGCATAAGCTAATAACTAAATAATCAGAGAATAAGTTTAGTTCGTGATATTTATGTAATCATTTCTTACTATCTAACAAAAAATCTTATTGGTATGATTATTTATCTTACACACAATCCATCCAGCGTGACCTTGCTCATGATTGAAAAGTACTGAATAAACAAATTTTAAGAACTAAGTACAATATTGCGCGTCATTTTTTAACAATACATTAATAATAAATATTCCACAACTTTTTACACAATGCCATTCAGTCCCAAGTTAAGCTTGAGAGCTTGTGTTATGGGTACTAAACAGCTGATAAACATACTTATATATTTCTAAATACATACATATTATAGATAAATTACACCCAGACAAAGAACAAATGATCGTGCTCATCACACAGACATTTGTCCTAGGTGGGAATCGAACCCACCACCTCCGGCATAGCAGCCAGGTTCACTAACTACTAGACCAACAGGCCAGTCGACATTATCTCTTACATTAAGAACCATTTGCAACAACAAATACTGTAAAAGGTAACAATTGCAAGACCTCCTTTTCTTACTGGTGGTGTACTAGGTATTTACTTAGGTACCAATATTATTAGAGTTATGCAAAGAATGGCTGTTCCCCGAACGGACCTATCCCAATATTGCAATGTTAACCAACATAATATTGCAATAAGCTGTCTGGACTATTAACCTCGTTAGAGGAAACGGGTGTGAAGACATGAGTGAATTCTATCAGATTTTCTCACCGGCAAACACGTGCACCAACGCATACCGTCTACTTCCATTTAGGTTACAGGACAGACACTGTGAAGGTTTAGTGAAGCGAAACTATCGATAAACTTGTTTAATACTTAAGCAGGATAAGGAATAAACTTAATAGTATATGGCACGTTCGATGCCCCTAAGGTGTCCCATCTTTACTCATAATTTTAAAAAATCGTTTGTTAATCTTAATCTCAATGTCTAAAATACTTCTATTCTATTCTTTTTTACGATATGGCAAAGAAATCCGATGTCAACTATTCTGCCAATTAATTCACTATTATGTTTATGAGATAGCCTCAGGTGTCCCATCTTTTCTCGTAATATGTTAGTATAATAATCTTAGTCTCAATCTGTCAAATATACTTTCTACTCTTTTTTTCGATATGGCAAACAAAGCCGGTGTCGACTATTCTGCCAATGTCTAAAGTGAATTAAGAATACTTCAAAGCGAAAGTAAATTCACGGGAATTGGCCCAGTACACGTGCCTGTGATTTGATTTGATGGTCGCTATGGACTTCATCTGAATTCGTTTAGCTGTTAAAACTGGATTGCTTAGTAAAAATCCAAATTCACTAAAAGTCACATTAATTTTATTTGATAAGTAAGTAGCTTACTTTTAAGATTTTTTATGTAAATAAATCAATCAATCATCATCATTGATAGGACCACATGTTGTTATTAACAATACATTCCTAATAAATCCTTTCTATTTCCCGATATCGATAATACGGATTTTCCATACGCTTCACTATTGGTCGGTCACGTGCAGCTTTCTAAAGATTGACCAATGTTCTCTGGGCAACAGTAATTATATCCACCGGTGCAACTCCACGGTGCACCAGGCTTGCGTAGGTACTGTATATCTCTTCATAGACAAAATAGGCTTGCATTCACGTGCGCACATTCTAATTGGTCTCAATTATGTCCAGTTTATTTTATACTAGCACTTCGCCCGCGACTTCGTCCGCTTGGATTTCGAACTTCTTTAACATTTACAACAGTATACATGTCTACCCAATCCATCGCGGGGACTTTTTTTTTGTGCTGTGGGTCTTTTTTTTAATTTTCCATGTTTTTACTATATGGGGCTGTTGTACTAGACCATCTCTATTGCTGGACATCATTGTCATTAATTTTAGCATGTAATATTACTTCAATTTATGATCCATTTTATAACATAATATTACGTAATGTAGTTTTTTGTTGTTCCTTTTAAATTTTTTGTTCCTTTTGTGTTCGTTGTTTATTTGTTATTTACCTAAGCTGCTATCTTCTTTGAACGCACATACTTGTAACTGTAACTGCTAAGGGTCATCATAGCGTATCCGAGGTAATATCTGTTCAACCACGGTTGTTGTGGTTATACGAGTAGGTACATAACGCCCTCGGATATCTTAATAAACTGCCTAATACTTCTAGTTAAATAATTATATTTATCACTAAGAATACCTGTAACTTTTACATTCATTTATTTTATTTAATACTCTAAGCCCACAAATGTACAGAGGCAAACTTATTGCCTTAGGCATATTCTACCAGTCAACCTTTGGGTGATGCAGAGACAAATAGTATTATTATCTACCTAATGTTTTAAAATTTAGCCACTACTTACATAATTATTTTTCACATATAAAAGGTCACATGAAATAACAATATAGAAATTCCAAACATTATTTCAATAACGAAGTTGGTACCTCCACAACAAAATTAATAACAATGGCAGAGGGCCATAAAATAATTTAAGGAAAATTCAAAATGAATGGGAGCATGTGTGCGTACATTTTAACTGTATATGTGTGGGTCATGATGCGATGTTCGAGAAGGAATCATCAAATTAATCTAATAAATAAACCCACAGTCTCACAAATTAATCCTCTTTATAATATTAGGCGATTATCACACTGCCAGTTGCCACGCATCACGCTTCACGTTGCATGTTGCCTGTCTCTGATCTGAATGAACGCGCGTGGATGCATTTTCTGTGTATTGGACTGTGCGTGTTTTCTATACATACATAGAAGAAACGTTTAAACACGCATTCACGCGCTTCGCTGCGTGGTGCGTGACAGTGTGTTAACCGCCTTAGTATAGATGATGTAGGTAAACTTGGGACTGTTAAGAAAAATAAAGAAAACTAACTCTGTAAAATTTCTACTCACTGCAGTTTGCCTTGAGATTTCTAGACAAGATTAAAAGTTCTGATCAATGTTTATGTCATAATATCCAATTAATAACATAAGCAAAAAATAGTAGTAGTTTAAATTGGTGTAAAGAAAACACTTCCAAAATCAGACGTACACAAGCAAAAAAAGCAATCAACATTTTGTTTTTATTTTAATATCTGACAATCTGTATAATTTATTGATGGCCGTTTTACAAATAAACATGGATCAGTTAATAAGTAAGCATAAATTATTTTC
Organism: Euplexia lucipara; assembly: GCA_921972225.1. NCBI lineage: Eukaryota > Metazoa > Arthropoda > Insecta > Lepidoptera > Noctuidae > Euplexia > Euplexia lucipara. The sequence continues at coordinate 4,769,091 of OV179150.1, forward strand.
CTTATTACAACTAAAATACAGGTTTAATGGTCTTCGGCGAAGGTACCTACTCAAAATAATAATCACCAAATTAAAACGAAGAAAGTTGATTATGTACAGTTATGTACAGTGGCGCCAGTCTTATCAGTGCTTCTGGCTAGTACCTACGAGTAATTGGCATAAACTTAACAAAGAAAATAATGTGTGATATTAAAATTTAAAACACTCGTTTTGAACCACTGCTGGGCCAACATGGTCCAGGCAGTACAAATTTTTTGACTGATAAAGATTTTGACTGGCCTATTGGTTAGTTAGGTTAGGTTAGGTTACTAGTGGTTGGGGGACCCCCCACAGCGCATACGTCCTCGTCGTGTCCCCTGGAAACTGCCCAGTTCTGACCACCGTAACGGAGTGGCAGACTGGGTAGGCCAAAGTGCGCTGTGCATCGTAGTCACCGTATCAGCCTTGAAGCGACTACGAATTAGAAGAGCGATAATCATGTCAACACCTAGAAGGGACGCCTCCGGGCGTTTCCTCAAGAAGGGCCCATCTAAGGGCCAACTCGGCGCACCAGCGCTCGAAACTAGCCGCGCGCCTTCTGCGGCCAGCTCTATCGAGAGGAGTGAGTCGTTTGGGTCTCTGTTGGACTCAGACGACTCACTGTTTGTGTCGGACGTCAAGGACTCCCGGCCGCGAAAGCGAGCCCACCAGAGCGGTGGGTCCGGGGGCTCCTCGGCCTCCACGTCGACGGGGCTGCCGAAGGCCAAGAAGCCGACGGTCGCACCAGCGACCCATACCGTTGGGCTAGCCGACGCCCAACGGAAGCTGGACCTAGCCCGGCGCACTCAGCTCCAGGAGGAGCTGGAGGAGCGCGTCGCGGCAAAGGAAAAGCGGGCCCAGTCCGCCCGAGCGAGGTCCGGGTACGGCACGTCCCACGTGCTGTACGCGGACCACTCACTTGCGGAGCTGGAGAAGATGGCGGAGGAGGACGAGGAGGGGATCGTTGAGGTCGCCTCCAAGTCCTCAAACTTGAAGGGTACCTTCCAGAAGGCCCTCAAGTGCCGGGCCGCAAGCCTGCGCGCTGTCGTCGCTGAACTGCTTCAGCGAACGGCCACCGACGAGACGCGGCAACTGCAGGTGAAGGTCGATCGCCTGCAGTCGGAGGTCAGCCAGCTGCACCAGAAGCTGGCTGAAGCCACGGCCCGGCCACAACAGGCCGCGACGAGCCCTGCCGCGGAGGCCCCCCCCTCCAGCCGCAACCTTGAGGACGTCATCCGCAAGGTTGTGATGGAGGAGCGGGCCTTCACGCGAGCCTGCCTGGCGGGGATCGAGGACCGGCTCCTTCCGGAGACGCGCCTCCGACCGCCGCTTGCGGCGGACAAGAGGCGGGACTGGGCGGAGCCGGTGCCTCCTACCCCACAGGCCGAGGGCACCCCTCTGGAGGTCCCCCAACAGGAGGGGGACGCCCTTCTCCCTGCGACCACACCGTCCAACGAGTGGACGGAGGTGAAGCGCAGGGGGAAGGGTAAGGGGAAGAAGTCGGCAGCGGCCGTTCCCGCCGCTGCCACTTCTGCCGCCACTGCCAGCCAGTCGCAGGCGACCGGCAAAGGCAAGGCGAAGCCGAAGGGGAAGGCAAAGGCGCGGCTGGTCCCCCCTAAATCCGCAGCAGTCGTGGTGACTCTCACCGCGGAGGCTGCGGGGCGAGGGGAGACCTACATGTCCGTGCTGGTGCGGGCACGCGCCAATGCCAACCCTGCCCAACTGGGCATCGGTACAGTAACCTGCCGGCGGACCCAAGCCGGGGCTCGTATCTTCGAGTTCCCGGGAGCCGAGGGGGGTGCCCGCGCGGACCTCTTTGCAGTCAAACTGCAGGAGGTCATCGCGGACACTGCCACGGTGGTCCGCCCGGTGAAGTCAGCGGTCTTGGAGGTGGCGGAATTGGACGACTCCGTCACCAAGGAGGAGGTGGTGGCTGCGGTGGCGGCGATTGGGGGCTGTGACGTTGCCGCGGTGCAGGGCCGGAATATCCGGCCCGGCCGCGGCGGCTTGGGCGCGATTCGCCTGCAGTGCCCAATCGTCGCTGCCAAAGCCGTTCTTGCCAGGGGCCGGCTTTCAGTCGGCTTCAGCTCGGGTGCGGTCCGGGCTCTCGCCAACCAGCCATTGCGGTGTTTCCGGTGCTTCGGCATCGGTCACACGCGGCCGCTGTGTCCATCTCCGGTCGACAGATCGGACACGTGCCTGCGCTGCGGCAAGGACGGCCACAAAGCCGCCTCCTGCGGGGCCGCCACACCGCGCTGCGCAGTGTGTGCCGCCAGTGGCAGCCCAGCTGACCACGTGATGAGGGGGAGGAAGTGTAATCCTCCCCCCAAGCGGGGCAAAGCTGCCGCTGCCGCTGGCGCCGCCGCTCAAGCGGCGGCTGCGGAGAGCGGTGCGATGTCCGACTGATTTCGGTCGGACGTCGCATCGCGCCGGCGTCGCGGTCCTCCGCGGACTGTCCTCTCCTCTCGCTCTAGAGAGGGGAACGGGATACGCGGCCGCCGCGCCGCCGGTGGATCTTGAGGATCTTCCTCAAGGTGGCGACGGGCGGGCGTTAGGCGCGGGTGCGCCTACGCCCGCATTGCACACGTCACCGCCTCCGCCGGGCAATCGTCGGCGGGGACTGGACGAAAAGGCTCTGCCGGATTCCCAGTCCCCGCTATCCAAGACGAAGCGGGAACAACGCTGGTGGTTTTTAGTGGGTATACCGGGTCAAACCGGGGAGTCCCACATACCCCCCCCATCCCCCGATGGGAGGGTATGCGTAATGCATTTTCCCCAGCGTCAAAAAAAAAAAAAAAAGTGGTTAGTGGTCCTGAATGCCGTGCCGGAGGCCGTTCGATTCTTGCCCAATACAAAAGTTTGCGTGATGAGTACGATCATGTGTTCTATGTCTGGGTGTAATATAGAAATACACCACTATTTTAAAATTAGTACAAAATCTTAAAGGGCTTATTCTAGACGGTCTTCTCATTATACACACATCAAAAGTGTCTTGGGATCAAGCATTTTTATGCGGATTTCTTGAGATTGAGATGTGGCTTTGTAATAAATTTATGATTTTATAAATTTATATGGATCCTTTTTGGTGCATTTCATAATTTGAATCAGGAACTGTGAATCAAATTCGAGTAAAAGATGAAAAACATACAACGCATTGAAGACATTATTAGTGCTACTGTTTCCCTACTACTGATTAAAACCAACGTTATTATGGAGCGGCGACGTCATTTAAGCAGGGAAGAAATGCTCAGAGCCGTGGGAATGATAGAAGCTGGTTCCCGGCAACGTACTGTGGCTTTAGCTCTGAATACAAGTCAGAGTGTTATCAGTCGACTTTGGACACGTTACCGAAGCACTGGTACCGTGGCTGAGCGCCATTGAGAACGGTATCGCTGCACCACACGGAGACAAGACCGATACATTCAAATCTTAACTCGAAGAGCTCCAACAATAACCGCCATGATGTTAGCCGTGAGGCTTCATCACTCTTCAGGGAACTTAATTAGCGACCAAACAGTCAGAAACCGCTTGCATGAAGTGAACCTTCATTCCCGAAGACCGCTACGGGTACCACCTATAGCAATGCACAATCGTAGGATTCGATATCAATGAGCTCTTGAACACAGAAATTGGGCAGAAGAACAATGGCGTTTCGTGTGCTTTTCTGATGAGTCTCGTTTTAGTATGAGACCGGATACACGACGTATACGACACTGGAGAACCCCTGGACGCCAACAGCGATTAAAATCCTGCCAGGAAGTCCATCCTTATAGTGGTGGAACCATCATGGTATGGGCGGGTATTTGGATCGGCGGAAGAACTGAGTTGATTTGGATCAGAGGCAACCTCAACGCTCAAATTTATGCTGAGACGATTGTATCAGACGTCATCGTTCCTCTACAAGTGCAAATCGGTCCCTTATTTCAGTTAATGCATGATAATGCACGACCGCACACCGCAAGAGTTGTAAGACAGACTCTCGCCGCAGCTAACATCAATGTCCTGCCCTGGCCTGCTCAGTCGCCAGACTTGGACCCGATTGAGCATGCATGGGATATGCTACAGAGAAGAGCTCTGCCGAATATGGAGGGTATCCAGTCGCAAGAAGACCTTTTTTTGTTGTTGCAACGAACATGGGCGGCCATTCCACAGCGTGATTTGGATGAACTCATTTTGAGTATGCCAAACCGATGTTCTTGTGTTGTTAGTGTTCGCGGTAGAAACACGGATTATTAATTGTTTAAGTTACCCAATAAAATTTTAAAGAAAACTGTTATTTCAGTCTTTTTTTCGAACTTTAATGTTAGTGGATCAAATGTCAAAAATCCCTTTATTAGGAAAATGGCAAATTTCTTTATTAATGCAAAGGTGACTTGGTTTATCGTTACTGTGACAAACGAAAACACTTTATTTGATGAATCCTTAAAGAAAATTTTAATTAATATCAATCAGGAGAAAAGTTATTGCAAAAATATATGTTGATCCCTAGACACTTTTGATGTGTGTATTTGTAAAGTATCAATAACTAATATTCATAAACAGCGAAGTTATTAGCGTTTGTGTATATCCCAAAAAATCACCCAATTTTTGGAAATATTGTACAGGCTATTCATGACATAATAGTATTCATTAATCGTCATCTCTCGCTCACGTTCGCGTGATCTCGCTCAAGCATGCCCCTCCTTCAACAGCTGTTTTCGTTATTTAAGTTTAACTAAACAGTGGCTTTTAAAAATTGAATTTAGTTTTTTTTACTTTTGATATATATCACGCAGCCAACTAGCTTAATCAGCCGTTCAATCAACAGCCTAGCCTCTTTACTAAACAGCGCCGTTCAACTAGCGGCCTAACTGATAGGCAGCAGGATCATTTTTTACAACATTTAATAAACTAACTGGCCAATGCTTAGGCCAGATATCACAGTGAAGAAAATCACCCTTAGGAAACCTACCCGACTAAGCGTAGTGATACTTGCTCGTGTCTTCTCTGCATGAGAAAAGATTCGTTGCCCTGCAGTGGGACAATAACAGGTTAGTATTATTAAAAAACAACCTACAGAAAAAACAAAGAAAGTCCGTAAAGAATGACGTTGTATTGACGCACATACGTCCCAATGATAACCTTATTATGGATGAGGAGTACAGGTTTTTTGAACTCAAATATGCATTCGAGTATTTTTCCAGAACTGCGTACCGTAGGTACCTACTGAAAGGAGGTGTTCGATGACTCGTACCTTTTACTATAATATAATATTCCACGATTGGCAAGCAAGAATGCTTGGCACAAATGATAAGAAACCCATAATTTAGAAAATGCAAAGCTCGTTTAGAATATTTAGGACGGAAAGGACACAGTGGCATGTCCAGACCAAATATCCAGCCTGCGTAGCATGAACACCGAAGAAACGGTCTTTGTCGTGTCTCGGAAGAAAAGAAATTAAGTGTTCATGCTACGCAGGCAGGTGTATTGAAAGAATTTTGACAGATTGAGGTTCCTGTCTATATAATCTGTCACTTTGCCGATTCGTCTGTAGACAAAGGCCGTTTCTTCGGTGTTCAATGTGTTCATGCTACGCAGGCAGCAAGCCTAGCTATGTTACAAATTCTATTTCTATTATCGTAATCGTTAAGGCGACAACAGAAAGAAAATGGCGTATATGGAATAAGCTGTTTGTCAACTGTCAAGTTAACGAGTAGAATTTGTTATATGGCTGAAAATGAAATACACTTGACAGTTGACAAACAGCTGATTCCATATGCGCCATTTTTTTTCTATAATAGATTTAGAATAGAAATAGAAATCGTAATATGGCTAGGCCTGCTGATTATTCTTTTTCGATGTATAAGCTATATTATTGTTAAGTTTCATTAAAATCCATTCTGTAGTTTTTGCGTGAGAGAGTAATAGACATCCATACAAACATTCGCATTCTTTTTAATTAGTAGGATTTAGTACAGTAACGAACTGTCCAGAACAGGGTTAATTATTTTCTTAATAGGGAAGCCGACAAAAAAAATACTTAGTATTCGTGTCACTGTTTGTTGTCTCTTTTGAAGTCATCGGTCTGCTTACCACCGTGTAAAACATTGGTGTAAATGCCTTATATTAGGAAATACTCGAAATGCTTTGTTGCTCTTCCAAACCTATCGTATAAAATTATTATCGGTCAACTGGGAAAAGGTAGTAAAGTACACATGTACATCAAATCAGCTTATACTGTAAATGTATAATGTGTAGCCGTGTGTGCCTTAAGGGCTTATTACACTATCCGATTTGTAGCATCCTAACTTGGATCCTAGATAGGAAGCAACCAAGCGGTCGGTACTATAAATCGGACCCAATCTGTCCTAACTGCGATTACACCTTCCGATTTCCTAGTTAGGTTTTCTACAAATCAGATAGTGTAATAAGCCCTTTACTCTAGGAAGTAAGGCTTGGTTAAAAGATGGCCTCTTTTGTAATGCATTATGGATCCTATATCCATATGCAATACAAAGTAGGCCATCTTTAATAACCCCATTTAACATAATAAGTCAACTGGTAGGTAGGTACACTTGTGAGTTGCGGACATTGAAACGGAAACTAGTCTAGTTGACCCAATATATTGCACTATTGATAAAATATGTGTACCTTATGATTATTATGTTCACATGTCATGTACCTCTATCTCTCTTAACCTAGTGAGTATTATTTATTTACGGTAGGAACGGTTCCACCATTAAGAATTATTTTTATGATAATGATAATTCTTTGTATAATTTAAATGGGTACATACATACAGTGAAAGTCTTCGAAATAATATAGAATTACTAAGCCTGTACTAGGATAAACCAGTACCTATCACAGGTAACATAAGTTCTTACAAACACTTTGAGGACACCTGATTTCATTACAATATCCTACTAATGCTACTAATATTATAAACGCGAAAGTTTGTGACGATGTTTGTTACTCTTTCACGTAAAAACTACTGATTGGATTTTAATAAAATTTGGTCTGGAGTTAGCCGAGACCCTGGATTAACACATAGGCTACTTTTTATCCCTGTATTCCCACGGGAACGGGACCTACGCGGGTGAAACCGCGGGACGTCTGCTAGTTTAACATAAGTTTAAGACTGTTATTGCTTGGCTAACAGGTTAGTTGAAACGGATACCAATACATGTATTTATAACCCTCGATTACTTTAAGAAATATTTCAAGATGTAAACTAGCCCACGAATTTCATATTTTACAGGACATTCAATACATTTTTTATTATTATTATTGATAGGCACGCGTTTGACCACTATCTCACCTGATGGTAAGCGATAATGTGGTCGACGATGAAGCACGCTTGCCTAGAAGCAACCTGTTCACTCTTGACTTGAAGACCCCTAGGTTGTAGCTATCAGGAAACACCGACTCTGGCAGCGAATTCCACTCTTTAGCTGTTCGCACATGAATGTGTTTCCAAAGTGTTTAGTACGTATGGTACTTACTGTAGCCGGGACATCACGAGCAAAGGTTTCATCTGATACTTGTGTCCCAGTGGACACAAGTCAATTAGTCTAGTTTAGTACGCTTCGTGCGGCTCTAATATTACTATATTATGCTGGATGGTTTTGCTGAGACATGGGATCTCCGTTCTTCTGTGACATCTCTTCGCATGTTTTGTCTATAGGAGATATCTTAAATCTCTTTGAGATTTTATAACATTACTTGCTATTTACAACTCAGTAGGTACTCTTGTATATTCGCGACCATAGGCGCTCATGCCCACGAGACGGTTTTGCGCCGGAGCGAGCCCGGCAAAAAACCGGGTCTACGGGCGTTCGTCAGCCGTGTATTTTATTTATTTATTTATAGTTACTTAATACGGTACAACACCAATTACATTAAGTAACATAGAGACAATTACAATTACGATAAAAAGTTATAAAAAGAAATTTAAAAAAAAACAAAAATTCAAACTAACATGGAACAGTAGACTCATGCATACTTACTCTCACAGAACACCAGGCATACACGCATTAGTTTAATCCATTCCAATGTATGAAACTCTATGAAGGTAACCACACGACGCCGGCGCTAGAGCCGGCTCGCTGTGCAACCGGGTACGGTGCTCACGGTGGAGTAGAGTATGGAAGTGTGTGAGCGCATGCACACGGAACGGTCCTACGAGCGGCGCGTGCACAGGGCTACCAACGCGATCAACCAAGAATTGTCAACCGAACCGTCTAGTGTGCACGGTCGGACGGTTTCTACCCAGAGCGCGGTTCCGTCAAAAAACCGGGCCGTGTTAAAACCGTCTCGTGGGCATGAGGCCTTACTAATATTATGTTTACCCAAGTACAATCACAGAAGAGATTTATAGGTTTTGTGATTGTAAGTACAATAATATTTATTGTATTGTATTTACAAACCATATAATTGGAAAAATAACATTTAAATGTAATTAGTTTGAACTTTTGCCTTGACTTTTTATATCGGTTGCTTACAATGCACTTAATTAGTATGTCTAGAACTAGGAACAAGTGCAAGGTGCATCTATTGTGTGTCTAATTAAGGTCACTTCTTGTAATAGAAAACAGATTTTTATCAACTGTATAATTAACGTTTAAAATCCGAAACACTACTTATGATTTTATTAATTGTTAACAGATAAAAAAAAACCTTTTAGGCATTCACATTGATAAGGGTGGCGGCCCATATTCAAAACAACAAAAAATACTTATTTATGACTACTACACACACACACAAACTCACACTTCACTATTATCCACCGACACTACAATTCATTGTATTAATATTTATCAAAAAATATGTAGGTAGCTGTAATTTTTCTTAAAATTAGTCAATTAAAAATAATTATGCTGACCACATTTCGTAGACAAAGCATTATGACCTACACACTCCTTTTTTTACCTTTTTTTACAATTATTACCTACATTTGTAAAATAAGTTAAATCTGAAAATAAAAATCCAAAATAATGACTGCAAAAGTACGTATTCACATTTACAACACACATCAACAAACCGCCTTAGTATTTAATTTCAAGCTCGTGCTAATTACCTGCAAAGACACTTAACTACTCATTGTGTGACATGGGAATCTGTGCAAAGTCTAGACTCCAAGTACCTACCTAATTTGCAAGACGGAAAAAAGCAAATATAATCATATTAATGATAGGTGTTACGGTGAAGGAAAACATCAGGAGGAGACATATTTCTCGAGGGCATGCGTTGGCAAGTCAGAGCCCGGTATTACGATAAGAAGAAGATAAGTGTATATTGCGAATTGTCTCTAAATTGTACACTCTCTCTCTCTCTCTCTCTCTCTCTCTCCTACTTTGCTGTGCCCAAAAGGGTCCACAATGATTTTGTAAAACCTACCACCTAGGTTCACATGTGAAAGCAATAAATGTGTTGAGTATTGAGTAGAGTACACTGAGACAGGTAGATGTTTTGGTCAACTTAGCATTTATTATACCTACTGCTATTCAGTACCTCATTACAGTGATGGGAATATTCTCACGTCCATACTATTTATTCGTAAATAATATCTTGGGTACCTATGTATTAATTTGGAACTGCAGGGCTATTTCGTATATCCGTTAACAGTTCGCAGTGAAGATCACTGAGAAAAGAGTTCAAAGATAGCCAACGGCCAATGTGAAACATCTAGTTTCACATTCACATCACCAGTTAGTTTCACATCTAGAATAATATATGAGTATTGGAGCGGCAGCGGAGCGTACTAAAAAAAACTCATAGACTTGTGTCCGGCAGGACACACTTTTTCGGACGAAAATTTTGTTTGTGATGTCCGTCTACAGGATAGCAATATTGAAGTGGCAGTGGAGCATACTGAACTAGACTAATCGATTTGTGTCCACTAGGGGGGAAGGATTGCTGACAAGCACTAATTTACAATATTATTTTTATAAAAAATAGGACACAAGTATCGAATGAAATGAAATGATATTGAAATGAAATGATATTTTTTTCTGTAAGTAGATCGTCCCAGATACTTTTACGTGTATTTTTTTTTTCAAAACTAAATGGCATTTCCAAAGTGATTGATCCCTGAGAAGAAATGCCGAAAGAAACTCAGAAGTTAGTGAAAATTTTGTTCGCCTATATTGAGTATTGAATGTCTTTGCAGAGATGTGACGAAGCGCACAGTACCTCGTCCGATAGTCACCGTAACTTGAAGTCAATTTTCCGTGGTCATCAAAGTTCGGTGTACAACCTGGACGCCAGATAGTCACTGGCAGTGAAAAGATACCCGATAGTCCTGCAGATCAACTCTCTGGCTACCAGGGTATATAACCTGGTGTCAGATTTTTAATGCCGCCCAAGGGCCTCTGACTTGGCATCACAAGCCCTCAAAAAAAAATCCGTCAGGCATCCTCACGATCCTTGTGATGACTTGACTAATAGACATCCGTACAAACATTCGCATTCTTTTTAATAAGTAGGATTTAGTACAGTAACGAACTGTCCAGAACAGGGTTAATTATTTTCTTAATAGGGAAGCCGACAAAAAAAATACTTAGTATTCGTGTCACTGTTTGTTGTCTCTTTTGAAGTCATCGGTCTGCTTACCACCGTGTAAAACATTGGTGTAAATGCCTTATTTTTGGAAATACTCGAGTTGCTTTGTTGCTCTTCCAAACCTATCGTATAAAATTATTATCGGTCAATTGGGAAAAGGTAGTAAAGTACACATGTATGTATGTATATCCTCTACAATGTGAAAGGATTACTCACGATCCTTGTGATGACTTATGGCACTGAAACGTGGTCCCTCACTATGGGCCTTATGAGTAAGTTCAAAGTAGCCCAACGAGCTATGGAGAGTGCTATGCTCGGAGTATCTGCGAGATCGAAACAGAAATGAGGCGATCCGTAGAAGAACCAAGGTTACCGACATAGCCCAGCGGATTAGCAGGTTGAAGTGGCAGTGGACTGAAAACCGATGGGGTCGAAAGGTTCTCGAGTGGAGGCCACTTATCGGCAAGCGCAGCGTAGGATGTCCACCCATAAGGTGGACAGACGACCTCATTAAGGCCGCGGGAACGCGCTGGATGCGAGCAGCTTCCAACTGGTCTTATTGGAGATCTATAGGGGAGGCCTATGTCCAGCAGTGGACTTTCTATGGCTGAATTGATGATGATGATCCTCACGATATTTTTCCTTCACCGTTTTTGAAACAAGTAATAATTCTACAATACGCACATGAATCCGAAAAGTCAGAGGTGCGTGCCTTTGGTTTGAACTCGAGACCCATGATTTGGCAATCCACTGGTGACACCAATTGGCTATCGCTGCTACGAAGGCAATAAAATTGTTATTTTAGATGATCATGAAGGTTTTACACTTACTCTTTCCATTCTGTACTGTGTAGCTCAGGTCTTGGAAGGTAAGGTTGACTGGTGGCCGCTGGGGTAGATGCGAAAGGTGTGCGCGGCCGAGAGCCCGCGAATTCACCTCGACTGTTGACGTCATTGTTAATTACACTGGCATCCCAAGGATTAGATCTGAAATGAAAGAAGAATGCAACATTAATGTCATTGGTGCGCAGGGTGCGAGCCAGTTCCAAAAGCATCCTGGGCATGATTGCTGGCAGGCTGGACTCCTCTATTGTAAATCTTTGCTCCAGTATCTCTGCTGGAATGCTGGTTATTTAAATAGCAATGAACACTTTAGTACGTAAGCTGTCCCAGCAAACTTCGTACTGCCTTAGAATCTATGTACTAGTTTTATTTAGTTTTTATTCATTTACATCCTATTCCCAGACCTACTGAATATACACACAAAATTTCATAAGAATCGGGCAAGCCGTATTGGAGGAGTTTTGTTACAAACACTGTCACGAACTCACGAGAATTTCATAAATTAGATATAGGTACATATTGTTAATAAGATAGCAAAAAATAGATAGCAATAATAACTACAACTAATTTTTATTTATCGGGTCTCTACACATTAGATACTCGATAAACAAAAAGTAGTAGTATCTAGTTAATATTGTTTTGGATCTATTTATTAAACTATTGTGTTTGATAGAATTAGAATGAAAACATATACATAACCTAACCTAACTGACTATACCTATCATATAGCGAACCTAACTACCTAACCTAACTACCTTACTGAAATGCATTGATTTTGAAATGTACAAAATACATCATTTTAAACTGAACTACTGCGCTTCGTGTCTCTATGTTAGGTACAGACGCCAGCACATCAAGTTACCCCAATGTGTCAAATTTCTTTGATCGTTTTTCAACTTTATATCAAACAAAATAAGGTTCATATTCAATTGGAAAAAATTGACACATTGGGGTAACTTGATGTGCTGGCGTCTGTACATACAATTTACTTAGTTTTTCCAGTCCACAAATAATAAGTGAAGTTCGTCTCTGAAGTCATTAGATATTAATTACGTTTATTTACTTGTGAAATATAAGACCTTTTATATAGCTTAAAACCTCTTTCTAAATTTAGTAACGAAATAAATTTCCGTGGACAGAGACACTATTTAGCTTTTTTTATTTTTTTAATCTAATCGATGAAGTGCTTTTTGAGATACGGGAGGGCCGATCTCATAAAGCACTTGAAGCCGTTTCAGGTAAGTTTATGTATTTATTTAAGAAGCCAGCCTATTTGCCATCAGATGGGCACAAATCCAGGCTGCTATCTAGCAATATTAGATAGAAATTAAATTAAATTAATTTACGTAGATCTTTCCAGATACTTTTACAGGTATTTTTTTTTAACAAAATGGCATTTCTAAAGTGACTGATCCCTGAAAAGAAATGCCGAAAGAAACCCAGGGGTTATGGTCTCTTTCTAATATATATCTTCTCTTTAAGTCCAGGCATAAGATTGTATGCTTAGGCATACTATTATTATGCGAAGTTTTCTGAAGTAAGAATCAAATCAGCTCTAAGAACAGAATAGAATATCATGCTTCAGTCAACGTGTAGCTCAAACCTATTTCTATAGAATAACCTAATAACACTGTTCCCAACCAGAGACAGAAAACCAGCACCTTATTATCGGCAGCTGCCATCGTGACTGACTGAAGTAACAACAACAACACAAACATAACGTCACGCCTGTAATCCCCGAAGGGCTAGGCAGAGGTGTACCTACCTGGTAGTACACCCACAAGACCCCCAGTGACTGAAGTAAAACAAACAAATCACAATTCTCAATCACTAAAACCGTAATAGGTACCATACAGAATCTTTCACGGACAGCCGAGGATCGACATTGTGCATTGCGGCATCGAAAATGGCTAACTCAACAAAAAGATTGCTAGTAAAAAAAATAATATTACGTAAATAGACAACAGACACGACATTGACACAGAAACGGGTCAAGTTTGTCTGTCTGTGCGTTAGATTTTATATAATAACAATTGCAAGTCATCGTGTGTATACAGTATCGAAAAATTTTAGTACATGAATTTAAGAACATAATTTTTAATAAGGTCAGTAATGACTATGCAAAATTTTCGACTTAATCTGAAATATATTATGACATCACACCTGTAGTCTCCTAGGTAAACTAGAGGTGTACATAGATAGTTGGTACACCTTCCTTTCGCTAATTAAGTTTAGGTTCCATGTAGGGACTCTATTGCGATTCCGGTTGGTCACAAATTCAGACTTCGGTCTGACCAAAGAGATTTAATGTCTTTGGGTCTGACCAAAGAGATTTATATTCAGTGCTTTTGGGGATGCCACTAAGAAATTCAAGAATGAAAAACCAAGTAGGTAACATATTTCCCACTTACTCCAAAAATATAAGAATAGTAGCGCGACTTCGTCCGCAAGCATTCCGTACTTTAAAATCTCCTCCACCACATAATATTAGTTTTGAAAATATACACTTCTGGACACATCTATTGGCCAACCTTAGAGTTTAGGTTTCGATGGCCCCTACCGAAATATGTTTGCTAGATTGAACAAAAACTGTTGATGCAGTTTTAAACCTGATACATTTTACTATCTTTTTCGATCGTATTGTTTTAAATTTGAATTTAGAATACTATACGACGAGCTACGCCTAACAAGTCGGATATGCGCCTTGTTAAAGGCAATTGATTTTTGAATAAAAAACATGTTTTATCAAATAAAGGTTTAATTTAATAACGCGTGTTGCCTCCATGGGCATCTACCACAGCTCTCATACGATTAGGCATAGAGTTTATCAACCGCTCTATGAAATTTTGAGGGATCATCTCCCATTCCTCTTCTGTGGCAGTTTTCAACTCCTGCATCGTCTGGGCAACTGGCTGACGAGCCCTAACACGTCTTTTTAGCTCGTCCCACATGTGCTCAATGGGGTTCATGTCTGGGATTCTGGCTGGCCAGTCCATAACTGTGATGTTCACATCCCGAAGATATTCCCTGACGATGCCGGCCGCATGGGCTCTTGCATTATCATGCATAAAAAGGAAATTTGGGCCCACATTGTCCGCGTATGGTATCACGTGAGGTTCTAAGCACTCACGAATGTACCTTTCAGCATTTAATGTTGGCAGCCGTGGTCCTGTAACAACCTCAAGTTGAGTTTTGCCGCTCGCGGATATACCGCCCCAGACAGTCCATGAGCCACCGCCATAAGCAACCCTCTCTTCAATGCAGCATTGTGCGAAACGCTCTCCCTTACGTCGGTAGACCTTCTTCCTTCCATCATTGCCATGTAACACAATTTTATACTCATCAGAAAAGAGTACACGGCTCCAATCTTGCTGTGTCCAATTTAAATGACTGCGTGCGAAATGAAGGCGCGCTGTTCGGTGGGCTCGCGTTAGTTTGGGCCCATTAGCTGGCTTGTGTGGTACCATATCGCGTTCTTTTAACCTTCTCCGAACAGTTCGAGCGCTCACAGATACTCCGTGGAAGTCGCTAAGTTGGTTTTGTATCTCAATGGAGGTAAGGTGACGATTTCTCAAGCTGGTCGTCACGATGAATCGATCCTGCCTTTCAGTTGTGACCCGAGATCGTGGCCTTCCTTGGCGACGAACAAAGTCGCCAGTCTCTAGGTACCTCCGATAAACATTTCGGACCGCAGATCGACTTAAATTTAGTTGAGCACTCACGTTTCTTTGGCTGTGTCCGGCCTGAATAAGTGCCACAGCTTGGGCGGCGACTTCAGGTGAAGTATCCATAGATTATTGATAGAACCTCACCTTAATGTTACGAATAAGTAATGTTTGTTGCAAAACCAAAGACATCAATCACTTTTTCAAGAATTAAATCCAAGTAAACCAATAAAACCAAGTTTTCTTAGTATTCGATTGTTTGATATCAACAAACAGGCTCCAAATTGTCTTTTGTTTCTTTAAATTCTGTGTTCGAAATTCAAAAAAAGACTATTTAATGAAATTGTGAATGTGCCAGGTTCAAAACTGCATAAAAACTTTTTGCTCGACCTAATATAAAATTTTTGCTAGGACCAAACGAAACTGAAAATACAAGGTGGGCCAATAGATGTGTCCAGAAGTGTAATATAGACTATGACACTCACTAAAAGTGGCTTTATAAACACACACACAAACTTATAAACTTTACCGCTTTGTAATATCTATAAGTCACAATTGGCTATTTCACAACATTTTAGTTTTTAGTCCCTTAACTAGATTACAAGAAAATATTCGACACATATTTTTTCTTTTTTCACGTAGGTAATCAAAAAATAACAGCGATACATCGAGTCAAAATGTCGCATGACGTCACTAGCAGTGCAGTTTATATTAGATAATTATTGACTTTACGAACCCCCTCTCCTCAACTTTAATGCGCTTTAATCTAAGCAGTTTTCCATCAATTTAAAAATAAAAAAACACGTGTCGGATATTTTGTTTGAATCCAGATGAGGGACTAAAACTAAAATTTTGTCAAATAGCCTATTGAGTCCAACGATATTTTTATAACTGCTGATGAGATAATATGGCAATATACCAGGGTTAAAGGGACATGGTTTTTTTTTATTGCAATATATGCCTTTGGTACTTCCACCCCCTGACAAGTTGTTTGTGTTTTACAAATTCTAAACCTTTCATAATACTTCAAGCACAGAGGCGGACTTAATGCTTAGGCATTTTCTACCAGTCTTGCTCTGGGTGATGCTGGTTTAGAGGTATGAGGAATAGGATAATTCTTCATCCACCATTGAAAAGGGAGGATCTTCCAACTAGACGGGCGTTGTGTCAGGTGGGCTACTAATGCCCGACGCGACGTGACGGTTATTATCGGGATCTTGATACGTTAAATAGGGACAAAGATGAAGAGTAGGTATACATGTTACTTGTTACGTTTGATCGATGAGCGGCAAATAATAATCACCTCGTTAAAAATTTATTAGACAGGTTTAAGGAAGGTCAGAGAGGACTCGACAAAATCTAAGCCTTTTATTGCCTAGACATATCTTTTGCATTGCTCATATAAATTGAGGAACCACCAATAAAGAAAATTTCTTCCCGCACAGAATATCGCGCTCCAAAAATATTTGACCATGTGGACCGAATCGGCCAGAACTTAGAATTGTTAAGCAAAAAGGTTAGCCAAAGGTTTGAGAACAAAGTTGGGCCCAATGCATTGGACACGATTAGTTATGAGAGCGAGAGACTGAAACCTAGCAATAGTGAAAGCACTTCGAGAAGAAATAGCGATGATGATGGTAGAGCGAGCCAGGAGGGACTTCGAACTGGTAGGTTTACTGTTATATGTGTATCTTCTTATTATATCATCATCGTCTAATGACAATATAACAAGAAGATACTAAAAATCCGTTAGGAAAAATCCGTTTCTACGGTAATCCGTAAAAACGGATTTTTTCTACAGTAATCCGTAGAAACGGATTTTTAACCGACTTCAAAAAAGGAGGAGGTTCTATGTTCGTGTGTATGTATTTTTTTTTATGTATGTTACCTGATTTCTCCCCCATTTGTGGACCGATTCTCAAAACTCTTTTTTTATTTGAAAGAGTATACTCCCGGGGTGGTCCCATTTTAAAGTCGGTTTTATTTTTTGCAAAAAAGTTTTTTCTACACAGAAGAATCGACAATGTGTACCTATTTCTTTTAGTCGTGCCCAAAATAAATCCTTTTTCTTTCTTTCTGTCAAAGATATAAATAACAGCCGGTACCAACGGCTACTAGTGCTTTCTGAGGCACGGAGGGGTCTTGATATGCAATGAATCAGTAACCCATCCACAGATCGACCTTGGCAAGCGTAGCTTAACGTTCGATCGACTAGTGCAAACAGCATTGAGCGAAACGCTCTCCCTTACGTCGGTAGACCTTCTTCCTTCCATCATTGCCATGTAACACAATTTTATACTCATCAGAAAAGAGTACACGGCTCCAATCTTGCTGTGTCCAATTTAAATGACTGCGTGCGAAATGAAGGCGCGCTGTTCGGTGGGCTCGCGTTAGTTTGGGCCCATTAGCTGGCTTGTGTGGTACCATATCGCGTTCTTTTAACCTTCTCCGAACAGTTCGAGCGCTCACAGATACTCCGTGGAAGTCGCTAAGTTGGTTTTGTATCTCAATGGAGGTAAGGTGACGATTTCTCAAGCTGGTCGTCACGATGAATCGATCCTGCCTTTCAGTTGTGACCCGAGATCGTGGCCTTCCTTGGCGACGAACAAAGTCGCCAGTCTCTAGGTACCTCCGATAAACATTTCGGACCGCAGATCGACTTAAATTTAGTTGAGCACTCACGTTTCTTTGGCTGTGTCCGGCCTGAATAAGTGCCACAGCTTGGGCGGCGACTTCAGGTGAAGTATCCATAGATTATTGATAGAACCTCACCTTAATGTTACGAATAAGTAATGTTTGTTGCAAAACCAAAGACATCAATCACTTTTTCAAGAATTAAATCCAAGTAAACCAATAAAACCAAGTTTTCTTAGTATTCGATTGTTTGATATCAACAAACAGGCTCCAAATTGTCTTTTGTTTCTTTAAATTCTGTGTTCGAAATTCAAAAAAAGACTATTTAATGAAATTGTGAATGTGCCAGGTTCAAAACTGCATAAAAACTTTTTGCTCGACCTAATATAAAATTTTTGCTAGGACCAAACGAAACTGAAAATACAAGGTGGGCCAATAGATGTGTCCAGAAGTGTAATATAGACTATGACACTCACTAAAAGTGGCTTTATAAACACACACACAAACTTATAAACTTTACCGCTTTGTAATATCTATAAGTCACAATTGGCTATTTCACAACATTTTAGTTTTTAGTCCCTTAACTAGATTACAAGAAAATATTCGACACATATTTTTTCTTTTTTCACGTAGGTAATCAAAAAATAACAGCGATACATCGAGTCAAAATGTCGCATGACGTCACTAGCAGTGCAGTTTATATTAGAAAATTATTGACTTTACGAACCCCCTCTCCTCAACTTTAATGCGCTTTAATCTAAGCAGTTTTCCATCAATTTAAAAATAAAAAAATACGTGACGGATATTTTGTTTGAATCCAGATGAGGGACTAAAACTAAAATTTTGTCAAATAGCCTATTGAGTCCAACGATATTTTTATAACTGCTGATGAGATAATATGGCAATATACCAGGGTTAAAGGGACATGGTTTTTTTTTATTGCAATATATGCCTTTGGTACTTTCACCCCCTGACAAGTTGTTTGTGTTTTACAAATTCTAAACCTTTCATAATACTTCAAGCACAGAGGCGGACTTAATGCTCAGGCATTTTCTACCAGTCTTGCTCTGGGTGATGCTGGTTTAGAGGTATGAGGAATAGGATAATTCTTCATCCACCATTGAAAAGGAAGGATCTTCCAACTAGACGGGCGTTGTGTCAGGTGGGCTACTAATGCCCGACGCGACGTGACGGTTATTATCGGGATCTTGATACGTTAAATAGGGACAAAGATGAAGAGTAGGTATACATGTTACTTGTTACGTTTGATCGATGAGCGGCAAATAATAATCACCTCGTTAAAAATTTATTAGACAGGTTTAAGGAAGGTCAGAGATGACTCGACAAAATCTAAGCCTTTTATTGCCTAGACATATCTTTTGCATTGCTCATATAAATTGAGGGTCACCCACGCCAGAAAATAAACGACATTATTTTTAGTATATTATTAGCATCTTCATCATCTTCATAAGCCTTTATAATATTAATCTACTGCTGGAAATAGGCCTTTCCACGCAGTTCAATCCTACACTCATCCAGCTACGTACGTTGTTCTCATTATTATTAGTTACGAAAAACTTTTACTATGGAACGATACCTGAAATCGCGAAAAAAACCTGTTCCATACGTTTTGTCGAGTGAAAAACAGCTGTTTAATACAATATGTTACACATAAAACGCAGCGACACAGGTATTCTTTGCTTTATATTTACACATCACGCCTGTGTACAACGAAGGGTCAGTCAGACAGAAATGTATTAAGCATGTTTAAGTGTTATGTAGGAGGCAAGTCTATTGCCGTCAACCTAACAGAAATCCAAAATCTTCCTTGGAATTATTTCAAAATTGCACCGTCCTATAACTGCCTACCTGCCTAGCGACATCTATTACGCCGTATAAGAACCAACGAATGACATCCTACATCGCGATGTTAAAGTTATCCGCACGATTTAACGTATCAAGATCCCGATAACAACCGTCACGTCGCGTCGGGCAGTAGTAGCCCACCAGACACAACGCCTGTCTAGTTGTAAGATCCTCCCTTTTCAATGGCGGATGAAGAATTATCCTATTCCTCATTCCTCTAAACCAGCATCACCCAGAGCTAGACTGGTAGAAAATGCCTAAGCATTAAGTCCACCACTGTGATTGAAGTATTAAATAATTAAGTATCTATACTTATATATCCTACTAATATTATAAACACGAAAGTTTGTGAGGATGGATGGATGGATGGATGTTTGTTACTCTTTCACGTAAAAACTACTGAATGGATTTTAATAAAATTTGATGTGGAGTTAGCTGAGACCCTGGATTAACACATAGCCTACTTTTTTTCCCTGTATTACTACGGGAACGGCCCCTTCGCGGGTGAAACCGCGGTACATCTGCTAGTTATATCATATTATAAAGAAGAGGAAAGATACGATTGTTTGTTTGTTTGCATTGAATAGGCTCCGAAACTACTAGACTGATTTGAAAAAATCTTTCACCGTTGGGAAGCTATACCTGCTATCCCCGGTTGGCAAAGGTTTACTTTATATCCCTATAGATTCCCACGGGATCGAAAATAACGCGGGCGAAACCGCGTGACGTCTGCTTGTATTTAACAAAACCACTGCTTTTAAATTATTTTTTTGATTTCTATTAGCGAGCTATCTAAGCTTCAAGGGCTATCAGGTGATGGATAACACGACCCAACCCTAATTCGGATACATAAAAAAATATCCGCATTCTGAACTCAGGGTTAAAAACTCACATTGGATAAATTAAAACCTCTATGAATGATTGATCCGCACTTTAATGATGGTGTTATAAATTATTACGACGTGAGAAAAACGGAAGCTGAATGATTACGTAATTTCCATACGAGATGGTTTGGTTTTCGACAAGATTTGAATTATGTTGATGATGTGAAAGTAGAAAGGCCAGCACATCAAGCTACCCCAATGTGTCAAATTTCTTAGATCGTTTTTCAACTTTATTACAAATAAAATAAGGGTCATGTTCAATTGGGAGAATTTTACAGTTTGGGGTAGCTAGAAGTGTTGGCGTCTGTACCATCAATAATCGGTTGAAAATGCTGAACTGTTCAAAATTTCAGTTTTTCCATAATTACATAAACAGAGATATATAATAAAATTCGACTCGGCAGCAAAGTTGCGACAAACAAATACGCGCCAAAAATGTTAGGGCGACAGTCCAACTTATCGATCAGCGTCGGTGCGGTAGTAGCTAACTAATAAACTAAACTGCAAAAGACCAAATCAAATGAAATCATTTCAGACCATGTGACGTCCATATTTTTGACCATATTATCAGATGCTAATCTGCATATTCCTCACATGACCTGACCACTGATACAATCATCAAGATAAAAAGAGACAGTGATCTCCGAGTTTCTTTCGGTGTTTCTCGTCATACTGTAGTGAAATAGTGAAACACTGCCTTCACCTCACTAGTTAAAAAAATGACGTTTTTAAAAAGTGTTTGTAAAAACCAATTCTCAGAAAAAATCATTATTAATAGATATTAAATTGCCACGATAATCCAATTGAAAGTTTTGTTTCAATTGACCCCTGCGTTTCTATACACACAGTTGTAAACTTTAATCCGTACTTGGTCTATTAATTTGCACTTCTTGTTTTGGTACCATAACAAACACGTTTCGCCAGTAGCGGTAACACAGTTGATTCGAATACATAACATCGTGCCGGGCCAAACACGTGAATGCAGTCTGTAGTGAAAGGAATCTATTCATTTGGAACCGTATGCTGCGGACGATAGACGAATCAAACTTGTTTTGCTGAAGTTCCTATTTCTAGTAACTATTTTTGTAAAGCAATGGCGTGACTGGCAGACTATTAAAATCTCGAGTTCGAACTCATGGAACGCACCTCTGTGTTTTTAACCGACTTTAGAAAAAAATACAACCGAGTTAGTCATACTTACTGACTTTTTTATTATCAGGAGGCACGGTCGTGCCCCCGCCAAGACGAACCAAGCGAAGCGCAAGGGCACTACCTACCTTTTCTCGAAGTGTTTCGTCGTTTTTTTGAACCCTCATAGAGTTGGTTTCCGATGTACCAGATAGTTCATATGTCAATAATAGACTAATTAAACATACAAAGTCTCAATTGAATAGCTTTAATACTTTAGATTTTATTGATATCTTAAATACACCGATACACTGACACACTGATGATCATCAAAATGTTTGGCTACTTCCTGAAGTGATAGAAAGCTGAAATGTTGTATGTAATCTAGGTTTAGTATACAACCAACAAAAAAAATTATAAACTTATAACTTTCGCCCCCATCCCCTAAAATGGGGGGTGGAAGTTTGTATGAGATAATATAATCGCTTATGGTAATCAGTAAACCATCAAATAAAAAAGGCAAAGATAGAGAATGGGCTATGAAAACCGGCACTGCTCATGTGTTAGAATTACACCCCAAAAAAAGAAGAAAAGAATAAACACTAAAAGACTGGCTAGCAACTTACAAAAATAACTGAAATCGCACCAAAAATATTTCATGTAAAATGTTGCCAAGATGACCACAAAAGGTTTGAAAAGATATTAAGAAAGAAAAGATTAGGTACAAAACAGGGCATTTTGTAGTGTCACCACAGATCTATGTGTTTTGAACGTATCGTAAACTTAAAAAACAAATATAATAATTGTGTGTCCTAGGCACAGATGAGTAGAGGCAATGTCTCAAAATTTGTATTGACACAACACGTTGAACCAGTGAGAGAATTCTGTCAACGTGTTAAGTTTGAGAAACTATAAAAAATAGACTTATTGGGGTAGCTGTGATATACTGTATTATCAAAACATCTATTTAGTAAAAAAAACACGACCAAATTCCATGATGCAAGAACAAAATAGTTAGGTAGTGGATTCCTCAGTGATAAACAATTGAAAGGGAAATATTTCATAATCAACGTACCAATTAAAACATAATATCTCACTACCGGTATTCACATCAAAAGACCGCACTATATTCTTCAGTCAGCAAGAAAAGAGAATGTGGCGTGCCGTGTGCGGTAAGGAAAAGTTCCGAGAGATTAATTCTTAATGAAATTACGTTACGTCGTCGTCGGCGTCTGGATCATAACAAAGTTAATCAAAACTTAAGCTACCGTGCCGAGGTAGGTTCGTGGAAGGGTGGTCCCACCGTGCCTTGGAAAGCACGCAAAGCCTTAGGACCCGAACGGCATTTATAGGCGTTTGACATATTTATACAGATAGTCAGAAGCAATGATATTATAAGTAAAAAGGTGTAGATATGTTATACGCCCTCAGCAAATGACACGTTAAAATGTGGATAACTAGCCACACTTGACCTCAGTTTCGCGTCACGCCGTCTACGGACGCGCGCGTGCGTTAGTGTGCAGTTTTTGAATATCGAATGTTGTTTAGGTAACCTCTTAATCTACACATTTTTACTTATAATATCATTGGTCAGAAGCCTGAGAGTCTGACAACCAGTTTAACCAAGGGGTGTCGTTTTACCCAGACAGTGCGATCTTCTTCTTAACGTGTGGTTAGTAACTAACCTGGGGTCAGAGTTTTAATGCCGCCCATGGGCCTCTGACTTGGCATCACATGTCCTCGAGTAATATCTCTCAGGCATGCCGGTTTCCTCACGATGTTTTCCTTCACCGTTTTTGAAACAAGTGATAATTATACAATCAGCACATGAATCCGAAAAGTCAGAGGTGCGTGCCTTGGGTTCGAACTCGAGACCTATGATTTGGCAATCCGCCGGTCACACCACTAGGCTATCACTGCTATAGACAGTTCGATGTGGAAGTCAGATTGGCGGTCGCCCATGTAAACAACTGGTATTCAGCTGCATCCAGCTACACTGGAAGCCAACATAATAGAGAAATGGCTAGACAGATGATCACACTATGTCGCGGTCGTGATCTCGTTGATACAGTGGTCGCAAGTGCTAATGCTAAGCGAGAGGTATCGTGTTCCATTTCCAGGTTGAGTAAGTAGCTGTAATAACCGATTATAACACCTATTGGTTTGTTATATATACTCAAACAATGTTATATATTTCTAGTGGTATAGCTTATCTTATCTTATATCCTTTCTAATACCTACATTCTCATGTCACAGTGTTTGTGACAAAAAAACCTCCGAAACGGTTTCGCCGATGCTAATGAAATTTTGTGTGTAAGTATATTCAGTAGGTTTGAATATAGGGTGTAAACTATTTTTCATACCCCCAAGTGATAGGAGTGGTCCACTCTAATGCAGAGCGAAGTTTTCTGGGGCCAGCTAGTTATTTTATACTAGCAGACGTTCCGCGGTTTCACCCGCGTAGGTTCCGTTCCCGTGGGAACACAGGGATAAAAAGCCTATGTGTTAATCCAGGGTGTCAGCTAACTCCATACCAATTTTTATTAAAATCCATTCAGTAGTTTTAACGTGAAAGAGTAACAAACATCCATCCATCCATCTATCCTCACAAACTTTCGCGTTTATAATATTAGTAAGATCATTTACTTGTACAATTTTCATAGATACTAAGTGAGATCGCAACTCGCAAGGCTAATAAATTAAAACAGCAATTCATAACGGATTCACGTCTCTGCAGGTCGCACGGATAATATTTTCATGTTTTGTACAAAAACCCAGCGGCCATGAACGCTTTGTAGTTCGTCGTCCTAATTCCGCAGCCATTGACTGTAGACGTACAGCAACATACTAAAAATATACAATAGTTGAAAGGAAAATAGTTGGTAGTACAAGCAACTGCCTTGTTGGTGTAATAGTCGCAAGTGCTACTGGTATGCATGAGGTCTTAGTTTCGATTTTCAGTTCGGGTAAACTGCACTACAGAGATTTTTTGTTAAAACTGTTTTGTATACAATATTCTTATAAAAACTATTTGACTGCCTCATTGGTCTAGTGGTCGCAAGTGCTACTGCTGAGCATGAAGTTACGGATTCGATCCCCGGGTCGGGCCAAGTGTTATTGAGTTTTTCCATCTGGAATTTCTATGAAGCTGCCCGGAGTCTGGATTTGTGCCCAATCGATGGCAAAAGGCTTGCCCCCTATTACATGGGACTTTAACATAACTGGCGAAATGTAGGTGAACTACTACAGTTATACCTCTGCCTAATCCTTCGGGGATTACAAGCGTGAAGTTATGTATTTTGTATACATATGGAAGTTTGTGTTTGTACTTAATTAGCAAACGTACTCTATTTATGCGTAACATTTAAAATTGTTATTAGTATGTAAGATTTCTTTAAAATTAAATAATTGGTTATGGTCGCCCCGTACAAATGAAGGTGAAGTGAAGGTAAATTAAACTGGTATTCTATACTAATGATAGGTATTGCCAGTTCACTTCAATCAAATTTTCACGGGGTGGCTTCTACTGAATTGACCACATGGGCGTTTGCGCGGGCGCACATCCGTCTCTGGTCCCCAAAGGTGCATTTGAAAATCAGCGTCAGGCAGCATCTCAGCATCTGTCTGGCATTACCGCTGAAATGAACCTTTTGTCGCAGCCGTGAGACACACATTTTTGTATTTCTTTTTTTTATGTGTTATTAAGTTTTAACTGTGCGTGTATCAAGATGTTGCCAATAAATGTATTTTTTCTTTCTCTTCTTTCTTTTTATGCTTTATCCCATACGACTGCCGGCTTAAGTTCCTAGCTCGGTACTGAGATAATATTCAAATTGCACAATTTGAACAATTTTTCGAGCATACGAGTACTTTGGCCATGAAAATAAGTACATAATTAATTCTTCTCGTGTTTGTATGACGAGGTCAAAGCTGACAAAATGCAGTGAGGCATGTTTCTAAAAGAAATTGTCTTGTATGTGCAAATCGCAATCGTGTTGGTGCAAAGGTTTAAGTGCCTTTTTTATGCGAGGTGGAAATCCTCATGGAGGTCCTCCGCCTCGGGAAAGCGGAGGGTCTGTCAGACTGTTGCTGACTAAATACCACGTGTCTCACACTGCGCCAGGGGTCTTGGAAACAGACGACACTTCCGCAACAGACCTTAAGGTGCCTACATGTCATGCATGAGGTGGTGGTTCAAACCCGGGCAAATACCAATGTGACTTTTTCAACTCATATGCGTTGTAGAAAATGCAAGAATTTTATCTTACAAAAACTTGGATAATTTTAAATTGTATCTTCGTACGCGCTTTAATGCACACGTGTGTTCATGTGTGTGTGCGTGTGTACGTGAGTCGTGAGTGTGTGTGTGTCTGTAAGACTTTTTTTGAGAGGGTTAAACCTAGAGAGCAAAAGTAAAGGAATATTAGTTGGGCCGTTAATGATATCTACCAATAGTCAGCGATTTTTGATTCTTCTTCTACTACTTTTCCTGTAATTAGCGACAAACCTGGTGTCAGAATTTTATGGCAATGGGCAATGATATTATAAGTTAAAAGGTGTAGATAGGTTTTACGCGCTCAGCAAGTTACATGTTAAAATATGGCTAACTAGCCACACTTCACCTCAGCGTGGCGTCGCGGCGTCGGGCCCAAATAACGCGTGCGTGCGTTAGTGTGCCGTTTTTGAAGATCGAATGTTGTTTAAGTAACCTATCTACACCTTTTTTACTTATAATATCATTGCCTTTGGGCCTCTGGACTTGGTTTCACAAGCCATCGAGGAATAGCTCCCAGACATTTCTTTTCCGGTTTTCTCACGATGTTTTCCTTTACCGTTTTTGAAGTGATAAGTTTACAATACGCTCATAAATCTGAGTAGATAGAGGTTTGTCAGTGCGTGGCTTAAGTTCTCACAGTAGGTTTTCCGCTTATTTGATTGTTTGTCGTATATATACGAATGATTTAAGTCATTATTTAATTTCTATTCGCGTGTTTTTTTGCTTCCTGATGTGTTACCTACGAGTTGTTACCACGACGCAACGTATAATTTCCGCGTAAGTACTGTAGTAGATATTAATAAAAGTATAGCATAACCACACAATTAACTGAACACATAATAATTTAATGTTAATCATATTTTTGCAGGCATAAAAACAATCGAAGACGACATGTGATTTATGCTTATTTAACACTAGGACGTCACGCGGTTTCATCCGCGTAATTATTAATAATTTCATTCCCGTGGGAATACAGAGATTAAAAGTAGCCTATGTCACCCGGGGATAGTGTAGCTGCCCTAGGGAGAAAGAATTGTCCAAATCGGTCCAGTAGTTTCGGAGCCTACTCAATGCAATTGCAACATAAGAGAAGATAGAAACAAATTAAATCCATGTTATTTTTTTCACCATCGCTATGAACAAATACTAGGATATACATACATACATATCGTCACGCCTGTAATCCCCGAAGGGCTAGGCAGAGGTGTACCTGGTAGTACACCCACATTTCGCCATTATGTTTAAGTCCCATGTAATAGGGGGCGAGTCTATTTCCATCCATCAGGCACAAATCCAGACTCCGGGCTGCTACTGAGAAATCCCAGATTGAAAAACTCAATAACACTTTGCCCGACCTGGGGATCGAACCCGGGACCTCATGATCAACAGTAGCGCTTGCGACCACTAGACCAACGAGGCACTCTACTAGGATATATATTACAATTAAGTAGGTATCGTACATTGTTTCGCAAATAATACACCATTTTGCATTATTCCATTTATTCCAAACGGAAAAAATAAGAACGCATGCGCCATGTAGAATAGAACAATAATAAAATTATAAGGTAAAAACAATTTGAAAAACAAATAAAAAAGCAGTGCGTAGTGTAAAGTACAGACGCCAGCACATCAAGTTACCCCAATGTGTCAAATTTCTTTCATCGTTTTTCAACTTTATGACAAACAGAATAAGATTCATATTCAATTGGGAAATGTTGACACATTGGGGTAACTTGACGTGCTGGCGTCTGTACCTATATCATGAAAACGTTTATGCATTTAGTTTGCTAAACTAAAAGTTGGCAAAGTCAAATCATTTATTTTAATTAGTTAGACTAATAAAAGGCACGTTTGAATGTCAAGCTTATAAGTCAAATAAAATACCTATAAAAATGATGCTAATCAAAATCTTCTTAGAAAATATAAAATAACATAGTCCTCTAAGTCCAAAGGTTGAGATTGTATTTTAGAGTCCGCCAAAATCTTTGACGTGCGAATGTTTGCGTACTCTTCACAAAACTCAAAAACCTCATGTTTAATGCAACAGTGCATTTTAATTTAACTGATTTTTTTATAAATTCATTTGTTTATAATTTCCACTTAAACGAGAAAATTCCAAATTTTAACACCTATAACTTAAAAACTCCAAAAAGACAAGAATAATAATTATTGTTTATTTTAGAGATTTAATAATTCATTAGGATTAAGAACAACGTAATAATTAAGCGAATTATTAAGTTAGCGTTGTGATTAAAGCTCGCGCCTTCTCTGTGTGAGAAGTGGCATTTGCCCCGCAGTGGAAAGTAGATGGCTGATATTATTTTTGTTCGCAGTATTATTTTTTATGCACATTATACATGTTTCAACAAAAAAAAGCAATTCAGTTGCAAAAATATTTATTGAAAAATTATGTTTTCAAATAGTGCTCTGCTCGCAGTGAGGTGAAAAAACCTAAGCTAACGATGACTAGGTATTATCTTTATTTTTATTAATGATAGGATTATTTTATCAATGGTTTTTTTTCATGGCTTTTAATCATTTTGTTACGGCCAATGGCAGGTCAAAGTCAGTTTCAAATCATTTATTTTAATTAGAACTTTTAAAAGGCACCCTTGAAAGTCAAATTTAATAGGTTAGATTGATTTAAGCAAAACACTATGGTCATTACATTTTTTTTTATTACATGCTATCTCACATTCTTATACCAGCTGTACCTTATTAATACATTCGTACTGTTTTATGAGATACCAACCGCAAGATCGTTATTTGCTTTATTTGCCGTGGATCCACAACTATTTTATAAATTAACACCTTTGTATTTGCCAATCACATGTAATTACAAAGTCTACTCTTGAGGAATATTCTACTCTTGAGGAATATCAATGAGAGTACCAGGCATTATTAGCTATGCTGTTTAACATTCTATAATAAATATATAATCAACGAGTGGCATAGTAGTGTGATAAGTAATTTCCTGTGTTTATTTCAAATAGGAGTCTGAATAATGAGATTCCAATTTGGTTAAGAAATCATGTGGTTGCGGTATGTAACTGTAATGTCCTTCGAAACATTACAACAGATTCCTTTCGTAGGAGGTGTCAATCACGTTATTACCTAGTTTCAATCTACATAGCAAAGTCCTAAATTTTGCACTAGACTTTCACAAAGTTTCATCAAGTTTCATAATTTTCGAAATAAGAATTTTTATTTTCGTAAATCGAAAACAAGAATGGTCCCGAAAAAGTGCCCTGCGGTACTCCTGACAAAATCGATATTGTGACGTCTATTTGAAAACGGATTGTAATGTTCGGTATGCTTAGAAGAAAACGGGTTGCGTATGCTTAGAAGAAATTAATGAAGACCATGTCAAAGATCCATTTTTAGTAACAGGATGAAGGTGATAAAGCCGAGTGTCATTCAAAATGCTATTAGATATTTGACAATGAATTAGTTTATTTGTGACTCATAGGTAAAATGTATGTACATGGTGTTGAATATAAAAAGTTTCACTATGCGCTGCCTTGCAAGGCGTACAAAATGTTTCCTTTACAGGAATAAAACGTTAAATCTACTTAAATGTCTAGACTACAACTAAATTTAAAAATAGTAACATTATAAACTTTGTTATAAAATATACGAAAAATCAAATAATATTTGTAATGAAATAAGATAATAACAATGAAATACAAAACAAATCAGCAATAATACTTAATTAACACGTACAATAAAAGTTATAGATAATTAGGAAATGCGATATTTTTAAGGTTTTATCTTCTAGGAAATCATTTAAACAGTAATAAGCTTTTTGTATAAGAAAGAGGTGAAGTTATTTTTTCAAAGTAAAAAGGTCATTTGTGGATGGTATAAATTTATACAGTTTGTTATATATTTTTGAAGCCATTCCAAGAAAACCTTAAGAAAAAAATGCGGTTTGATGGGATTTAGACTTTAATTCGCCTTGATGACGTGATGTAGAAAGGGTTTCAAAATGGCTTTGATTGGTTTTAATAAATATGGCAACTTCATAAATATATAGAGAAGGTAGAGTTAATAATTTCAGATCAATAAAATAGGGTTTGCAACTTTCTGTGTTTTTTAGCATGCATACTGCACGTAGACACTTTTTTTGGGTTTTAAATGCCAATTCCCTGTCTGTGGAATTACCCCAGAATATCACGCCATATCGCAGTGTGATGGAGACGTAAGCATGGTATGCGGTAAGGACTGTAGGTACTACGATTTGCTACCTTACTTAAATTGTGTAAAGCGTAGCAATATTGGTTCAGTTTTTTTATTACGTAATCGATATGTGCTTTCCATGTCATTTGATCATCTAACCAGGTTAAGGGTTTTGGAAATGAACGGTTAACCACTATTATGACGAGAATAAGTAGAAGGTAAAACAAGGCACAGATAAAAGCTGCGCACGTTTTCTTACTTCACTGAATATAAACAAATTGCAACAACGGCTTAACGTAGTCTTTTACACCAGTGTGCATTTTAAATACTAACATTATTTTTCTGAAAGCCAAGAGGTTAAACTAGCTTTGTGTTTTGACCTTCCTTGTGTAGTGATCAAAGTACATTTTATAATAGATTTTCCGTTGTATGGAAGAGCATGATACATTGTCAGCGGATTTGCATATACCTGGGAATTTTTAAACACTACGAACTACGTAAGGTGAATTGAGTCGTCAATCTTTAGCATAAGCGTGGAATGACTGTTCACTTCACCTTCTGTTCACCTACATTTTTACAGCGTCTTCTATTTTACACGTGGTAAGTGACTAAATTGGTGTCTGAGTTTAACTGAGTCACATGATTGGCCTCCGATGTTGCTCCACATGCCATCGAGAAACATCTCTCACAAGCCAGTTTCCTCCTGATATTTTACTTCAACGTTTTTGAACAAGCTAAAGAGTAGAGTTCCCTGCCGGATTAGGCATTTTGTGATAGCTACAACCTCCCTTACGTTGTAGCTAAAATTTAATTCAAGAGTGAAAAGTTAACTTCTAGGCAAGCGTGCTTCACCGTTGACCACGTCATCCCTTAACATCAAGTGAGATAGTGGTCAAACGCGAGCCTATCAATAATAATAAAAATAGAAGCAAGTGACACACAATACTTGCTTAAATCTGAAAAGTCAGAGGCCCTGGGTTCAATCTCGAGACCTATAACTTGGCCATAACTGCTTCCAGAGACGTGGTTAATATATCAAAGAGATTTTAGATACTAAAGGAAGACATGCTAAGAAATGTCATAGAAGAACTGTGGTCTCATGTCAAAGTAACGCCATCTAGATTATCTAAATTAGACACAAGTATTGGGTGAAAATTTTGTTTGTGATGTCCCGTCTATAGTAATTTAAAGTCTTTAATAATAATAATAATAATAATATATTTATTGGAACATAAAACACATTTTACAGAAAAACTTGCGTACGTAAATAGCCACAATAGTTACAAACTGTGTCGCAGCTATTAACGCCCACCTCCAAGAGGGAGATGACAGCGTTCCAGATTCCGGAGATAAATAATGCAGTTAAGAAAGAAGAAATAATGGCAAAAGTTAAAAGTAAATTTGATTAATTTAAAGAATAATAAAATAGTGGTTAATAATCACATACCTATTAAAAAAAAAAAATAAGATAAAAATAAATACAGAGTAAAATTTACAATAAAACAAAGAAAATTTAAAAAAATTGAAATTAAAACAAAATTAAAAATTAAATTATAAACAAAATTTAAAAAATAAATTTTAAATACAATTCCAATAAGTTACAATAAAATTAATTCCAATTAAATTAAAATGAATTAAAATAAAATTAATTCCAATTAAATCAAAATTAAACTTAAAATTGAATTCAATATTAAAATTAAAATTAGTAAAAGTACATATCAAAACTTAGAACAACAATAAAAGTCAAAAATCAAAATCAAAAATTTAAATTAAGGTTAGTAAGTGCTGAAGTTTGTGCATGTATGTGGGAGAATTGTATGTAAGTGTAGTGTGTGTCTGTGGGGTGTAAGTGTAGTGTGTGTACGTGACGGAAAGAGAGAATCTTCAAGATTTAATTAGAATCTCCAATTCTTCATATGAGAGAGTACGAAGCCATTCATCTGTCATTCTTTTGGAGTCTCGCAGAGTACATGAATAAATAGAAAGCACCTTATTTACTCTATTATAAAGCATGGGACTGCAGTAAAGGAACTGCCGTCGTACAACGTCCAATTTACTACCCGATGTCGGGCAGACTCTGTCAGTCTTACGTTTCCGATTATTTTTTCCGTTTCCTTTGATATGAATAAAAAATAAACAGGCTGAATAAAGAAAGAAAGAAAATAAATTTATTGACAACAGCTGGATACACGCACAGCAAAAACACAAAGACACAAAAAAAGAGACAACAAAAATGGCATGTCTCAAGGCAGCGCCAAAAGGTTCATTACAGCGGTAATGCCAGACAGATGCTGAGATCCTGCCGGACGCTGATTTTCAAATGAACCTTTGGGACAAGTGCCGGATGAGTAACAAACACTGGTAACACTGGAGTAAAGAAACGTTACTGCTAGTTTCTTTACTACAGTATTCAGCCTGTTCATTATTTCCTTTAAGTAAGACTCTGTCATTTAAATATTTGTTCAATGTTTAGTAACAGCGAACTAACCGCTGCATGTTGCAATCCATGACTTGCAGAATGCAAGACCTATTCTCTGATGTGCCCGTAGTTTCAACTATTGCTAATCCTAATGGCATCTCAGCGTTTGTACTTGTAATACTTTACGATGTACTTGTAATTTATATTTAGTAATAGAAAAGGACAATGGCAAGTTTTGAGCTTCGTTGTTTTTTTTTTGTTGTGCGCTCTAAACGTTTTATTTAACTTTGTATGCGAAAAACATATAGTACTTAAATTCGTCTCTGGTGAGCAGTGACTTACTCATAATCAATGTCATTTTTTTTTTCTAAAATCTTTTCCCAACTATATTAGGGACGGCTTCCAGTCAATTCCAGCTACGTATCAATGTCTTGTAGGTTGTGACTGCCTTTCTAGCTTGCACACCCCTGTGACTACGAAAACGATACTTTTTGGTTGAACTGGTTCTCATACTTTTAGAGATCTGCGCTTCTGTCAACTCGTAACGATTGTAAAGATCTACAAATGTCAGCCGGATTCAAATGCTTATCTTGCTGTACTCTTGTCATTTAATTAAAGTCAGTAATGCACTAGGATCAAAGAGATTAAAATACCATAGAGCGGGCATGTCAAGGAAATGTCATAGAAAAACTTTGATCCCATGTCTCAGTAACTCCATCTAGAATAATATATGAATATTGGAGCGACAGCGGAGCGGACTAAAAAAAACTCATAGACTTGTGTCCAGTAGGACACACGTTTTGGATTAAAATTTTGTTCGTCGTTCGAAAAAGTATTGAATGTACTAGGATTAAAGAAAGAAACACAGATTTATTTATACCTATCTGTAATAAGATAATAAAATGCGTTCCTTACGAAGTACCTATGTGTGGTGTAACAATGAATGTCAGTTTGAGGAATGATGTGATAAAGCAACGTTGTGGTATAAAAGAAGATGTAGTTACAAAAATCGAGAAGAGTATGCAAGAATATGTTTACAAGGCAGATGTAAGTTGGAATGCCGGGAGAGGACGCCCTAGAAGGACCTACATAAACCTTAATGGTGAGGTTCTTCAGAAAGGTCAGGTGCATAGCACTCGCAACCGGCGTGTTTGTATAACAATATGTATGTATGTAAACGACACGAAAGAAGTGTCTAAGAATCGTAGCATATGGCGCTCTGTAGTTTTTGCCTACTCCCATGGGATAAATGCGTGAGTTTATGTATTTATGTATGTATGTATGTAATAGGATAATAGACTATAGTTTAAATTACAGGAACAACATAAGCCACCTATCTTCGCGGTATTTTCTCTCTTACGAAAGCAACACAAAATTTGTTAAGTGTCAAGAACCGACCTCAACCTATTTCAAAGAAAGATATGAAATCATGTTGTCCTAATAATCAACATAGTGATAACCTTCATTATGCTAAAATAAAGTATTCAAAAGTAGGTTAAGAACATCAATTAGTAGATACTTAAAAATTATCTTCTGGTGCTCCAGTTTGATTAAACAATTGCATCACTAAAATTAACAAAATAATATTGTTTTTCTATGTCAAGTTTTCTAACCCTAGGGAACCCGCTTCTACTATCATATCTCTCAGTCCGCGCGTTACATACATTCGGTCCGTCTGGTAGTGGTAGTATTGGCAAACTCGCGACAATGTTCAGAACTGGATAGGCATGTGGCAGTAGGTTTTAAATCGTAATTTGTTACTGCACTATTTCAAAAATTTACTGGTATACCGCGCGTATCTCAGTTTTGTGAGGTCGCATTCACACGTGAATTATATTCGATAGCTTTGTTTA
Source organism: Euplexia lucipara (assembly GCA_921972225.1). NCBI lineage: Eukaryota > Metazoa > Arthropoda > Insecta > Lepidoptera > Noctuidae > Euplexia > Euplexia lucipara. The sequence goes on from OV179150.1 coordinate 4,803,394, forward strand.
ATCCTCACACTTTATTAATTAAAACACAGTACCCAATACAAACTTTCAAAATTTGAAGTTAAAAGATGAATTACAGCTTGTTGCAAAAATATTAAAATCGGTGTATCTCGGATTAGGGTGCCCAGCGTTACCTCTTACATCTGCCTAAAAGGACCCTTTGTTTTTTTTTTAATTATTCATTTAATTAAGGAACTTTTAACAAATTGTTACATCAGTTCCATCATAATCTTATGATGATAGTCTTGTTATAACCTTTAATAATGTCCTCTATGACCTTATGTTAATCGAAATCAAAATCAAAAGTCGTTTATTCAAATTAGGCTGAGGATCAGCACTTTTTGAACGTCGAAATTACATAAGACAGTCCCCCAAAAAGCCCACCCTTCGCCACTTCCTAGTGTTTTTGCTGGGAAGAAGAAGTGGCGGAACAAACTCCCCAGCAACACATCTTTCTGATAAGTTAGAAGAACTTGAATTTACATAGTACAATTAGTTATAATTACAAAATAATTAAAATAATTTATTCACTACATTTGTGAGCTAGCACACTCAATATGCAGAATACCAGTAAAATATATAGCTACCGACATTAAACTAACTTAACTCAAGCAAAAGCAACAGACTAATAAGAATCCTCCAGGTAAAGAGGGTGTGCCAGCTTACATGTGCAGAGTTGGATTAAATCCACAGATCTGCAAGACAATGTAACAAATTGATAAACTAAAACTGTCGAAGTTAAATAAAACATGAAAAACAGGTAATAGTTAAAAATAATAGCAAAACCAAAGCCAGCAAGACGACCAGTTACCACAAACAGCACCCGTCGACATTATTTATTTAAGTTTTCACGTGAATGTTTAAACAATCAGCTGGTTTCACAGACAGACCATCTTTGCCCAGCAATAGCCGTGTATCGTCTGAATGAACGACCTACTCAAGGGCCATGTTGACTCGTGTAGCTCATTCGTATTAGAAGTTTTGCGATTGCGTTCTAAAGTGTATTAACCTATCGACCACGTCGGGGAATGTGGACGACCTCCGCGTGTCGTCACTATCCATCTGGTTGCGACATATAACATGCAATATTGGCGTTATCAATACGAATATGTGTCAAACATGATAATGAGAGAAATTGCTCATTTTATTCCGGATAATATTTATTATTTGTTTGGTGAATCATTGCGGCAACTATTCCGTTCTAGTTTTCCGTGTATGCGAGTTTATTATCTTTAACTACTGCCATATAATTTGATGTTATTATCGTGGTTTCTTGCAGTGGGTAATCATTATAATTTTGTCGCTGCAAATATATGAATCGTAGGTACATCATTTCGTGGTCGTTCTAGCTGTGATATTATCTTGGTCGCCTTAAAGATTTTCTTGAACTTCAAATTTTATTGTTTTGTTTACTTCTATAAAAAAATCTTTTTGTTCTGTGTCTGGGTGTAATTTATCTATAATATGTATGTATTTAGAAATATATAAGTATGTTTATCAGCTGTTTAGTACCCATAACACAAGCTCTCAAGCTTAATTTGGGACTAAATGGTGTTGTGTGAAAAGTTGTGGAATATTTATTTATTTATTATTTATTTATTATATATAAAATTTTACCTAAATTAAACTATCAACGGATCAATTAAGAGTTCATGTATACATAATGTATTTGTCAAAACATTTTCAAGATCAATCTTTAAATAAAATACGTAGGTACCAATAGTTACATAATTTTATATTTAGTATTCAACGCTGCGATTGAGATCAATCGGATGCCCGTTGACTTGGCTTTCCGTTATGAATTAAATATATTAGTTTTAATTGATCCTTCAATGTATCCCGTAAATAAAATTTAATAAATTTAAAATTGTAAAACAATTGCCGCGTGTTGAAACTGAGGGTAATTACAATATTATTAAGATTGGTTGCGTTTTACTTATATTGTACAGACGCCGGGTAACTTGATGTGCTGACGTCTGTAGGTACGTTATAACCAAAATTTTTGACAAGGTTTTGTCACTGAGATTTGATTGGCCTTTTGGTCAACATACAACTACAAATACCGCTCAAATTTGCAAAAAAAAAATTACGTAAGCAACAAAATTTTAGGTAATTTTTTAACAAATCATACGTCACACTGTTTTGCATAAACCTTGTTAATACTACCCAATACTTAGTCTGTTTGTTTGTTGCCCAATAAGTTGGCAGCGTGTCAAGACAGTACCGACAAAAGTGTATAGGTATGTATATATCGTAAGTTTGTGCGTCTAGAGAATTGCATTATAAATTAAGCACGAGGAATTATGTCAAGAGAATTTACGCTGCTTGCATCCTTTTGTCTGTTAGTAGCGTATCTGTAGTTTATAAATAAGTAAATATTTTACAACTTTCACAAAACGCCATCTGGTCCCAAGCTAAGCAGAGCTTGTGTTATAAAATAAAATAAAAAGTTTATTTAGCTGTAAAAGTATTAACTGCAGCGCAGCTACCTTCTTCCATTCTGTAGGTATCTGGAGAAGGGCGATCCTTCTCCAGATACCTACAGAATGGAAGAAGTTCCATGATTGTAAAAGTTTCAGTCCAGTTAAAAGTAAATGAAGTTAATCTTAGCTTATTGATAATTTAGTAGTTATAATTTGTAAAGATTTTATGGTGTACAAAAAAGAGTACGTGTGTATGACCGGCGTGTGTGTATGACAACATGTATGAATGTAAACGAAGCAAAAGAAGTATGTAAGAATCGTAGCATATGGCGCTCTGTAGTTTCTGCCTACCCCCATAGAAAAAGGCGTGAGTTTATGTATGTATGTCGTATTACTTACCCTTAGTGTTTTTTATTAAAAGGTAAGTAATAAACATTTATAATTTTAATAAAAAGAAAAGAGAGGTAAAAAAATACAAAAAGGTATAAAAACACACGCTCTACTAATAAAGTTAAAATCACACACTAATAATCCTGCCGTCAGTCGAGCAGACCAGGGGCAGCAGACCAGGAGCAGCAGACTAGAAGCAGCAGATCAGGAGCGAGTCGAACTCGCTAGTACAAATAATTCGTCAAACGAGCAGAATAATTATAATTGTTTATTACTTACCTTTTAATAAAAAACACTAAGGGTAAGTAATACGACAATGTATGTAAAAAAGAGTATTCTATTCTATTTAGGTATTTATTTTATTTTATTTTAAAACAAACAGTAGTACAGTATGAATAAGTCATAAAATCTAAACACATTAAGACATTTTAAATAACTAAGCTACACGCTACGTTCTCCACAGATTCCAATTAAAGAATTAAAAACGACTGGACTGGAACTCCCATGTGGTTTATTAAACGTTATATATATATATTTGCACAAAATAACAAAAAGTAAAAGTAAATTCGTGTGCGTACCTACTTAACATTACGTTATTAAGTTTTTTGCTGATCCTTTAGGGCTTTGTCAGTCAATTAAGAAAAAAATGCTGAAGGCTAATTAAGTCGACCCAATGACAAGGTATTTTTTATTTTTTTGCTTAAACACGAAGCTCCAAATGACAGACAATGTTTATAATCGTAATATCAGAATTGTAGCAACATGCAAAACGACTTACTTCCTATAATGATATTAGCTGTAAGCATATATTATAATAATATTTCGTCTGTCCAACGGTAAGATATATCTGCATTTGCCATTGAAATGTCTCATTATGAATATTTATGACAATAAAAAAAAACCGACACTATTATATGAGGAAACTACCTATTTTTAGGTTGAATTGGTATTAGCTAGGCATCCAGAATTCGATTTTTTTATTAGATGTTATACCTGCAATTTTACTAACTTTTGTTAGGTAGGTAAATGGTAAGACAAATGCCTTTTCTCATACAGAAACGGCACGATCATTCATCACAGCGGATTGGCGATTTCAGACTTACGTTAATTAAAATTCCTGATTGTCTCACAATGTTTTCCTTCACATCAAATCAAATATTAATATCTATTTGATTAGATGTGATATAAGTACGCCAAAAAACTTTTGATTCAAACAAAGAAGGACAGATAAGATAAAAGATAAAGGAACACTCTAAACATTATGAACAACTATAATAACTTTCACATAGCTCGGATACAAAACGGCATATGTTTGACAACATTGCTTCAGCGACGCGCTTGCGCAACTGTCGATCATTGCAAACGATCATGACTTACCGGCGTGGTAGCATATAGGCATTTGGAATAGAGATATGTACGAGTAGCTTAAACAGTTGTGTGTTTCTTATTATCTTGTAAGTAAGTCAACACATGGAACTTAAAAATAACAGGTGAAATATGGGTGTACTGCACCTACTCCTTTGCCTAAACCTTCCGAGAATACAAGCGTGACGTTATGATTATCGTTGTCAAAGAGAAATTAGCCTTAGAAATAATTCCTGAATCGTCAATCAGCCGCTTCTTACGTGACAAATGGATTCGATAATGTTTATTCTAGTTCTTTGACATTTTAATGTTAAATTCCGTTTTTGTTGTCTTTCCGTATAAAAAATACGGTCAATGCCAAATTATGAGGACCAACTTCTAAGTTGTTTTTCCTTTGTGCGAAGAAGTCCTCATAGATTATCGCCACCCTGGCTGGGATGCGTCATTCGATTTTTCCTTTGTGCAAAAAGTCCTTATAGATTATCGCCACCCTAGCTGGGACAAAGAGATGCGTCATTCAAAATTTTACAGTCCTAAACCATACGTAAGCCATTCTACTAGCTTTAGCCGGGGCATTGGAAACTTGCTCAATTTATGATACTTCACTGGCCAGGTATAGTTACATCTATTTCTTTTTTTATTTGTTTTCGCATTCAGTCCTTAGAAGTAGACCAATGTGCGTGAGTCCAGGCGGCCGTCATTCCAATTCAATTAGGTTGGCAAGCATGACCTCTATGCGGACTCCATCACACTCTGCAACTCCCCTTGGGGTCAGCGCAGACAGAGAGAAGCGCAGCGGATAGGATTTTATTAAGACACTCGAAAATCAATGGAAAAATCCTACCAAAGTACTGAACCCTCCGCTAGTAAGTCTCATTCGCTTTTAACGGATTTTTTTTTTTTCTAGCAACAAGCAGCTAAAAAATATAATGCACAGTTTGCACCGTAACCGACAGGACGGGGTACGTAAGTTCACACTCGATTACACCTTTCATAATAAGAATATTTTATCTAAGTAATTGGCGTTGCACAATTTCCTGTTTTATTAACTTTTACGGTGCAGTCTATTCTAATATGTTTCTAGATTAACAGCTCATTGCTATACGGGGTGGAAGAAACATCAACACACACCCAGATAGCATGACTTTAGTGCTTGGTCGTAGACCACTCGACGTTAGTTAAAATTCCCGGTTTTTCTTAATATTAACGAGCTTTATTTATTTATTGAAAAACATAAAGAATATCATGAAAGACAAATATTATGTGACACATAAAAGTTATTAAAAATATACACAGACATATGCGCAAAGCAAAAATAAATACAACGCCAAGAAAGTTAATATCTGATGTTCTTTTATAGGGTTCTATACCGAAAGGTAAAAACGAACCTATTACTAGAACTCTGCTGCCCATCTGGCAGTCTGTCACTATGTATATCATAAACCGCTAAACCGTTGCGATTTTCACACATAATGTAGGTGTTTCTGTTGAAACAACTTAAAACATTTTTGCCTTTTTGTTCGTCCCACTATTTTTGACGCCGACTGTAGGTACTATTAATCGCATGGGTGCGTGTTAGTTTACGATAACACGTGTAAGTTTCCGGTGTTCACTCAGTTTTTTTAACCTACGGAGCGGCGTGCGATAAAGCAAAATTATATTCTGCTTTAAATAGGGTTACCATCTCGAAAGGACAATGTAAAAAAAGCCAATGAAACGAACGACACGACAACGACACTTACTTTTTTTACAATAATCACTCACGGCACTAGTCTATTTATTTACATTGCAATAAAATTATAATTATGCAACGGATTCTATTTTCTAAAAGATTCTTTCGACTTATAGAGGTTTCTATAAGTCGAAAGAATGGACAATGTCAAGGCCGGCAAACGGTCAAAATCCGGACATAACTTTGACGGCATGGCAGTGGCTGAGCGAGTGGCTGCTGCACTGCGTGTCTTGTCTTGACTCTTGGGTTCGATCCCCGCGGTAGAAGTTTTTGTAAAACCTACAGGTACCTACTTGTTATTTTAAGTCTGGTTTGTGTATGTGTATATATGATTGTCAAATATTTCTAAATGCACCGACGATGACCGGAGTACCTCCAAGTTAGAGTGGGGAAACGTTAAAAAAAAGCAAAAAAAAACCAGACGAATGGTCACCCTAGTTGTAACTAAATGAATAACGGTTTTTCTTTTACTGTTAAAATAAATCCATATATAATGACCGTACACATTAACATTCGAAAAGGACATTATTCTTTTACATTTCTTTAAAGCCGCATTAAAATAATAAGTTAACAAGTTATTTTGCAAGTCAAAGTCGAATTATTTTACTTGTTGATAACAAAGCAAGGTGGGCTTGCCTCGTGTAAAAAAACATTGGTTACTTTGGTTCAGAGTTCGACGTTCTATGATTCGTTCTATGATAATTACGTAGGTATTACAAGGAGGGTACACATTTAAAGGTGCCGTTAAACGATGCGGGATAGCTCGAAACAACACGAGTCACGATGTTCGCGTTATACATAGCGCGCTCTGCCCCCCTAGCCAAGTTACAAACGATTCGTATCTATTCTCTTTCTACAATCGAGAACGCCTCAAATCCCTTTGTTTTGACCACGTGACTTATCACCTTTCGCTAAGTCACGTGGTCAAAACAAAGGGATTTGAGGCGTTCGCGATTGTAGAAAGAGAATAGATACGAATCGTTTGTAACTTGGCTAGGGGGGCTGCACTGTCTGTTTCCCGCGTGTTAACACGATCCGCACTGACCGAAGACCGTGCGCACGCCAGTGATACTCGTATCTATATTAATATTACTAATACTATTTTATCAAAGAGGTATAATTTGTATTTTAGTATGTAACAAATAAACTTAAAAACTACTGGTCCGATTTGAAATTTATTTCACCGTTGGGAAGCTACACTATCCCCGGGTGACATAGGGTACTTTTTATATTCCTACGGCAACGGGCACTTCACGGGTAAAACCCCATGACGTCCGCTATTGTGTTATAAAACCAACAAGTGGCTCGTGCGAGCTTTGCAGATACGAGCCCATCTGTTCCTAGCTTAAATTCAGCTCGCGTAAATTCGCGCCGTTTAATAGCACCTTAAGACATTTACCGTTTTAACTTTCGGATCCAAAAGTATTTGTTTAGATAGATTTTTTTTCTAAAGGTTAAAGGACATTGGCCAGGCCATTTGTTGAAAAAATATTGCCTAGCGATGTCTATGTAAGAAACAAATAGTAGGCATAGGTTGTTATTACAGATAAATAAATAAGTAGGTATAATATAAGTTATTTTTGGACGAAGAACTCGGTGGGACTTTTTAATAAGGATTTCAACCCCTTCTTTCATTGGAGTAGCCACTGAGTGAACATATCAAAATGCAATAAACGTTGACTCCAGCCTAGTGTAAATTGTAATTTATTGGTAATAGCAATACTTAAGTTCCTAAATTAAAATCTTTATTAATTAGTACTTATTACACAAGTGGTCAAAACATGGCCAGGAATGGGCTTTTTCCTTTAAACAATCGGAGTTTACGATGTTACCTGAACTGAAGCAAGGTTTTCTATAGGATAATAGTTGAACCTACTGATTCCGCCCCGGAAAAGTGAAAAGTGAAAATGTGGGTAGGTACTTAATAATATGAGTAGGTATAAATATATATGTATATACACACATCAAAAGTGTCTAGGGATCAAGCATTTTTATGCGGATTTCTTGAGATTGAGATGTGGCTTTGTAATAAATTTATGATTTTATAAATTTATATGGATCCTTTTTGGTGCATTTCATCATTTGAATCAGGAACTGTGAATCAAATTCGAGTAAAAGATGAAAATCAGCTGTCAATATTTTCCCTATAAAAACATACAACGCATTGAAGACATTATTAGTGCTACTGTTTCCCTACTACTGATTAAAACCAACGTTATTATGGCGGCGACGTCATTTAAGCAGGGAAGAAATGCTCAGAGCCGTGGGAATGATAGAAGCTGGTTCCCGGCAACGTACTGTGGCTTTAGCTCTGAATACAAGTCAGAGTGTTATCAGTCGACTTTGGACACGTTACCGAAGCACTGGTACCGTGGCTGAGCGCCATGGAGGACGGTATCGCTGCACCACATGGAGACAAGACCGATACATTCAAATCTTAACTCGAAGAGCTCCAACAATAACCGCCATGATGTTAGCCGTGAGGCTTCATCACTCTTCAGGGAACTTAATTAGCGACCAAACAGTCAGAAACCGCTTGCATGAAGTGAACCTTCATTCCCGAAGACCGCTACGGGTACCACCTATAGCAATGCACAATCGTAGGATTCGATATCAATGGGCTCTTGAACACAGAAATTGGGCAGAAGAACAATGGCGTTTCGTGTGCTTTTCTGATGAGTCTCGTTTTGGTATGAGACCGGATACAAGACGTATACGACACTGGAGAACCCCTGGACGCCAACAGCGATTAAAATCCTGCCAGGAAGTCCATCCTTATAGTGGTGGAACCATCATGGTATGGGCGGGTATTTGGATCGGCGGAAGAACTGAGTTGATTTGGATCAGAGGCAACCTCAACGCTCAAATTTATGCTGAGACGATTGTATCAGACGTCATCGTTCCTCTACAAGTGCAAATCGGTCCCTTATTTCAGTTAATGCATGATAATGCACGACCGCACACCGCAAGAGTTGTAAGACAGACTCTCGCCGCAGCTAACATCAATGTCCTGCCCTGGCCTGCTCAGTCGCCAGACTTGAACCCGATTGAGCATGCATGGGATATGCTACAGAGAAGAGCTCTGCCGAATATGGAGGGTATCCAGTCGCAAGAAGACCTTTTTTTGTTGTTGCAACGAACATGGGCGGCCATTCCACAGCGTGATTTGGATGAACTCATTTTGAGTATGCCAAACCGATGTTCTTGTGTTGTTAGTGTTCGCGGTAGAAACACGGATTATTAATTGTTTAAGTTACCCAATAAAATTTTAAAGAAAACTGTTATTTCAGTCTTTTTTTCGAACTTTAATGTTAGTGGTTCAAATGTCAAAAATCCCTTTATTAGGAAAATGGCAAATTTCTTTATTAATGCAATGGTGACTTGGTTTATCGTTACTGTGACAAACGAAAACACTTTATTTGATGAATCCTTAAAGAAAATTGTAATTAATATCAATCAGGAGAAAAGTTATTGCAAAAATATATGTTGATCCCTAGACACTTTTGATGTGTGTACTATTTTTTATATTTTTAAATGTTTTGATTTCAAAACTATACAGGGTGTAAAAAGACCCTTAACGTAAACGAAAACTACATAAATTCTACCCATCACTGGGATAGTTTTTTTCTTCTAGAACATACCTGGGAATTCACTGGTTTTGGAGATATTGAAGGTCAAAATGCAATATTTTTTTCGTTTTTATTTTTCAAAATTGTATTCGAAGTATCATTAGTAAACTTTCTTCCGAACAAACATTATCAAAATTATCGATTTTTCAAAACAAATTATGCATTTGAAGTTACAAAAATGCAATGGATACTAAACAAGTGGGCCGGTCGGGTCAACGACCAAGCGCGAGTGGCCATACGCTCAGCTGATCAGAAGTTGCGTTGCGTTGTCGCGCTATGCAATGCGTGCATTAAAAAGCATCTCTTTTTTAAAGATGAAAAAAAAGTATTTTCCCAGCATTATTTTTTGGTTAAAGTTACTTAACTATAATATGTACAGAACGTGTGGTTATCGGCTATGTTTTTTTTTTTTATTTATGTAAATGAAGGTTTTACTTCATTTTAGAAGAGTTTGATTATGACAGCGAGCTGACATGACATAACCGTCTGCTCGTGTCATCAATAAAATAAATTAATTGATTTTTTATAAAATATTAGGATTAGGAAATATTAACTTTAAATGTTGTTTTTCTTTTCAGGTGAGTTACCTTTTATTATGTTTGTTTTTAGTTTCATATGTATGTAATTGAATAGTAAAATTAATTAAACTATATTCTTTTCAGAACAACACATTGGTTTTTATTGAAAACCTAATTATAAAACAACATTTTTTGTACTGCAACTGCAGTTTTACTTATCTGAAATGGATAAGTTGAGGTTTGAATTTGTAATAAAAGCGAGCGAAGACTCAAAAACCAATGTCATGTGCATCAACACAATTATGAATGCCGACAAATGTGCGTTTTTAATACCAGATTCACTTCAACCAATTAAATTACATGATGTAATAATGAAAACGAAAACGTTTCAACAAGTAAAAATGGTACTCCATAAAAGACATGAAAGACGACATGTATGGATATCAGTAACTCCAGAAATCAATGATACTTACAGAGATGAAGATGGAAATATGCAGTTTAAGGGATATTTGTTAGAGGAAATCGTACCAGAAACTTATCAACAGGCCACTACCACTGGAATTTCGGAAGAAACATTGATGAAAATAATAGAAAACTTTGCTGAAATGAAGAAAGATCATAAAAAATATAGTATCAAAAATTTTTCGGAGAAATTTACTATTCAAAAATTTAGCGGAAGAACATCAAATGTGTTACAATGGATCACAACTTTTGAGGCGGAATGTGTACGCCTGGAAATAAATGAAGATTCTAAGAAAATTGAAGTTCTGCGGTTATTTTTAGATAATACGTGCATCGACTGGTATAGTTCTATGCTTATAAAGTACACAATTGATTCTGATTGGTCCATTTGGAAAAAAAACATTTGTGAGACTTATGCGGACAAAAGTTGGACACCAATCAGGTATGCAATGTTTTTCAAGTATAGGCAGGGATCGTTACTTGAGTATGCATTAAAAAAGGAATGACTTTTATTAGAAATAAATAAATCTACGGATAAATCTACTATGATTGATATAATAGCTACCGGACTACCAAATTTCATTATGGACAAAATTGATAGAAATAACCTAAAGGAAACCGAGGATTTGTTTAATAACATCAGAAGTTTAGAATATTTAATTAATAAAAATAATACAGACAAAACAGTTTTTGAAAGTTATATAAAAGACAAAAAAGAGCATCCTTGTAGAATTTGTGAAAAAGAAAATAAACCAAAAAGATACCATCCCGAAACTTCCTGTTGGTTCAAAAATAAAAATGATAATAGACCAAAAAGTGTTCAAATTAGGAATGTTAATAACACCGAATTAGAAATTGAGTTAAATAAAATAGATCCAAAAAACTAAATATTCCACCATTAATCAAAATTCCATTATTAGTAAATGATAGCTTAAACATTTTGGGAATTTATGATTCAGGGTCAAATGTATCTTTAATAAATTCACATTTCTTGTCCTTGAAAAATAACCCACTTGATAATGATACTAAAAAAGCTAATTTGAGAACGATTAATGGTGTAAAACAAGCAAAAGGAATAATTACCTTAAAAATTAAAATATTTGATATTGAAGAAAATGTTGAGGTATTTGTGATAGATGGAGATAATTTTGAATATGATTTCTTAATTGGATTAGATTGTATAAAAACATTTCAGCTAATTCAAAATGAAAAATTAGAAATAACACAAAATATCCAACACGAAAAAATAATAAATACCAAAAAAAATGATTACAATAAACCCGAAATAATTCCTGGCTTTACAGGTAACGAGGTTAATGTAAAAGAAAAGTTAAAAGACAGTAAAAAAGTAGATATATCAGAAGAAAGAAAAGGCGAAACAAAGAATACCCACAAAATAAACTTTAATGAGGACATAGAAGTAACAAACTTTAACATTACAGTAAATGATCTCGACCATCAGAAACAATCAAAAATTGATGAACTAATTTACAAATATAAAACTCTCTTTGCCAAGGACAAATATGATATAGGCACAGTCAATGGTTATGAAGCACATATTGATTTATTAATAGATAAATATTGTAGCAAAAGACCATACAGGTGTTCAATAGAAGATAAAAAAGAAATAGAAGAACAGGTATCGAAATTACTAAAACAAAAACTAATTGAAGAGTCATATAGTCCTTTTGCAGCCCCAGTAACATTAGCTTATAAAAAAGAAGAAGGTACTAGATCTAGGTTATGTATAGATTTCCGTGATTTAAATAAAATTGTAGTGCCCCAGTCACAGCCATTTCCTCTAATTGAAGATTTGATGGTAAGGACACGAAATTGTAAATTCTTCTCGACACTTGATATTAATTCAGCATTCTGGTCGATTCCATTAAAAATTGAGGATAGGAAAAAGACCGCATTTGTAACTCAAGAAGGTCATTTTCAGTGGACATGTTTACCATTTGGGTTAAAAACTTCTCCAGCAATGTTTCAAAGAATTTTAAAGTAATATTATTAGAAAACATGGAATATCAGATTTCACTGTTAATTACATTGATGATATTTTGGTATTTTCAGAAACATTTGAAAAACACATGAAACATTTATCATTGTTATTGGAAGCGATTTTAAAAGAAGGCTTCAGATTAAAATTCTCAAAATGTAATTTTGCACAGGATTCTGTGAAATATTTGGGCCATATTATTCGGAATAATACAATTTCTCCACTAAAAGATAATTTAGTTGCCATAAAAGATTTTCCTGTACCAAAAACACAAAAAAATATTCGTCAGTTTTTAGGTAAAATCAATTTTTATGGTAAATATGTACCCAACATATCCATTATTTTAGATCCTTTACATAATTTATTGAGAAAGGGACAAAAATTTATTTGGTCTGAAAAATGTCAAGAATCTTTCGAGATAATAAAAAACCTACTTTGCTCTAAACCTATTTTAACTATTTTTGATCCTGACTTGCCAATATATATTTATACAGATGCAAGCATTCAGGGCATAGGTGCAGTCTTAAAACAACCACAACAGAATGGTGAAAAAAAACCATGTGCATATTTTTCAAGAAAATTAAATGACTCTCAAAAAAAGAAAAAAGCAGTGTATTTAGAGTGTTTAGCCATAAAAGAGGCAGTAAAATACTGGCAGCACTGGCTCATAGGAAAAAAATTCACCGTTTTCACGGACCACAAGCCTCTAGAAAAAATGAATATAAAGGTTCGAACAGATGAAGAATTGGGAGATCTCACATATTACCTATCCCAATTTAATTTCGAAGTGATATATGCTCCTGGAAAATACAATTTAGAAGCGGATAGTTTGAGCAGAAATCCAGTGTTAGAACCCGATGAAAATCAAGATGACAATCTAAAAGTTGTAAACTGTATAAAATTAGAAGAAATTAAAAATGACCAAGAAAAAAATATGGATTTAAACCAAAATAGAAATAAATTAAAACTAAAACAAAACATATACTACAAAAAGATTGGATCAAGAGAAAAAATTATACTGTCTGAAGAATTTTGTAAAAAAATTATTAAAAATATACATTACCTTTATTGTCATATTGGAGTACAACAAATGGAACGTAAAATTAAACCATTCTTTGTTGCAAAAAACTTAACACGTAATATAAAAAATATCTGTGACAATTGTGAAATCTGCTTAAAAAACAAATCTAGAGCTAAATCTAAATATGGACTAATGTCGCATTTAGGCCCGGCTACTAAACCATTTGACATAATATCTATAGATACCATTGGTGGATTTGGTGGTTCCCGTTCTACTAAAACGTATTTACACCTTTTAGTGGATCACTTCACCAGATACGCCTATATTTTAACTTCCAAAACTCAAAATTCAAGTGATTTTATAAAACTTATTAAAAAAATTCCAAATGAAAATAAAATTGGTATGATTTTATCTGATCAATATCCAGGTATAAACTCGAAAGACTTTAAATGTTTTTTAAATGAAAATAATATACCGATTATTTTTACCGCTGTAAATGCACCTTTTTCTAATGGTTTGAATGAACGATTAAACCAAACATTAGTTAATAAAATTAGGTGTAAAATAAATGAACGAGCTGAAAGATTAGCCTGGACAACTATTGCTCATGAATGTACCGAAAAATATAATGAAACAGAACATACTGTGACAGGATTTCCTCCAAAATATTTATTGGAAGGAAAAGCTGTTAATATTTTACCAGATGAATTGAAACAAGATGTAACACATAGTAATTTATTGCAAGATAGGAAAATTGCTTTAGAAAGAACTATTAAATCTCACAATTATAATAAGCAGCAATTTGATAAGAATAGAAAAAAATGGGAGTTTAAAGTAGGAGATTATGTATATGTTGAAAATGGAAATCGTTTAAATAGAAAAAAATTAGATGAATTAAAAATAGGACCGTATAAAGTTTTAGAAAAGATTTCAAACTCAATTTATAGGGTCAACACAGGACATAAAAAGATGGAGTCAAATTTATTTCATATTACGAAAATTGTACCAGTTTTGGACCATAATTAATAAAAAAAAAAACATACTAAGGGGGGGGGGGGGGGGAGATGTAAATGAAGGTTTTACTTCATTTTAGAAGAGTTTGATTATGACAGCGAGCTGACATGACATAACCGTCTGCTCGTGTCATCAATAAAATAAATTAATTGATTTTTTATAAAATATTACATACATACATACATACATAAACTCACGCCTTTTTCCCATGGGGGTAGGCAGAAACTACAGAGCGCCATATGCTACGATTCTTACATACTTCTTTTGCTTCGTTTACATTCATACATGTTGTCATACACACACGCCGGTTGCGAGTACTACGCACCTGACCTTTCTGAAGAACCTCACCAATAAGGTCTTTGTATGTCCTTCTAGGGCGTCCCCTCCCGGCGTTCCCACTTACTTCTGCCTTGTAAATACCTTTCGTTAGTCGCCTTTCATCCATCCTTTCAACGTGACCAAACCATCTAAGCATACTCTTTTCAATTTTTGTTACTACATCTTCTTTTAAACCACAACGTTGCTTTATATCATCATTCCTCAATCTGTCATTAATTGTTACACCACACATACTTCGCAAGGAACGCATTTCTACAGCATTTATTCTACTTTCATGTCTCTTTTGCCACACCCAACATTCACTTCCATACGTTAGTGTAGGCACCAGCACACCAATGAAATGATTTATAAAATATTAGGATTAGGAAATATTAACTTTAAATGTTGTTTTTCTTTTCAGGTGAGTTACCTTTTATTATGTTTGTTTTTAGTTTCATATGTATGTAATTGAATAGTAAAATTAATTAAACTATATTCTTTTCAGAACAACACATTGGTTTTTATTAAAATCCTAATTATATTTATTTCAACAAAGTTACATGAATGGGTACATATAAATCTTCTGCCAAACTGCAGGACAGTTTGTCGGCAGTGTTCTCGTGAAATGTGATCAGTCTTTTTACACTCTGTATAAGATAAGTTTTTAAAAAAAATGGAATAATAATAAAGTATACATAGGGGAGGGTTTGTATTTATGCTTTTGCGATTGCACAGCGACATGCTTTGCTTATGCTTTGTTTGGTAGTATAGATACAAGCCTACTAAGGTAGGCTTGTATCTATACCCCTATAACCCTCCCCTATCTATAACCCTCCCCTATGTATACTTTATTATTATTCCATTTTTTTTAAAAACTTATCTTATACAGAGTGTAAAAAGACTGATCACATTTCACGAGAACACTGCCGACAAACTGTCCTGCAGTTTGGCAGAAGATTTATATGTACCCATTCATGTAACTTTGTTGAAATAAATATAATTAAGCATGTCGCTGTGCTGCCTCCCTCAGAGGCGGTAGGGTGGCGAGGTCTTGAGGGGGAGCGCTACGGTCGTGTAGATCCTTAAGGCAAGTCTGGTGTGTTCTCCTTCACGTGGTTGCCGCCCTGTTCTTGGTCTAGTTCCTTATGAAATAGACGTAACAAAAACCACCAGGCGATTTTTAACCTAACCATGACCCTCCGTGACCGAGCGGGCGTGGGCTCGGCCGCCACTAAACTCAGCTGGCGTCGAGTAGGTAAATTTGGTCACCTGCGCTAGGACCTGCGCAGTTGAGCGCCGTAAGCGGGGATGAAGGAGTCCTGGAGGGTTGAGCCGAGCGGCGCTGGCGGTAATGCGTCCGTGACGCAACACGCCCTCTTTGGTCTGGATTTCAAGCGAAACGGTGGCCCTACCCAGTAGCCAAGGGTAGGGAAATGGCCATAGTGTCCCGTCACCTTAAAACACTTCAACTCTGGAGCAAGAGACAAACACAGCACACCGCGGTACTGGAGGGATTCTATAATGAGTTCACCCTGGCGAAAGCAACAAACGATCGGGTACCTAAACAATTCGTATTCGATAAGAAATACAAAATTCAGCTCCATGAAGATGACCGCTGCGAGGGATTGAACCCCGCGGAACTACGGATCTTCACGGATGGATCTAAAACAGGTACTGGTACTGGGGCTGGAGTCTTCTCGGAGGATCTCAACATCCACATAGCCAAACCTTTGGGGGCCCACAACACGGTATTTCAGGCAGAATGCATGGGCATTTCTCTGGCGGCATCTGTCATTTTAGCCAGGGAGGTTGTGGACCACTCAATTCGCATACTCTCGGACAGCATGGCTGTACTGCTAGCACTAAACAACCACACAGTGAACTCTGGGTTAATATACGAGTGTCACCAACGCCTGAACCAGGTTGGTAATCTCAATAATATAACCATCCAATGGATCAAAGGACACAGCGATTCCCGGGGCAATGATGCTGCGGACGAACTCGCTAGAAGGGGATCGAGCATGGCAGCGGTGGGACCCGAACCCATCGTACCACTCCCTTTCGGATACCTACGCACACTGGTAAGGAAACGAACTAGTGAACAACACCACAAGCTGTGGCTAGACCACGGCGAGTGTAGGCAGGCCAAGGAAGCACTTCCTGCTATCGACGGCCGCCTCACTAAACGCGCGCTTCGGTTGACCAAACCACAGCTGCGCACAGTAACAGCCGCTATTACCGGACACGGCTCTTTTAATAAACACCTCTTTGTCTTAGGAGTCACAGACAGCCCCCTGTGTCGTGCCTGCATGGAGGAAGACGAGACAGCAGCCCACGTGCTTCTGCACTGCCCAGTGGTTGCAACATACAGGGCAAAGTACTTAGGTAACCCAGGTACTCTCCGCGAGATAGCCAGCAACATCGGGGCACTGCTGGCCTTTCTCGGGGAATTGGGATGGTTAGAATAGTCTCCCACCCGCACGCAAAATACGCGCTTTGACGTGGAGTTGCGGACACCGGCCCGTTATACTATACTATACTATACTATAAAGTATACATATTTCAGATAACATGATCCAATTTTTTGTAATGGTAGACATGTAATTTTGTAAGTGGAATGCGGTAACACTTTTTTATAACCATCAAGATCAAAATTATCATAATCGTGAAAAGAAACGTGTTCTGTATTCACATTTTGTTTATTTGTGAAGCCTTGATATTTTTCAATACTATAACAATGTTAAAAAGAAAAGGCAGTGCATTTTATTTGTTTTACACGCTCCTCAGGTACGTTGGCCTTCATAATTAGGTACTATATGTTATAATAATATATATGTATATTCTAAAAATATCTTACATATTTAAATTTTTGACGAAAAACCGGGTATAAAAAAAAACATACAATACTAGCTTTTGCCTGCGACTTGGAGCGGGCATGGAGGCCTCAGTCGGGGGTTGCGGAAGTATCTTCTGTTCCCGTGACCTCCGGATCAGGTGTGAGACCGACCACTGGGGTGGATTTTAGTTAGTAAGAGTTTAACACATCCCGAAGCCCTCCCCGGGGCGGAGGATGTCGAAGAGGATTTTCGACCCCTCACAAAAAAAAGGCATTTAGGTTTCAGTTGGGGGTCGCGGAAGTATCTTCCGTTCTCCTTACTAAGAACGTGAAATAGAAACTCATATTATGTATAGCGTGAATGATACTCACATTCACACTCACTTTTTCCATTTAAAACTTGATTGTACCATTCTGAATTTCGTTATGTCATATGTGAACAATCATTTTGCACTAACAGATTCTATCCACCACTACAATGTTTTAATTTACTTTATTCCATACATTTTTATATAGCCTTTGTTTTAGATTTTAATAGAGTTTGTTTGTTTTTTAAATTAAAATTTTAATTATGTACCCTATTAGACACGAGTTGATTTTTTAAAATTTAACTGATTGTTGTTTGTGCGAAAACCACTATTGTATTGGAAACCTCCTGTAAAGACTGTGAGTTTAAGTTTATTAAAAAACAAATAATTGGTGACTGCTATATCAGCCTGTCAGCGATATTAGTAATTTGGCAATGCTAACAAATGTAAGAGTTAGTAAAACTAAGTAGACACTTTTAAATCATTGGGGTGACATCATATATCATCACGCTTGTATTCCCCAAAGGATTAGGCTGAGGTGTACCTATGGCACACTCACATTTTACCAGTTCTTTTTAAGTCCCATGTAATAGGGGGCGAGCCAATTCCCACCACCTAGAGCTTAATTGTACTTACGTAATAACAAAACGAAAAAAAAAGTATTATATACTATTTTATGATATAAAGATTTGGTTGAAGTTAAAACCCTGAAAATTTTACATTGTGTTACTACATCTATACATATAATAAGACTGTAAAAAAACTGTGTCTGTACATTGAATATATTTAAAAAATAATAATTGAGGGGGGTTTAGAAACAGTAATGGATGCTGTAACCGATGTGATACGTCAAGCTATGGAGTATTTTATCCCTTATAGTGACGTACCCATCGGAAGCTCAGCTCACCCATGGTTCAATGCTGATTGCGCTCATGCTGAAGAGCGTAAGCATTCGGCGTTTCTAACCTGGGTTGACGCTCGTGACCGCAAATCTCCGGATCTGAGCTCAAAGAAGAGAGCCTTTAACCGTGCTGCCAAGTCCTGCAAAAAGGCACTAAAGAAGGCACGCTTCGACCGCATTACCCATATTGGCAAAAAGCTCTCTGCACAGCCGTCCGGTAGCAGAGCATTCTGGTCCCTTGCCAAGTCGGTCGAGGCGAACTTCTGTCGGCCCACATTGCCTCCGCTGGTAAAACCTGATGGAACACTAGCTCATACGGCAAGAGAGAAAGCAGGTCTCTTTGCATCTCTCTTCGCCCATAATTCTCGTCTGGACACTGGCAGTGCTACTCCACCGACTCTGCCTCATTGTGACTCGTCAATGCCCGAGGTTCACATAAGGAACTGAGAAGTTCTGAGAGAGCTGCGTCGTCTAGACGTGAATAAAGCTAGTGGACCAGATGGCATACCAGCGATTGTTCTCAAGGCTTGTGCGCCCGAGTTGTCTCCTGTACTGATGCGCTTGTATCGCCTCTCATTTAGGACTGGTATAGTGCCCAAGTCCTGGAAGCTTGCCAACGTGCAACCCGTGCCCAAAAAGGGCAGTCGTGCCGATCCTGCCAACTATCGGCCGATTTCAGTAACCTCCATACTCTGCAAGATTATGGAGCGTGTATTGAACTCGCGCCTCATGGCATACCTAGAAGGTAACGATCTCCTCAGTGACCGACAGTACGGATTTCGCCGCAATCGGTCTACAGGGGACCTACTAGTGTATGCCACCCACTTGTGGGGCGAGGCCCTCGAGAAGAATGGGGAAGCGATTGCTGTTTCCTTAGACGTCTCGAAGGCCTTCGACAGGGTATGGCACGCTAGCCTTTTGAGTAAGCTTCCAGCGTACGGCATTTCCCCTGGTCTGATTAACTGGGTAAAAGACTTCCTGAGTGAACGGTCTCTCCGAGTAGTTGTCGACGGGTGCTCATCAGAGCCCATGACGACTAATGCCGGAGTTCCTCAGGGGTCTGTTCTCTCTGCAACCCTATTCCTACTGCATATCAACGATCTGCTGGTGCCCGGTATCTATGGGTATGCAGATGATAGCACAGTTGTAGAGAGATACCTGCCCGGTGCTCGGGCTAGTAAGGAGCTAATCCGGTCCGAAAGAGAGGCTATGGTGGAGCGTACGAATAGCTCACTGCAGGCAGTCTCCAAGTGGGGTGAAGCCAATCTGGTGGGATTCAACGCCGCCAAAACACAAGCGTGTCTGTTCACCGCCAAAAGGAGCCCGTTTACCTTAGCTCCTGCTTTTCGTGATGTCTCCCTGGAATGCACCGATCGTCTTCAGCTTTTAGGAGTCGAAATCTCCTCAGACCTGAATTTTGGGCGGTTCATTGAGTCCAAAGCCAAGGTAGCAGCTAGAAAACTTGGCGTTCTTGCAAAGGTCCGGCGGTACTTCACACCGGGACAGCTTTTAATGCTATACAAAGCACAGGTCCGTTCGTGTGTGGAGTACTGCAGTCACATATGGGCCGGTGCTGCTAAATGCCACCTGGCAGCTTTGGACTCGGTGGAAAGGCGTGCGAAGAGACTAATTGGTGATCCAGATCTGGTTGAGTCCAATCTACAGAGTCTTGAGCACAGGCGAAGGATAGCCAGCCTTTCGGTGTTTTACAGGATGCATTTTGGAGAGTGTGCGCAGGAATTACATGATTCGATTCCACCATCTCACTTCTACCATCGGACAAGCCGACGTACGGCGAGTATCCACCCTTATGTTGTTGAAACCTCTACGACCCGGACCAAGCGGTTCGCCTCGTCGTTTATACCACGTACATCAAGGGACTGGAACAATTTGCCTGCTGCGGTCTTCCCGTCCGATTATAATTTGGGTGTCTTCAAGGCAAGAGTGAATAGGCTCCTAATAAACTAGTGCGCCTCACCATCAACGATTGCATCACTGCTTACCATCAGGTGGGATTGCAGTCAAGTACTAGTTTATAATATTTAAAAAAAAAAAAAAAAAAAAAAAAGTAATAGAGCACGAATCCAAAAAAAAAATCTGTCTGTTTGTCTGTTTGTCTGTTTGTTTGCACACGCTAATCTTCAGAACTACTGGACGGATTTGATTGACTTTTTTTTTGTTGTATAGATATTAAGTCTGGTCAACACATAGGCTATAATTTATCTTGGAAACTGGAACACCTGATGCAGAACCGCAACAGACCAGCTAAACTATAGGCGATACAAAAATGGTCCCATAGCAAAAATAGTTCCACGTGATGAGCATTTTCTGCTGAGAGAATAAATTTGAAGATCCGGAACACCTGATGCAGAACCGCAACAGACCAGCTAAACTATAGGAGATAAAAAAATGGTCCCATAGCAAAAATTGTTCCACGTGATGAGCATTTTCTGCTGAGAGAATAAATTTGAAGATCCGGAACACCTGATGCAGAACCGCAACAGACCATCTAAACTATAGGAGATACAAAAATGGTACCATAGCAAAAATTGTTCCACGTTATGAGCGTTTTCTGCTGAGAGAATAAATTTGAAGATCCGGAACACCTGATGTGGAACTTCAAGAGCCCAGCTACACTATAACATATATTGGAATGACGTCTTAGCAAGAGTTGTTCAGCTTTATGAGCACTCGCTGTTGACGTATCAAAAACGGAGTTCTGGAACACCTGTTGTGGAACTCCAAGAGCCCAGCTACACCATAACTCAAATAGGAATGACGTCTTAGCAAAAGTTGTTCGGTCTGATAGGCATTTCCTGTTGACTTATAAAAATCGAAGATCAGAAACATTTGATTTAGAAAATAAAACTATCACTAATTTCATTGCATAATTATAAAATAACATAAGTAGGAGGTACTACGCGGTGAAGGCGGGAACAGTTCAGGACTGATTTTCGATGACGATGGTATATCGTTGAAAATTAGACTCTACTGGCTAAAACTTCCATTTTTTTATCGTATGCCTTCGGGCTTATGTTATTTGAGTGTTTAATTTCCTTTTCCATTTATCTTCGTTACACGGTAGCTTACCCGGTAACGCAGGGGAGCAGCCACTTAGATTTTAATTGATCAGGTATCATCACAATAAAACTATAACCATGCCTGGAAAGAGGTCAATTGTTTCCCAATGTTCCAAAGGTGCTAAATGATTAAAGACCATAAGATCCCAACAATCTACCGAAGAGCGTTAGGAGAGACTTGATGCTGTTCGAGAACATGAGGCTGCAACTTGCTCCGTTGAAACTTCTTGGGATCGCGAAGCACGCCTGCATTCTCAGCGTATTTACGCATCTACATCCAGGTCTCTAGAGACCAGTGAAGAATATGTGCGCGACTGACCGCTGATCGTGAACATCATGCACTGTCTCGCGAGTTGGAGACGTTCACGGAAAAAGCATGACGCTTGAGTTTTCAGCGTATATACGCATCGACTCTGGAGATAAGTGGGGGAAGGAGATGCGCGACTGACCGCTGATCGTGAACGTCACGCAACATATTATAGGCTATAATTTATTTTGGAAAATGGAACACCTAAAGTGAAAGAGATATAAAAATGGTGCCATTGCTAAAACTATTCCACGTTAAGAGTGTTTTCTGCTGTGAGACTAAATTTGAAGATCTGGAGCACCTGTAGGGGAACGCCAAAGCCCAGAGACAATATAACATATACATAATAGAAATGGCGTCTTAGCAAAAGTTGTTAAGTCTGATGGCATTTCCTGTTGACCAACAAAAATAAAAAATCTGGAACATCTTGAATCGTCTCGCGCATCCCATTGATTTCCCGTCCCCGGGCTCAACATCAGACACGCTCGAATTCGACATCAGATGTTTCAGATCTTCGATTTTGACGACCCCGTTGTCGCTGGCATAAGCAACAGGATCCGCGTACGAAGTCGCGGGCAGAAGCTAGTAATAAATAAAGCAGAACATTGTTATCATTACTTTTTTAATCACCTTGAATTGACCGCAGTCGTTTTAAATGTGTCATTGTTTTTATTTTAACATGCTGTGTATAATAAAACAATTGGTAGGTACAGTTAGGCGGTTAACACACTGCCACGCATCACGCTGCTTGTTGCGTGTCTCTGAACTGAAATGAACGCGCGTGGATGCATTTTCTGTGTGTTGGACTGTGCATGTTTTCCATACAAACGGAGATACTTACAAGCAACGGAAGAACACGCATCCACGCGCTACGCTGCATCATGCGGGGCAGTGTGAAAATCGCCTTAGCAATGAAAATTGAATACCTACCATTTTTTTGTTAAAATCTTAAATAACATCCATTTTTTCGGAAATTCGTTCGAAGATTTTCAAAAAGTAAGCTATCCTACTACCAGCTTGAAATTCACATAACTGAAATCCACTTGTTTTGATTGGATTAATGGTTCGTATAACATTTCTTTTACGTGTTCTAAAACAATCACAATTTCAAAAAAATAAATAAAATATGAATTATAATCTCAACTAAGGCTCGCACAAACTGTGAAGGAAAACATCGTGAGGAAATCGCATGCTTGACAGATATTTCTATCAACTGCATGTGAAGCGAAGTCTACCAGGGAAACGTGTAAGACACACGAGACAGATGATTTAAACATTTTTGTCGATAGTCGAAGAAATAATGCTCGATATTGTAGACTAGTGTCGACTGAAGAATCTACACACCTCTTCTGCCGGTCGATTCAGTAAAAGTCACGACGTGAAAACTTGAGTGAAGTGAACTGCCTAGCATTAGTATGGAATGACAGCTCCATTCGCCCTCACTACGCCTACTTTTTCACGCGGTGATTTGACCAGAATCGCACTGCGGTTCATTCTTGGCGTTATCGTGCACAAAACAAAAGAAACGTTTCTACAATCTGTGACTTTATCGATTGTTGTGTAGACAAAATCCTATGTTGCCTAGCCATGTTACAAATTCTATTTCTATTCTATTTCTATTATAGAAAGAAAATCTCGTATATGGAATTAGCTGTTTGTCAACTGTCAAGTGTTCATTTTCAGCCATATTACAAATTCTACTCGTTCACACTTGACAGTTGACAAACAGCTGATTCCATATAGGTACGCCATTTTCTTTCTATTGTCGCCTTATCGATTACGATAGTAGTAATAGAATTTGTAATATGGCTATTGCCTGCTGGTTAGTCACTAACCACACGTTAAGAGCAACACCAAGAGCCCTTAACTCGATGTACTATGCCTGCAAGTGACTTACATACCTACTTATATTTTTTTTATAAATGCACAAAGGAGATGTTTCATTTTCGGCCATCAGATGTACGTATGTCGAAAAAAAGGAGAAAAAAAAGACAAATTGGGGAAAAATAGTATCTGGTGAAGTTGAATCTGATTTGTTGTGTACAAAAAGTATTAATTTTTCAATTATTGCCATGTTTTATTCAACATGGCATCTCGTTTGCTTGCATACTTTATTCGTTCTGAAATAATGTCTCATCCAATCAATGCAATATAGAAAAAAAATAAAAAAGTTGTGTATTCTTGTACGGTTAAAAATAAATTAATATTATCCTCTTGTACATATTTTTGGTAAATATAATTAAGTGTGATGATTTCATCGTTTCAAAAATCTTTAGTCTCCATTTTGAACTGTGTTTCTGAACGAATTAAAAAAAACAGCTTGACTTGAAACTCATTTATGTCACTTGTCAAGTTGTCAGTGACAATTTCGTTCGACTCGATTTGATTTTGGCTTTCGTGGTTTTCAGTGTTATTTTGCATTTTCTCAATTTTATACTACTATAACTTCGGTTTTGTGATATCTGCTCATTCTTGGATTGACTTTGGCTTTGTTTAGCGGTACTCGAACTCAGAAATCTGAGATTTGGATTCGTCTGCCCATTGGAAATCTTCTGTTTTAACTTACATTGAAGGTAAATTATTGAAAAATATTTGTAAATCAGTTGGATTAAGTTGGAAACACAAGGTTTACCTCATTGTTTTTTGCAGATCCTTTGGCTTGTTGGGAAATGGCTTGTGTGAAGTGCAATAAAGGGATACTCAGTGATGAAGTCATTATATTGCAGCAGATTTAGGTCCAGAGCTTTTGTTTAATTTTTTAACAAGACATGGCTCAAGAGGTAAGAATATAATTTTTAAACAAACAGTTTCAAACATGTGCGACTCAACATGTAATAGGTATCACTGGCTTTCATGTTGGAACTTATATTAAATGTAAAAACAAATGTTAAATACAAACACATGAATGCAATTAAGATTTTGAGTTTGAGTTTTATCCTTTCAACTGTCAAATGACTATAAACAGTTCTTAATATGTTAACTAGGTATTATGAACTTGTTTTCAGAGTATATATAAGTATGTTTTCAGATTGCTCCTGATGCTGCATTATGCAAGGCATGTTGTAACTCAATTAGTAATCTTCTTGAGAGTACTCATAGTAGTACTAAAGTAACGCAGGGTAATGGAATAGGACCCATCAGTGAAACATATGAATCAAATGTACGTGTCTGTGTCATAATGTATGTGGTGCCTTTTATCTTTAATCTCAAGGTCGCATAATTTAACGAGTGGCCTCAGAGAGATGCAATATCTAATTTAATTGCCCCAAGACAGGTACCTATTATTTGCAAACAGTTCACTTTGCTTTTTTTGGCTTTTACAACAATTTATAGTATCACTAACAACATGATAATAATTTCAGATACCAGATGGTGCCATTGTTTGCCATTGATGTGAGGTGAGTGCCTGCAGGCTGGTAGATGTATCTACCAGATCTCTTTCTCTCTCAGAGAAGATCACACAGTATTCCACATGGTCCTGAGAGAGATGAAATCACAGCCCGGATAACTCCACAACAGGTCTGTTACCTACTGTAAATATGCGTTATGTATGATTTTTATATATGTTAAGATTACACTTACAATTCTCCTGCAATAGACTGATTCATGCGATAAGAAAGTAATGATTGTCAATTGTATGGGAAAAATACATAATAAAACAATGAAAATGTTTTATCAAGCTTGGTAAAAATCCTAACAAATGTATTATTTTTAGATAACCTCTGGAGGCAGAGTATGTTATTCATGCTGGGTATCTGCTAGAAGAAATGTACAGCGTGCAGCCAATCTTCACCTTAATAGTAGGAATGTTTGTGTTGTATGTTCAACATCAACATTGAGACGTCGCACACATTTGTTCCTGAATGCTCCAGAAAGAGATGTCATTTCTAGAAGAATATAACCTAGACAGTTGTGTAAAACAGTTAACTGTAAATCTATGTAGTATGTGGTTTTTATCTGTATATGACTTGTAAGAATCCCTTATCAATAAAATACTATGACTACTATGTATTGATCTGTGAATGTGTGAGTTTATTCTGTATTGTTTTTACAGGTCAGTTATCGTTCATTGGTGTGCAATGTTTGCTGGACTTGGGCTAGAAGTGCTGTTTGTTTAGAATATGAACCACCTATCGTGGAAGCTGACTCTAATCCAAACTAACCTCCACAGGTTTTGCCCATTACATATAATTAAACTCATACAAAAAAGTTGGTATATCTAGTTCGAGTTGTTTTGTACCAGGTTGTACAAACCTAGAACGACACATAGTGCCTGTGTACTTGATGATGTATCAGTAAGAGAAGAAGAATAAAGTTTTAAATCCTGATTTGTTCTTTTATTTCTTTTATTTGGAGAGTCCCTACACTCCTTCTGTAGTTCACCAAAGGTTTAACATCCTTCAGAAAGCATGTTAAGCCAAATGGCTTATTTATTGATCTCCATCGTCATTTGAAGATATTTGACAGTTGTTATGGATAGAAAAAAGTCAGTAGGTAAATCTGATACCAATATTTACAAATGGTAGGTACCATTTTACCCAGTTACCGCGCTCTTTATATTCTGCGGCATCCAGCTTAACTGGAAGCCGACCCAAAAAGCAATGACCCTTTCTCCAATGGTTTTGGGGTCGGCAGGTACCTTGTTTTCCAATTATGTACCTACACACATCAAAAGTGTCTAGGGATCAACATATATTTTTGCAATAACTTTTCTCCTGATTGATATTAATTAAAATTTTCTTTAAGGAATCATCAAATAAAGTGTTTTCGATTGTCACAGTAACGATAAACCAAGTCACCTTTGCATTAGTAAATAAATTTGCCATTTTCCTAATAAAGGGATTTTTGACATTTGAACCACTAACATTAAAGTTCGAAAAAAAGACTGAAATAACAGTTTTCTTTAAAATTTTATTGGGTAACTTAAACAATTAATAATCCGTGTTTCTACCGCAAACACTAACAACACAAGAACATCGGTTTGGCATACTCAAAATGAGTTCATCCAAATCACGCTGTGGAATGGCCGCCCATGTTCGTTGCAACAACAAAAAAAGGTCTTCTTGCGACTGGATACCCTCCATATTCGGCAGAGCTCTTCTCTGTAGCATATCCCATGCATGCTCAATCGGGTTCAAGTCTGGCGACTGAGCAGGCCAAGGCAGGACATTGATGTTAGCTGCGGCGAGAGTCTGTCTTACAACTCGTGAGGCTTCATCACTCTTCAGGGAACTTAATTAGCGACCAAACAGTCAGAAACCGCTTGCATGAAGTGAACCTTCATTCCCGAAGACCGCTACGGGTACCACCTATAGCAATGCACAATCGTAGGATTCGATATCAATGGGCTCTTGAACACAGAAATTGGGCAGAAGAACAATGGCGTTTTGTGTGCTTTTCTGATGAGTCTCGTTTTGGTATGAGACCGGATACAAGACGTATACGACACTGGAGAACCCCTGGACGCCAACAGCGATTAAAATCCTGCCAGGAAGTCCATCCTTATAGTGGTGGAACCATCATGGTATGGGCGGGTATTTGGATCGGCGGAAGAACTGAGTTGATTTGGATCAGAGGCAACCTCAACGCTCAAATTTATGCTGAGACGATTGTATCAGACGTCATCGTTCCTCTACAAGTGCAAATCGGTCCCTTATTTCAGTTAATGCATGATAATGCACGACCGCACACCGCAAGAGTTGTAAGACAGACTCTCGCCGCAGCTAACATCAATGTCCTGCCCTGGCCTGCTCAGTCGCCAGACTTGAACCCGATTGAGCATGCATGGGATATGCTACCAGAGAAGAGCTCTGCCGAATATGGAGGGTATCCAGTCGCAAGAAGACCTTTTTTTGTTGTTGCAACGAACATGGGCGGCCATTCCACAGCGTGATTTGGATGAACTCATTTTGAGTATGCCAAACCGATGTTCTTGTGTTGTTAGTGTTTGCGGTAGAAACACGGATTATTAATTGTTTAAGTTACCCAATAAAATTTTAAAGAAAACTGTTATTTCAGTCTTTTTTTCGAACTTTAATGTTAGTGGTTCAAATGTCAAAAATCCCTTTATTAGGAAAATGGCAAATTTATTTACTAATGCAAAGGTGACTTGGTTTATCGTTACTGTGACAATCGAAAACACTTTATTTGATGATTCCTTAAAGAAAATTTTAATTAATATCAATCAGGAGAAAAGTTATTGCAAAAATATATGTTGATCCCTAGACACTTTTGATGTGTGTACTTACATTTTTAATTTCAATCTTACTAGTACCATACCAATCTATTCAATAATTATAGCATCATTACAGCATATTCTGTATAACATTAGACAAATGAGACCGGTAACTTGAAGGCAAAGAGATTTAAAAACTAGCTGAAGGAAATGTATTGAAATAAACGCATCCAGCAGGGATTGAACACAGTAGGTTTAAACTTTTATATGATAAGCCAATACTCCCTAAAGAAATGATTATTGATCTTGCTTTAGTGAACCACTTTTGTCTAATATTTTTTATGAAAGATCACAGTAATTATGATCTTAGACTATTAATGATTTATTTGTTCGATGAACAAAAACTAAACAATTATATTATAGGTTATGTAAACGTCATCTCTACAACCTGTCATGGATGGCTGTCAATAACCCTTAGGACAAACGTCAAACTTTTACAATTTTAATTTTGTACATAAAAACCATAAGATATTATGTAAAAAAAATAACTTTATTCTATTCAGGGGTAAGTTTCGCAGCTTCGCTGATGGCGTACATGTTATGGCCGGAGGCCCATACAAAAATGAAACATGTCCTTTCTATGCAAATAATACAAAGACTTGAGGTTGTGACCAATTGCGACGCTGTAGGGTACAGCGTCACAGCGATCTCTGGATCCACTGTACCGATTTTGAGAATACTTTAACCACAAAATAATTAAAATAAAAAAAAAATAATAAATAATATTTTTTTTTTTTTTTTGGCACCTTATTTTTGAGTGTGTTAGACTATAATTTTAATTTTTCAAAACTATGAAAGGGTAGAGGGTTTGTTAAAGTACAAAGTGCTACTTTATAACAAAGTCATTAGTGTTCTTAGCAAACTATTATAAATAAACAAAACCCACGTTTGTTAATAAGAGGGTAGATGATAACGGTTATTGTAAAATTAGGTAAAATGCCTGACAAAATATACCTAGCTACTGGTAGGAAATATCGTTACCGACACATAAACATAACATAACATCACGCCTGTAATTACCGAAGAGTTAGGCAGAGGTGTACCTTTAGAATACCCACATTTCACCAGTTAAGTTTCAGTCCCATATGTACCTAATTAGGAGCTTATTGCCATCAACCGGGCACGACTCCAGACTGATATTGAGCATTTCCAGGTAGGTACCTACATAAAGTGAGATCAGACACCAGCTGCACACCAAGCTACCCCAAAATTGTCAATTGTTCCCAATTTGATATGAACCTTGTTCTGTTTATTCTTTAGTTGAAAAACTATCAAATTAATTTGACACATTGGGGTAGCTTCATGTGCTAACCTCTGTACATAATGTTTTATATACCGACGTATTTATTTATGATCGAAATTCTATTTCTCAGGAGGTCATACGCATGTAAACAACTAGGTAGATACCTACCTAGGTATGCGTGTTGACTTCAAGGCGTTCTAAATTTTAGATGGCCAACCACAAAATATTTTTCTTGGAACCGAAGGTATTATACTATTTGTATAAGTAGGTATAACCAAGTTTATTTATTTATTTAATACTTTAAGCACAAAAACGTACCTAGGCGGACTTAATGCCTTAGGCATTTTCTACCAGTCAACCTTTAGGTCATGCAGAGACAAACAGTGGTAGGTGCAAGATAAATTACTTAACTGTGTCATTATGACATCAAATACCTACCTACCCATTTACATTTTGATCTAGTTTTTCGTCAAAAGATTAACCTTCCCTCCTTTTAAATGAAAACATACTTAATATTTTATACATATACTAGCAGACTTCCCGCGGTTTCACCCGCGTTGTTCCCGTTCCTGTGGGAATACAGGGATAAAAAGTAGCCTACGTCACCCGGGAATAGTGTAGCTTTCCAACAGTGAAAGAATTTTCCAAATCGGTCCAGTAGTTTCGGAGCCTATTCAATGTAAACAAACAATCAAACATTTCCTCTTTATAATATTAGTATAGTTAACTAAGAATTATATGAAACTAAATTATTAACAACATCTAATCATTATTCAAGTCCCAAACTGTACTAGTTTCACCATAACCCAGCATCAAAACATACCTTTAATCTTTCAATCGTTTGATAATTGAAACTGCGAATTTGGAACAGTCAAAAGGACACATAAATTTCGACGAAACCAAACAATTGTATACAAAAAGAACTATAGAAAACACTGCTTTATGTAGTTTAAAATACAGTTCAGTCTTTTATAAACGTATTTTAGTAGTAAACTCGCGTATTTATTTCGCCGATACACGCATGCGTCGTGTGTCAGCAAGCAACGACAGAGAACTAAAAGTAATAGCGTAGCGGGCTGCAAGCCAGAGCCACGGAATAGTTAGTCGCTTGAGGTTGTTTTGATGCACAAATGTTTAAGCCGGTGTTTGGTGTCTATGGTTAGGACTGCTTTTCGATAATTAACGCGAATTTTCAATGTTTAACGCGAATTTTCGATGTTTATTGATAACTTATGACAGGTGACGTAAGTAGAGAAAGAAAAACATGCGTTTATGGGCATTACAGAAAATTTAAATAAACAAAAACAAAGGTTATAATGTCAAATGAGTCTCAGCTCACATAATAATAACTACAGGCAGCCAGTATGAATTATTCTTGCCCATTCTTCTCCATACGAAAGTATCTTTAGTCCAAATTTTTATTATTTTAGTAAACATATTATCTGGATTTGTGCCCGATTGATGGCAATAGGCTCGCCCCCTATTACATGGGACTTAAATATATCTGACGAAATGTGGGTGTTTTACCAGGTACACCTCTGCCTAGCCCTTCGGGAATTACAGGCGTAACGATATGTATGTATGTATATTATTATTTTATGTGCCTTTTCCAGTAGGCTTTTTGAATTATTTGACTTTAATTTTTACAATTAATGAAAGCTGACGTAGACGTCAGTTGTTACCATTGCATTGAATCTGTTTTGGTAATTTTTAAGGTTTTTTTGCCAAATAAACACAATTTTCTTTCTTTCTTTCTTTCTTTCACCTAAAATAGATTGATGCCAATAACGATTGCAGACAACGGTGGATGATACAGAACTCAGTAAAGAAGTAGGTATTATTTTCGTCAACATCAAACAAGTGAAAGATTGTATGCAATATTACTACCTGCTACAGAATAAACTTTACCAAGAAAACGTTGTGAAAGGTGAAATCTAGTTGGTATGAAGAACATCTATAGTGTGGATGGTTATGCTGAGCTGAGGCCCTTTTGGCATTATTAATTTTAATTGTATTGAATCTGTTTTGTTAATTTTTAAGGATTTTTTGCCAAATAAACACAATTTTCTTTCTTTCTTCTTTCTTTGAAACCCGATTTGGAAATCAAACATCAAGTTATATCTATACATTCTGTACATAGAAATAAATAAAATAGTTGTAGGTGTCTGCCGGTTTGTATGTTATTATGTTAAATAACAGTTTTTTTACTGAATGCAAAAGATAAGAGTTTACACTATTTTTATTTTATTTTATTTATTTATTTCTTTGGCTCACCAACAATTGAGTACACTCAAACAATTATGGGTTACATTTAATCACTTCGGGTCTAGTGCATCAATCTCTTACAGGTAAGCACATCATGCACTAAGTACATATTGATAAAGTATACTTAAAATTACAGGATATTTGGTACACACAGAACAATCGGGCTCCTCGGGCCAAATTAAAACTAAAAATTGAAATAAAAACATTAAAATCACAGGCAGAAATAAAATTGAGACAGAAATAAAGCTGTAATCGAAAACCTAAATAAATTAAAATCATAGTAAAATTAAAGTTAAATAAATTCAAAATAGTAATTACAATTAAACAACAAAATCAAAATTAACATTCAACAGTAAACAGAACATAGTCAAAATAAATTAAACAGAATCATAATTAAAAACTAAAAATTACTATGTAATTATAGGTACCATAAAAAAACATAATTTATTTTGTATCTGTTTGTTTGGGTTTATTATCTCTAAAACGGCTTGACCGATTTGAATGGGACTTTCACTATTAGACAGCTGATATTATAAAGAGCAGTTTTCATCTCAGAAAAAAATTAAGCTTCCGTGCAAGAAAGACAGAACCTATAAACTTACTTGCGAACAAAATCGTGAGCACAGCTAGATAGGTAAAGTATGACTACCTCTTTTCTACACATTTTTGCGGTTCATCGATCGATATGAAATGTCAGTGAACTGAATCGATTATATTAAAATACTAAAACAAAACAAATCGATTAAAACCAAAGCAAAATTCTCAGTTTTTAAACAAAATAAATCGGTAGGTCATTGTAATGTCGATGACTCTAGAAACTCTAATTACAATACTAATCAGAGTCTATTTCGAATTTCTTTTTAATTTATAAACTCATTTTAATACACTAAAAACTCATTTAGGTTAATGCAATGTTTTTCTGTAAATGGGTTAACAATCACGTCAGTGAATACAAATAAATAAATTAGAACTAGATGAAGTTGGGTTTTTTTATAATTTTTACATAGTTATACTTATTAGAAATTTTGCTTGTTTGGGTAGTTCTACAAACTAAGGAAGAATTCGAGTCTGATTTCGGCCCGATATTTTTTTAACATTCTGGTGGCGGAATTCAGTCTAAGAACTAGAGTACAGTGTCTTTTAGCTTATCTTAAAGGGAACAGTCAAAATATTTAATATTTTTTGATTTGTGGCCATTTTAAAAAAATCGAGCCACAGGAAACTGAGAGTGTCACCAGGAAGCTGAGGAAAACAACAAAAATTAATCGAAATCAATCATTTATTTCACAATTTTTAAAAATTAACGTCTTAATTTGTAATAATCAAAGTATCTTTTATATTCTCTTTATAATATTCTCTTTATAGTTTTTTAAATATTAACTTTTATAACAACAAAACTTTGTATGGCCCAAAAGTAATTTGTTTGCAACTTGCTTCTCTTGACGAGTCTTCAGATTAGACAAATTATCTGATTTTTGCTTTTCCAACACATCACTAAATAAAGCCTTTTTGACGACGTCTACCCGTGTCGTTGGATGTTCAGCAAGTTTGGTCATTGCGGTTTTAGACGTAAGCTCCAGTTGTTTCTTTTGTTTTTTCTCTGGCATCTCTTTTTATATTTGCTAAGTTTTTGTTTCATTTTTACTATCAGCATTTGTTTGTTTTATCTCCTGGTTTTTCTTATGACGCTGTTTCTGTGACCGTTCTCGTGCTGATTTCAATTTTGGATTTGGCTTTGGCGAAACTATTTGAGGACCATTTATCTCAAAATTTACTTGCTGAGGTTGTTCATTATCACGAAACTCATATACGGGTTCATCAATTATAATAGACGTATTATTTTCTGTAACAAATTGGTTCATCATATTAGTTTTTAACTTTTTCTTTTTGTAGGATTTGTCTGAGTATTCCTCCAACTTTTGCGAGCTTGCCTTTTTTCATGAGCCGACATTACAGAAACTAGTGTTTTTTTGCCAGATTCTCGTAGCTTTTAATACTTTTGCTTTCTTTTTTCAGCCGCTAATCTCTAAGGGTCGTTCTTAATTTTTTCATATCTATTTTTTTCAGTTCTCCTTTTCTTTTTTAATATTTCTTCTTTGTTCAGTTTCTTTTCTAGCGCCATTTTTCCTGTGTAACAAAATATAATATTATATTCAAATATAATATTTGTAAGATCGATTAAATGTTTGTTTAATTTATACTGTAAATCCAACGTTTTGAAACAATTAAGTTAATACTTTTACTTAGACCACCACAAAAACTAAATAACTGTATATAAACAAATTACGAAAGTAAGTTTAATTTATTTATTAAATTATTATAAATATTAGTTTAATGTTTATAATTATGTATAAAAAAATACTATTATTGCACAGAAACAATATTTTTAATATGGTCTGATCAGTATCCTGGATGGTTATCAGTATCCTGGGTACCAATTGGATAGGACCCTGAGGCCAGGTTCCTGATAATTTCCGTCTAAAAATAAAATAAACACACCAATTTATAACTTTCAACAAAAATAACCTAAACTAGGCCTACGCGCTAGCATCTTACATATCAATACGCTAAAATTAATCATATTCATTATTTATTTCGTCAATAATACCTTACCAGGATTCTGTGAACTTCACTGATTATGACACCACTTCACTCGCCGAACGCACTCGGCTCACTAAACAACGTGCTAGGTCAGAAAAGATAGATGACATTCTTTGTCTCTTTCGTAGGTACTATCGACTCAGCTGAATAGTAAAGATGCGCGGCAAATGGTCTAGTGGATATTTGCTAATTCAACAGCGAACAGGATACTGATATAAAATCACGGGGACAAAATGTAAACAAGATTTAATTAAAGATTTTTTTAGGAAATACTATAGTAATTGTTCTATCTAGCCAGGAAAAATAGTACACTTATTAATTTGGGATTCTTTTAAGACCCTAATGTAGAAGTAAATGTATCACGACGCACTTTGATCTAAAATTTGGAAGAGGGACACTGCAGGATCCTGAGAATCCGGCACTTTGAACAGTAATTTTGTTCAGAAAAGAATTGTGAATCTTAATTATTTTTAGTGACCATCTAAAAACAATTGGATATAATAGTATTCCATCCAATAAAAAATGTTATTAACAAATTTTTCATCATATTTTGGCTGAGCCGCCAAAAATTCCTTAGTTTGTAGAACTACCCGTTTACCTATCGTAGGGTTTACAAATATGTTACGGAAACAGTGTACAACTACTATAAGTACTATAATTTGTTTTCCTAACTACTCTGAGAAGAAACGCCGAAACAAGCTCAAGTCACATAAATAAATAAATATTCCACAACTTTTCACACAACGCCATTTAGTCCCAAGTTAAGCTTGAGAGCTTTTGTTATGGGTACTAAACAGCCGATAAACATACTTAAATACTTCTCAATATATATTATAGATAAATTACACCCAGACACAGAACAAATGCTCCTGCTCATCACACGAACATTTGTCCTGGGTGGCAATCGAACTCACGACCTCCGGCATAGCAGTCAGGGTTACTAACTACTAGACCAACAGGCCAGTCAATACGCACATTCTTTTAAAGTCCAGTAATTAGCTTGATCAGATCGCTCTTATGAGAACCGTACACATTAATGTCTGAGATGGACTTTTGAAGAAATACCAGCACCCTACTATTAGAAGGAACTTGTCCTGGAAACTATATTGAACACATCTTTCGAACAATTAACG
This sequence comes from Euplexia lucipara, assembly GCA_921972225.1. Classification (NCBI taxonomy): domain Eukaryota; kingdom Metazoa; phylum Arthropoda; class Insecta; order Lepidoptera; family Noctuidae; genus Euplexia; species Euplexia lucipara. Next base: position 4,839,171 of record OV179150.1, read on the forward strand.
TGACTAACAAAATATACTAATTCGCCTGGCTGGTTTTCACTTTTACAACATCATTTAGACCATTTCTCGAAGAAGTTACAATAAAATTATACCAAATTGAAATTTTAATCGCCCAACCAAACCATTGTGTTGCTGGAAGTAAATGTAATTCATTAACAGTGAAAACAAATATTTCTTCCGAGTCATTTTAACGGCGAGTGATGATATTATGCTTGCAGTTAACACACCTTTCCTGTGTATGCTCAAGAACTTGCAGACATACATAAATAAAGATAAGCAGAGTTGATTGACACCTACGGTACAAGTCAAATACAGAGGTAACAGCATTAAGTTTTAAAGGAAATATCGGTTCGACAATGAAATTTATTGGTAGGAATTCAGGTCGACAATTTATCGACGCACATATAACTATACGATCAGCTGTTTTACTGTTTTTCGTCATTCTAACCCGTCATCTTTGGGTGAAGCCTTTGTCCAGCGTGGACATCTTTTGGCAGATATGATTATGGTAATACCATTTGTCAAACAAATATCTGCTTGTGTAAGAAAGAGTTTTGTTCTACAGTGTCTATTTTCGTTTCTTATAATTTGAACCACGCGTCCCATATGCAAATTAACATGTTTCATTCCGTCGAGACACGATTGAGTAATAAGATACAGACTTTTACGTTCATAATATACGCAACGGTAGCGAGACAGCAGTAGTACTACTCTTAGGAGAACTTTCAAATGAATTTATTTAATTAATTTCACTCCTCAACAATAAGTAGGTACACTGCTACATTACTTACATTTAGGTATAGAAAACACATTTCGAAGTCTACTTAAACTTAAGTTTCTATAAATGTAACAGAGGCACTTCTTACCCCATGACTTAAAGAAGCATAACACGCACTGTAATATGAGCATTAAAAAAAAGAAATATAAATACAACATGATGGAAACGACAAAAGAATAATCAATAATTATAATAATTTTGTTAAATTATTTTATTGATCATCATCAAATAAAATAATTATATAAACACAAAATGAAAGTTTTAATGAAGTTAGTCGAACTCGTTGCTCTAGTGGTCGCAAGTATGTAGTCCGTGATACCCGTGCATGGAATAGATTTCCAGGTCAGAGAGATTCGGTTTTTTCATCCGGAATTTCTTATTAGCAATCCGGAGTCAGGATTTGTGCCCAGCAGACGGTTGTCACAAACCAAAAAGGCAAAGAGAGTTCCCACTTATGTTGGGGTCAGCTTCCAGCTGAATATCAGTATTGTACATGGAGCGTCAACCTGCCTGACCTTCACAACCCAGTTGCGGGTAACACGATAACCCTTGGTTAAACTGGTTGTCAAATTGTAGGGCTTCTGCCTATCTGTAACGACTATCATAGATCTACAAATGACAGCCGGGACCAACGGCTTTGAGTGTTTCCCCGAGGCATTGAGGTATATTACAAGCAATCAAACAAAAAAACAATCTTTCCTCCTAGCAATATTTGTATAGACTACTGTTTTAGGTGCAAATATACAGGATGTTAGACGCACAAACATGAGTTCTAATCAAACAATTAGTCACAAAACTCATCACGTTATCGTCATACATTTTCAAACTGAGCAGCTTGACGCACGCAATCTTAAAACAACCAAATCATTCTATCATCAATTATTACAAGTGCCAGTCTTGCTTTTGCTCGCGGCGTCGCTCGCATGTGACACTGGAATACAAAATTCCTTGCCTCAACTCACGCCATTCGTGTGTCAAATTTTACTCAAATACGTGAAAGCAACTCACGTAACTTACATTCGTATTTAAAAAAATATTAGGAAGGCCAGTCAGCCAGCGAAATCATGAATGAACTTGAAAGACCTTGATCTGCATAATTTGTCAATTCTAGGCTTTAATCACCAAACTAATTTCGGAGAAACCTTCTACAGTAATTATTTACCTTTCCCCACCTAAGTTTGGGTCTGCTTCCAGCCAATCAGCAGCTGGAAACTAATATTTTTCCACACTGCATAACGTGCTTTTCAAGGAACGATGGTCTGGTGTACAAAGAATTGTCATTGGCCACCTATCAACTGAATGGCCTCGGTAAGCGTTGTTTAACCGATTGACCTATGCGTCATGGAACAAAGGAGTTAGCTTATGGATCACTAATCAGCTTGCCTTCATTGCATGTTCGTGTTCATGTTTAAAACGCTTTGATAATGACGACCTGCTAGTACTGTGTGTGATTTAGGTGCTCTGCACACGGAGCAAATTTAGTTGAGGCAACTATCAACTTTTTGAGAGGTATCTTAACAAATTGCTAGTTGTAACTTGCTTACGTTGCATTTGATAATATGTAAAAAGCAGTTGCCAGTTGCTGCAATAGTTGCTCCATGTGCAAAGCGCCTTATTTCCTGTACAACTTCATTTTATAACTAGCACTTCGTCAGCGAGAATTTCGTACTTTTCTCTCTAATCTTTGACATTCCCTCGACCCCTTGTCGAGGGAATTGGCAATCCACCGGTCACACCACTAGGCTATCACTGCTAATATTTCACTAATGGAAAGCTATTACGGACGTGTGCAATAGGATATGTTTTAGGGTATAGTAGACCTAAATGCGGACGGACTCGCAGGCAGAAGCTAGATTATAATAATTATATTTAGTACAGCAAATTAGCCATTAAAACTTAACAACGTTAAGTAATCCTGCCATTACGTATTCTCACAGAACCGCTTTAAATATTGTAACATCATCGTCTTATCCCTACTTGTGAATACTAGGACTGTTTTTTTTTGCCGTCAATACAGGGTGTCTCATTCAAATCGGTCAGTATGGGAAAGTCTGAAACTATAAGACATACGAAGATCTGTTCTGAGGAACCATGTCATTAATTTTAATAACAAGAAAAACTGCATTCATACATCTTAAAAAACATCTGTACTCCGTTCGGGAATCGAACCCGGTTGTTTTGAAAAAAAAAACCTACACTATTTCTATTTAGATATCGATTGTGTAGGTCTTAAGACCTACACAATCATCAAATCTGCTTAAGCAGGAAATGTCTGTATGACACATGATGTCTAAAATGAATAAAATGCATTGTTTCCACATACTTTAATTTATTTTAGTAGGTGATTGAAGTGACCACCGCCTTTTTCAATACAATATTCAACACGCATAAGTCATAACACACATACGTCACATAAGTCACATAAGTCTAAATAATCGTTTACAAATTTTCGATACCCGTAAGTCCTAAAATGTTGTAGTTAACATTATAAATCTACTCTACAACTTGCGCACAACGCCATCTAGTCCCAAACTAGACAGCAGGCCTAGCCATATTACAAATTCTATTTCTATTATCGTAATCGATAAGGCGACAATAGAAAGAAAATGGCGTATATGGAATCAGCTGTTTGTCAAATGTCAAGTGTTAACGAGTAGAATAAAAAATATGGCTGAAAATTAAATACACTTGACAGTTGACAAACAGCTGATTCCATATACCTACGCCATTTTCTTTCTCTAATAGCAATAGAATAGAAATAGAATTTGTAACATGGCTAGGCCTGCAGAGCTTGTGCTCGAGTACTAGACAACCGATAAACATACTTACATATTTCTAAGTTCATACTGTATATTATAGACATTTACACCTAGACTCCGAACTAATGATCATGCTCATCACTCAAACACAATTATGTTGGCCTCTAACCAAACTTCTAGACCAACTGCCCAGGCAGATAAAATACCTACTTGTCTTTGTGTAGAACTCAGACGAGTTGAGATACAGCTTCCTTTTAACCTACTGTCTCACCTTCACAGTGGTGTCTACCCGGTAACAATGGCAATAGTAGTAAGTGGACTCAAACAGGAACACGTCACTTAGTGCTCAGTTCACTCTCTCCGACGAACCGCGAAATTAGATTGTTATTGAGCTGACTTTTAAAGTTGACTGCTTCGTTCATCTAGTGGTCAGTGATGCTACTGCCGGGAGTGAGGTCCTGGGTTCGATTCTCGTGTCTGGTAAAGTTATAATAATAATAATAATAATGTTGGAGAGCGTGTGGACTGTATGACTGACGATAGGTATTAAACGAAAACGATGGCGATTATTAAGTAGCTTTAATAATTTAAGTAAAACTATGTAAACCAAATCTACTACGTTGACAGAAAATTAATTAATAAGCTGGCAACTCTGGCTGTCATAGGACGCTGTCTAAACTATCCCCGTATTTAAAATTGAATTTTAACAGTTTTAACCAAATTTACCGACAATATTTAATCTTTTTGTGAAAAATAAAAATAATACAATCCCCAACAATATCGGACAAAACTGAATACAATAAAATGTGGAATAAACAAATAAATACGAGTACAAAAGGACGGGTGACACATGTCACAAATCAACACGAAAATATTGATAGCAAAAATGACTAAGTAACAATGATAACAAGAGCAGCTTCGCGACGCGCACACCTACCACCTCCGGACTCGCCGCTCAGCTCCGCCTCGCCGCCGCCGGACATCGGGCCACCTGTGTCACCGGCGGTTGCAGTAGCGTCGAGCTCCAGCGACGAGTATTTTTCCCCGTCGACGTCGCCAACACCTATACGTCGGCCGGGGAGAGGCCGGCCACCGAAGAGCTTAGGACCCAGGAGCCAACCAGCCCCGAGCCAGGTCCCCGCTATCGGTGGTTGTGTGCAGCGCATGAGATGGACTCAGTCTATGAACGAGAACGTCATGCGCGCATACTACGGGTCTACAGAGGGGGGAACTAACCTCACTGCGTACCGTGTTAGAATGCTGTCTCTGTTTCAGGAATTGGAACCAACCGTAAACGTCTCGGCCCAACGACTGTCGGATCAGGTGCGGGTTATCCAACGTAACCACAGGTTGGACGAAGCCGCGCTTGATAGGCTGCGCTCAGACGTACTGAACAACCATGTCGTCTCGACTTTGACACAGACCGTGGTACCAGCTGTAAATGCAACCCCACCACGGTCCAATCCTATTAGTGACGAAGTGGATGATAGGGTTGTCACAGTAAGTAGCCAGTGCAATAACAAACTGAGGAGAGCACTGGAAGATGCGCTTCGTGAGTATAGGTCAACACCAACCGAACTTAGACCGCGTTTACCACGGTTGCCGATGCACAAAAAAAATAGGGCGCTGGTGTGTGCCCTGGATTTGCTGCTTGAGGATTTCTTCAAAAGCAGCGAGGACCTCATTGATACGCACTCAATCCTGTATTGCGCGGCTGTTGCAGCATGCCGTTTAGCTAACGTCAAGTTCCCAAATGTTGACGTAGCTATCCGACCGAAGCCAGCTGTACCAGCCTGGCAGGGCAGGATTGAGCGCCGTATCGATGGGGCCAGGGTACTCATTGGCAAACTATACTGCTTCAGGGAGGGCAATACACGGCCACGAGTGATGCGCTTTGTGAAGCGGGCGTTCTCGGGGACTGAAATCAGTCCTCGCGAATACATGTCCCGTGCCACAGAGCGCATCGACTTCCTGAAGCAAAAAGTTTGTGCATGGGCAAACCGTATTCGACGGTATAAACGGCGGGTTGACCGGTACTCACAGAATCGCATGTTCCAGAGCGATGAGAGGTGGGTATACAGAGCTTGGGAGCGACCTGAACAAAATGTGACGGACGTGCGCCGTCCGGATGATGCCGCCACGAGTGCATTCTGGCGTAGCATCTGGTCGGAGCCCGTCCGTCATGTTGAAGCTCGCTGGATGTGTGATGTCGAGCGCGCGTGTGAAACTATACCGGAAATGGAAAAAATTAACATCTGTCCTTCAGACATAGCCAAAGCAGTTCGTCCGTTACCTAATTGGAAATCACCGGGACCGGACGGACTGCACAATTTTTGGCTAAAATGGTTAGGTAGTTCACACTCGCGCTTGGCGTCGCAGTTCCAGTCGTCCTTAGAGTCTGGGTCGCTACCACAGTTTTTAACAACTGGTGTTACTCACCTGCTCCATAAGTCAGGTAGTGCCACGGAACCCAAGAATTATAGACCGATCACATGCTTGTCGACGGTATATAAACTTCTTACATCCATTTTGAGAACTAAAATTACTGAACATATAGACAGTAATTCTATTATGTCTACTTCTCAAAATGGGTGTAGGAATGGGTCCCGTGGCACTAAGGAGCTACTCCTCATAGACATGGCCATAAGCCAACAGGTTCGTCGATCCCACAAGGATCTGTCGACATGTTGGATAGATTACAAGAAGGCCTACGACTCCGTGCCACATTCATGGCTCGTGAGGGTGCTGGAGTTGTACAAAATAGATACAACTCTACGCACCTTCCTTGAATCTTGTATGAGGCAGTGGAGGACGGTCCTTCGCTATCCAGGATGTCGACAAATCCAGGGGAATGATGAACCTATTGGGATTAAGCGGGGAATATTTCAGGGTGACAGTTTGAGTCCCTTGTGGTTCTGCTTAGCCCTGAATCCTCTAAGCACATTGCTGGAGGATTCAGGTCTAGGCTATCGACTGAGAAGAGATGGTCAGGTCATATCTCACCTGCTTTACATGGATGACCTAAAACTATTTGCCCCCAACAATTTGCGACTGATGGAGCTACTGAGGGTAACTGAAACTTTCAGTAGCGCCATCAGGATGGAATTTGGTGTGGACAAATGCGCTGTCATGCATGTGAAGCGAGGGGAGATTATGGAATCCCAGGGAATTCAACTCTCGGATTCCATACACCTTAGATCCCTCTCCTCATCCGAGAGCTATAAATATTTAGGTATGTCGGAAGCGTTAGGTATCAATATTACTGACATGAAGCAATCGTTGAGGGAGCGTTTCTTTGGTCGCCTGAAAAAAGTGCTTAACAGTCTTCTTTCAGGTGGAAACAGGGTGCGCGCCTTCAACGGTTGGGTCATGCCGGTTTTGATGTACTCTTTCGGCATACTTAAATGGACTCAAACTGAACTGGACACCCTAGATAGGAGAGTCCGTACATTGCTGACCGCAAATCGGATGCATCACCCACGTTCTTCGGTTATGAGGTTGTACATTCCGCGGAAGTGTGGGGGTCGAGGTTTTCTAAATGCTAAGACTCTCCACAACCGCGAAGTGTACAGCCTCAGGGAATATTTTTTAAAAACCGAGGTGGGTATGCACCGAGATGTGGTCGCCGTGGACAAAGGGCTCACCCCGCTTTCCATGGCTAACGAGAACTGGCGCAAACCTGTAGTGCTTAGTACAGATGACCGCAGACGGGTATGGCAAAGCAAAGAGCTTCACGGCCGCTTCTACCGGGCTCTTCATGGGCCCGATGTAGATTTACTAGCGTCGGTATCCTGGCTACGTTTTGGTGACCTTTTCGGGGAAACTGAAGGTTTTGTATGTGCAATTATGGACGAAGTTATCCTAACGAACAACTACCGGAGACATATTATGAAGGACGGGACGGTTGACGTGTGTCGGGCATGTCACCGCCCTGGTGAATCTATCAGACATATAATCTCTGGTTGTTCTCGTCTGGCTAACGGCGAATACTTGCACAGGCATAACCAAGTAGCCAGGATTATTCACCAGCAACTTGCTTTGAGATACCAGCTTGTGGACACTGAGGTACCGTACTACAGGTATGTGCCCGACCCAGTTCTCGAAAATGACCATGTCACGTTGTACTGGGATCGGTCTATCATTACTGACAGGACTATTGTCGCCAATAAACCAGATATAGTAGTGATAGACCGATTAGCGCGCCGCGCAATGATAGTTGATATTACCATCCCACATGACGAAAATCTCGTGAAAGCTGAAAAAGATAAACAAATAAAATATCTTGACTTAGCCCACGAGATTGTCGACATGTGGCATGTGGATTCTGCTGTCATTGTGCCGATTGTAGTGACGGCGAATGGCCTTATTGCCAAAAGCCTCGACGACCATCTGTCGAGGCTTTCGTTACGCGGTTGGATCAAAGGCCTGATACAGAAGGCAGTACTCCTCGATACGGCTCGCATTGTGAGGAGGTTCCTGTCTCTGAGACCCTAACCACCGGTAGCTTGGACCCTGCTCCCGCCATCGGTGGCCTACTATTTTTTATATTTTTAAATGTTTTTATATCTTTTTTGTATCAATATTTAAAAATATAATTTATATGTATGTACAAAAAATAAATGGAAATAATAATAATATATTTATTTAATTTGACAACATTGGTCCACTGGTTAGTATACAAGCAATCTTATCAACTAAGTGTTAGTAATTCTTAATTAAGTACAGGTATAATATTTTTCACCCCTGCCACACGAGCAACCGGACAGAATGTCTAACGAGGGGTGCATCATGCTGTTCAGCTAGGGTTTCCAAAATGTTGTTGCGGCTAGCCCTCATTCTGCCGATTAAGGATGCGGTCTTTTTCCTCATAATGGCATAAAAGTCATCAGTTCGGGCTACAGCAAACATGCTTGACGCGCTGCAGAACCTGGGCAACCTCAACAACGCCCTGAAGCCATTATTATATTGCACACGCAGAGCATCTAGAGCCTTCCGCGTATAACTGACCCACAAACTGCCCGTGTAGAACCCCTGACAATAAGCTTTAAACAGAGTTATTTTGACTTCGTTGCTACAACGCGCAAATCTGTGAGCCAGCATGTTGCATCTAGCTGCTAGTGCCCTGCGCACGCGATCCATATCTACCTGATCTTTCAGGTCCTCGGTGACATAATGACCTAAGTATTTGAACTGAGCGACTCTTTTAAGGGTCCGTCCATTGAGGGATAATGAGGGCTCATAATTTAAACGTTTCCCAGAAGCAGCAAAGATCAGGTATTCACTTTTATATACATTGTATACCAGGCCGTGGGCTGCTGCATACCTTTCACAGACGCTCAGCATGTCCCTGATTGAGCCAGCCGTTGGACCCATACCATACCAGCACCATATCATCAGCGTAGCTTAAATTATTGACGCTAACCCCACCTATTTTGCATCCAACTGGTCTGCTGCTGAGTTCAACGATCAACTCATTTACGTACAGGTTGAAGAGCTTAGGTGAGGTTAACCCCCCCCTGCCTTACCCCACACTCCAACCTGTAAGCTTCAGACAGAACGTCTCCCCAACGAACTTGGTTCAACTGGCTAGAGTACCAGTACTGGAACAAACCCGTCAACTCCGGAGGTACACCTGCTCCCCTGAGCTTATTCCAGAGGACCTCATATGACACAAGGTCAAACGCCCTTGAGAGATCAAGGAAGCAGGCATACACCGGAGTACTTCTACTCTTATAGTATTGGACGGTCTGCTTGAGACAGAGGATCGCACTTTCAGTGGAAAGTCCAGGCCGAAACCCAAACTTTGCGTCATGTATAGTTATCCATTTATCGAGTTCCTTGTCCAGCAAACCGTCCAACACCTTAGCAATTACAGTGGCCAAGGATATCGGCCTGTAATTCGCCTTATCAGATACATCTCCAGTTTTATTTTTCACGATTGGCACCACTATTGTCTTCAGCATATCGGGTGGTAGGTACGAGTGGCTAACGCAAAGCGTGAAAAACAGCGCCAGCACTCTAGGCAAATGTACCCCCGCACACCTGAGGTGCTCAATGCTGAGACCGTCGTGACCCGGAGACTTCCCCTTAGCCATTCTTCTAATCACTTCAACTACATTCTTGGCAGAGAAACGGATCGGCTCATAATCACGACTAATCTCATCATTAATCACCCCCTGAGCTGGCCCAAGTGGAGATGATATCATAAATCGATCCTTAAACATGCGGGCTATTTCCTTCGGCGAACCACAATCCCCCACACTCACAGGGCGGCCCGGTCCAACCTTCAGCTTATTGGTCGACTTCCAGAACTCAGAGAAATTTTTAGACGCCCGGTGCGTCGCTAATATGTCCATCTTTATCTGATCCTGGTGATTTTGACACCATTTAAGCCTACTCCTAAAAAATTTCTGACTCCGCCGCATGTCTTCCCAAATTCTACCCGATTTTGGCTTATTATAAAACAGCCACGTTTGATACTTAGACCGAGCCTCCCCATAAGCGCCCCTTACGTGTTTGTTCCAGCCTGCCACTTGTCTCACTTTTTGGGGTTGCTTGTCGACCCAGGCCTGCTCAGCAGCCCCCGACAAGGTATTTACAATATTACCATACAAACGATCCAGAGCACGCCTATGTTCCACAATGTCACACATACTATCACCACACTTCTCAAACAACTCTGGATAGTGGATATTCCTCAGCCCTTTATTACATAGATCCCGATACCTATCTATTTCCACCTTATCGCGTTCCCGCCACAAAACTTTATTCTGTGCTTTAGTTTCCTGCGCCAGTTTTGGCACTATCATATTTAAATCGCACTCAATTATTAAGGGTACATGATCTGACCAATAGGTATCGAGATCCACGATGACATTTGTTACAGTGTGCGACGCTGACTTTGTAACGATACAGTGATCCAGCCACCGCCGACTGCCATTTATGTCACTGATATAAGTAAAAACATCTGAGTCAATACCTAATTTTTCTACATCAGCGCATATCCACTGATGATCTTGACAGTAGTTACATAGCTCAGACCAAAACGGCTGGTGGGGATGTGAATTAAAGTCTCCCAGCATGAATATTGTTTCAATGTCATTGTTATCCACAATGGCACTGATTTCACCTAAACAATTTGTGAATTCTAGGTTATATTAGGTTTTTCCGTCTGGAATTTTCTAGTAGCAGTTCGGAGGGTGGATTTGAGCCCGTTTGATGGCAGTGAAAAAAAAAAATCAAAAGTCTTTATTCAAACTAGGCTGAGAATCAGCACTTTTTGAACGTCAAAAAAAATACATAAAGACAGTCCCCCAAAAACGGCCCACCCTTCGCCACTTCCTAGTGTTTTTGCTGGGAAGAAGAAGTGGCGGAACAAACTCCCCAGCAACACATCTGTCTGATTCGTTCGTCCGTGAATGGGCTCGCCCTTTTGTTCATAGGGCTAAAACATAACTGACGAATTATTGGTGTACTATAATTACTCCTTTAACTAACGCTGTAGGGAAAATGACGTTCTATATAATTATGTTATGGTATTATGGCATTATATTATTTTTCGTAAATCGTTTGGAGGTTGGAAGAACTGGGTGTAAAGTTCCTCATCCACCATTCAAAAGGGAGGATACTCCGACTAGACGGGTGTTGTGTCTGGTGGGCTACAACTGCCCGACGGTTGTTGTCGGGAACTTGTATGTATATACGTTCAACTCTAATACCGCGATGTAGGATAACGGTCTTTAGTTCGTATGTGGCGAGATAGATGTCGCTACAACACTCTCTCAGAGATCGATCGAGCAAGTTGAGGTGCTTGCCAGGCCAGTGAGGAGTATCACAGTGACTGCATCCTTCAGAAACACACGGTCAAAACCTATACTAAATTATGGTTTTCCTAACTGGAATTTCTCGGTAAAAGCCCGGAGTTTGGATTTGTGCCCAATCGCTGGCAATAGGGTCGCCCTCTTCTACATGGGACTTAAACATAACTGGCGAAATATGGTTTAACTAAAGTTACATCTCTTCTTCACCCTTTGAGGAATACTGGGACATGTTATGAACTTGAGAAGCTCCACGTGCTGGCGAACAATACCAAAAAAATAACCAAAAAATTGGTCCCATAAAGTACTACTTAAAACTGTTAAATGTTTAGGAAAGAAAATAAAAAACACACAGCCCAAACCTTTACTAATTTAGGTATCTGCGACCTTCCATTTTTCACAGAAACACGCCTACGAAACACGATACTCACGCAGTGTTGCAACTTTTAACTTAGCGAACAGATACAGAACCCACGGTGTACCTACTTAATAACTAACAAGCGTTCGAAATTACAATCATGTTCTTTGACACTGACCCACAATAATATTTCCTAACTAGAGTTGGTGTATATTTATAATGGAGATCATTTTTGCCTACTGGTACTTAGTTAATTGTTTGTATACCTATGTTTTAGACTATACAATTAATTCATTACTAGTAGTAGTAGTTAATCGTTTCTTATTTATCTATACCTACTTCTAAACTATTGCCACAGTATAAATATTAATACAGTAGGACGACGCCTTTGATCTATGGAAAAATGCCGGCTTTCCCGCATCTCGCCCCTCACACCCCGCACGATTGCCCTGTAGCTGTCTTAACTTCGTCGGACGGCAGTAGATTTTTAGATAGTGCTATTGCTCTTGGCAAAATTCGTTTGTGAGTTCGATGTAGGACAAGCCCCAAAATTCCCCATCAGGTTTTAAAAAAGTTTCACTAATAGAAACCGGCAGGAAACTTGTTTAGTATAGATTTAATAAAAGCAATTAAGCCATTCAAACTTAATTAAGTTAATTCATTCACCATTCTGCTATTTCATCTTCTCCGAAACCACAAACATTCTAAAATGATCGTCTTTCACTTGTAAGTACTAAAGCTGAATCTCTTTTTGTCGCTTAGCTCTGAAAATTTATAGAGAATCGATAAATCTTATCAATTACGCAGGGGCTATATGGTCTTTCCTTAGTACTAGGTAACCATTTCAGTTGACTTTAACCTTTCGTACGCCTTCCAAAGGTCCGCGAATCGCATGAATATTTCTAAAATATAATCGCCTAATTCTTTCTCCCAAGAATTGGCATTTTCTCCCTTTTTAAGTAATTATTGCGTAAAAGTTAGACATATTTTTTTTTTTGTCTTAAACGAATTTTATAAAGACAAGAAATTGAAAATTTTGTTTTTATCACATCTATTCAAAAAGAGCTAGTTTATTCCTCGTAAACAGGGACCAAAATAGTTCATTAATCCCTAGGGACCAAAATTGATTTGAATTTGGAATGTGGATATTGATAGTAAATGTTTCAATCAGCAAAGAGGTGAATCACAAACCATGCGGGAACAATGTATTGAATATGTGACTGGCTGAAAAACTGCGAGCGCGCCAAATTTAAAAAAAGTTGATGAAAAATAAACAACGCGCGAAATTAAATGCATTCTGCTTTCGTTCGTAGTTGATTCATATTCAGATTTTAGAATTATAAAAAATGAGTGCGTCTTCCTCAAGTGAAAGTATTATTTTATGTCTTATGGTTCTGAATTGTACGTAAATAAATTCTTGTTCATAAGTTGCACTTACTTATTTTCTCATAGAGGGTTATAAAAAGTAGAGTGTCCACCTCGGGAGCAACACTATTTTTTGCTCGAGTGACATACTTTTAAATCCCTTGCTGCGCGTGCGATTCTTAACTAGAACCTTCTTCGAGGGATTCTTAACCAGATACTCTAGAATCCTTCGCTCCGCTCTGGATTAAAAAAACACTCTAACCTTTAAAATAGCTGGTTGCGCCTAGATAAACAATCTACTATTTCATAACTCCAGTAGTAGGTACTATTCTAAAAAGTTTATTTGCGAAATCACTTCTGAATCTGCAGTGAAATCATATGAAATTAAAATATCCTATTCTTAAATGAAGCGATTTCGACACTGGCGCCACCAAGTGATGATCAAAGTGAGACGAACTAAAACGGGTGAGTATTTTGACGTTGAAATGTGAATACCGAAACTTGTACAGGCGACATGAGAAGCGTAGTGAGTATGACTTTCGAGATGATTTTCTAAATTACTTTCGAAGTGATTTACTATTTACAGAATAGCACTGCAGTTTTTGACGTGACCATATAAGTACAACTTTGATCAGAATATGGGTAGGTACCTAAGGACCAAAGAAATACATAAGAAAGTAAAAGCATTTTTCTTTGGGAATAAATCAATAATTATTATGTACTTTACGGGTGTGTAAATAGCTTCAGGTACAGATAAGGTAAATAACATTAAAGTTAAAATATATTTTTGCTACATAAGTAAATCAAAGCAATTTCTCATTGAATGCCGACAATGACCGACATGGGCCAATTATGACATAAAAATGCTAACATTGAGAAAATCTTAGTATGGTATTCCATCAATGAGTTAGTAACATGACGACCTAGGCATAAATCTTAGGTATATAGGCAGTAAGTCCGGTAATCACATACCGACAATGGTTTAATGCACTGTCTTGTTCCCATTAAAACTTAACTGCAAATTCAACCTTTTGTGTAGGTGTTTTGAGTTGGTTTTAAACTGAATGCTACCTCATAATCATTAATAATGAATGGGCAATGCGTCGCTTTTTTCTATTTATGGCTTGCTCACTGCATCAAGGCAAGAAAAACAATGGCTAAACTTCGATAGCGTCGTTTGTAATTACTGTGCGAAAATCAGGAAGCTTGTTACACTAAAACAGAGGCACTTGTGACCTGGCTTACATTATAGAACATTTAAAGATGAATGAAGCGGTAGAAATAAATAAATACAGCCATGTTGGTCTTGTGGTGGCTAGCGCTACAGCTGAGCATGAAGTCCCGGGTTCGATCCCCAGGTCGGGCAAAGTGTTATTGAGTTTTTCTGTAGCAGCCCGGAGTCTGGATTCGTGCCCGATTGATGGCAATAGGCTCGCCCCCTAGTACAGTCAGTGAGCTGCGTTACCTGATCCATCTTAAAAAAATATATAAGGGGAAGATGGGTAAGGCAACGTAGTCCACTTACTGTACATGGGACTCAAACATAACTGGCTTAATGTGGGTATACTACCAGGTAAACCTGCCTTGCCCTTCGGGGATTACAGGCGAGATGTTATGTTTTATGTTAAATTAATTACAGAGAAGTGTACCACGGCACAAAAAGAAGATTTTTGAATCGATAATAGAACTGTCCTGAAACATCTTGGTAAACTTTACAAAAAGCACAATAACGTTTACCCAAATATTTATATTGTATAGTCTATAAATTATTTAAACATAATGTTCAAAAAAAGTACTTCAAAATTTTATAATCGTACTAATTGTAGTAACGTATGCTCTACAATAATACACGCGCCAGCTAAATAACAAAATAAGTAGTTATTTCAGTCTCTAAGAAAAGTCAATCAATCTCAAAAGGCAATCTCTTATTGGCTAGCTGCAAGGACAAACCTATTTTCCTTTTAAAAGCGTTTAAGAGCTACGGTTCATCCTACTTCCTACTAATATAATAACGCGAAAGTTTGTGAGGATGGATGGATGTTTGTTACTCTTTCACGTAAAAACTATTGAATGGATATTAATAAAATTTGGTGTGAAGTTAACTGACCCCCTGGATTAACCACAGGCTACGTTTTATCCCTGTATTCTCACGGGAACGGGACCTACGTGGGTGAAACTGCAGGACGTCTGCTTGTAGTAATAATTAGTTGTCTGCAGTGCTATTCTGTAAAAGTTTTACCGTCCGGCCGATTTGGTAAAAATCACCCCGTGAAACTTAAGTTAAGAGAACTGTCAATGCCTAGCATTAGTATGAAACAACAGCTCAATTCGCCTTAACTTCAACTACATTTTCACGGAATGATTTTCACAGAGTAACACAACGTAAGTGAAGTGAGCTTTCATCTTAAACAGGATTATCAGTTCACTTCACTTAACTCTTCGCTGGAAGGGTTTTTAATAGACCGGCTGGGCTAGACATCTATCATACAACCTACGGCCACTAATGTAGATCCATTAGATACACGATTTAATTATACCATTTATATATATTTCTTCATTAATAAGCTTCACAACGTTACCTGAAAACCTAAATCAAAATGCAGTCAAATATGCTAGTTCTTTACTGGTTGCTCCCTTTGTCATATTTCCAAGGTAAAAGTGAAAATAGCTTGTCTTTTAAAGAACAACAAAATAAAAATTTAATGGTGTGTGTAACTGATGTAGTGAAAAAATATTTAACTGATGCCAAGACAGTAATCTATCGACAAACTATCAAGTCTTGTACTACTCCCGAAATGCTGAAATATCTTTATTAAACAAAAACCATATCGTACAGTAAATTATGATTGTCTAGATCCGTTGCAAAATCTGAAAAGTTTCTCAATCAAACGACCTAATCATGCTTATGCCACGTTTAATGTATTTTTATTCAATAAGAAAACCTACTATGATGAATTTGACCACTTTCCTGTCTATTACTTTAACAACCCATAATATGAAAAAGAAATAAATAATAATAATATGATCGTGAAAATGTGCGGTAAATTAGGTGGTGCATGTTTCGCTCTTCGCAGAATATCGCGCGTCTTACCTGAACGCGAAGTGCGAACCTGCTATTAGGGACGGTACACTCACTGCTTACAATACGGCGCAGAGCTATGGGGACGTGCTGCTGACTGGCAGCGCGCCTTCAGAATGCCATTGCTGAGATACCACAAGACATGTCCACTTGACCCCATTTTATTAAACTAGGCATACTCACATTACCTGCTATAGTTATATATCAGGTCGCACTGTACGTGAGGATGAACCTTGCCTTGTACCCAAAGGTAGGCAGCCGTCATACATATTGCACGAGAAGTAGGGGGCAATTATCGACGGTATCTAAAACGCTCGCCAAATCATCCCAGACGACTCATGTTATGGGCCCGACAGTTTATGCCAGCAGACATTTCCGGTGCCCCTACTTTAGGCAGCTTTAAAGCTCGTTTGAAAAAATGGCTTATAGAGCAAGTCTTTTATTCTTTTGACGAATTTAGATAATTTTAAACTATGACATGTTAATTTGAATTGTTATTTTTATTGTGTGTTTTGTCTGTGACTCGTATTTATGTGTATTGTTTCTTTTATTTGTTTGACATTTTTACTATTTGACATTTGGAGAATGATGTAATGTATTTTAATGCTTTTTGGTTTTTACTTATTTATTTTTTATTTTATTTTTTACTTTTTTTATTTGACTGCTATTTATTTGTTTCCTTTAACTGGTTACACATCTTGGATTTGACATTTGTTTATTAATTTATGTAATGTATTTTTTAATAATTGTTTAATCTGTATAATTATGACTTTAAGAATCCCTTTTCAATAAAATACTATGACTATGACTATGTAAAGTACATTTTTGCCACATTTTTCTACAAAGGCTTTCCTGTTACGGATATACTAAGACAAAATGCACTCCGTTTAAGAGACAATGGTTTGGGTTATAAGACTTTAAGAGATGTTTACTTTACCTACCCAAGAAATGAAATTTAAATTTTATCATTTAAAGGAGTTTGAGTATCAGATTTTAATACCATGGCTTATTTATGTACAGACGCCAGCACATCAAGTTACCCCAATGTGTCAAATTTTCCCAATTGAATATAAACCTAATTCTGTTTGACATAAAGTTGAAAAACGATCAAGGAAATTTGACACATTGCGGTAACTTGACGTGCTGGCGCCTGTACTAGACTGCGTTTTACCTACTATAATTGTGTACATTGTAGCTGGTATAGTTTTGAATAATAATACTATTTACACGATATAATAAATATTTAGGCTAATCTATATGTCTTTAGGTACGTCAGTAATTAAACGATCAAAGATGATGACAAAAATAGTAATAGTGTTATGTACTGAGTTTCATTCATTGTTGTGTATTTGTCTTTACTTTGTACGATAATAATCTTTAAAGACAAAACGTAGCTTTTAACGTCCATCAAAAACCATTTAACAATCCATCCATTCCATCCATTTTTTAGGGTTCTGTAGTCAACTAGGAACCCTTATTATAGTTTCGCCATGTCTGTCTGTCTGTCCGTCCGTCCGTCCGTCCTCGCTTAATCTCTGTGACCGTTAGCACTAGAAAGCAGTTTGGTACCAATATGTGTATTAATCACGCCGACAAAGTGATAAAATAAATATTGGAAAAAAATGTTTTATTAGGGTAGCCCCCCTATGTAAAGTGGGAAATGTTTTTTTTTTTTAATTTCAACCCTAACGTGTGATATATTGTTGGAAAGGTATTTAAAAATGAATAGGGGTTTACTAAAATATTTTTTTGATAATGTCTATCATTTCGGAAATAATCGCTACAAAAGTAAAAAACAACGTGTGTCCCCCCCTCTAACTTTTGAAGCATAAGTTTAGAAAATATGAAAAAAATCTGAAAAGTAGAACTTTATAAGAACTTTCTAGGAAAATTATTTTGAACTTGGATGGGAACAGTTTTTGTACAAAAAAGACAAAAAGCTGTACAAAATAATTTCTGGACTAAGTTTGTAGTATAATCGTATATGCAAGCATTTTTTTTAACTTATTTTACATATTTTACTATCCTGAACGTATCTTTTTTCAAACAAAAAAAGAATTAAGTATTAAAATCGGTTCTCGCAATCCAAAATTACCACCGAAAACTTCTATGTATTAATTAGTAACCCAATAGGGAATTATGCATGTAATTTAAATATGGTTCGAATATTTTTTTTCCGAATCTTAAATGGCAGAAAATATGAACTGAATCATTAGTTTACTTTTTAATAGCGTCTTAATTATTTAAAATTAAAAATAAAAGTGCGAATTAAGCGCGGGAAATTCAAATTTGTGAAACGCATCACCATTGGTTATAACGAAAATTTACGTCAAATACTACGACAACAACTCAACGTCTACAAAACATACAATGTGTAAGTATGACATTAAGTATTAGAATGGACTTTTTATTCGAAAACATAATTATCGCCGTGTGTGTTGTGAACTAATTTAATGTTCAAGTGTAATTTTAGCTTCATAGTGAGGTTATTTAACATTTAAGAAAAATTACTGAAAGTGGTTTTGTGAAAGCACAATCTGATAATGTTAATTGCATTCGGGTACAAGCAATACCGGTAAACTGGTTTTTGAGCTTTTTTCATGGTGAAATGGTTAGAAGAACGAAAACACCCATAGTAATAGTAATAGGATTATAGTAAATTACGTAATCGAAATGGCGCGCGAAAATGGCGGCGTTTAAACAGCTCAAATTTATTCTGTATTTTAAATATTTTTTTAAGCTTCATTACTGCATTTTTAAATATGTTTATATTTTTTTACTATGTTAAAACGTTGTAAACAGTGAATTAAAAATATAAAAAAAATACATGCATATACCCTATTCCCCGAGAGATGGCGCTGTAGGTACTTATTACATTGGGTCGGGTATTATCGAATTGTTCGGTTGGTCTCTCCTTGGCATTGGCTATCTTATAACTACATTAGACTTCTATCAGGAACATGCTAAGGTAATTTAGAACAAAACTAAAATTCATTTTTTTAACGCCATCAAAATGTTAAGGTAAAAACCAGTTCATAAATGGTTCGATAGATGGCGTTGCGTAATGATGTCTTTTTTTTAAAGTTGATGTTAAGATTTTCCGTGCTTTCATGACCTACCGTGGTAAAGAAAGTTGCACCTAAACATATTCGTAATTCAAGTTGCAGGAGCGCGAACATAATGGATACCAACCTTTATACTCATAAGTGGGAACACTTATTGTGACGGACGGGAAACTACGGAACCCTACACTGAGCGTGGCCCGACACGCTCTTGGCCGGTTTTTTTCCATTGGAATCTAAGTAAAAATCTACAACATATCAGTACTATTACGATAAACTATTTAATTGGTCTATTTCTAACGACAATTTACTTTAATTAAGAAATCATACACATTTTGTCTTCATCATAAAGCTACCCGACGTTACATTTATCACTGTACATTCAAACATGTTGGTGTTTTCTTTGTTGCTCTCTTTTTTATATCTCAAATGTAAATGTGAAAATAACTTCGATAATGATGAAACGCAAAATCAAAATTTAATGTTGTGCTTGACCGATATAGTGGAAAAGTACTTATCTGCTGATAAAACGCTAACATATGTGGATATGAACCCTGAAGATTACGAGATTCTTAAAGTAATTCATTTGTCGGCTATCACAGCAACGGTGTTCAGACAGACGACCACACAGTCATATTTTAGACATCAAGGATATCTTATTAACGCAAAGAACGCAACTGAATTCACAGAGTGTTTCAAATATCTCCTCGAAGATCCAACATGGAACCCGTACTCTCGGTTCGTAATCGTGATCAGGTCGCTGGAAGAAAACCAACTGAAGAAGGTCTTCGACGAACTGTTGAAGCGACACGTTGTCAACGTGCTGGTGGTAAACGGTACTAACGACGCTCACCTCTACACCTACAACCCCTTCGACAACTACGCCTGCGGGAAATATTACAACAACATCATAAGTTACGGTTTGTGCTTGAATACGACAAGTAATATGTTCCCGAACAAATACGTCACTGGTCTTCTAAACTGCACCTTCCTTGTTACTATACCGCATCGACCGGCTTACGCAATACACAGTAAACCTGTAGAAGACTATCGAATGTTATTAGAAGCTGAACCATATTTATTCAAAATGCTCGGTGAACTAGAAAATTTCAAAGTGAATTTTAGTTTCGAGTTCACTAATGAAACATTTACTACCATATTACCTAACATGAAAGCTGTGGGACCTATGGCTAAATTGCAAAATAATGAATATGATATAATATTGGGTAATGTTATTTTAGTTCCAAGCCGAGGAGACGCATTTACATATTTGCATGGGCATTTGGATTATTATGACGAGATACTCTTTTTCGTAAAGAAGGCGCCACATGTGCACATGTGGAAAAATGCCTATTTGGAATTCTGTCCACTAGTATGGTGCCTGTTGTTGTTAGTTTATTTACTATACTCAATCATAATGATCATACTTCTCCGTGCTGACGATAAAACTAGAATAATGCTGAAAATGTTGCAATATTTGCTTCCCAGTGGTGGTAATATTTCCAGTAACACGACTAGTTATGTAAGGTGCATCTTTATAATATGGGTGTGGTTCGCGTCTCTAATGAACAATTATTACCAGTCGAGCTTAGTGAGTTTGATAAGGATGCCAGTAAAAGAATACCAAATTTCTAATGAAGAAGATTTAATTAAACATAACCTTAAGTCTTGTACTACCCCCGGAATGCTGGAATACATACAATTTGAAACGAATTTATCTACAAAAAGCTACGATTGCCAAGATGTGTTGCAAAGTTTGATTAAAGTTGCTCGATCAGAAGATTTATTTATACTTATGCCACGATCAATGTTCGTATTCAACACGAAATTGTACTTCGATGAATTCGGACGTTCTCCTTTCTATCACTTCAGGAAACCATACTTCAAGTTAATTTTTGCTACATTTTTCTACAAAGGTTTCCCACTATCCGACAGAATGCGACAAAATTCGCTTCGATTAAGAGAACATGGTTTTGTTCTGAAGACATATGCAGACGCTTACTATCGCAGGCTACTCAAATTGAGATTTCGACAAAAAGAGACTGAATGTAAGGTTATAATTCCGTGGTTTATTTACATCCCAGGTTGTGTTTTCGCTACTACGGTTCTTGTTTTTGAATTATTGTCTACACAATATGCTAACTATTTTGGCTGACCCAATTTATATTACATTTGCATAATATCTTCTTTAAGTGCATATTCAATGTATAGAGCAAAGTTTGACTCACATCATTAATATACATGGCCTGACGGGCGCAATTACAATGCAATACACAGGGGTTATCCCCTAAATTTGATTTCACTTAAAAATAAATAAAACTAGCCAAACGATCCCGTAAAATGTCTCGGTGACAACTTGTGTGAAATGACCGGTGAAGTAAGCTGTTAGTTAATTCCAGCTTACGAAGTTATATTTAGACACTAATATTTCCTTTGATATTATTTAAAATTATTTTAGCACGATCAAGACCTGCTGTGTGTATCAGAATGTAGCCACAAAAGGGATACACAAAAGGCAGTTGCAAGCAGTTAAAATAAAAATGCTAAGAAAGACGTGTGGTATTTTGCAAGTGATAGATAAAATAAGGAATCAGTGTGAAGTCATTCAAGTGGACCTTGTGACCGAGAAGTTGTATGAAAATCGGTTGTCACGGTATGGGCATGACTTGTGAAGGAATGAGGATCAGATTGTAAGAAACGTTTTGAGTATGAATGTGCAGGGTTGCAAGGGTAGAGGATAAACAAAGAAACATTGGTTCGAATTGATTCAATAACTGTTTCAATAACTTTTTTTTCTTTTGTACAGAATGACGTACTGTTGTGATTGTGTAATAAGTATTATTTTTGCACATTTTATTCTTTATCAAGCTCCGTTAATTATATGATTGATTTAATGTTTGATTGATTGATTGGTTGATTTCAGTCACTGTGAACAGTGACTTGGACGAACATGTTGACGCACAATTAAGCCTTTTCTTGTCTTTTTCTTTATACAAACATACATAAACTCACGCCACCATATCCTACGATTCTTACATACTTCTTTTGCTTCGTTTATATTCATACATGTTTTCATAAACACACGCCGGTTTCGAGTACTAGGTACGCACCTGATCTTTTAAAAAACCTCACCAATAAGATCTATGTATGTCCCTCTAGGGCGTCCCCTCCCGGCGTTGCCACTTACATCTGCCTTGTAAATACCCTTTTCTTTATGTACAGACGCCAGCACATCAACCTTCCCCAAATTACCAAATTTCTTTGATCGGTTTTCAACTTTCTTCTAAACACAATAAGGTTCATGTTCTATTAGGAAAATTTGTCAGTTGGGGGTAGGTTGATGTGCTGGCGTCTGTACTTGAATATAACATTATATTTGAAGCATTTAAATAAACAAAATTATTCCTTTTTAACATGTTTTTTTAATTTCGATAGTGCCTTTTTATTGATGTTTTTTAAACTAGTTATTTGAGTTCCAAAAAATTACAGTGAAATGGAAACCCTAGAGATGCTGAATGCTGAACACTTAAGTGCTGGCTTCCAACGTGACTGAATGATGAAAGTGTTATTCTTCGACTTAGCGAAAGCATTGTACAGTCTGGTACATCGGTTTATTATATTATTCATTACCAACTCGGAATACCAGACTGTGTCGTGCCCATCTTTCCAGACACCATACGCGCTACTTCCCGAATGCGCAGGGGTCCTCCAAGAGTCCGTGCTATCCTCTGTAATTTTTACACTGATCCTCTTAGCAATTTTTTCAAGCAATATTAATGAGAAAAAATCGTAGCATATATCATAGCCAGCATTGTTATTTCTACATATAAGCTACAAAGACTGAACTATTTGGTTATACTTATAAATATGTTTTTTCTTAAACATACTAAAACATTCCTTAGATATTCAGAGTTTAATTTATTGTCGTATAGTTAACTCCATTTTTCATAAATAATCATCCGAGACAAACGCATATTAATAAACATAAATCAAAAACCATTTTACTGACCCCGATTGTGATCTTTGTAAGTAAAAACCCATAACATACACGATCCATTACGATAAACCAAGTAACTTATGAAGTAATAAAAATGCTATTTTATTTTCATTTAAAAGTGACCCAACGTAATCTACATAGATCAGTATGCATCCAAATATGTTGGTCGTTTACTTATTACTCTTTTTGTTTGATATCAAGTGTAAAAGTGACATTGACTTTTCTAATAAAGAACAACCAAATCAAAATTTGGTTTTGTGTATAACTAATATAGTAAATGAATATTTTTCCGATGATAAAACGCTAACGTACGTCGATATGAACCCTGACGATGACGAGATTCTGAAAGCAATTCATTTATCGACCGACACAAATATTGTATTAAAACAGACGACCACACAGTCATATTTTAGACACCAAGGGTATTTCATTAGCGCAAAGAACGCAACCGAATTCACAAAATGTTTCAAATATCTCCTCGAAGATCCAACATGGAACCCGTGCTCGCGTTTCGTAATCGTGATCAGGTCGCTGGAAGAAAACCAACTGAAGAAGGTCTTCGACGAGCTGTTGAAACGACACGTTGTCAACGTGCTGGTGGTAAACGGTACTAACGACGCTTACCTCTACACCTACAACCCCTTCGACAACTATGCCTGCGGGAAATATTACAACAACGTTATAAGTTACGGTTTGTGTTTGAATACGACAAATAATCTATTCCCAAACAAATACGTGACTGGTCTACGAAACTGCACCTTGCTTGCTACCGTTCCGCATCGACCGCCTTTCTCAATACACCCCAACCTTGCAAAAGATGATCGAATAACATTGGGAGTTGAACCATATTTATTTAAAGTGCTTGGAGAACTAGAACATTTCAAAGTTAATTTTAGCTTTGATTTTCCCAGTAAAATATATACTACAATAACCCCTAATATGAAAGTTATAGGACCAATGGAAAAGCTGCAAAATAATAAGTCGGATGCAGTGTTAGGCAATATCATATTGGTATCGGACCGAGCAGATGCGTTTACGTATTTGCACGGGTACTTAGATTATTCTGACGAGTTACTTTTTTTTGTTAAAAGGGCGCCACTTGTCCCCAAGTGGAAAAATATTTATTTGGAGTTTTATCCATTAGTATGGGGTCTATTGCTGTTTGTTTATCTGTTATACTCCATAATAATGATCATACTTCTTCGTGCTAACGACAATTCTAGCATAATGCTAAAACTACTCCAAAACTTGATTCCTAGTGGTTCAAAGATGCCCCATCAAATGAGTAGTAAAGTCAGGTGCATCTTTATAATTTGGGTGTGGTTTGCGTTTCTCATGAACGTTCATTACCAGTCCAGTTTAGTTAGTTTGATCCAGAAGCCAATGAAAGAGCACCAAGTTTTTAATGAAGCAGATTTAGTTAAATACAACCTCAAGTCTTGCATTATGCCTGGAATGCTGATATATATTCAATCTGAAACCAAAAAACCTACTCCAATAAATCATGATTGTCTAGAGCCATTACAGAACTTGAAGAAAGTTGCTCAATCCGATGATTTGTTTACGATAATGCAACGATCAGTATATTTGTACAACCAAAAAATGTATTACGATGAATACGGTAATTCTCGCCTCTATTACTTTAACAAACCTTACGCCAATGTTATTTATGGTACATTTTTCTACAAAGGGTTTCCATTTTCAGCTAGAATGCGACTAAACGCACTTCGTCTAAGAGAAAACGGTTTGGTTTTTAAAACGATAAGAGATATTTACTATGCTAGACAAATTAAATTGCATTCTCACAAAAAAGAGTTCGAATACAGGTTTGAAACTCCGTGGTTTATTTATGTAGCGGGATGCTTCTTGGCTACTATTGTTTTTATTTTTGAATTACTGTGTGTACGTTATAGATATCTCTATCTTGTCTGATTTCACGAATACCTTTTGGCCCCGTAATTCTGCCATCAAGTAACAAAGTAAGCATTGATAACTATAGGGCAAACTGATTAAATGAATACCGCTGCTCTTCATCTGAATATAACTAAACCAATCACCAAATATTAGAGTAGAAGATCAACCTAATGAAATTACGGACAAACAATTTAACACAAAAGTTACTGTTATTTATAGAGCGAAAAACTCATGTATTTAATGCCACAATGCTGTCAGAGAAGTAAATTGCTTTAAATACTACTTATCTAAACACCTAACGATAACAAACTACATGTCTAATAATGAAAATGATGGCCGAGAACTTGCAATCAGCGTCAAATTTGAAAAGTACACAGAATATTTGATTTATGAGAAACAAAAGCGTTTCTAGTTTCAAAAAGGACGTGAGTAATAATATGAATTTTCAGTTCCTCGTCACAAAATGTTGGTCGTGTATTTGCTAATAAGTCTTCTATGTTACAAAGTTAACTGTTACAAAATACCAATACCTGACTCACTGACCGACAACAAAAAAATGATACAATGCGTAAACAATATAGTCAAAGAACATTATGCTGAAAGGAAAGTCATCACATATGTTGGAAACAAGGTTGAAGACGAGAACCTCTTAAAAGCTATCAACACTGCCAAAACTGTTTCAATACTACTGTTTTCAAGGAAAACAACAAAAGTATTGTTTATCCAACACGAAGTATATCTGTTATCTTCTAAGAATGCATCTTTCATAGCTCAACATTTTCCTAGTGTAACTAAAGAAGCATCATGGAATCCGCTGGCCCGGTTTTTAGTAATTGTCAAAGATCTTAAAGAAAGTGACATCAGAATCGTCTTCGACACATTCCTGAAACTGCACGCGAGGCATGTGATTGTTATGAACGCAACTGAGGAAGCTCACTTGTACGGTTACAATCCGTTCGATAACTATGGTTGCGGTAAACGTTATGATTATATCATCAGGTACGGGGAGTGTTCCCAAGCATGGTTTTATGATTTGTATCCAAAGAAAATGGTCACCAAACTACGAAACTGTACCTTTGACGTCATTGTTACTCAGTGGCTACCCTATACTATATTACCTGCCAATGACTCAGACTCGACACATCCGCTTCGTTATGGAGCAGAACTATACTTATTCCAATTAATTGGTCGAATGCAAGGATTCAAAATTAACATTATTAAAGATTATAACGCTGTCGAAGAATATCCAACTGTATCTACTGACATGGAAGCAGTAGGATCATTGAAAAAGATACAAGACCACGAAGCGGATGGTGCACTGGGAGGTATGTTACTAACACCGTCTCGTGCACTGGCATTTTCCTATGTATACGGTCACCTGGCTTATACTGACGAGATACGCTTTGTCGTTAAAAAGGCTTCAGAAGAGCCAGCATGGAAAAATGTTTATCTGGAATTTGGATCAACTGTATGGGCGCTACTGGTACTGACTCTCATATTTTACTCGATGCTTATAATAATTCTACTTCGTACAAAAGATAAAAGTTACGTTGTCTTGATTCTCCTGGGCAATCTTGTCCTTCACGGGCACAGCATTCGAAGTCGGTTACCAGTGAAGTACGTTCTCATATTTTGGATGTGGTTCGCATATTTGGTTAACACGTTCTATCAATCTGGTCTCGTCAGTCTTACTACTAACCCAGCACTAGAATATCAAATTTCAAAGGAAGCAGACATAGCACAGTACAAACTTAAACCCTGTTTTAGTTTAGTAATGGAGAAATATTATTTGGAATCTGTGACAACAGACGATGGTTATGAAAGAATTAAAGGCTGTGATGGTATGATAGAAAGCGTAACAACAGTAGCGACTTCAAAGAATCTTTACACTATCTTTATGAATGGACAATTTCAATATAATAAACAGGCCTTTTTAGACAAGTATGGTCAATCTCTGGTTGTTACTCTACCGAAGCCTTACTCTAAAGTTATATTCTCAATTTTTCTCTACAAAGGGTTCCCTATGATAAATTATTTACTTCATAAAGCCCTTCGACTGAGGGAATTTGGTTTGGTGGATAAAGTTTTGAACGATATGAATTACCTCAAACAGGTACAAAACCATTTTCAAGAAAAGGAATTTCAGGCTCGTTTTGCTATTCCATGGCGAATTTACATATTCGGATGCTCCTTGGCTGTAGTTACATTTATCATAGAAGTTAATATTCCTAAATATTGATAATTAATTATTTTTGATGCACTTGGACTAATAATGGTGTAGTTTTAGCATTCCTAACCAAAATTGTGAACAAAAATAACCCTTAAATTGTGTGTGACTTCATCTTTCTGACTACCTGTAAGCTAATTATTTTAGTATTAATGCTTTAAAATTTAAAGTACTTCGCTAAAAATAGAATAGAAAAAAGTACTGTTCGTTGCACCCCCTAAAAACTTAAAAATATTAACTCTAAGAGCTAGGGTGTTATAATGGGCTCACTTAGTACTAATTGGTCAGATACCTGTAAAAAACCGTATTCTTAGAACAAATAGTGTATTTTTATTTCAACAAGGGTTAAAATTAGAATAAAACTCCATGAACTCATATTACAAAAAACAAATATTCAACGTTGATAAATAATTGATGTTACTAGCTAATTAGCTGTATAAACAAAATATACGAAATGACATCAATCAAGGGTTCATATAAATCCATAAAAAACATGTTATTTTCTAAGAAATAAATCAAAAGTAATGATGTTACACCCACTCCTAGTATTGACTTTGTTATGACACCCAAAATGGCATTATGATATATTATTTGTAAAGCACCTTGTGACATCATAGCAACCACAATTAGAATCTCATCTAGACATAGTACTCAATACTTAATATATTTATCGCTTCTATTTGTAGACTTAGATGGGAGCTTAGAATAATAACGCATAGAAACCTAGTACGAGTGCAAAAAAATAAGGCAACTAAAAATGAGTCAAATCAGGTTGGTCCGCTCAGCGAGCCGTGACAGTAGGTACCGAGTAAAACGACGTGGATAGAAACTCAAGGGTTAAAAGTTAAAAGTTGTTTGTTACATAGGAACGAGGACTGTAAACAAAAATAATAATTTATTTAAATATATTATTTCTCGAAAATGACCATGTCACGTTGTACCAGGATCGGTCTATCATTACTGATAAGACTATTGTCGCCAATAAGCCAGATAGACCGATAGACCGATTAGCGCACCGCGCATTGATAGTTGATATTACCATCCCACATGACGAAAATCTCGAAAAGCTGAGAAAGATAAACAGGCTAAGTCGAGATATTTTATTCTCGACTTAGCCCACGAGATTGTCGACATGTGGGATGTGGATTTTGCTGTCATTGTGCCGACTGTCAAAACTCGCGAACAGACACATTCGGCTCACACACAAAGATAATAAAGTGAGTGGACACACGATTTCGCCCGTGTTTTGTACTAAATGTGGCTTCTAAGTATGTGTAATTATTCTACGGGTGTAAGGTTTTACAGAAGTGATCATTGTGGACCATATCAGGTACAACAGTAGGAGAGAGGAAGTGGGCTTTTATTTCACTACTTAGTTGTTAGAAATTATAACAAAAACTATTAAATTGTTGTTCACAAATAGCCGGCTCTTAATGTAATATGAAAGAAAACTAAGTAAAAGCAGGACAATATTGGTACCTAATGATGAAATAATAGGACAGATTTTTTTTTAGCTGACCTCACGTGGCATGAGCTGAAGACAGGCACACATAAGTAGATAAATACCCCATCATTAGTTAAAGCATGAATAGAATAGTCTTTATTGTACACCATAAAAACTTACAAATGCATGCTTCAAATCAAGCTTGAAGATTTGCACTTAATAAATACTGTAAAGTACTACTTGAACTTAACACTATACTTTGTGACTTTTGTGAACTTTAAGATTTGTTACAGTATCTCATTACGAGAATCTTGTTTAAGTATTTGATTAGAAACCTTTTATTTAGATAGATTTTTTTCTTTACATAAGCATCACGCCTGTATTCTACGAATGGTTAGGCAGAGGTGTATCATAAATATTCAGGAAAGTTTATGTAAATTAAAACATTACAGAATTAAATTGAAAATTTCCTTGATAACTTAACAGTGTACACTAGAATAACTTCTACTTTATAATTTTGCTTGCTATGTTGTATCGTAGCTAAACATGTTTGTACTATATAAATATGTATTTAACACCATTGTATACCATGTTTTACGCATTTTTTTTTTCGTTTTTATTTCTCGGAAACCTTGGGTTCCGGACCTTTGCAAAGCGTACGAGGGGCCGAAGCCAACTCGCAGTGGCCCATTGTCGTTTTTAATTAAGTGTTTATTATAACATTAAAAGATCGTGTTGCATTCCATTTTTCGACTTAAATAAAACCGTAATATTAAAATCTTTGTGTTTAATTTCTTTTCTCAGCACTCTATTAGGTATATTACTTACTTCTGTTTAGTCATATCAAGTAAATGTTAATGACAATAATTGAATCAATTTCTTTAGTCGTATTGTTGGATAAAGCTAAGCTAAGTACGAGTAAGTAAGTAGTTTGCTTTTTGTATTTTGTTATACTGGGCGATGTGGTCGAAAAAAAACCCTTTATTCAAATAAAAAATAATATAGATTACAAAATAATGATATTGGTATGAAAACACGACAAAGTGTAAGAAAACAATATAGATGACTGATTAATGACTTATTTGGTTCCAGAAACGATGTTATAATGCTATATTTTGTAATAATAAAGTAATTTAGGGCCACAATAAAATTCAATTACTCTTCATACCGAATTGTGATTCGTATTAGTATCATACGGTCCATTGGTAATAGAACTGTTATTTTTCCTTAAATTAAAATATGAAAGTAAATTAATTTGAACTCTCTTCTTCATATTTTTTCGTAAAGTGAACAAATTCCATTGCACTAATTCATCGATAGAAAAATTGTCACAAAAGCGGTGCACGCGATGACGTGACCACGAACACAGTTTCAAATCTATTACAAAGCACGTCAAGATAATTAATATCCTTATCTTCACGGTAATCAATAGGCGTTATATGTGAAACAATCACTGTCATTTTCACGCTAAAAAATGATAGTCGCATACTATTTTATGTTCGTGTTTTATGTAGCAGGACAGTGCCAGATAACATTGCCATCAGACCATCATGAAAACGAGCAATTAATTCAGTGTGTGATCTTTATACTCGACAAATACTTCATTGAACAGAAACAGTTCACATACGTCAACATGCAAACCCATGATGAAGAGCTGCTCAAAACTATACATTCAACACAAAACTTTTCGCTTGTTACCAGAAATGCGACTCATCAATCATTCTTGCCTAGTGAGGGATATTTTGTTTATTCAAAGGATGTGACCACCTTCACGCAATATTTCGAGTACCTCATGACGGACCCGACTTGGAACCCTTACGCACGATTCCTGATTATAATCGAATCGCTTCAAAATAACGAACTCCGTGGAATCTTCGATGAGCTGTTGAGACTGCATGTCAACAACGTGCTGATCGTCAATGGAACAGCAGATGCCCATCTCTTCACCTACAACCCGTTTGATAAGTACGCGTGCGGCAAGTACTACAACGACGTTATCAGCTTCGGGCTTTGCTCACAAACCACACAGGACCTATATCCAGATAAACTTGTCACTGGACTAAAGAACTGCACCTTCAAAGCATCGTTAGCACACCGACCACCTTTTAGCATCAACCCATTAAGAATGCATGGTGTGAAAACCATCTTAGGCACAGAAGAATATATATTCAAAGTTTTAAGTGAAAAAGAACAATTCAATGTTATTTCAAACTATAGTTACAATGCTGATATTTATTCTTCGGTCGCTCCTAATATGACAGTGAGCGGTCCCATGCAGATGCTTCGGAATAATGAAAGCGATGTCATATTTGGAGGTATGATGATGGTGTTGACAAGAGCTCAGGCTTTAACTTGGCTCTGTGGTTATCATGACTACAACGACGAGCTACGGTTTGCAGTAAAGAGAGCGTCATTTGTTCCTATTTGGAAAACTGTATATATAGAATTCGACACTACTGTGTGGCTGTTGTTACTTTTATCGTTTATCGTGTATTCTGCAATGATGATATTTCTTCTCCAGACAAAAGACAAGGGCTTTGTAGTCTTGGAACTGCTAGAAAACTTGCTACTACACAGCCGTGACATTCGCTGCCCGATGACGATAAAGTACATACTTATAATATGGGTTTGGTTTGCTTACCTTATCAATACGTTCTACCAGTCCAGTCTGGTTAGTCTCACTACTGATCCCAGCAAAGAGCACCAAGTTGCAACTGAAGAAGACATAATAGAATACAAGTACAAACCGTGTTTCAGTCCCGCATTAAAGAAATATTTATCCACCGAACATAGAAAAGAACTGTCAAAGGAGCACTCTGCAACTTTAGCTGCACCAGATCTAAATGAATGCAATACTACTCTTAAAGCCCTGACCACTGTTAGCCAGACAAAAGACTTGTACTCACTTATACCACATTATGTGTATCTATACAACAAGCGAAGCTTCAACGACAAGTGGGGTACTCCACTGATATATTATTTTGAGAAGCCTTATGCAAAGTTTTTGTTCGGATTTTATTTTTACAAAGGTTTTCCGATTACGCATCAGCTACAGTTGAACGCTTTGCGGTTAAGGGAGAATGGGTTAGCAGATAAGAGTCTGCATGACCAATACTATTCAAGAGCACTGGAGCAAAGATTTTCCCAGAAAGAGTTTGAAACTCGCTTTGCCCTCCCGTGGTGTGTTTACGCGTCGGGCTGTGCTATTTCTATTGTCACTTTTTTAATTGAATATCTACCCAAGAATCGTATCAAACAACAGCGTTAATGTTAATATCGGTGTATGAGTGAAGTGCTTTAAATGACGTATTCAGAACTGTGTGAGTGACAACTACTTGGCTGATTTAAAAGTAAAATCGAAAATTTTACCTTTAAATCAGCTAAGTAGTTGTCACTCACATACTTTCTACACTCATTTTGCAAAATTTTCCTCAGAACATAATCCTCATTCTACCGCATCAAATGTACACACAATTCTTATTTTACCCATTCGCATACCTACATCATACATCCGCTTCAGTATTAACTATATACAATTTTCTTACATTCATTATTTTTGCAGTCCATCATTGTGATCCATATTAATTATCATAATATCGGCCTATTACTGTCCCACTACAAGACAGAAGACTCTTTTAATACAGAGAAGACACGAGCATTGATCACCACGCTTGTTGAAGGCGGATCGGTGATGTCAGACTTCGATTCATACATATTTGCTTTCAAATATATTTAAATTGCAATTATTATGGTAGTGTACTAACCTTTCTGAACGTCATCACCATACTCATTATCAAAATACTCACAAAAATTAAATATTCACAAATGTGTCAAATCACAAGTACAGTAAATATAGAGATATCACAATGTCAGTCCAAATCACAACAAATTATAACCTAAACCTGTTAATTGTTTGTAATCACTGTCATTTGTAACAGATAGAGACACAATGTAGTAAATCATGATTTTTGTAGAGAAGTATATAATCAAGATAAATTTTACTAATACCCACATTTCAATATGTGGTCCGTATACTTGCTTGTGTTACTATTGGCCAGTGGAAACTGTCTTAATTTACCATTACCACACTCATTTTATAGTGAGAAACTAATTGAATGTATAATAGATATAATCGAAGTATATTTTACAGAAGCAAAATCAGTTACTTATGTCGGTAATAAAGTACGTGATGAGGAACTTTTGAAAGCTATTCATGATGCGAACATTGTGTCAGTGGTATCGAAAAAAACACCAGCAAAAGTGCTCGTTCCGCACCAGGCATATCTCTTATCATCAGTAAATGCCAGTTATTTTGCCAATGAGTTTATAAACGTCACCAAAGAATCAACGTGGAATCCGACAGCCCGCATATTACTTCTTGTTGGAGACCTAAAACAGAGCGACTTCGAAATCATCTTCGATACTTTTCTCAAACTGCACGTAATTAATGTGCTTATTGTCAACTCCACCGATGACGCTCATCTGTACACTTACAACCCCTTTGATAACTACAATTGTGGGAAAAGCTATGATGATACCATCAGCTTTGGAAAATGTTCACAAGCTTACTCCTTTGACTTGTACCCAAATAAACTGGTAACTGGTCTACAAAACTGTACATTTAATGTGCTGATAGCCCAGTGGCCTCCATATACAGTTATGCTGGCCGCAAACGATTCATCTTCATTGACTCAAACACTTCGGGATGGGGTGGAGCCATATTTACTGCGTTTAATAGGGGAAATGTTAGGATTTGACATACATATAGTAAACGACTATGGCGATGCTGATGAGTTTTCCACCGTGTCAACCGAACTGCAAGCAGTTGGAGTTTTGAAAAAGATACAAGATAACATAGTGGACATTCACGTAGCCGGTATGTTGCTCATACCATCTCGTGCAGCGGCCTTCTCTTATGTATATGGTCACCTTGTTTACACAGATGAGATAAGATTTGTGGTGCAACGAGCTCAAGACGTACCTTCTTGGAAAAATACTTATCTGGAATTCCATTCAACTGTTTGGCTGCTCTTAATACTGACTCTCTTTGTCTACTCTGTATTGGTAATCATTCTTCTTCGCACGAAAGATAGAAGTTACGTCGTGTTAATACTGCTGGACAATCTTATTCTTCATGGGCGAACTGTTCAAAGTCGTTGGACGGTGAAGGGAGTACTAATATTGTGGGTGATATTCGCGTATTTGGTCAACTCTTTCTACCAATCCTGTCTAGTCAGTCTAACAACACACCCTGCTCAGGAATACCAAATTTCAACAGAAGAAGATATAGCCAATTACAATCTAAAACCTTGCCTAAGTTCAATAATGGGAAGATATTATCTTGAATCAGTACAATCAAGCTCAGAGTTTGACGATTCCGATGTCTGTCATCGTTTGATGGGAAGTGTTGAAGAAGTGGCGAAATCTAAAAATCTATACACGCTCCTTCTGTATGGACTATTTAAATATAACGAACAGGATTTTTTTGACGAGTTTGGTAACCCTCGGGTCATGTTAATACCGAAGCCTTATTCTAAGGTGATTTATGCTATGTACCTGTACAAAGGGTTTCCTCTAATAGATAAGTTATGCTTAAAATTGATTCTACTTAGGGAGAATGGTTTGGTAGAAAAGGCTATGAGTGATATGACTTACGTTAAAAATGTGAACCACAGTTTCCACAAGAGTGAATTTGTTGGACATTTGGCTATTCCATGGTTAATCTATATTGCTGGGAACGTATTATCCATGATTACATTTGTTATTGAAGTTTTATTTAAACGAAAATAAATAAATGAACCCGGAAAAGAGGAAGGTGGACTCGGCCACGGAGGATTCTGTACATATCCATTATCCATTTTAAAAGTCTCTTTTATAATTTTTGCGCAGACAAAACTAAGTTTGTTTTTGAGGGGTTTTGATTGATTATATTTAAATACACTAGTTGAACATCTTGTACGCACTTTCATCTAATCTTTCCTACTAGATTTATCTCAAGAAACTTTGAAGACAAAGAATTTAAATAATTATAAATATTGAAAATACAAAAAAAAAATATGCAATAATGAAAATGCCTCAAAAATGATCTATTTGTTAATTATTGTGACCAATAATTTTATTCTAATATGACATTGTTTTTTTAATTTCAGTTTATTTTATTTATTGTCTTAATTTATTATGCATGCTGTGGTCTCATGTAGTGAAGGAGTACACCTACGTGGTACTTTTGTCGTCGATGAATTATTTCATTTGTATACATATACATATACATCTATCCCTTGTTGGAGATCCTAAATAAATAAATAATAAGATGTTTTACAATGCGTTAATGAAGAACCTAACCTAAGAAACCCGATTTGAACTTGATGTTTTTTTTTCTTTTACTTGCTTAACATATAGGGAGGAACGGATATAAACCTGCGCGTTGATATCTTGAGTTTATTAAATGATTCTGAATCTCTTCGCGTTTTAATTCATATAGATTATGTCAAATAAGCTGTTATTCGGACATGAAAAACTGATACTTAATCTTATATATTTGTAAAGATGTCTAGTGATTAGCATTTCGGTAAATTCGTTGTGAAATCATTGTTTGCGTTTTCTCAATAAATATTATAATTCTGTTACCTATTGTGTCTTTTTTCATTTATGCCTACTTATTTTATTTTATGACGCCTATGGGCTGGGGCTCGAGTCTGCTATTGCAATCGTGTCTCAATGACCGGTCATTGATCGAATATTTGACAACTTTGACAGTTTTTGTATGGGAAATGTGTCATAAGTTTGACGTTATACGTCAAAAATCGATCATTGACCGGTCATTGAGACACGATTGCAATAGCAGACTCGACCCCCTGCTGACTTGGCTTCACTGTCGAGAATTATCTCTCAGACATGCATTACCACAAAAATCCTTAAGGACAAAAAATAATATTAATAATTATTTATATGAAACAAGTAACAGGACCAGGGTGTTAGTAACATACAATAGACTTACAAACAACTTTATTAACATACAAAGAAAAAAACAGACCAGAATGTGACATCATTGCTGCAAGGTGACTGGCCCAGCCGAATCCTTGCAGCAATGGTTCACAAAGACGAATGGTTCATTCAAGCCTGCTCGCTATCATAGTCAGGAATAAAATAGAATGGGATAAGATTGAATGTCCAATATAATTTTCCCTACCTGAGAATTAACCGAAAACCGCATGATCACTAATCAAAGCTTGTTGATACCAAGAAAGGCGACTAAAAAGTAGAGCAACCTTGGCTTGAGGTACCTACTGTTTTGAGTGTAGAAACCCGTGTTGTCCAGGTTTCTACACTGATAATAGTAGATACATCAAGGTTGCTCTACTTTCGACAACCACTCACTTCCCACGAATAAAACTTTATTGGTTCTCATAATTAGGATATAAATATTCCTTTATTGTACGTATAGAAGGGATTGCACTACAGAACGTGATGAGGATCATAAAGTTTTGACACACAAACATACGTACTTGTCTTGAGGCGTAGAGGACACTTCATAATCAGTGTACAATGTTCCGGAAATCTCCGGTAATTGACTAATCTGGTATCAGAGATTTAATACCGCTAATGGGCCACTTACTTTACATGCTGTCAAAAATATCTCTAGGGTTGCAATTTTCATCAAGATATATGTTGAGTTCCACAACCCAGTTAGTTACTGGGTAACCTTAGATACCTACCCTAGTTAGACTGGTTGAAAGACTTTCGGGATTCTGACAACTGATCTACGAATTTGCTTTCCCAGGCACAGAAGGGGGTTCTGTGGTCACCGATCGACGGACTGACTTCGCCAAGCATTGTATTTATAACTTGCGATCGATCGGGCGGCTGTTTTCATTTACGCCCGATATTAATATTCTATCTCAATCCAAATCCCGATCCTTTGTTTTTGACGGCTGCTTCTGATTGGACATCTTTACGACTCGGATAGGCGAATTCGGTCGTTGATTGGTTACAGACAAAGATCGGGATTAAGATAGCAACCGAGATAGATTATTAATATCCAGCATTAGCGACAAGCCTCACAAGATTAAAGGTGGTAAACAGTTAAAGTGTAAAGTCATCAATTAGTAGTATGGATTTGAATAAAAAATATCCACATTGTTTAGGTAAAGACATAGGTAGGTAATTTACAATGTCAATGATACCTCTATTGTGACATTGCAAATCATTCGTTTCATTGAACCTATGAAATGAGCACGACGTTCAACAAATTAAGCAGGAAAATCAAGACAGGTAACAAACAATGTAAATAACTGACTAACTAAGTAAGTAGCTACGTGTAATTAATACCTGCCTACTAATAGGTGGACAGGTAAAGCAATATATTTCTTAAAATGACCTATTTGACCCGGATAAATACAGTCTAAGGGACTGACTCTACTCAGGGACAACATAACAAAAGAATTACCCATTATGAATGATTAACTTGTATGTATGAAATTATATATATATATATATATATAAATATAGGGTGACTGGTTATTAGTGACCGATCATTAATGTTACGCTCCTACTAGTAGATTTTGCCCTTCCTAATGTCAGACTATCAGCTGATCGATCACAGGCGCGCGCGCGGGAATTTCAAACAGCGTTTTAGTTATTTTATTGTAAGTATTATAAGTTTTAGTATATAAAAAAAAAAGTTTCTTGGGAAAGTTTATTGAAATCATGAATACAATCACGTGTTTAAGTATCGGTTACTAATTACCAGTCACCCTATTTATATTAATATTATAAACTAGTGCTTGACTGCAATCCCACTTGATGGTAAGCAGTGATTCAATCAATTATGGTGAAGCGCACTAGTACATTAAGACCCTGTTCACTCTAGCCTTGAAGACACCAAAATTGTACTCGGACGGGAAGACCGCAGCAGGCAAGTTGTTCCAGTCCTTCGACGTACGCGGTATAAACGACAAGGCTAAACGCTTTGTCCGGATCGTTGAGGTGCCAACGATGTAAGGGTGGTTGTCCGATGGAGGAAAGGTGATGGCGGAATCAACTCGTATAATTCCCGTGCACACTCTCCAAAATCTATCCTATAAAATAGAATACCGAAAGGTCTGCTACCCTACGCCTGTGCTCAAGGCTTTGCAGGTTAAATGTACTGTGTTTTATACCTACGTTCGAGTGAGTATTATATATTCTTGAACTTGAACCAATGGGTCAGTTGACGAGAATTATACGTGGCAAATACCTACTTAATTGTTGTTTTGATAAGATGCCGACTGAAGAATCTACACATTTCTACTGTTCCTTCTTGACATTTTGTTCTCAAAAACAAAAGAAATGATTCTACAATCTGTCATTTTGTCGATTATTCTTTAGACAAAATTCGTTCCTACATGGTCATGCTACGCTGGCTGGTCACACATGGACAAACTACACCTCTTACAAAGTTACAATAGGTAGCTATGTGCCAATATCTCTTCGGCTGAGCGCTTACGGCGATAGCATAACATCCCGGATACGAAGGCAGCCGCATCTGATTGAAGCTAGCCGACAGTAGATACCTAGGCATTACTTTGTAGCACAGTTTAATGACTCGTCCTTGTGTACTAGATACTTATTGATTGACTGGCCTGTTGGACTAGTAGTTAGGGGCCCTGACTGCTATGCCAGAGGTCGTGGGTTCGATTCCTACACAGGACAAATATGTGTGTGATAAGCACGATTATTTGTTCAGTGACTGGGTGTAATTTATCTATAACTAGCAGACGTCCCGCGGTTTCACCTGCGTAGGTCCCGTTCCCGTGGGAATATAGGGATAAAAATCCTACCCTATGTGTTAATCCAGGGCGTCAGCTAACTCCATACCAAATATTAAAATCCATTCAGTAGTTTTAACGTGAAAGAGTAACAAAAATCCATCCATCCATCCATCCATCTATCCATACTCACAAACTTTCGCGTTTATAATATTAGTAGGATAAATATGCATTTAGAAATATATAGATTTGTTTATTAGATGCTTAGTACCCATAACACAAGCTCTGCTTAGCTTGGGACTCAAAGACGTTGTGTGAAAGTTGTGGAATTTATTTATTTATTGATACAATTTTGCTGTTCATATACACTGGCCTGCAAAACTGAAACACTGGAATAACTTTAAAAGTACACATCGGGAAACATCGGCTCCGAAACCTCGTGTTCAGTATGCCAAACCAGCTTGAAGCCGTAGACAGAGCCAGAGGAGGCTACTCGTTATTAAAAATTTAATAACATGTAAAAAATACTTTTTAATGTTTTTTAACTTAGGTAAAATGGGATTTTTATTGTTTTTTAAGTTAAAAATGTTACTAATGCATAGTTTACTAGTTTCAAAGAAAGTGATAATGTTTTTCATAGTTTAGAAAAAAATAATATTTAAAAGTGTGGTTACTTAGTTTTACAGGCCAGTGTAATTTAGAAGTCTAGCCAAGTGTAACAATCGCACGGCCATATTTACCTAAATTTTCTGTTCATGAGATATATCCA
The DNA here is from genome assembly GCA_921972225.1 of Euplexia lucipara. NCBI lineage: Eukaryota > Metazoa > Arthropoda > Insecta > Lepidoptera > Noctuidae > Euplexia > Euplexia lucipara. The sequence continues at coordinate 4,878,486 of OV179150.1, forward strand.
GCTGATAGACAGACGAACGGACTGGTAGCGGTGACCTAGTCTTCTTCTTATCGTGTTATTAGTGACCACACTTGCCTTCCCATTCCGTTATGAAATATCTCTTAGGCATGGCGTTTCCTCACGATGTTTTTTTTCTTCACCGTTTTTAAAGCAAGTGCATCAGTACAAGTAAGTAGTAAGTAAGTATGTAAGTATGTAATAAGTACAATACGCACCTCATGACTTTGATAGTCCGCCGGTCACGCCGCTAAGCTTAGTTCACTGTTTACAACATTTTGCAGAATCGCACGGTAAGATTTGCCTCCCTATGGTTCATGAGATACACCCTGCTGACAGACAGACGGACAGCGGAGACTTAGTAATAGGGTTCCCTTGGCTAGAGCAATGTTGCAGTAGATGTGTTTTTCAAATTGCAATTTAACAGTCTTCATTCAATCCCAACTGCAACTTTGTAGTTGTCATTTACATACAGCTATTTTAACTAACAACGTCAAAATTGTAAGCGAATTTGCAATTTTGACGTTGTTAAGCCATACGCAGACAAATTGTACAGGTCCAGAATTATGATTTCAATTCTGACTTTTGAATTGAATTTTACATTTTTGCTATAAAAGGTTTCACACTTGAAAAATTAGTAATATGTAGGTACAAGGAAACTTAGGGCGTTAAGAAATTTGTCAAAATATATCTCTCAATAAAGATATTCGCGCCATTTTAGATTTTGACCCGCAGCGTACTAAAAAGATGCAATGATGCAGGAGTCGACATAATATACTGCCTCTCACACCAATCTTTACTTTCATTTAACATAAGGTTTTCTTGATTGATTGATGTTTAACCTTTTAAGCGCTTGGCTAAATATTAGTTGCCGGGTCCCTAGCGCCGGGCCAAAATTGCTACAAATCAATAAAATAATATCTACAGTAAATAAGGAGAAACAATCGTTGTATCGATTTTTAGTTTTTGTTACATAAATAATATCTCAATTCGATAATGGTTGTAGTTGTACCACATGGTCAGTATTTTGAAAATAAAACGAAAAAGGCATACATGTTCTCTGACGCAGAAATACAACACGCGCGGTAGTGGCACGAAAATATGTGTCATATTAATGCAACACAAGCGGTTAAAGGGTTAAAACTTTTAGCCCTACACTAGGATTTTTTCCAGTGTCGTAGGTGCGTTGACAAACACTTAAGGTCATGGCACATTATAACGGCACCGCAACTGCACAGCAGCCGCACACGTCGCCTCGAATTTAGGCTACGGCTAGCTGCAAGTGCGCTAACTACGCATCGTCGGTAAGGTGCCAGCTTGCAGTCCGCACGCCGATATATAGCGGACCATGTGCTTACAGCGCTTCGACCGCACGCTTACAGCACGCCGACTCCGAGTCGCCAGCAAAACGTCATTGCGCCGTCGTAAACCGAGACATTATGAAACGTGCAAGTCGTAGGCATGTTCAATTATAAATGCTATCTAACATTATTGTGTTCGCGGTGACAGCGAGCTTGCAGTTCGCGGGCGGCGTGCGGACTGTAAGCTGGCACCTTACCGACGATGCGTAGTTAGCGCACTGGCAACTAGCCGTGGCCTAAATTCGAGGCGACGCCGTGCGGCTGCTGTGCAGTTGCGGTGCCGTTATAATGTGCCATGACCTTTAAACTCACATACACAAACCACCGGACACGGAACAACTACCTGGACGCGTAGCTTTACAGTAGAAAATGATTATGCCTACAGAAGAATCTAGAAAGTGTCTGATTGTAGAAACATTTCTTTTGTTTAGAGAACGATAATGTCAAAAATGAAGAGCAAAATGCCTAGATTCTTCCACAATATAAATATTATTACAGTAAGATGACGCCTTTGATCTCTGGAAAAATACCGACAACGTCTACACGCGTTAGCCCTGAATAATACCTCCCGCACTACGCACATCGTTTTATTCGCAGTTCGGGAGCGGCTTTCCCGCGTCTCACCCCTCACACCCCGCACGATTGCCCCGTCGGACGACTGTAGGTTTTTAGACTGTGATTGTACAGTCGACAATAGTCTACAATATTAAGCTTTATTTCTTTTATAATCGGCAGAAATGTGTCGATTCTTTCGTCGACATACCGTCTACGGTGATCATGCTGCGCGTGCGCCATAAAAATGTTTTCCGTGCGGGAATCAATACCGAGACACGCGGCGCAAGTCTCGCATCAAAGCTGGTTTCAAAAGCCATCACCCTCATAAATAAAAAATCTAAATTATATTTCATAAACCATTTATTTAAAAAATATATAGGTACAAAACATCATACATTCTATAACCATTACATCTAACCGTATCAATAATAATAATTGGACCACAAATATTTATCTAGATAAATTACATCACTAAGTACAATGAATATTACCATGATCCCTGAATGCGTAACATATAACTATTTGCTAATGGCAATACTAATTTAGATATGTCAAAAGATTCTAGTCGACCATCGGACAAGTAAAGATAATTTTTTTAAGTCTATAATTACACTTGCTGTACAATTCACACATCGGACATCAGCTTTGTGATCATAATGATCACAAGAGTAAAAACTGTCTTATTTTGATAGAAAGTGAAGTGTCAAGCGATTTTGTATCTTGTGCTGAATTAACTATGGTAAAATGTCCCACGTTAGACGTAATACCGTTCATAAACGTCAAATGGTCGACTACATAGAAATGTGGATTGAAAAATTTTGATGAAATTCATGTTAGAATTATGGAATATATTAGAAATGTATCTGAATTACACAGCAGTCTTAATTCATTGTCAGAATATTGACAAATAAAAATTACCATTGCCATTGAGGCGAAAATTATGCTATCTTTGATATAAATTTAACGGCAAGCCCGTAAGGCAAGAAATATGAATAATTTATGAGCAAATTAATCAATTAATTATAGAATTACAATATTTTCTAATATATTTAACTGCATTATATGATTATTTCAGATCTTACTATTGTATAGAATATTTTAACATCAGTATTAAAATCACTCTTCATGGATGGATAATGTAGAATATGTAAAGCATTAAGAAAATAAGGCCACCATGTAAATTAAATCAGTTTTTATTCATTTAATATTTAGTAAATCATTTATAAAACTGCAGTAATTCCTATAATTTTGTGAACATTTTCCCGTATATCACACACATTTATCACATTTTGTAACTTTTCTTTTATTTTATCTGTTAGAAAATTGCATTTTTTCAGGGTTTTTTATTGTGAAATTTTTAAATAATTTAGAAATAAATGAATGTTTGTCGCAAATTTTGGTATTATCTCAATTTCTAAGACACTTTCACGACGAAGTCTTTACGAAATGATTGTCATAACA